>CM070505.1:51488893-52088893 GCA_036346375.1 Guadua angustifolia
AACGAAGGCCTTGATGGCGGCCTCGCCGAAATGCTTTCGGGATCGAGGTTCCTTGTGCGGATGAATCGCCGCACAAAATCGTGCCGATGGCTTCGTTCTTCCCACTGGATGACCACGATCCGAGGTCTTTCTCCACCTTTCGGCCGCTCGTAACAACTCTGGAAGTTGGGCGAAAGGCTGCGCTCTGAATCTGGCGCTGACACGAAGAAGGCGAGCTTGATTAAAGAGCCCGAGTCCTAAGCGGCCCCGTCGAAGCGGTTGGGAGGTAGTTTGCCATTCTGAGCTCGTCCCCTCCGGTAGCCCGGATAGCGTCGAATAGATGGGCGAGGAACTCGTCGGGGTTCTTAGTCCGTCGAAGCGCTTCGATCAGCGCTTGAGCTTGAACCGAGCTGGCAGACTATGACGTGTGAATGGCATACAATCGCCATGGCCGTAAAGGCGGAACGAGCGCTACGCGGTCATAGTCGTGCCGACAAGATCCTCTTTGCTGCGGACTTCGGTCGAGCTCAGCCCGACTTCCGTCGGGAAACGACCATTAGTGCGAACACAGGAATCACCCGGTTAGTATTGCAGCCGGTCTGTATCTGCGGCGCTGGGCGGAAGCGATCCGGGAGAGGTCCATGAACCTCTTTGCCGATCGACTTCGGGCGACGGCTCGATTTGGTCTGGTGGCCCTTGATGCCGTGGGGCCGCTTAGCAGCGTCAGCGTCGAGCCTGTCGAGCTTTGTTGCTCGAGGCTAACTCTGTCTGAAGGTGTCGCCGTGATGGCGCGGCGATGTTGTCATACTTCTCAGGAAGCGGGTCCCCGAGTGTTGACTTTGATCTTTGCGGAGGTGCCACCTCGATGCATGTCGAGTTCCTCGGACAGGGCTCGGCCAAAACTCGACCTCGCCCTGTCGAGGTTGGCCATGACCAGGCGATAAGCGGAGCGCTCCCCGGAAGGAGCTGGGGTGGCCGAAGATGTCTTGGCCTTCTCCTGGGCCTCCCAGGAGAAGCTGATATATGGCTTGGTTGATGGCAACTGCACCATCGGCGGCGTCTTCAGGTCTGCGGATCAAGGTCATCGCATCTCCCTCAATACCTTGCCCATCGCCACGAACATCTTTGCTTTCGGCGGCCGGGGCGTGAATAGGGACAAGTCGGAGTTCGTTCGAAGAAAATTCGTCGATGAAGGGCGCCATGCTCCTGAGTCTTGGTGTCGTTCTGCGAAAAAACAAAATGTCGGGACCCCCACGGTGGGCGCCCGGTTGTCGGCAATCGGGATCGTCAACATAAAAAAAGGTAGAAGTCGAGAGTTTATGGGACCAGAGCTGCGTTTACTCGAGCGAAGGAAGAAAATCGATCGGCGATGGTGAACATGGCGACGAGCACGAGACAAGATTTTATCTTGGTTGAGCCCCCCGTGAAGGTAATAGCTCTACTCGATCGCCTCACGGGCGGTGATTCTTATTATCTGGTGTATGCAGGCGGTGTTTACAACTTAAGAGCCGATAATGGTGATTCCTAACTTCGAGTTTTGTGTGTGTTGTGTTGTCTCAAGTCCCTCTCCGAGCTCATGCATCCTTAGTCTTTATACTTCCTTTGTGCATAGCCGAGGGAGCAAACCTCGGAAAGGGGCCTCCGTGCACCTTGAAATTTGGACGACAATCGCCCCGAACTTGCAGCGCCTCTGAATCACCCCGACCCGCTCTCGGCACGCAGCCGTCGATCAAATGCCTCGATCAAAATCCTAAAGGCGGACCGGGGGCTTGAGCGAGACCCGCTCGAGCTCGAGGTCGAGAGTGCCGAGTTCAGGGTGCATGCCTTCGTGGTCAGCGCCCAGTCTTGTACCTGTTCATGATCGGGACCTTCGAGCATGGGAATCTGCTGACCACACTCCGGTGGTCAAGGGTACCTACTCGTCGATAATCGATCGCCTAGATCTAAAGCGATCGATCTATTTTTTTTTTTCCTCCGCTTTGCCGTTAGATTTGAAATCCGCTTAACCACGCCATCGCCATCTTAAGACGCAATCGCCCGTCTTTGAAGCGACGAATAATCTGGAATTTTTTTGCGGCGCCTATTACATTTGAAAAAACGATTTAAAATAAATATTAAATAAAAAAATTCCTACTCAGCCTACTCATCTTAGATTTAAGGCCCAAGCCCATGTACCAGCGTCCGTGTGACCTAAAGACCAATGAACAAAGATCAAAGAGAGACCCTAGCTAGCTATGTACACTCTGTAGCATGCACACAGCGGCCACAATCCACAAATGCACACACGCAAGAGAGGCCATGGAGACCCGCCGGGGTGCGGCGGCGAGGGGGGGTGACCACACCACCCGACTGCCGCCTGACCACTTCGCAGCACCTCGTGACATCCTCGACTCGTCTCCCCACCACCGCCACAACTTCAAGTGTGTCCACCGCCGCCGGCCCAACTGACTTCAGGTCGTCTCATGCAAGGTGCGCTCGCCCCCATGTTAGCGTATGGTTGGACCGCAAGTTGTTAGGACGGCTAATTTGTTGGCTCCTGCCTAGTTACCTATGTTTCACTTGTACGCTCCCTAGATAATTAGTTTAGGGTATACAATGTGTTTCTCTCCCGCATGTATGTGTGTTGTGCTGTTTGATGCTTAGCTCGTGAGTGGTTATAGGCTTCACCATCGGTGGGTGATTATACAGGTGATCTATAAATGATTAGTTACAACTCAGGGTCTCACCTGAGCAGTAACATATATACTTGCATTATTTAAAGGTTGCACTTTTTGTTGGGTTATTTTGGTCCGATCTCCAGGTTGTGTGCTTTTTCTAGTGTTTTTGGCATGAAGGTTATTGCATATATGCATGCATGCATGATTAAGTTAACTGAGGCAATATTAATTTGTTATTAGTGATTCTTCTCTGTAATTCAGCACTGTTTAGGTTTTTGTCTAGATTGTCAACTTGGTTTCTTTGCTCTTGTATAAGTGACATGGTATCCTGGATTTAGCCACATTGAGAGGTTTGTTTCAGACCGTGCTTTCTCGATCCTGAACACGAAACCTAGTATTAGTAATCTAACAAATCGGCTTAATCCTATTACGGCATTGTCCATGGCTCAAGATAGATTTGTAGTCCATTGTTGAGTTCTAGTGAGTTAAACACAGCAGAAACAGTGCTAAATTATATACCTTCACTAATATCGATTTCTATAACACTGTGATATATTCTTTGAAATTGGTGTTGGAGGCTCCTTTGGAGCAACCCATCCATTGCTTAAACCGAGAGCAAGTCTGTTAAAACAAATATGAGCTTTATCTTTGTTTTGTTTAATATGCTTATTGTCCATACTTGGTGCCATGCTTATATGTGATCGAGATCATGACTTTATTTGCTTACAAGCTTGTTCCAATAGAAATCATGATATTCTCATACATTCACGGCAATATGGATAATGTGTTCTTAGTTATATATGGATTAAGTCATTGTTTCATTATGCTCATACTGCAATTACTTCAACAATCCATCATTCATGAATGACCAGTGCACCCATCATTCATGAGGGCACTGAAGGTTCTTGAGCGTACGTGTACCTGGCTGGCACGGCATGACCAGAACTTCGTAGAGGCCGTCGTGTGTCGCGAGCAGCATCTTGTGGACGTCTGCCGGTGCATCGCACTGGTGGTACCGGCCTTGAGTCGGCTTGGTGAAGGCAAGGCGCGTGTAGTTAAATCAAACAACTCGTCCACGACCAGGATCGAAATCGTCCTGATCGTTAAGCGCGTTCAGCGCGGTAATCGACCTAAAATCGCCCACGACCCATCCGGCTTCTTGATGAGTATCTCGGGATGAGAATCTGCGATCGCTGCGGCCAGACGATGCCACTGCTCGAGCATGGCGGCGCTGCTGCGCTCTAGTTAAATCCTTGTGGGCAGCCGTTACTGTCGGCCGCACCGCCATCGGTGATCGCCGGGCGTGAGGATGATGTGGTGGTCATAGCCGAGGAAGCGGCGGCCGTGGGCTCGGCGAAGACGTCGGCGAATCGTCCAAAGACCCGTCGAGGAGTCGCTGCCGTGGTGGTGTGGAGGTTCGGCGCGCATCGGTGGAGGTACCGTGCCAAGCAGATATCCGTCCCCTGCTGGAATGTCATGGTCCGGCGGTGAAGTCCCAAATGATGGGCTAACGTGGCCATCCATCCGTCCGAGGACCACATCGAACCCGGCGAGAGGCATGACGAAGAGGTCGACACGAAACTCCCCGTCGATGGTGGTCACGGGCTTAGGCGAAGGACACACAGGCGGAGACTTTCTCACCGTTTGCCACCGTCGCCGTGAAATTTGAAGCTGGATGGATAAGCCAACCCGAGCTCGTCTGGCAGCACCTCGCTGATGAATTTGTGGGTTGACCAGTGTCTATAAGCGCTGACGGCGGATACGGCACCTGTCGACCTTGAGTTGCACCGTGTTGCGAGATGGAAACGCGGCGACCGCATGCTGAGGAAAGACCGGGGCCTCGTGTCCGCCTCGGCGATGGCCGCATGTGCGCCGATGTCGTCGATCGCAATGCCGTCAATATAGAAGAGCCTCTTGAGACCGGTTATGCCCCACTGGTGTATTTGTCATCGCGATTATAGCAAAGACGAGGCGACGGCGCTTCTTCCTCGCTCGCTTGAGAGGCGCTTCACTGGTCGCTCATCCACCGTATTAGTCTGTAGGCGACCTTGTCCCCGCTCGAGAGGAGGAGCGGCAGAGCGGCGAGATGGAGGCGCGGAAGGGAGGCGGCGTTCCGCTTAACTTGTGGCGGGTGTCTTGTTCCGAGCTCGAGTTGACGCGGCGAGCTCATAGCGGCAAATGCGAGATGCGGGTTGTGGACTTGGGCGTCGAGTGGCGGTGGAAGAAGGCCGCTGTGAAACGATTACCGCCTGTTGCCCCTCGGTGAAAGTCTTGCGTATGGCGAGAGCGCTGAAATCGATCTGGTACTCCTCGGCAGTGCCGTCTGGCGGCAGTGCCGCTAAGCTTCGAAGGGGGGCAGATCGCAGGGGTGGACCGTAGCGCATGTGGATCAGTTCCTTGAAGCGGCGCCACGAAGGGGTACCCTCGTCCGTTTGGACCTGGATATACCACAGCTGCGCCTCGTCCTCCAGGTTGTAGGACGCCATCCACCTTCTCCTCCTCCATGATCCGGCTTGCTTTGGTGGAAGTGGGACTTCAGAGCGGTTGATGAAGATGAGGGGTCGGACTTGCCATCGTCTGCGGAAAGTCCATCTTCTGAAATCTCGGCGTCGTTGTGGTGCCGCCGCCGGTGGCCGACTTAGTGCTGAGGTGGACGTCGCGATCGGCGGAGAGAAGGCGGCGATAGCTGGCGTTAGCCTCTGCGGTGGCTGCAAGGTCTTAACGGCGGCGACGAGGACTCCACGGTGGTCGTGAAGTCAGCTTGATCCCCATGGCGGCGGCGCACGGAGCAGCTGGACGAGATGAGGAGATGGCGGCTGAGTGGTGGCGCTGAGTCTGTGCTTGTGCCAAGCCCCTGGATCGTGATACCGGAGTTGTCAAGGCGTCAAGCCCTCGGTGGTTGGACCTGTCTCTGGAGTTCAGTAGCCACGATCCGTCTTCTCCGGTGAGGTTTGCCCTCTATCGTAAACAATGGAGAAGCGGAAGAAGGAGATTAGATTGGTAATTCTTTTCTTAACCTCCAACCAACGTCACAGTCTGAATATATAGCCTTAGGCCTCAAACAAACTCTCCTAATTTTGGGGAAGTAAAAATAGAAACTAAATATCTCCTTCTTGATTTAGCCACTCGCGGTGGCCTCCTCCAGCCTTTGCTGCGTCGTCGTCCCGCTTATCGCTCGTTGGTCAGCACGACGCACATCACGAGCCGGTGGCGCCTGAGTGTCGGCGCCGCCACATGACATCTCTCCCCTCCTCGAGGCGGCTCGTCCTCGAGCTGAAATTCGGATATTTGGCGGCATTTAACGGCTCGACATCTTCCCGCACGTAGCCAGCGACCGACATCGCTTCTTCCATTGAACCAACACAGGCGCACCCACGAGCTAGGGCGCATCTTGACCACGCGTTCGGCGCGGAACGACGACTCCATGATGGATGGGCGGCGGGCGGTGGAACATCTGGCGCGCTTGGAACTTCTTGAGAAGGCCGGCGTGGAAAGCGTCGTCGCGAGCCCGCGGGAGGTAGGTCGAGGCGACACGTGCGCCGTTGATGAGCTCGATGATCGCGGTAAGGCCCGTAGAAGCGGCCTTGAGCTTGCTTCGGAGACGGCTTTGGGGCGAGTGGACGACGCCAGCTTGTTACCGTCGTAAGAGACGAGCGATAGCACTCGCCCACCTAAATGCGTGACTCAGGCGATGAAACTGGTCATAGTGGTGCTGGACCGCCTCGAGCTTGTTCGGCGGTGACGGATGTCGGCGAGAACTCATCCGCTCCTCCATGGTCTTGGCAACGGCGGCCACCCTCGTCTCCCCGGGTTCATAGGACCGGATGGATGGCGGATCACGCCCGTAGACGACGCGGAACGGCGTGTCCCGCAGCGAAGTCTGGAAGGCGGTGTTGAAGACGTACTCTGCCCATGGCGCCATCGCTACGACCACTATCGCGGCGATCTCTGTGAGGCGGCCGCAGGTACATGACGATGACACGGTTGGCGGCCTCCGACTGCCCGTCCGACTGGGGATGGAAGGCAGTGGTCATGTGCAACTTGGTGCCCACCAAGCGCATGAGCTCACGCCAGAACTTCGAGGTGAAGACTGGGTCGCGGTCAGACACCATGGACTGGGGGACACCATGGAGACGAACTATGTCAGCGAAGAAGGCTTGAGCGACAGTCTCCGCGGAGTACGGGTGTGACAACGGGATGAAGTGGCAATACTTGCTGAACCTGTCCACCACTGTCAGGATGACTGACTTGCCCCGGACGCGTGGGAGCGCCTCGACAAAGTCCAAGGCGATGTCTGTCCAGACACCCTGCGGCACGGGCAGAGGCAGGAGGAGGCCCGCCGGGTGCAAATGCTCCGACTTGTATCGCTGACAAGTGGGACATGCACGCACAAAATCCTGCACAAGCTGTTTCATGTTAGGGAAATGGAAATCACGCCGCAGCCGGTGCAACGTGCGTTGGACGCCTTTGTGCCCGTCCTCGTGGACAGCGGCCATGATCTCCGGCACGAGAGGAGACGCCAGCGGAATGTAGAGCCGCCCTCCGTACTGCACCATGCCGTCAATGATTACCCACGGCAGCCTCTTGGACCCCGCGCGTACTTCATCCTGGAGTGCAACGAGGGCCGGGTCGGAAAGCTGTGCTTGGCGGAGGCGCGTGACGAAGTCGAATCGGGGAGCCGAGAGGACCAGGATGGCCCCGTCGTCCGGCGTGTCCCGGCGCGAGAGGGCGTCGGCCACCGCGTTCGCCGGCCCGAGCTTGTACTCGACAGAGAAATCAAAGCCCAGTAGCTTCCCCACCCAATGATGCTGGGGGATCGTCGCGAGCCTCTGGTCCAGCAGGTATTTGAGGCTGTAATGATCGGTCTTGACAAGGAAGCGGCGGCCCCAGAGGTACGGTCGCCAGTACCGGATGGCGTGGATGAGGCCGATGAGCTCCCGCTCATAGGCGGCGAGGGCGCGTGTGAGACCCCGTTCTGATGAACAGGAACCTCCATGTGATTACTGTGCTATTCCCTAGATCAGTAGCTAGCACTCACATGTTTACAACAATTGGAAATCACAACCATACATTAATTAATTAAGCGGAAACGATTATACAATTAAATATTACAACTCAGAGAATAAATGGCAGCAAAGGGAGCAATAACTTGCAGTTTGCCCATCCAATCCCGCAGCAACCCACCGAGCATAACTCCTTAGAAATAAAACGCTTCAAAGAAGAACCCGCAACTCTGCGATTTAAAAGAGACTCAAGATCGCTAGCACACACCTACAATATAATTAGGCAAGGGTGAGTATTTTACATACTCAAGAAGACTTGAGCAAAACCTACAATACATGCGAGCCATTTCAAAGGAGGCTACTACGGTTAATTTGCATAAAGCGAGATTTGAATTTGTAAATCAAGTTATTTGCAAACGGAATTTATAAAAGCAGATTGATCGATAACAAATAAGTAAAGCATAATAACACTCACCGTCCTCCATGACGTGAGTTCGAATCCGATCCTTGCCATCGCATGGCATATATCCATTTTTTGTCCACACAGGGCAGCAACAATGATTCCAATACTTGCCCACATAGGGTATAGCATTGGGTCATCGTAGGGTAAGCTAACTTGTAAAATAAACCCTTTTGGAAACAATAAAACATTTAACTCGTGCAAGTTCACCAAGACACCCATGACCGCGGGTATGGCTAATCAATTAGATTTAAACTCTGCAGAGGTGTACAACTGTACCCACAAGGAATGATCCACTCACCACGTCAGCCGTGGATCGCCATACAAAAGTATGCGAATGAGCGATCATACATAGTCATTAAATTCCTAGACAAGGCTTTACCCCAGCCCGGGACGTTAACCCTCGCCCCGAAAAAGCGAGACACTCACCCAAGCCGTGGATCCACATTTATCACACCCAACACCACGCTCTGTCCATGGCAAGGCGACACCGTTGCATTAGCAAGTAGAAACCTCACGAAGCGCACCAAACGGGAATCCTATGCAAGCTCCCGCCTACCAATGAGCAAAGCCATGTCTAAACAATTTAATAGGCTAAGGCTACCCATACTCACCCTCGTGGTTTGTACGGATTTTCTTGGATCATACAACACGACGCTCGGTCCTTAGTTGTGACACCAGGCGACACTTCACCCTACACTACGTGCTATTCCTTTTCGCACAACCGGCTATTGCCAATAATCGCCGCATCAAAGCATAGTTTTTTTTGGGTTTTTAATTAAAATACCGAAACCAACAAAGAATATTTTCAATGTTTTCGTGAAACAATTACTTGGTTTGATCATTTGCATAATTGATTCTAAAGCATGGCTAAGCATTAATAATATGAACGCATATACCCAAGATGACATTAAGTAGTGCCTATCCTCAATCTATGGTTGTCAAGGTTCACATTTCCATAATCATCAAAGGAGGATCACAAGACAACAGGTATAACTACCAATCCACAAATTAGCAATTTACATAAAGTAAACGCATGCATAAAACAATTTGATGCACAAAAAGAATATAAAATACTGGGATCAATATGGTCAAAGGATGCTTGCCTTGCTTAATTATTGCTTACGGCGAGGACGAGGATTGCGGTTAACGACGGCGACGACGAAGCTAGAGACGTCGGGTCTACACGTCAAACAACGGAAATAAAGCAAAGCAATAAACTAACTTCAATAACGGCAAGAAGGAAATAAATAGCAAAAGCGAATAAACTCTTGCACAAGAAACCAGGATTGCTCTTTTATGAATTTATTAGTCTTATTTTACGAATTCAAGATGCAAAGATTGGTTAGATTAATAGAATTAAGCATTAGTTTGCAAAGTTCATTGATTTACTAATCACATTACTATTTCGGGTAGCATTGCCACCTATGGGTTTTGCTCTATTAGGATTCAGATTCAAAGCAAAGTGAAATATGAATATTTTCTTATATATTGCTGCAGATTATAACTTAAAGATCAATTCTAGACTATTCTTTACATTATTCGCATTTAGATGAGTTACTTTATGAGTTAATGAAAATGCTTAAATGATTTCATTAGAGTATGAATGGTTAGCTTCTTATCTTTAATTGATTTCACTTAGCATTTGCTTTACGCGGTTAGATCTTCGATTTAGGCTACTAGGATTATTTTCATAATATTTGAGAAGGTTCTCGTGATAAAATAACTTAACTACGGATTCCTTCATTATTACCTAAAGTTTATTCATTCACCTTAAGGCCTAAAGAAATGTGATTACTTAGGGTTATTTAGCTATTAGGATTGGTATGCAAATCATGATGAAGTATGGTTATTTCTTCATAATAAGACGATTTATACTTTGTATAACAATCCTAAGTCGATTCCATAAATTTTAGGTTTTAATGATACATTATATTCATTGTTGAAAAGGCTTAAGTGGCATTGCAAATTGACGTTATTCAAATCGGCAAGAAAGTGAAATGACAGTTAACGATTAAGGGTTTTGGGCTAATAAGAAGAATATGCAAATCTTAATGAAATAAGATTCTTTTTACGAATATGGTAGTACGACTTTGTAGAGTGTTTCTAAACTGATTTTATTGATTTTAGTATTTGGATGAGTTATTTTATCTATTGATGAAATAGTCTAATTGATCCCATTTGGAATCTTAAATCGGCCAAGTTTCATACTTGAATTTCCGACTACATTATATAAGATCTTTAATTCATTTTTCGGTGTTAGCGGAATAACCCATGGAGTGTTTTAAAGTTAGTTTTGCATTATTTTGACTTTAATCGCAATAGATTATCCAGTTACTTATCATTATAATTAACGCTTTCTTCCGTTAAAAGAATACAACTTAAGTTTGATCCTAAGTATCTTGATATGGACAAGCTCCTACCGATTTCAGAATCTCTTACAAAATATTTTATGATTTTGTGATCTATTATACATTCATTCCTATTGATGGCCATATTAAGCTTTATTAATGGTTGCTAAACAACTGAATTAAACCTTGCTCAAAGATTAAATATATTTTCATGATTGAGTTTATTAAAATTCCAGAGACAACAAGAACTTATTTTATCATGTTACAATTTACTATACATAGATTTGCATTAAAGACCATAATGGGATACTAATCCGAGTTTAATTCAAATAATTGTTTTGTTACTCAAAAATCAAATGTTTTTGAATATTTGAATACTTCGATTCTAAAATCTCATGAATACTGATTTCATCATTTCATTACTTATTATTCACAAATTCTCATTAACATTATATTAGCACCAAAATCAAAGTTTAAATTAAATAATGATCCCATACTTCAAAAACTAAATATTTTTACATATTTAGATTTTTCTGGATTTTAAATGAATATACAAATTTATCCTACTGAGTTTTGATTAAAACTGTAAAAGATATTCAAACTAGAATATTTAATTTGGTTGGAAAAGAGGGAATACGTTTTCTAGAAATGAAAGCGCCTTTCGACTCAAACCTTCTTCAACCTCGCCGATTGCTCCAACATAGCACGCATGTAAGAACGAGCACTTCTAGGGTGGTGGCGAGGGTCTTCCACGACTTTCCCGCCATTTGGCGACGGCACCAGGAGGGAGAGCTCGACGAGGTGAGTCCGGGGATGAGGTCGATTCGCTGGAAGAGACACCGGAGCAGTGCGCAGCAGAGCTTGGGCGGCGAAAATGGCGAGAGTTTCGGAGAGAAAACAACGGCATTAGGGATTGAATCGATGGCTTTGTAAGCATCATGGGATCACAGGGAGACCATTCTTGGGGCTTACCTGGAAGGAGAAACTCCGAGGGGCTCTACCCACGGCGGCCGGACTCGGGGAAGAAGGGCGCACGGCGCGGCGGCACTGCAGGCGTGGGGAGCTGAAATTGAGGCTTGAGCCGAAGTCAGTGGGGGCCAATGATGCTCCACGCGTGAGGAATTGGAAGGAGGATCACTCAATCACTCGCATTTTGCTTCGCACCCGAGCTGCAGAGCTTGCTGGCTATGGCGATTTGGGGGGTTTCTGCTACTTGGCTTGAAGAAAGTGAAGAAGACTGAGGGGGAGTGAGGAGGGCCTCATTGCGGTGCGGTTGTAGCCAAGAGTTGCAGCCTTGAGTGGGATTCGTGGCAACAATCGCTGGTAGTGCGCCACTCAGGGCTTCGGGAGTCTTCGGCAGTGGAGAGAACGGAGGGGAACGAACGGGAGGAGGGTGATGCGTTCGGCAGAGGTGACCTGGGTCCATTGTCAGTGACTGGGAGTTCTCAAATGTGCCAATGGAACGAACAAGCAACGAGTGGCCCACACGCCGGTGGCAATTCGAACTTCTAATTTCATTTTGATTTTCCTTTTGAGATCAATTGAAGTGTAGTATTTTTGAAACTTTGTTTTTCAAAAGAATTTGACTTCGGAATGCTTATATAAAATTTTCAATTCCATTTGTGATTCCATTATTTTATGTGAATTCCGATAATGCATTTATTTGGATTTAAAAGATATCTTTTCATTTTACTTCTTCAATATTTTATGCATAAAATCTCAATTGGTAGCTAAAACAATTTAATTGAATGATCAGGGTTCTCGTGGCAATTTTCTAAACTTTTACTTTTTTTACATTTTTACCTTTTTCCTCTTTTTTCATTTTTTAATTCTATTTGTTGAATTTTTCATGCAATGCAAAACTCCAGGGAAATTCAATTAAAAACCAATGATGGCAAGGAACTCGAAATAAATATTTTCAAATTTAAAATATTTATTTTTACTTTATTGAATTTTGGGGATGTTACAACATGTGGTCTTGGGCGCGACCGCCGTTTCAAAAAGGCGATCGGTGGCCTTCTGGACCAGCCTCGCCCCAAACCGTGGGACGAGGCGTCAGACTCGATTTACTTAACATCTTGGCGAAGTCCGGCATGGCGAAAGCACGCGGAGGTGACCGCCTTGAGTGCTCCTCGCCTCGGCGCCTCCTCACCAGAGAATCCATCCTTCTTGAGGAGCGCGGTGAGTGGTGCGGCGATGGTGCCGTAGTTGTGGACGAACTTGCGATAGTACCCGGCCAAACCGAGGAAGCCGCGCACCGCCCGCGCCGAGCGAGGCATCGGCCAGTCCTGGACGGCCTGTACCTTAGCCGGGTCCATGGCGACGCCCGCCTCGGAAATGACGTGGCCGAGGTACGCGACGGAGGTAGCGCCGAAGGCGCACTTGGCGCGCTTGACGAAGAGCCTGGGTGGCGAAGCTCGGTGAGGACGGCGCGTAAGTGGCGCAGATGGTCGCCAGACTTGCTGTAGATCAAAATGTCGTCAAAGAAAACTAGCACAAAGCGACGAAGGAAGGGCCGGAGTACATCATTCATGAGGGCCTGGAAGGTTGCAGGCGCATTGCACAGCCCGAACGGCATGACCAGGAACTCGTAGAGGCCGTCGTGTGTGCGGAACGCCGTCTTGTGGACGTCTGCCGGGTGCATGCGCACCTGGTGGTACCCCGAGCGCAGGTCCAGCTTGGTGAAGAACCGGGCGCCGTGTAGTTCGTCAAGCAACTTGTCCACGACCGGGATCGGAAATGCGTCCTTGATCGTTAGCGCGTTCAACGCGCGGTAGTCGACGCAAAATCGCCACGACCCATCCGGCTTCTTGACGAGGAGTACCGGGGATGAGAACGCCGAGTCGCTGCGGCGGACGATGCCCTGCTCGAGCATGGCGGCGCACTGCCGCTCTAGTTCGTCCTTGTGGGCCGCCGGGTACCTGTACGGCCGCACCGCCACTGGTGATGCGCCGGGCGTGAGGATGATGTGGTGGTCGCGCGCGCGCACTGGAGGCAGGCCCGTGGGCTCGGCGAAGACGTCGGCGAACGCGTCCAGCAGCCCGTCGAGGAGGGAGTCGCCGGCCGTGGTGGTGTGGAGGCCCGGCGCGGTCGGTGGAGGTACACCGTGCCAGCAGATGTCACGTCCCCCCTGCTGGAATGTCATGGTCCGAGCGGTGAAGTCCCAAATGATGGGCCCCAACGTGGCCATCCATCCTGTGCCGAGGACCACATCGAACCCGGCGAGAGGCATGACGAAGAGGTCGACGCGAAACTCCCGGCCGTCGATGGTGACTGGGGCTTGGCGAAGGACACACGGCAGAGACTTTCACCGCTTGCCACCGCCGCCGTGGAGTCGGGGCGCGGTGGATGGCCAACCTCGAGCTTCGCATCAGCAGACCTCGCTGATGAAGTTGTGGGTTGACCCAGTGTCTATGAGCGCGACGACGGACGCGGCACCCAGGTCGACCTTGAGTTGCACCGTGTTGCAGATGGAGACGCCGGCGACCGCATGCAGGGAGAAGACCGGGGCCTCCGTGTCCGCCTCGGCAGTGGCCGCAGCGTCGCCGGTGTCGTCGATCGCAATGCCGTCGATATAGAAGAGCCTCTTGCAGACCCGGTTATGCCCCCTGGTGTATTTGTCGTCGCAGTTATAGCAAAGACCGAGGCGACGGCGCTCTTCCTGCTCCGCTTGAGAGAGACGCTTCACTGGTCGCTCATCCACCGTGACCGTGGGCGCAGCCTTGTCCCTGTCCAGAGGAGGAGCCGGCAGAGCGAGGCGAGATGGAGGAGCCGGAAGGAGGCCGCGGCCCGCGTTCTTGGCTTGTGGCCGGGTGTACTGTTCCCGGAGCTCCAGTTGACGCGCCAGGCTCATGGCAGCTGCGAGGGATTGCGGGTTGTGGACTTGGACGTCGAGGATGAGCGGTGGAAGAAGGCCGCTCAGGAACACCGCACCGCGCGCCTCGGTGAGAGTGCTTGCGTATGGCGGCGAGAGCGCTGAAATCGATCCTGGTACTCCTCGACGGTGCCGGTGCGGCGACAGGCCGCTAGCTCAGAGAGGGGGGCAGATCGCAGGGGTGGACCATAGCGCATGTGGATCAGTTCCTTGAAGCGGCGCCACGAAGGGGTACCCTCGTCCGTTTGGACCTGGATATACCACAGCTGCGCCCCGTCCTCCAGGTTGTAGGACGCCATCCACACCTTCTCCTCCTCCATGATCCGCTGCTGGTGGAAGTAGGACTCGCAACTGTTGATGAAGATGAGGGGGTCGGACTTGCCGCCGCATCATGGAAAGTCCATCTTCTGAAATCTCGGCGGCCGATCGTTGTGGTGCTCGCCGGTGGCCGACTTGGTGCCTGAGGTGGACGTGCGATCGGCGGAGAGGGCGGCGATGGCTTTGGCGTTGGCCTCTGCAGTGGCCTGCAAGGTCTTGACGGCGGCGACGAGGGACTCCACGGTGGTCGTGAGGTCAGCTTGATCCCCCATGGGGCGGCGCCGGACGCGGTGGACGAGGATGCAGGAGATGGCGGCGCGGCGGCTGGTGGTGGCGCGGGAGTGCGGCGCGGCGCGGAAGCCCTGGATCGTGATACCAGGTTGTCAAGGGCGTCAAGCCCTCTGGTCGCTGGACCCTGGCTACGGAGTTCGTAGCCACGATCCGTCTTCTCCGGCGAGGTTTTGCCCCTCTACCGTAGGCTTAATGGAGAACGGGAAGAAGGAGATTAGATTGGTAATTCTTTTCTTAACCTCCAACCAACGTACGGTACAGAATATATAGCCTTAGGCCTCAAACAAACTCTCCTAATTTTGGGGAAGTAAAAATAGAAACTAAATATCTCCTTCTTGATTTAGCCACTCGCGGTGGCCTCCTCCAGCGCCTGCCTGCGCACGTCGTCCCCGCTTGTCGCTCGTTCCGTGGCACGACGCACATCACAGGCCCGGCGGCGCCTAGTGGACGTGCGCCCCCACATGACATGGAAATTGATGGTTTGTGTGCTGAAAACCCTGATAACTCGTAAAAATAAAAATCGTCATTGTTTGGCATAGAATGTGTTGATCTTCCAAAACGAATTGGTTGTTGGCTTCTTTGCATTTGGGAGAGCTACAAGATGATACAAACGAATAATGAAAGACTGGGCAATATTTAGACTTTAAGTTACAGAGGTGCAATTTGATTTAATCCAATATAATGGTCTGTCGGATTATCACTGATGAGAAACCATTTTATTTGCAATCTTTAGATGTGCGGAAGGGCTTGATTATGGAAGGAGCACGTACATGTGAAGCTTGGAAATATTTTTCTAAAAGTTTCAGAAGTTGGTCAGTTCTAAATAAGTAAATAGCCCTCCCAAGTCCCAACTACATCCGTCTTTTGGACGTTGCAGTGGCCTTGCTCCAAGTTGGTAGTTAAATATTCTTGCAAACCCCATTTTTCTAAGGGGAAATTTGAAAAAACCCTTTTTATATAATATTATTGGCCATCCTAGACCCTTGCAGCAGCTAGAATGCTGACGCCATTTGGACCTATGGATAACCCAGCTGTAACCGAAGGTATTACTCCTTGTCAAGTACTATCTGATATTGTCTGGCTTTGGCCTGGTGGGTCAAGCGAATACTAAAAGCTTCATGAACCTAGCTGTTTATTTAAGAAATTCTGTTGACTTAACCCTTCTTGTTCAAAATTGTAATTGATGTTTGGTTCTACATGGCACAGGTTGTGTACATTTTAATTCTTTGGAAAAGTAAATCTGAAATATTCTAGGTCTAAGTTGTTAATTTGCCATGTGTGTTTCCCTTCACAGTTTGCCATATTTCGAGCTATCCACTTTATTTTAGTGCCTGATTCAAGAATACTCTTTTCGCAGTTTGATGATCAATTATTTCTTTGATTGTCTAAAGAACCGATGACAAGCATTGTATGAAGCCATAAAAAGATATGTTTTAAGATACAATCTAGTATCACATCTTTATTTTGTTGATTCACAAGAGAGACATTGTTATTTATTTGGAGTTTGGAGTTCCATTGCAACGCATGGGCACCTTACTATATATATATTGTTACAGTTTCCACCATTCCATGTGATGATTTCCCACGTAACCTCAATCTGCCTTGTTGTGAACACAATTCCGTATCCATCCGATTCTTATATCTGTTAGATGTCTGTAGTGAGATGTAATGCCTACTGATTGAAGAAAATATTAATAGCTCTTTGGTTTTTAAGAGGAAACATACACTTTTTAAAAAGCAATAAGCACATTTTACACCCTGAACTTAAAAAAAGTCCATCTAACACCCTCAATTATGAAACCAAATATTTAACCATTCAAACTTACAAAACTGGGTTAATTTGCACCCTAAGTTTGTTTTGAAGGGTGGTTTTGATAATGTGGATCCTACTTAAGCTGGTTTTTGCCATATTAACAGCTCAAGTTTTTGATAATGAGGTTCCAATTCAAGAGTATTGAAATACATGTTATCCACCTCTTTCTCACTCCTTTTTTTCCTCTTTATACATTCTCTTTCTTTTCCTCATCTTGTAAATTTAGGATGTTAAATATCCGATTTTATAGTTAAGTGTATTAAATAGAATTTTTAAAAAGTTAAGATGTAAAATGGGCTTATTGCTTTCAAAAAACAAGAGAGGAAACATAAACTTAATCAGAGTTTCACTAATCGGACAAAACAAACCGAAGAGCTTACAACCGAAGAGTTTGACCTTGGTTTTATATGTGACTATTGCTGATTTCTTGAGGGCCTCCTGACTTTTTGTCCTTGGTTTTTTAAAAAGGAAAAGCACAAATAGTTGCAGCAGGAGGGTTCCTCTCATAGGTAAGCCTTTTTGTTCAACAAAGTATGGCAATATTTGTGATTACTGTCTACAACTTTTATTTCGAGATCTATGTTGCACTTAGTGTGGGTTAAGGTTCTACATGGTCTGCATTGTTAGAATACTTTAGGTTTCTCTTTGTTTTGCTTTGTTTATTCCATATTATTGTGTTGTTTGTTAGAAGCAAACCGACTTTGCCTAGATTCATGATCTTTTTGAACTTGTCGATTGTTGGGATGAACGTGAGCTTGATATGGAACTCTCTGGGTTTTTATTAGGTTAGTGAAGGCTTCAGTAGCTAAAGTTTGTGGCTTTGAAAGTTTGAATTGTTAACAATTGAATAATCCTTTTCTTTTTTTCAGATAGCAAAGATGTGTTTGATACCTACATCTTGTCTGCTAATGCTGGAGGGTGTCTTTGATCATGTATATTATTCATGGGACACAAAGCTGAGCATAATGGTTGTGCTTATAGGCGTTGCAGTCTGCATGGTTACTGATGTGAATGCAAAAGGTTTGGTCACAACTGTAGTAGGCGTTTGGAGCACAGTTTTGCAAAGGTTATTCCTTTTCTATCTGCTAGCCAATAAGATTGCCTGCTAACATATTATTACATGGTAGCACAATAATGAGTGGTTCTCTGTAATTCTGCAAAGTTACGAGTACTTGGCACTCAACTGAAACATTCTTTGATTTTGTCACTGCGTGGATCGAAAAAATCATACCAGTGTTTTACTTTCTTATATATTAGATGACTTCACACAATGATGGGATGAAAAGATTGGAGTTTTGTTAACAGGAAGGTCAAGCGGCATCGGCCTTTCACTGAGAGGAATAACGGTAGTTAATCTGCAAAACTGAAGCAAGTTTCAGTTAAAGAGGATCATCTTGTGAAGGAACAAGCACCGCAAAAGATTCTGTTCACCAGCAGCAAGGTTAGGATGGTGCATCACTTCTTCTAACTTCATATGCTCTCCCTTGCATTTGGTTTATACTCATTTGTTTTTCCAGTAGTACAAGCATTGGTTTCATTACCGCAAGTGGAGATCCTAGCTGTAGATCATCAGGCTCTAAAGTATGTGGTTGCTTAAAGGCTATGGGACGCAACAAGAGCTTACAAGGTGCTAATTGGAACTATACAAGTTTAACGGCACTTCTGATGGACTCGAGAATGTGCACCGAATAAAACACAATAACTTCTTTTGGCTATTGCTAATTAGCATATTAAAATAAGAAATCTCCTCATGAGAAATAACTGTAATCTATGCAAAACTATACCTGCCCTTTTATGCTCTTTAGTTGTGAAGAAACTTTGTTACATCTATTTTTTTGCTACTGTTTCAGTAAAGATTGCTGATACATGCTTAATATGCCCTGGCAAAGGGATTCTGACACATTTGCATCCAAATATGGTTCTCCATCGCAATGCATTAAAATTCAACTTTTGGCTACCACCGAGACATCGCCTGTTGCACACAACGCCCCTACGACTGATGCAACCGATTATCAATCTGATTGTCGCCGATAATACTAACATTTTTCTTGGTTCTGTATATCGCACATTGTTTGGATTGTATTTACTCTTAGTTTTGATGCCTTAATACATTTTTGTTATTGCACCCATACGACTTAGCTGGCTTCTACTTGGATTATTGACTAGGGTCAGGGTAGTGTTGTATGCTGTAGCATGACTGACTGAGCATACTACTTAAAAGAGGTGACATAACTTTTAATATTGTGATGTTTGTTTTAACTGAAATGGGCTGTCTATAATTTTTTAGACGGTGGATTACATGGGACGACATAATTGCAATGTGTAATCATTTTTTGGTTATACATTTTTTTGCTTCATCTTTTGACAACAAAGTGCGTAGTACGCCTCTTATGTTTTTATTCAAACAGCTGTGAAAATCGTTAAACAATCTTAATGTGATATTTGCTTGAGAATACGCGTATTTATCACTTGATTAGTTGATTTGTTTGATATGTGTACAAAAAACAGTGCTATTCATTGTAAGGTTTAGGATTTCGTTGCAACGCACGGGCATCTTACTAGTTAGAGTATTAAATGATTCACATGCTCTGGTAAAGATAGCATAATCTAAATATTTCCCTATTTCATTAGGACTGGTAAACCTTTGGTATTGATGTTGTGGTTTGAGGTTAGATCCTGTACATGGATATGGTACCATGAATGTTTGTTTTCTGTGTGATTTATAGTGTGGGAAGTTGGTTACCTTCTTCAGACCTCAGCAGTTCAGCCTACACATAATCAGATCAACTTGCATCAAATAAAGGAGCGCATAGTAAAAGCTGTTAAAGAATATGCCTTGAATTAGTCAATAACTCAACATGAAATGCACCTTTTGTTTACATAGATTATCTCATTAATTATTTTTTATTTTACATTTCCATTTTCAAGTTAGTTTTAGTCTTTGTGTATTAATAAAGTTGATCATATCCATAATGGCTAAATTCTTGAATTTTGGGGAAGATGTTCCTGACGTTCATGCTGGTTTATATACACAATTTTAACTGTAAAACTTTATCATAGATAAATTCTTTTATTATACCAGTAACAATCCTCAAAGAGTCATGTCCAAGGAAGGAACACATGAAGCATATATGGGGACTATGATATAGTTGCTGGTCCTTTATCTTCATGTGATATATCTGTACAACCGTGCCTGTAGCATAGTCACAAGGTTCCCGGTACGATGGGGTCGAGGAACGGGTACGCGGGACGCAGATCGATACCTTCCAAGTTCCCAGTACAAGAGGGGTATACCTCTTAGGGACGATGGTTCAAGACTTGGTAGGTGAACCATCCATTTTCGGGACGATACCTTGGATTGATCCGACCGGGACCACCATGATTATTGTCCTCTTTAGAAAGTTCATTATTGTCACGCTATGATACGCACGTCACACCACCATGTATACGTGGTGGATATTGAACCATATAATACGTGAATGTTGTGGCCTAGTCGTTGTTGCACACTACTGCTTTACTACTCATATAAATTTTGCATAGCCCACTTTACAAATCAGAACTCAAATCGCCCGCTTAACATCCAGTCAGTGGTGGAATCCGACTCGGCCCACTAGCACGGAGGATGAGCAAAGCCCACGCAGCGAGGAAACCCTAGGCGAAACAAAACGTGGACGGCACAGATGAACCCGAGGCGAAACAAAACGTGCGCAGCTGTCGGCGTATTCCACCTGACAGGCCCGAGCCTACAGACCGGGTTTAGTTCGATAGGGGGGTGGCTTTGGTAATTGGCAAACCCTAGCAGAGGGAAACCCCAGTACCTCTCACACTAACGAATTCTAGTGCCCCTTCCATCTAATGGATACAACGATTTTACCCAGGTTCAGGCCCCCTCCAAGAAGGGTAACAGCCTTACGTCCTGCTTGATTTTGGATTGAGTATCTTGGGCTTGGTTACAGAGCTTGCCGATGACCAGCTCTTCTGTTGAGCCTTTTTTCCTTTTCTCTCCTTTCAATCCCCTCCCTCGTATGCCCTCCAGTGCCCTTATATGCACGGGCTTACATGGGTTAGCCAGAGGAGGGATCGTCATCATGCCTATCTTACATGCATTTACTTCGTCTTTATGCGCTGTCCCGTTCCTTCAGCCCTAATCAATGCCAGCGCATGCCTTCGCCCGGTTCTTCCGGAATGTGACCCTCTCGCCATTGGTAGGTGTGGCGTCGGAGGAACGGGCTTATGTAAAATTCCTTGGAATTGGCGTGCAAGTCAGCATAGCTGTCTCGACTCGACGATGCGTCGGGGAAGGAGACTTCGGGACGAAGCCACTACATCCCACCTTTTTGCATGGCAGCGGAATGAACAAGGCGTGCTCGCCCACCCGCCACGTGGACTGGGCGCCGGGCGGCGTGCGTGGCCGCCCACTGCTTCGCCAGCGCCCCGTGGACCGGCACCGGTGGGCGAAGCGTGCTTTCGCCCGCCAAAGCCGCCCACGTGGGCGGCGGCGGCAGCGGCGGCGTGGCCGCCCACCTACCGCGCGCGCCCACGTGGACCGGCACCGGTGGGCGAGGCGTGCTTTCGCCCGACCGCGCCAAAGCCGCCACGTGGGTGGCGCCGGGCGGCAAAAGCGTAACCGCCCACCTGCTCACCGCGCGCCATGTGGACCGGCACGGTGGGCGAAGCGTGCTTTCGCCGATTGCCGCCAGACGCCACGTGGGTGCCGCGAGGCGGCGGCGTAGCCACCCACCGCTGCTTGCGCCCAGCGCCACGTGGACTGACGTCCTGTAGATGGGGTGTAAACACCCACCCGCCTGCTAGACTGCCACGTGGGCCACGCATGCTTTTGTGCGGCGAAGAGGGTACCCTGGCGTAAAGTACGCCGACAGTAGCCCCCGGGCCCACCCAAGAACGCACATTAGAGCTTCTCGAGATCTTACATTAAATGCCGGTGCATTCTTGGATGGGGGCCATCACTCATGAGGATGCGACCGCCTCGATTCTTGCGCTTCATTGCATCCGCCGATTTTTGGGGACCCGAAATAGTGCACGATTTTGTACCTTTGTGAACCGTCGGTGCGAGTGGGGAATACAAATAGGTTTATCCGCACCAAGCAGTTCACGCTTTTAGCATCCTTTGCAAACTTCATCTTCTTGCTCTAAGTTTTCCTCGCCTTTTGCCCTTCTTGCTTCCATGGCTTCCTCCGGCTCATCTCCCTTTCCCGCTTCCACAGTGGACTCCTACAAAGTGGGGAGACTCCACACCATTGTGCCAGAAGACCCTCTCTTCTTCCGGGCCGGGACCCCTACGCCACAGTGCCCCGCTGATGAGGACATCACTAGCATGGATACGACCAGTGTGACCGCAGCCCCTCCTTCCTCTTCGGCCGCTCCAACGACTACTGACGCTGCTCCATCTTCGTCACATACGATCGACGCTGCGGCATCTTTATCGCTGAAAGGCCTTAATCCAAAAGCTCAGCTATTCAAGCCCACATCAACAGACAAGAGCCTCAAGCACACACCCCGAGGACAGCCCACGCGTCAAGGAAGGCCCATATGGAAGCCCAAGATGCCAAAAAGTCCGGTTCGGCCATCCAGCAGCAGGCCAACTTCAAACGGGCATAACTCGGGCTCCCGGACTCCGTTTTCAGCGTGCGACCACCCGTTTGAAAGCTTAGGAGATAAGATTTCCAATGGATCCATCCCCACTTCCAAATTCACTCCAGAACGACGGGAAAATGCGGAACAATGTCACGGGCCAGAAATTCAGGGTGCTGCGTCACCTCACTTTTGGGCCTATGGCCCATGTATCTTAGGGTTTTGGTGGCCACCACCCTTTTGGCTGCCCTACACCTCCTGGCCGCCGCTATATATGTGGTCGCCACCGTTTCTTTACGCTTAGGTTTTGTTGTGTTTTGGTAGACCCTTGTCGTCCCTCCTCGTGTTCGCGTGTGTCGACTAGACCACCCGTGACGAAAAGAACCTCACCTTTGTATCTTTGAGATTATTGGATTGGAATTGCTCTCACCTTGTTCTTGCTTGTTCTCGGTTGCAGCAGGTACAAGGATCGATCGGGTCTTGATTCGGTTGATCGCCTCGTGTGGTGACGTTGCGATTGCTTGGTTGCTGATCTCATGGTTAGTAGCCGTTCCATCTACTTCGTGCACCATCAAACCGACGTATCGTTCTCATCAGAAGATCGGGCCGACCCCCGTGCGCATCAAGTGGTATCAGAGCGACGGTTGCCTGGTGAGAACACCCTTATCTTTGTTTAGTTCATCTTGTTCGTCCTAGAGTCCAGAAAAACAGCCCCAAAAAAAATATGTTCGTCGTGTGTTTGATCTAATCCGAGCCCCTTTTGGCCTTTACTATTACTGCCTAGTTTAATTCTTATTGAATTTGCGTTGCATCGTCGTGTCGTTGCTGGTCTTAGTGTTTTGATCTTTAGAGTTTCGAGTTCTTGTCACGTTCTTGTCACCGAGTTGAACTCCATCGCGTCGTCACGTCCAATTCGGATCCTCCTCTGTCCAGTTCGGTATTTTGGTCATAACTCCCTCATACGAACTCGGATTTTGCTGTTCTTATACTTTCCTGAAAGCTTGAGAAATTCTCTACAACTTTGTCCATTGTGAAATTTTCCAGAAACGCCGTCTTCTTGCCCAAAATCGCGTTGGATTAGAATCTGTTTTCGTCCTGGATTTTCTGAGCAGTCTGTATTTCGGGGTCAATATCTCTGGCTTCCCTTATCCAAAATAGACGTTCCATATATACAAATCAATCAGCTCGAAAAGATCTACAACTTTCTAGTTATACTTTTTTCCATTGGAAGCCAGTAAAAGCCCGAAAACAGTGTTTGAAATTTCTGCATAGCAGATCTGTTTGCAGCAGAAAAAAAGTTTGAGTTGTAATTCATCATATGTGCCACTTGTTGATATAGAAGCAAGAAAAATTAAAAAAAAGGCAAGTGCATATAAAAGAGCCGCACTAAAAGGTGGAAAAAGAAGCCCTAGCTATTTGCTTGTGTGCTGTGGTCATTCTGGTTGCTGTTTCTGTGACTTCATTGGTGTCCAGGCTCGCGTCTCTAGTACGGTCTAGCCTAGGACCAGCAAAGTACCGCCGTTGAACGTTCTTTCAACTTGTTTTGGCTAGTGTGGTTCTAGTATATCCTTTGCGACATATTATACCTATCCAAGCTCCACCTACTATTAACCACAGGAGAAGCACCTTGCAATCGCTTTGTCACCCCGAGTCACGATTACCATCATCCACCGATTGAAACTTGAAAAGCTGCAGGGTAAGAATGGGTAAGAACTTGGTGTAAGCTTGAGTGTGTGAGATCCTCCACTGTCCACATATTAGTAGTTCATAGGAATTAATTCTCTTGTGAGTTCTCTGTTTGTTGCCCCTAACAATAGCAGGTTCACATAGCAAGACAACTTACGAGGATGATATTGAGGATTGTCCATGCTTGATGAAAGAGAAAGAAATCTTGGCGAAAACTTAAGCTACTTGAGTCCTGCAGAAATCAAAGGGTGAGACGGTCGAGCATGGGATTATCCTTGACCAAGAATGAGAACACACCACTGAAGAAAGATTTGAAGCCTACCTCACCCAAGAAGAAGGATAGTAAGTGTATTTCAATATGTAACGATAAGAATGTGCTTGCTATTCCTGCGACTAATCTCAGAGGCAAGAATGATCAAGATGGTGTGCACTGAGTGCTGCAATGACGAACAACTACATGAGCCTCATGTCTCATCGCCTACTTAGTGCACCAAAGGAGCATGCCAATGAAACTCAACGCAACAACTTATTCCAAACTAAGTTTGTTGTGCAAGAACGTCTTGATACACGTCATCATTGATGGAGGAAGCTGTAGCAACCTCGCAAGTCTACACATGGTCGAGAAGCTTGGCTTGACCACGACTCCACTTGACAACCTTACTCAATGGAATGGTTCAACTCAAGTGGTAAGGTTCAGAGTAACACAAAGCGTATGAGTTCTTGTCTCTATTGGTTCATACCATGATCATGTTTATTGTGATGTCATACCTATGGAATCATGTTCACTTTTATTAGGTAGACCTTGGTTATATGATGTTGATGCTATTCACTATGGTAGAACCAATCAATATACTTTCAAGTTTAATAAAAAGAAAATGATTTTGAATCCAATGACTCCTGCTGAGCTAGCCAAAATTAATGCAAAACGAACTAATGGTAAAGAACATGAGGATGACAAACATGTTAGTGATGTACAACAATCTGAACAAATGTTAAAGAAAGTAGTTCTTTTAGATAAGACTGTTTCGTCACATGATATTGCTTTGCAGACATCTGTTTCTTTGCCTCCTGTTGCCACTAACCTTTCGCAGGATCATGAGAAGGAGTCGAGGACGACTCCAATTCAAGAAGGGGAGGATGATGAGGACATCACTAGCATGGATACGACCAGTGTGACCGCAGCCCCTCCTTCCTCTTCGGCCGCTCCAACGACTACTGACGCTGCTCCATCTTCGTCACATACGATCGACGCTGCGGCATCTTTATCGCCGAAAGGCCTTAATCCAAAAGCTCAGCTATTCAAGCCCACATCAACAGACAAGGGCCTCAAGCACACACCCCGAGGACAGCCCACGCGTCAAGGAAGGCCCATATGGAAGCCCAAGATGCCAAAAAGTCCGGTTCGGCCATCCAGCAGCAGGCCAACTTCAAACGGGCATAACTTGGGCTCCCGGACTCCGTTTTCAGCGTGCGACCACCCGTTTGAAAGCTTAGGAGATAAGATTTCCAATGGATCTAGCCCCACTTCCAAATTCACTCCAGAACGACAGGAAAATGTGGAACAATGTCACAGGCCAGAAATTCAGGGTGTTGCGTCACCTCACTTTTGGGCCTATGGCCCATGTATCTTAGGGTTTTGGTGGCCACAACCCTTTTGGCTGCCCTACACCTCCTGGCCGCCGCTATATATGTGGCCGCCACCATTTCTTTACGCTTAGGTTTTGTTGTGTTTTGGTAGACCCCTTGTGCGTCCCTCCTCGTGTTCGCGTGTGTCGACTAGACCACCCGTGACGAGAAACAGAACCTCACCTTTGTATCTTTGAGATTATTGGATTGGAATTGCTCTCACCTTGTTCTTGCTTGTTCTCGGTTGCAGCAGGTACAAGGATCGATCGGGTCTTGATTCGGTTGATCGCCTCGTGTGGTGACGTTGCGATTGCTTGGTTGCTGATCTCATGGTTAGTAGCCGTTCCATCTACTTCGTGCACCATCAAACCGACGTATCGTTCTCATCAGAAGATCGGGCCGACCCCCGTGCGCATCACCCGCCGATGAAATCATTATCTTCGTGTGGGGCATCATGGCGGGCTTAGTGCCGCCTTTTTCTGATTTTTTTCTCACCGTCTTCCACTTCTATGAAATCCATCATCTTCACCTCACCCCCAACTCCATTCTTTTTCTCGCCATCTTCGCACACCTCTGTGAAATGTTCATGGGGGTGATGCCAAATCTCCCACTTTTTCGCTACTTCTTCCTCTGCCGCGCCTCTTCCGACGGCAAGCTACTGGGAAGCTGCCATTTTCGCCTTCGGGATGGGATGGCAGCCCGCTATATTCCCTTCCAGCCCAGGTCAAACTGGAAAGCCTGGCGAAGCGAGTGGCTGTACGTCAACGACAACAGCGGCGTTGAGGCTCTGGAGGTGCCCGCCGAGCCAGCGGCGGTCACCGAGAACTGGAACTCGCCTGTTGAAGAGACGGCGGAGCTCCTGGCAATGGCGACCCGCATCAATAACCTGCGGGATGCCGGGTTAACTGGGGCGCTGGTTGTTAGGGATTTCGTATCCCGAAGACTTAGCCCCCTTCGTCACCGTATTCGCCCAGCATGGCAGTATACAGGCGACAGCGACATCACCCGCACCTTCCCCGGCCGTAAGACTTCACTGCTATTTTTTGGCTTTTTTTTGCATTCATGTCTCTTTTGTGTTGCTCCCTACCGACCGCGCTTTTTTTTAACTTTGGCGAGCCGCGGAAACTTGGATGGGCCACGCCTCAGCAGGTGGCTCTCCGGGCTCATGCCGCCGGTCCCAGCCGGCCTGAATTTTCCTTCATCGGCCCGGCCACTCGCTGACTTGGAGCCTACGGAGTGCCAGAGGATCGTCAGGTTGCTGCCGCCAATGGACTCCACCGGTCTCGCCGTGGTGCCGCCGCACGCCCCCCTGACGATCAGGGACGCACCTCCCCCCACCGATCGGGCGATGGGCAGCGGCGCTCGTCCGGACACCAGTCCGGGCATGAAAAAACCCGCTTCTGGGAAGCGAAACCTCCGCCGCCACCAGCCCAAGGGTGGCGGTGACTTCACATGGGGCGGTCGCACCGGTCGCTAATTGCGGCACCAACCGCCTGCGGCGCCGCCGCCATGGGCGCCAACATCTCCACCTCCGGCGCCCGGCTTTCATATCGCCGGTGCCAATGCGGCACCGGGCTCGGCGACCACGGCGCCAACTGCCACGGCGCCGACCCCACTGTCTTCTTCTTCTCCGACTCCTTCCGTGGCGCCGGTCTCATCCTCCACGGCGCCACCGCCTTCTACCACGGGGACCCACGCCGCCACTCGACAAGGCGGGCTTGAGGTCCCCAAAGGCGGCTTTCGGCTTGAGGCGGCGCCATGGGCGGCCCCTCAAGATGCTCCAAGGGAGCAGACGCCACCTGCGCCTGTGGCGGAAGCCTCCGCCCAGACACCGCCGGCCGCCACTACCACCGGGACAAGGGCAGGCGGCCCTGACACCAGCGCACCTCGCCCACTCGCCGCCAGCACCGTTACCACTCCTGCCGTGCGTTCCGCTGAGCTCTTCACGAGCTCAGTAATTTGCACAGCTCACTCGGTGCACTTCTGGCCACGGCCGCTGGGCATGGAGCCCGGACGGCGAGGCAATTGACAGGGGCCATTGACGAGCTGGCACGGGAGCGGGAGAGGGCGGATACAATGGTGGCACAAGAAAGGGCCACCGCGGCCGCCCTGGCTACCATGCAGCAGCGGGCGGAGAGGGCCGAGGCGGCGCAGAGGACCTCTGAGTACGAGGCTGACCGCCTCAGGCGCAATCTCGCCACCATGCTCAAGAGAGCCTTCAGTAGCATCAAAGATGCTCGGAACCTTTGGGCGTGGTCTTTGGAGACGCCCTCGGGACCGCGCCCTACAATACGCTCACGCGACCAACCAGGCCGCGGAAGCACTCCGGGGATTGCCCATCGCCTGGCCGCACGCTCCGCCAGGAAGGGGCAAGAGGTTCTTGATGATGACCGCCACCTTTGTGCTGGCTTCTTCCGCGGCCAGCGGCCTTCTCTGGACCCGATGGCGGCGATGGAGACCGGCATCGTGGGGAACGCCGCCCAGGCAGAAGCACGCGTACAAGCGGCCGCCGAGCACTTGGCCGGGCAGCTGCAGGTGCAGCAGCCGGCCATGGACGTCGCCACCCCGGTAGCGGAGGAAGAAGACGCCGGCGACATCGACGTGGGTGATGAGTGAAGGGCTGGGCCGCCACTCCACTTTTTTGTTTTTATTTCTTTTGTCGATCAGTCTTTTATATCTGTATGAACACTTCAACAAACTTTAGCTGTAATAGATGTTTTTCGGTTTTACCTTCATGCTCGTTTGCTGTGCTTATTTGATATTGCATGCTGGAATTGCCAAGCGGCCAACTCAAAATTCAATTGAGGTGCCAGCTGGGCTTTTGGGTCTAGGCAACGTCCCAGAATCTCTGTTAGGGTCGCATGCACCTGGCCACAAACGTAAGTACAATACGCGCAAATTACATAGAACTTAGGCAAAGACAACTATGAGGCGTAGTAGTCTGTGCTTGAGCACAAAATAGTTTCGCCATCAAGATTTTATGCAGGGTTGTCATTGGCTGAAACCTTTTCGGAACTTAAATCCTTGTGATCTCTTAGAATCGTACCCCAGTGTGGCGCAGAAAGCAATAAGTTCCCAGGAGTGGTTTTGGGCCAGCGGCACTCAACGGTGATAACCAGCGGTGCTTCTAAGAGCCAACCCGGGGTGTACGAGCCGTGTTTGAGCACCGCACCAAACGTACACTCTGGTCACTTAGCCTTACTAGACGCTCACACTGAAGACTTTCCTTTTATCACCAAGGAGCCGTCGGGTTTACGACGCCCGTGGTAACCATGCATAATTCGATCAATTTCAGCATACGCATAAGCAAATAATCGGGAGTGTTACTTGAAACACTTATCTGGCTTATGCATAAGCTGGTGCTCATCTAGCGGTTGGCGACCGGGCTTCTTCAGCGACCAATGATAGGCGACGGCCGGGTTCTTGAGCGACCGGCCCCCAAGCGGCCAGGCGACAGTAGGTTCTTGAGCGATCGGCCCCAAGCGCTAAGCGACAATCAAATGTTCTTCAGGTGCTATTAGATTTTTCCTTTTGAATCGGGCCAAAGCTTCAAAGTTTGACCCATGCACATATGCAGCTATTGCAAAGGCGGATGAATACCATGCAAGGCACATACAATATAAATTATGACAACATAAGTCTGCGCATGGGGTAATATTGGTTCACTTGTTTTGGCCTCCATGTTGTTGCCGTTTTTCCAAAACACGGCCTATGGCATTATGTGGTAAAGCAGCGAACTCCCAGGAAGGATATTAGGCCAGCAGTGCTTGCGGCAACAACCTGCGGTGCTTCTGAGAGCCAACCCGAGGTGTACAAACCACATTTGAGCACCGTGCCAAATCCGCTCCCTGGTTGCCCGTCCTTACCCGACACAGATACCAGGCATAATTATGGACCGACAAGGGATTGCCAAAACCTAAGGACCAATAGTATCCATGCAGCAAACTGCCCCGTAGGAGACAAAAAGAGGAGTAATGACAAAGTCGAAAATCCTCAAGATAATAACATTATCAACAACCGATGACCGCCGATCAGCTGGGGGATAAGTCTATCCCGAGGCTGATCAAACCAAATCACCGGGTACTTACAGTTTTTCATGGATAAAACTTTCGCAACAACTCCACATTGTAGGAATTCGCCAATTCTCGGCCGTCCTCAATGGCTAACCGGACCGCCCGAGTCGAGATCTCGAGACCACCTTAAAGGGCCCCCCTGCGGCGCCACAGCCGGCGTATTCCACCGACGAGGCTTGAGCCTCTGAGGCGGGTTTAGTTCGATAGGGGGGTGGCTTTGGTAAATGGCAAACCCTAGCAGAGGGAAACCCCAGTACCTCTCACACTAACGAATTCTAGTGCCCCTTCCATCTAATGGATACAACGATTTTACCCAGGTTCAGGCCCCCTCCAAGAAGGGTAACAGCCTTACGTCCTGCTTGATTTTGGATTGAGTATCTTGGGCTTGGTTACAGAGCTTGCCGATGACCAGCTCTTCTGTTGAGCCTTTTTTTCCTTTTCTCTCTTTTCAATCCCCCCCTCTCGTATGCCCTCAAGTGCCCTTATATGCACGGGCTTACATGGGTCAGCCAGAGGAGGGATCGTCATCATGCCTATCTTACATGCATTTACTTCGCCTTTATGCGCTGTCCCGTTCCTTCAGCCCTAATCAATGCAAGCGCATGCCTTCGCCCGGTTCTTCCGGAATGTGACCCCTCTGCCACGGGTAGATGTGAGGCGTCAGAGGAACGGGCTTGTAGCAGAATTCCTTGGAATCGACATGCCTGGTACAGCAGGCCTGTCTCTGACACGGTACGTCGGGGAAGGAGACTTCGGGACGAAGCCACCGCATCCCACCTTTTTGCATGGCAGCGGAATGAACAAGGCATGCTCGCCCAGGCCGCCACGTGGGTAGGCGCCGGGCGGCAGGCGTGGCCGCCACTGCTTCGCCCGCCCAGCGCCACGTGGACCGGCACCGGTGGGCGAAGCGTGCTCGCCCGGCTTACCGGCCAAAGCCGCCACGTGGTTGGCGCCGAAGCGGCGGCGTGGCCGCCCTGCTCGCCCGGCGCCACGTGGACTAACGTCCTGTAGACGGGGTGTAAACACCCACCCGCCTGCTAGAATGCCACGTGGGCCACGCATGCTTTTGTCCGGCGAAGAGGGTACCCTGGCGTAAAGTACGCCGACAGCAGCGAAGAAACCCTAGCTCTTCTCTTCTACTCCGCCCCAGAAAAATCGCTGCGGCAACCAAGCGAGCGGGAGATAAGCGGCGACAATGGAGTTCGCGTGCGGCGGTCTGATGCTGCGGGCGGCTTGGGCGAGACGGTGCACGCGCGGTGGATCTGATGCCACGCACGGCAAGCAGCCGAAGCGGGAACCGGGCAAGGCGACCGCGACTACACGCAAGCAAAACGCATGGATCGACGGCGAAACGAGCACCGAACGAGGTAAGCCGAACCCCCCCTAGATCATTAGGTTTTTCTCTTGATTGATTTGGGGATTTGGGAAAAACTGAGTATTAGGGTTCGGGATTTTGGGGAAAAATTGGTTGCGACCCAGGCGGAAACGGGATATCGACCCAGCTCGACCCCGATCCTCGATTTGGGACGACGTCCCGGGGTCGCGGAACACGCCATCGAGCCCGAACCCTGTGACTATGGCCTGTAGTGTTTTGAATTGTTTCAGTTGGTTGGATTTTGACAAAGTTCTTTTGGGCTCTGTTCTGACACAGGCCAGGATACTTCAGGATACAGGAACAACTTACGAAGATATGCACCCTTAAGAATGGAGCCTTGAACCCATAAGAATGGAGCCTTGAGTTTCACAACAACGAGCAATGCTGCAGGGAACGAAAGACGAACAGCTATCTCGTGAACCAGAAATTCATACTTCAGGAGCCAGAGAATCACTGCAGCTGCCTACGTGCATGAGAATATGAGGTGGAGCAACTCCGGGCCAAACCCACCCAGAGAGATGTTTACAAAATGAGCCTGCAGGATGGAAACACCTCCTGTCTTGCCAAACCCACCCAGGGAATTTCTAATCCCTCGAAGAAAAATTCAATTGACCAAAATTCCTTCGATTTACACAGTAGTAGAAGCAACTAAGCCGAACATATTATGACTACCTGCTGAATCAGAAAGAGAATTTCTCTGACAGCAATTTGTGATACCTCGCAGAAAAATTCAATTGGCGAAAAATCCTTCGATTTACCCAGTACTAGAAGCAACTAAGCCCAACATGTTATGACAACTGCTCTCAAACAGAGAATTTAACTTATCTTTAGGGAAGACAGAATTAATCAAGCATTATTAGCAGTGGCGTATCCAGAAACTTAGAAAAGAGGGGGCTAAAATTAAGACCTCTAAACTAATATATATAATATATTAATATATATAGTATTTTTTCAGAACATAGAACACGATAGAATGATATATATAATATAAAAATACCAACACTCATCTAACAATGCTATATAATATAAATGAAATCATTTAACCGTTAACATTACAAATCTATCTTGAAATCTTCATTGTCGAAAAACCCTTTCAAGCGTACCGATAAAACAATACTTTAGCCAAGCAAAAACCTAAAATTTCACCTCAGCAGAGCTACAAGTATTTGCGGCGCGACGGACCTTGTCCTGAGCCGCTTGAGCTATGGTGAACTCCCAGCTCACTCCCGAGGCGCCCGACATCCGCCTCCCACGAAACCCGATCCTCGCTGAGCTGCACCACCTTCCGCGCGATGGCGCCCATCCGCACCTTCTCGCCTCTACTGCGCTGGGCCACCTCCACCGCCGCCACATCATTGCCAGCCACCTTGGTCGAACGGCCTTGTCGTCAAGAACATGGACGTCCTCGCCAAAGTGGGGGAGGTATCGCGGAGGACGTGGTCGACGGAGGGGTGGCGAAGGCATAGGGTTGACCGTGGAGGAGAAGACGGCACGACAGCGAGTTGGACGCCCTTGAGCATGTGGAGCTTCCGCCATCTTGAAGATCCCCTTTTGCGCTTGGAGAAGGTGACCGCGCCTCTCCTTATTATCGGCGCGGCGGATCTCGATTTTCTATCACCTCAGCGCTTTCGGCATCCTAGCGACCTCGCCATCGCCGTGGTTTGGCCACGCTTTCGCTTCTTGCTCTGTTTCTTTCTCTGCTTCTTGATCTGTTTCTGATAGAAAAGATTAATAGGAAAGTTTTAGTTTGAAAAGTTCGTATTAAGAAAGTCTAAGATAGGGAGTTCGATTAGGATAAAGAGATGAAATTGTAGGATCGAGATGTATTGGTGCAAACTAACTCCTAAAACTACTTTTTTTGTGTTTTTATTAATTCTGAAAATTAATAGAATGCTAATTAAACTAGAATAATCAATCTAGAAAAATTAATCTAAGAAGCACGAAGACAACCATGTTAAAATAAGTGCATGCATGTGAATGTGATTGATTCATAAGCATGTAAAAGTTGTAAACTACCCAATGGATCTCTCTTCAACTCTTATCTCTCTTGCTTTCTTTGCGTCTCTTGCTTACCGTATTCGGAGCTTACATCCTTGCTAGCACAATGCTTCAAGGAGAACTTCTCAGACTTTGCCTCACGCACAAGAGCTGCTCGGCCTCCTATTGCCTTCTTACCGCCTTCCTCGATATACACGTATGAGTGCTCCTCACTGAGCTCTTCCTTGATTCACGTCCACAATAAACGCTTCCACTTTTCTTGGCCCTTGGCAGAGACGTGCGTCGCGCCACGGCCTTCACCCTACCATCGCTCCTCTTTTTTTTTCTTCGGCTTGCTTTTTTTTCTCCGCCGCAGAACCGCCTTTTTATTCTTTGCGTGAGCTCGACCTCGACTTCGGACACGTCTTCATCCGCCCAAGGAAAACGCGGACTGCTTGATTCGTCTCTGATCCTTCATGGATTCTTGACCAGTAGCACCGATTTTCCTTCGCCTGTCATGCGGTCATGCCTCTTCGTTTTTCTTCTGCTGGCTGCTCGATTTTCCTTTTCTTGTCCGACCCCCAAACCAGGAGTACCTCCTCTCCTATTTATTCTCAGTAAACCCTAACTTCTTAACCCTAATTACTTGGCCCAATTACCTTATTTCATAACAAATATTGTTGTCACATAAATCATCACACATATATTAAATTGTTGTTAAATTAATCATCACAATATAAATTTCACAAATAGAATTAACACTTGCTCTGTTTCTTTCTCTTCGCTTCTTGATCTGTTTCACAAATATAAATTTCACAAATATAAATTAACACTTGATCCGTTAGGCCCTTAATTTATTTATCAAATATTAGCACTTGTGTTTATGTCCGCAGCGCAGCACTTGGTTACCCATGCTAAACTCTGGGTAGTCAGTGAGGGTATTTCATACCCACGAAAAGAGGCGGTCCGCTAACAAGTGGTATCGAGCAGCTTGACCAGTAGATCAAGACCTTAAGATGGTTTAGAAATTGTTTTTCAAAAACTATTTAAAAAACTTAAGCAAAACTGATTGTGAAAATATGTAAGCATATTAGCCATCTTCCTTTTCTTCTCACCTCCTTCTGCCTTACCTAAAACTCTGTTTCCGAAAATCATTTAAGTTTTTTTTTCTTTTCTCAACTAAACTTCAAAATTTGCGTAGTAGATGGCGCTTAGAACCTTCTCATCCCTAGTAATTCTTAGCAGTCGCTTTTAGGTGGTGGACCTGACCCGGCTCGACGACAAGGAATTTCTGCCGTAATAGATCGCTAGATTTAGATCGCACCACCTTTATAATAGGTTTTCTGGTAATGTAACATGGGTCATACCGAACCTTAAGATGGTACTGGGTGTGACTCCAAAATATATGAAAAACTATGTTCCCGCATTTCTGATATTTTGTGTTGTCCTAAAAATATCTGTACAACCGTACCCAAACTCGAAAAGATCCTTCCCTTCGTTTGAGCCTCTCATCTATTCATTCTACTCTTATCCCCTACTCTACATCTTACTTACCTTCTGCTTGCCCAAAACCTGCCGCAGCACCGAATAATAATCAGATTAAGCCAGATGGCAGGAGCCGGACCACACCAGCATCTCAGTGAGGAGGCAGAATCAACAGAAAACCCGACCAACCTGGCCCAGGTGCTGGCCATGATGGAAAGGAATAGGCATCAGACAGAGATGCGCCAGACACAGCTGATGGAAAGAATATTATATCAGCTCGCCGCCAGATCCCACGGACATCCTCACCGTGATTACTATGCGCCAGATGGAAATATTGGAGAACCAAGATGGTCTGATTTCCAGAAGACAAGACCACCCATCTTTTCAGGATCAGCAGAACCACTCACAGCGAATGATTAGATCAAGGACATTCAACGAAGACTCAACACAATTCAGTGCTCGGACAGAGAACAAGTGTTATACGCCTCGCATCAGCTACAAGGACAAGCCGCCGCCTGGTGGATGAACTTTTAGGTACAGAAATCCGGACAAGAAACCACGTGGTCAGAATTTAAGGAAGCATTCAGAAAAGCCCACATCCCTGCAGGCTTAATGGCAGCAAAAAGAAGGGAATTCCTGGCTCTACGCCAAGGTGGGAGGACAATTTTGGAATACTTCCACCAATTTAACCAACTAGCCTGGTATGCCCCCGAAGAAGTGGATACAGAAGCCAAGAAGATGGAGAGATTCTACGAAGGTCTGCAAAAAAGTCTAAAATTCCATGTTGCAGCACTTGACTTCGAGGACTTGACAACAATGGTAGACAAGTTGATAATTACCGAGGAAACCCGGAATGACTTAGAAGATGTTCGGAAAAGGAAGGCCCAACAAACAAGGATACAGAACCCAATCCTGCTAAGGATGCAAATGCCAGATCTTACCCCTAATTCCCCTGCCAACAGACCGGCTGTAGGAGAGCAAAGGCCGGTATCTACTATGCCTCAACCCAGGAAAGGGAAGTGCTTCAGTTGCAAGGGAAATCATTATGTGAATGATTGCCCCCACAAGAACGTCCGCTGTTTTCACTGCGGACAGACAAGACATTTCCGGAATTGCTGTCGTAAGAAGCATTTACCATCCAGTGTGGCCAAGGCTCAAGTATCCAACTTTACCTCGACAGACCGACAGAATGTGCCACCAGGACAGCAGCAAGAGTTACGACAAGGAAGGACACCATTCGAGACTGAACCAAACCCCAAGGCCCCGAGAAGCTTGATAGATCATATGTCCACCAAAGAAGCTGTAGAAGCCGCAAATGTAAACGTCGGTAAGTTTCGAGTTCAGTCTTAGCCCGTATTGATTCTTTTAGCCCAGTGCAGTTTCACTCTTTGGCTTTCTTAGATCATGCTTGCAAAGATGGTTTAGCCTATTTCCCCTTCACCTACCATTCCTTCTCCAAACACCTGAGAAATTGCTAGCAACTTAGTTCAAGTGTGAAGATCCTAGAGATTGATTATTTAAGGAGTTAAAGGCATGATTAGGGTACTGATGATATAAAAGTGGAAGGTCTGAATGTCATTCCAATAATGGGTTATTAACCAGACATGAGACAATATTAGATCATCAAAGAGCATTCATCGCCCTTACAAATGGCCAGAGACAGTGAGTCAGCATGCAGATAAACCCAAGGTTAACAAAAAGGAAATGGATCAGCATCCTCACCTCAGAAATATCCAAGACACCAATCATTCAGGAATAAGCCAGACCAATTGAGAAGGAAAGTGTCGACGATCGGGATCGCCAACCGCAGAAATGAAACGGGGGGTTAGTGAGACTGGGACCCGAGCTATGCCTTTGCTCAAACGGAGGGAAGGGTTCGATGTGCCAGAGGCCGGAGCAAGACGACAATGAGCAGGAGACGTGGGTTTATACTGGTTCGAGCTCCTGAGAAGGTAATAGCTCTATCTCGGCCGCCTTTTGCGCGGTGTTCTTTGTTACTATCGAGTGTAGGTGTGTCTTACAACTCAAGCTCAACAATGGCAATGTCTAGCACTGGTTCTCTCTCCGACCGCACATCCTTAGCCTTATATCCCCTACTCCCAACCAGGCGGAGAGATATTCGGGTGGTGGCCTTCGCGCGTGAGGGTCGGGCAAGAACCGCCCGAACTTGTTGCAAGCGCCTGCTTCATCCCCACGATCTGTGTCTTGGCAACCGCCGGTCAAATGCACGATCCGAAATGCAAGGGCGGACTACGGCACGAGAGAGGGCCGACCAGAGCCCGAGGTCGTGCGGAGCCCTGCTCGGGCCCAACGCGCTTTAGGTCGAGCGCCTCGGCATACGCCCAGGTCGTGGTCGGGGCCTCCCAAGCTTGGGGAGGGCCATTGACCGTGTGCTGGCCGGTCAAGGGGCGTCCAGCCCCCATCAGCTAGCCCCCGAGGCTTAAGGTCGTGGCTGGAACACGGATCGACCTTGAGCCTCTACACTCGGGGACTGATTTCCGGAACCTTCGAGCTTGAGGTCGAGGTCGGGTGTAAAACGTAACGCCGGGCCGTGACGAAACGACACCTGGCGCCTCTTGATCTCCGGAACTCTGGTACGGATGCGAACGGTTGGTGGACACCTGCTATATCTCGAAACCGCAGCCCAGGCCTTAATTGCGCCTGTCGAATCAAGGCCGACACGCCTTTTGAGACACCGCAAACCGGATCAAGCGGCGGGCGGGCTTGAGAAACCAAACCCACAATGGAAACCACTGGGGAAACTCTCGACCTTGCACCCTTCTTCTAGCTTTCCTTCCTAAGCAAGACTCCTCTTCCCCTTCAACCAAATTATTGCGACCGCCATGGCCAAGCTTAGGGAGGAGCACTTTGTCACCGGGCGAGGATGAAGGAGCTCGAGGCCTCTGGGCCGATTGACCCAAGAATATGGTGGTTGCTTGGGCGGTGAGACCGAGCCCGTGCCCCAGTGGACAACGAGATCGTCTGCCAAGCATTACGCTCTCTTCGCCTCAGACCTCAAAAGCGAGTTCAATCGAGGGTCCTCTCCAACATGCGACATCGAGCTCATCACTGGTGCCAAACTCCCTTCTCCTTCTCACCATCTTCTCCCATCTATGCGAGGATTCCTAGGGATCCTTTCGACCCCCTCGCTTCTTCTTCCCAGATTTCACCTTCTTCCACTCGGGAAGGACCCCGTGGTCTGATGCCTCTATACAGGTGCGGGTCGGGCTCAAGTGGTCCTTCCCAAAGTTTCACCTCGGACTCCCTCGCCCGTGGTCCGCGGTGGTTCTACTCGAAGAGGGGCGAGGTCGGCACACCGTGTACGAGGGGGCGCCCATTCCCGGAAGAAGGAGACCTTGAGGCGGACGACCTCGAGGTCGGCGAGGAGGCCATCGCCTCATACATCTCCGCCATGCTTGCTGCCTCCTGCTCGCCGAAGCGACGCCAACGACTTTCATGAGTCGTGTGTCCTCTGCGGAGGAGGATGCACCTGTTTATGAGATCCAGTGCTGATGACCCAACCCGCGAGGACACGTCTGGTAAGCCTTCTCGCCCCAAGGTTTAGCTCGAGTCCACCCTTCGCTCTTCCCTGATGGTCATTTTTCTTACAGCGCCGAAGGAGTCCTGGGTCGCCGCTAGGATGACCGAGATGTTCGAAGCCGGGCGACGAAATGCGCCAACGGCGACTTGTCCTGAAGAACGTGCTCCGCCGAAAGGCCGAGGTAAGCTGTTCGACCAAGCGCTCGAGTCGTGTGCCCACGAGCCCTTCCCGAGCTCGCGATGCTCGCAGCATACCACGGAGTTGTTGGAGATGGCGGAGAGGATGCTCTGCCGCTCGGGCGGGGGCAAGAGCAAGAAAGGGAGGAAGAGACCCCCCCCGGCTGGAGCAAGCTGCTCGGAGGTGAAGAAACCCCACCGCCAGGACTTCGAGCCCCCAGCCAGCCCAGGGCATCCAAGGTCGGCCTCCCAGGTCTGCCGCCGCGGATGACGCAGACTGGCAGAGCCCCGAGGTCCCAAGCCGGCGGGGAGAAGCGGCGTGCCCGCAAAGATCGGGCAAGACCTCGCGGCCCTCGTCAAGGCGAAGGCTGGTGACTTAGGTGAGTTTTTGGCCTTCGCCCGCGCTGCCCCTCCGTGTCTTTCCCGCTTTGTACTGTTCTTGATCGCAGACCTTGAGCGCCGTGACTCGAGACTTCCCATTTTGGACGATGGTCGTTGTCCAGTGGCAAGTCCGAGTCCGAGGAGGAGGAGAATGTCTTCGCTAGTCCAGCCGACCTTCGCGCCCGGACGCGACCCTCGGGGCCACTCAAGCCCGCCTCTGGGCGAAGTTCTACCAAGGGGTCGATGACACGACGAGGAGGAAAACCACCACGACCGGAGGAGGATTACAAAGATCGGCGGCGAGAGCCGCCACGGCGCGCCGACCCTCCCGAGATCGACGCTGGGAAAGGCACCCAGTGTGCCATGGTCACCACCGCGAGTCACCCTGCTCACCCGACCACGGCCGCCAGCGCCTGTGTCGTGACACCCCGCCACCGAAGATGGCACCGCCGCAGGGGCGTCGCAGACCAAGGCCTGCGTGGTCGCGCAGCACCGAGGTCGTGGCATCCTGTGCCGCGGAGATCGCCCACGCCAGGGAGGCCTTGCTGCATGAGCCGGCTCATCGCTCCTCGGAGCCGGAGGCGAGCGGAGCCCCGACCACGGAGGTAGGGGCGGCTTGTTGCGCGCCCTCCACTACGGTGAGCCGAGCCCTCCCGGAGGGGGCGACGGAATCCTGTGTCGCGCCCGGCGCGGAGCCTAAAGATCTGGCCCCAAGCCGACGGATGAAGGGTCGACCTCATCCTGCGATAAGCGGCGAGGAGGAGGAAATCCCTCGCGACCAAGCATCGACGATCACGAAGAATATACCGCCACGCCTAGAGAACCGATTCGGGGTAAGGGCCTCCGCACCCCCAGTAGCTTGTTAGCCCGAGTTCCTTGTTTCCTTTCTTAATTCGGGCCACCCTTTCATAGAAGGCGACGACCATGTCTCCTTGGGGCCGCAAGGCCTTCAAGAGTACGCAGAGATGCCTTTGAGGGCCTCTGAACGCCAGGAGGCGCTGGAGGCCGAGCGCCGAGGCTCATCAGACCATCGAGGTCGACAAAGCGAGCTCGAGCGAAAGCCGGGAGCGGTCGATCTTCACCGAACGATGAGGGCGCAGGAGGTAACCCACGCGCCGAGCTCGAGCGCACAAGACCTCCGAAAGCGAGCATGGCTTCATGGCCGTGGAGTCTGACGCGCGTGATCGGCCAAGGCGCCATGAGTCGAGCGAGCCAAGGTCGAAGCGTTGGAGAAGGCTGCCGAGGAGCAAGCGTCCTCCCTGGCGAAGGTGTCCCCCGAGCTTGAGGCCAAGGTCCTGGAGCTCGAAGAGAGGCTTGGGCGTGCCAACGAGGCGGTCGAGGCCGAGCGGGCCAAGGTCGAGGCGCTGGAGAAGGCTGCTGCGGAGCAAGCATCCTCCACGGTGAAGGCGTCCCCCGAGCTTGAGGCCAAAATCCTCGAGCTCGAAGGGAAGCTCGAGCGCGTCACCAAGGCGCTTGAAGCCGAGCGGGCCAAGGTCGAGGCGCTGGGGAAGGCTTCTGCGGAGAAGGCGTCTCCCGGGCTTGAGGTCAAGGCCCCGGGGCTCGAGGAGAAGCTTGGGCGTGTCAGCAAAGCGGCAAAGAGTGCCCTGGCCCAACTTGAAGACGAAAGGCGCCGAGCCGTGGAGGCCTCCCAGCAAGCCCTCCAGTTCCATGGTGAGATAGCGACCCTAAGGGCAAAGGTGGCCGAGCTCGTGCAGGAAAAACTTGCCCGCGAGATGGCCGACCAGAAGAAACGCTTTAAAACAAAATGTTAATGGAGCTAAATTCCTTTTGGAGAAAAAAGAAGTTCCTCTGTCTTGGTTTGATTTCATGGTCGAGGATGTCCTTGTTGGGTCCAAGGTCGAGCAATGCCGGCCTTGGACGCAAGACCCAGACGCAAGCGAACGAACACAAATTGGAGTCCTCCCTGTTTTGCTCGTTAGCCATGCTCACGCTATGTTGGCCGTGTGCCGGTAAGATAGCCTTATCCAGCCCCCGTTGGGTCCGAGGTCGAGCGACGCCGGCCTTGGGCACAAGACGTAGACACAAGCAAGAGACCACGACCTGCAGAGTTGAAGGAAGGTCCGCAAGGGGAAAGTGACACAAAGCGAGTCCGTTAAGTAGGTGGTGACACCCAGATGAACGCTCGAAGCACGACCACGACCGTGCGCATTGCTCAATGGTCAAAACTGCGAGGCTGTTGGTTCGAACCTAGGCGCAGGGGGGAGCCGGATTGCGAAGAGATCCGGTTTACGCTTTAGCCCGACCTCTGGGGGTGAACGCTAAGTTCGCGTCGCGCAGACCAAGAGCAAGTGTGCAGTGTACGAAGGTCGTGCTCGAAAAAGGTCGTGGACAACAAGCACAGAGCATAGTCAACAAAGGAAAGAAGACTGATAACAAAAAGGTAACTTTCATTAATTAAGAAGTAAGGTATAGAGATTACACGTAAAACTTCCACAGTTGATCTATGTTCCACGAGCTAGAGAGCTCTCTGCCATCGGGCAGCGCTAGCCGGTAAGCCCCCGTGCGATCAGTTGAAACGACTCTATAGGGGCCCTCCCACCGTGGGGATAACTTGTTGGTGTTGGACGAGCCCTGAATCCGTCTCAGGGCTAGGTCCCCAACAAGGAGCTTCCTAGGTCGTACCAACCGAGACGCATGTCTGCGAAGAGCTTGCAGGTAGTGCATTGATCGTAGCAGTGCACGACACCTTACTTCTTCTGCAAGGGTAAGGTCGAGAGACCGTTCGTGCTCGAAGTTGACCTGGTCGACCAAGCTAACCCTAGCAGAGCCCAGCGTGACCTCGGGAGGCGGGGCGGCATCGATGCAAACACGGTTTGGAAGGGAGTGGACCACGTGGCTCGGTGACGTGGTGCGAACAGACCATAAGGCGGTGGGAAGTTCGTCCACGAGTCTTCTTGAAAGCGTTCGAGCTCATCTGCAACTCCTTTCTTGACGCCCTGGACGATCTGCCCGTTGGCGCGTTCCGCCGCTCCGTTGCTCTGGGGGTGAGCCACTGAGGCGAAGCATACTTTGATGCCGAGGTCCTCGCAAAACTCCTGGAACAACTCACTGGTAAACTGAGTACCGTTGTCAGTGATAATTCTACATGGAACCCCGTACCTGGTGACCACGAACAGGCGGAAGAAACGAACGGCCGCCCGAGCAGTTATGGTCGAGACCGGTTCAGCATCTATCCACTTAGTGAAGGTATCAACAGCGACGAACAAGAATTTCTTACCCCGGCGCCCGAGGAAAGGGTCCGAGATGTCCAATTTCACGCCGAGAAAGGCCAGGCAAGCGGGATGGTCTGGAGCGCGTATGCGGGTTGATGGGACTTCCGGGCGTGGAACTGGCACGCCCGACAGGTGCGGACGATGTCACGAGCATCCTGAAGCACCGAGGGCCAATAATATCCCATACGGAAAGCCTTGCCGACCATCGTCCTGTATGAAGAATGTGCTCCACAGAGGCCTGAATGGATGTCGTTTAGCAGGTACTTACCCTCCTCCGTGGAGATGCACCGTGTCAGGATGCCGGAAACATTTCGCCTATAGAGCTTCCCCTCGACGAGCGTGTATAGGCTTGCCCGGCGCTTGATCCGGCTCCTCTCGGCAGGGTCGGATGGTAGGTCGCCCCTTTCAAGGAAATTATGGATGGATTCAGCCCAGGAAGGTGTACCTTCGACCATAGCGAGGCAGACCTCCTGGTCGGAGATCGAGGGGGCCGCCAACGTCTCCAGGATGACATCGGGCGGAATCTCATCGTCGGAGGAGGCGAGCTTGGAGAGGGAATCGGCACTGGAGTTGTCCTTCCTGGGAATGTGCTTGAGCTCCAAGTTCTGAAACCATTTCTCCATCTTGCGCACCTCGGCGAGGTACTTTGCCATCGCTTCTTCCGAGCATTGGTACTCCTTGTTATACTGATTGACGACGAGCTGGGAGTTGCCCTTTACGACCAAGCGGCGCACGCCCAGAGCTTTGCAAGCTTGAAGGCCCGCCAAGAGAGCTTCGTACTCTGCCACATTGTTGGTCGCCGTAAACCCGAAACGAAACACATACCTCAACCGGTCGCCGCTCGGGGTAAGAATGAGGACTCCAGCCCCCGAGCGCTTGATGGACCTCGAACCGTCGAAGAACATGATCCAAGGCTGCTCTTCCTCGACCTCGGGCTCGGACTTGGATTGCGTCGTCTGCTCGACCACGAAATCGGCGAGCACCTGCGACTTGATGGCCGTTCGAGCGACGACCTGGACATCGAATGCTGCCAGTTCCATTGCCCACTTGGCGATGCGTCCGCCACCATCTGGGTTAGAAGACGCGTCCCGGCGGAAAATTGCTCGGGACGACCATAGAATGAGCCTGGAAGTAGTGTCGAAGCTTGCGCGAAGCCATGAGGAGAGCGTACAGCAGCTTTTGTACCTGTGGGTAGCGCTCTTTTGGGCCGTGCAAGACTTCACTGACATAATAGATCGGGTCTTTGTTGGGGTCCGCTGACGGCCACTGGACGGTGGCCGACGGCAGGCGGTGGCAGCAAGGTAGAGCAGCAACCTCTCGCCAGGTTGCGGTGTCGTAAGTAGGGGTGGGGTTGACAGGTATACCTTCAGCTCGTCGAAGGACCGCTGTGCCTCTGGAGTCCACTCGAAGCTTCCCTGCTTGCGCAGAGCCCTGAAGAATGGGAGTCCGCGCTCACCGAGCCTCAAGATGAATCTGCTGAGGGCGGCCATGCGGCTGGTGAGGCTCTGCACCTACTTGACCGAGGTCGGGGGTGCCATCTTCTCGATCGCCTCGATCTTCTCCGGGCTTGGGCCAACCCCCGAGCCCCCAATCATGTAGCCGAGCACCTTCCCCGACGCGGCACCGAACACGCACTTCTCGGGGTTGAGTTTGATCCGGTACCTATTCAGGTTGTTGAAGGTCTCCTCGAGGTCCCGAACGTGGTCGCCCTCGGAAGGGCTCTTGACGATGATGTCATCCACGTAGACCTCAAGGTTCCGGCCGATCTGAGGGTCGAACGTCCTGGTCATCAGACGCTGGAACGTGGCCCCCGCATTGCGCAGACCAAACGACATGGTCGTGTAGCAGTAAGTGTCGAACGGCGTGATGAACGATGTCTTGCTTTCATCGTCAACCGCCAGTTTGATTTGATGGTACCCTGAATAGGCGTCCAAAAAGCTTAGCATCTTGGCATTTGCTGTGGAGTCGACGATCTGGTCGATGCGCGGGAGCGGGAAGTTGTCCTTTGGGCAGGCCGAATTCAACCCCGTGTGGTCCACGCACATTCTCCACTTCCCGCCCTTCTTACGGGCGATAGCAAGGTTGGCGACCACTCGAGTAGTCAATCTCGCGAATGAAGCCGGCCTTCAAGAGCTTGTCAAGGTTGTCCTTGATGACCGTGACCTTCTCGGGGGAGAAACGACGCAGCTTCGGCGCGCCAATTCGAGTCGGGCTTCACTCAGTAACTTATGCTCGATCACCTCCTTGGGGACGCCTCGGCATGTCCGCTGGCTCCCCAGCGAATATCTTTGTTGGCGCGGAGGAAGGTGACGAGCTCGAGTTCTATTTGGAACTCGGCCGGTCGGCTATGGATGCACTTGGTCGGTCGCTCTCCTCGAGCACCTGCCTTCGTTGCCCATTGGCCGGATCGCCGCCTGCCGGCGCTTTTCACCGTGGCCTCTGGCCTCGGCTGGGTAGCATGCCGGCAAGGGGCGGGGCCTTGGTTTCGTGATCCGTCTGCCGCTGGAGGTCACCCCGCACGGTTATGATGCCGTGGGGACCTGGGAGCTTCATGCACCGATGCCCATAGTGGTTGGCCGCCATAAACTTGACTAGGGCAGGCCGCCCGAGGATGGCGTTGTACGGGAGGTCCCCCTCGACCACCTCGAAGGTGATCAGCTCGATGCGGAAGTTGGTCGAGTCGCCGAAGGTGACGGGCAAAACCACCTGCCCCAAGGGGGTGGTCGAGCTCCTAGGGACAATCCTGAAGAAGGGGACAGCAATGTTCTTGACCTTCGATCGGGGTATCTGCATCCGGTCGAGTGCCCCAGCCTGCAGCAGGTTTAGGGAGCTGCCGCCATCGACCATGACGCGCCCGACCATGGTGTTGCTGATGGTCGGGGTCACGACCAAGGCGGTCTTCAGGTCTCGGGCCATACCTTGGAGGGCATCTTCTGGGGAGAAGGTGATGGTGGCGCCAACCTACTTGCAGTGCTGCTCGATGGGCTTCCCGGCGGCAACCTGGCAGATGGTGCGCGAGGCGGCCTTGAGCTCGCGCCGGGACTGATAAGCCGCCGAGCCGCCGAAGATGACGTCAATCCGGTGCTCGCCCTGCTGGAACTCCAGGTCGAGGTCGTCGCAGTCCGCCCCAGCGTTCACCCTGTCTGGCTGGGCGTCCTCTTTCGGTAGCACGGGCATCTCCCCTCGGCCATCGTAGAAGGCTTCTAGCTTGCCCTGCCAGGCCTGGCAGGTTCGCAGGTCGTGGCCGGCTGCCCTGTGAAAAAGGCAAAACTTCGCTTCATCGTACCCTGGGCGCCCCTCGGACCCCTGCGGCCGAGCGTCGGCCCGCCGAGGTCCGGGCCGTCGGCCCTCCTGCTGGGGCTGATTCTGTGCCTGGCGAGGTCGAGGCCGGCCTTGGCGGGGTCTGGATCCCTCCCGGGCTTGATCTCGAACTTCAAGAACCTCGCGCTGCCCATCGGCCGACACGATCACCCGCGGCAAAAACCCGCTGTGTCTGCGGTCGCGCTTCCGCTTCTTGGTCGCGGCGCCATGGTCGGCGCCCTTGGAGTTGGATGGGCTAGCCTCTGTGGGGTTCAGACCAAGCTTACCTTGGTCGTAGTCGCGTTTTCAGCGGACAACGTCGTCCGCATCTGCATACCGCTCCGCCATGCGGAACAGCTTGTTGACACTAAGCCTCGAGGTGATCTCTAGATCTTCGGTAAGGCGCCGGTCGCGGACACCAAACTTGAAGGCCTTTATGACGGCTTCGTCGGAGATACTCGGGATCAAGTTTCTCGTGCGGATGAACCGCCGCACAAAGTCACGAAGCGGCTCGCCCTTGCCCTGGATGACGCGATCTAGGTCCTTCTCCTCCCGGCCGCTCGAATAACTCACGAAAGTTGAGCGGGCGCGCTCGACTTGGCGCCACGACCAAGGAACCAAAGCTTACGTTGAAGAGACAGGTCCGTGTGGCACCGTCCAGCACGGTCGGGAGGTAGTTTCCCATCACGAGTTCGTCTCCGCCGGCCGCCAGGATGGCAGTCGAGTAAAAAAATAGGAACTCGTCGGGGTTCTTAGTCCCATCAAAGCGCTCTATCAACGCCGGCTTGAACCGAGCCGGCGGCCTGCGACGAAGGTCGTCGAATCGCCGCGCGCTGGCCGAGGGCGGGATAAGCGCGCTAGGGTGTTGTCGTCATTGACAAGGTCCTCGCTGCTGCCGGATTCGGAGTCGAGGCCGCCTCGGCGGTCCGACCTTCGATGGGAGCGACCACGATGCTGGGCTCGGGAGTCACCTGGTAGGTAACGCAGGCGGCCCTGGACCCTACGGCGCCTGGGCGGAACGTTTGGGGAAAGACCCTCAGACCTGCTGCCGGTCGACTCGGAGCTCGCGTGGCTTGGCTCGAGCCTGACCCTGCTTGGTGCGGTGCCCGCAGGACGGCGGCGTGGCGGCGTCAAGGCCACGTCCCGAGACCGCTGCTGGCGAGAGGGCGCCCCCCGCGGGGGAGGCGTCCGTCGGGCGCATTGGCGACGGCGTGATGAATTGCCATCACTCTTTTGGGAGCGGGTCCCCAAGTGCTGACTTCGGTGCTGCGGAGGCATGATCTCGGTCGCAGCCCGATCGAGCTCTTCGGCCAGGGCTCGACCAAAAAGCTCCGACCTCGCCCTATCGGGGTCGGCCATGACCCGGGCGATAGCGCGGAGACGCTCCCCCGAAGGAGGGAGCCCGAGGGGCCCAGGAGACGCGCCGGCCTTCTCCTGGTCCTCCCGCCGGAGAGTGGTTATGGCTTGGTTGATGGCGACATGCACCATTCGGCGAGCGTCTTCAGGGGTCTGGGGATCACGGCCATCCGCATCTCCACTCGCGCCATGACTGCTCGCCATCAAAGCGTCTTTGTTCGGCGGCGCGAGCGGAAAACAGGGACGCGGAGTCGGAGTCCGCGCCCGAGCCCACGCTCGAGGAAAGTCCGTCAACGAAGCGCGCCATGCTCCCAAGATCTTGATGTCATTCCTGCGAATGAGCAAAGCTACCGAGGCCCACGGTGGGCGCCAACTGTCGACGATCGGGATCGCCAACCGCAGAAATGAAACGGGGGGTTAGTGAGACTAGGACCCGAGCTGTGCCTTTGCTCAAACGGAGGGAAGGGTTCGATGTGCCGGAGGCCGGAGCAAGACGACAACGAGCAGGAGACGTGGGTTTATACTGGTTCGAGCCCCTGAGAAGGTAATAGCTCTACTCCAGTCACCTTGCGGCGGTGTTCTTTGTTACTATCGAGTGTAGGTGTGTCTTACAACTCAAGCTCAACAATGGCAATGTCTAGCGCTCGAGTTCTCTCTCTCTCTCCCGGCTGCACATCCTTAGCCTTATATCCCCCCTGCTCCCAACGGGCGGGAGATATTCCCGGGTGGTGGCCTTCGTGCACGTAGAGGGCTGGCAGCAACCGCTCCGGACTTGTTGCAAGCGCCTGCTTCATTCCCACGATCCGCGTCTTGGCAACCGTCCGGTCAAATGCACGATCCAAAATCCAAGGGCGGACTACGGCACGAGCGAGGGCCGACCCGAGCCCGAGGTCGTGCGGAGCCCTGCTCGGGCCCAACGCGCTCTAGGTCGAGCGCCTCGGCATACGCCCAGGTCGTGGTCGGGGCCTCCCGAGCTTGGGGAGGGCCGTTGACCGTGTGCTGGCCGGTCAAGGGGCGTCCAGCCCCCGTCAGAAAGTGACTTAACCCACCATGAGGAACCAATCAGAAATAGAAAAGAAATCTTGACCTACAAGTGGTGGCAGATCCATACACTTAATTGGGATCCCACCAGACCATAGGATCAAGTCATAACAGCCTAACAGGAAGATGAAGAAGTTCAACAGTGTGGAAAGAGACTAACAAGATACCAGCCCCTCAAGAGCCTCCACTAAATAAACAAGGGATATTGTGGCTCTATAACTATATATGTGAAGATAAAAATATAAGAGGATTGATTTTGACAAAGAAAACAACCAAGAATGTCCTATGCAGTAGTGTATGTTGGAAGGATAACCGTGACCCTCAGAAGACTGCTAGTCTACTACAGCCCTCCTTCTCTTAAACAGAAATTGAGATGAAGGATCAGAATGTATTTCCTCACAAGGATATTCAAGGAAACGACAGGGATCCAATACTGCTAGATGACCACTGACAGATTGACCAAGATAACCCATTTCATTCCAATCAAGTAAGATTTTGGTCGAAAAGGATTAGTAGAAATATACTTGGCACAAAGGATAAGGTCACATGGAATTCCAAGGAGGATAGTGTCAGATCAAGAAGCTCAAATCACCCTCAATTTTGGAAGTCTATAAGAAGCCATGACGACAAAGTTGACAGTTAGTACCACCTGCCACCGACAAATTTACAGACAGACAGAAAAGATCCAACCAGGATTTGATTGAAGGATAGTTGACAGGTTGACCAAGGTAACCCACCCTCTTGCAATTAGACAAAACTTACGGCAGGAATGAAGTTCAGGAAGATATTTATCGTAAGATTATAGAGAATTCCGAAGTAAGTGGTGTTAGAACCAGAAGCCCAGTTCACAGCCAAAAGTTTGGAAAAAGTCCATCCAGAGCAAAGAGGACAGAATCAACATTGCATAAAGCCTAATACTAGCAGACTAACTGCCCATCAGAAAATACCCATCGGACACTGAAGCATGTGCTCAGAAAATCATGTAAGAGCATCACCTTTTGAAGCCCTCAGGGAAGAAGTTGAAGAATCCCATTAAAATTGGACAAGGCTAAGAGAAGGGTAGTTTTTTAGACCCTAGATATTCACGATGCAGAAACTCATGTGAAAGTCAGTTGAAAGGACCCAAAAGCTGCCCTAGAGCAATCATGCAGACAACAAGTAGAGAGATAGCAACTATCTGATTGAAGACAGAGTGACACACTCCAAGCCAGTACAACAGAGACTCAGAGTCAAGAAAAATTTACCTCCAGGTACCCCAGTTGAGGAAATACCTTCGCCGACCAGCAGACAAAGTGCAGCCCAAAGGAATCAACTTGCAAAATAAGTTGCCCTACTACAGGAGCCAACACGGATCATCAAGTCAACTAAAAGTCAGCCCAGAGACAGAGATGACAGAGTATGCCGAGAAGTTGTGGAAGAATTTCACTATTCAAGAACCCACCGGAAAAAGGAATCGGGATTGCAGCAGAATTTCCCAACCTGTTCCCCTAGGACGAGTAAATCTTGGGGACGAGATTTATTTTAAGGGGGGTAGGTTGAAACACCCCGAAAATTTCAAAACTTTTGTTTATTTCTTTTATTTGGATTTTCTTTGAATTTTTCGAATTTTATTCGACTTTATTCGATTTATTTTCGGCCATATTCCATTTTCGGAATTTTTCCGCGCAAAGCCGCTTTAGGCTTTACGTTTTTCTCAACCGGTCGGCGCCCTCAGCCCGTGCCATTTTCTCCCATCGCCTCAAGGTCGGCCCGTTCTTGGCCTGCGCCACCACCTCTCACCCAGCCATTTTCCTTTTCCTCGCCCGTGCGGCTCGATTTTCTTTCCCCTCGGCCTCTCTTTTTCTCTCCCCGGCCTGATTCGTTTTTCCGTCAGGCCCGGACCGAAATCTTCTCCCAGCCCGCACTTTTCCCCGGCCTGCCATCCAAATTTTCTTTTCTCCGGCCCAGATTCTTTTTCCCCAGCACGATTCCATTTTTCTCCCCGGCCAATTTCCTTGGCCCGCGTTTTCCCGGCCTGCTCCCTTTTTCCCACTCGCCCCGTGGGCCTCTTTCTCCCCCCTCGGCCCATTTTTCCCTTGGCCCAAGCCCACCCCGCGCGCAGCCTTCTTCCTCCTTCCTTTCTTCTTCCTCGCGCTGACCATTTGCGATCCGGTCCGAGCTGCTACCTCTTTTTTTCCTCGCTCCGGCCTCCGCCGTCAGCCCTTGCCGCCGCTCTCTCTTCCATCCACTTCCGCCCACCGTCGAATTCGCCGTGAGCCTCTCCACCTCTCCCACCCACCCATTTTCCTTCCCGAGCCGCCGTTCGCAAAATTTGCCGCTTTCTTCTCTAGCGCCAGCGAAATCTCCTTTTGCCACTCGCCACACTGTTCCTCACATCGCTGCCATGGCTGGCTTTCGCCATTGCCGCTCAGATCTAGCCCCACCTGCCATTCTCTTTCTTTCTCTCCTGCATTCGTCCCCCTTTGTCAGGGCCCTGATCGCCTGCGTGGGGCGACCAGAAGGCCTCAAGACGCATAGCGCCTCGCCTGTGGGCAATTCCTAATTACTATGTGGCCCATACACAGTGTTCCTTTTCATTTTCATTTCGGGTTTTAGTTTATTTAAAATCCGAAAAATCAATATAAAATCCAGAAAATTCTAAAAATCCCAAATATTCCCAAAAATCCAAAAATAGCCAAAAAATACATATTCTTGATCCGTTCAAGCCGTTGAGTCCAAAATAAACTCCGCTTTCACCATATCAATTTCGAAAATTCCAAAATACCCCGAGTCTGCTCCAAATGCATTTTTCTCCTTTCTTTTTTCGTTTTTTTTATTTTATTATTTTTCCGCTTATTTATCGGTTTCGCTTTTAGAGATCTGACATTGAGCAACTCATGAGCAAAACCGAGCCGAATAGCTTGGAGCCAGCATGAGAGCAAGCGCCACACGAGACCAGACACGACATCGACCGTCTCTCGTTAGGCAAACCTCTAACCTCGCAAGGCAAGCCACACTCCTTGAACATGTTGAATCCCATTTTCCGTATAATTACTGTATATAAATTTAGTTATTGCATTTGCTTGTAAATAGAGTAGAAATTTAAAAAGAGCTAGTTTAGAATGACATGACTAGTTAAAATCCCACCCCCTTGTTAAAACCATGTTAATTATGCCATATTCAATTGTCAACCCTAGGTTATCATTAATGAACCATCGTAGGTTAGCTATAATAAATAATCTTTTCTTTTAATTACTGCTTAAACTTGTTTATAAAACCTGCTACGGTTTGGGGGACAGTCTTGGGTGGACCACGGGAGGTGGATGCTGGCCCAAGCCCCAAACCGATGACAAGCCCATGTGGTGGTGGAAAGGGCAGAGGTACCGGTGGTGCGGTGTGTGTCGGGCTTGTCTTCGCACATAAGGATCAACCCCGGCAAAGTAAATAACTCGATCCCTCTCAACCACAAGTTGGGTCGGTCAATTATGTTGGCTTGATCCACGTAGCCCGGTATATTGTCTTTCCCCTTGGAATGCCTACAGGTGGACCCCCATTCTTTGTAGGTGGAATGGGGAGCGATGGCGGTTGGGGGTGACACGGAATGGTGCGGCCATTCGACGGTTTTCGCAACAGTAGGATTCCTCAATTGGTCAGCCCAAGCAGGTCCACTTTGGCCAAGTGGGCCCCTAGAAACTGGGGATGTGCACCGCCTACTGGGTAGGAGCTAAAGAGGGGGAATTCAATGAAAGGTTATGTTAATCTCGGTCCGGCCGCATGCATAAAAGTTGCATGTTGTTCTAGACTGACACTAACAACCGTAGATATCTTGTGGGTAAAGTTGAGTAGCTCACAGAGTGAACCAAATGGTATTCAAATACGCCGGCTTCCTAAGCTAATGAAGTCAAGTTAATTTCGTGATTCTTCGCAACCGAAGTTTGAGTAGTTTTAATAATAAATTAACCGTAATTCGTGATTTTGTTAATAACTCATGGGTTTGCATCATGTCGATGATGTTGTTTATGGTTTGTGTTTCAAATGTAATATATGTATAAGTTAAGTTCTAGGGCATGCATCCACTAAATAATTGAACTTAGTGCCAATTTCTTGAAATCTCCTTGCATGTAATATTCAGATATTCCGTGTGGTTTGTTGAGTACGGTTGTGTACTCACCCTTGCTCCTAATCCCCCTTTTAGATTTCAAAGAAGCTGATGATTCCAAGAAGAGCGTAGATGGCATTGGTATTTGGTTTTGAAGGCCTTGGTCTATCTGCTCAAGCTTTTCCTGTGGTTGTTTTGGTAATGTATCTGGTGCCTGTCGCACCTTTTGTAAAACTCTGTCCGTTAGGCCCTTCATTTATTTATCAAATATTCGCATTTGTGTTTATGTCTAGCAACGTGCACTTGGTTACCCACAGCTAAACTCCTGGGTAGCTGTGAGGGTATTTATACGCACCCCCTGAAAAGGGTGGTCTGTTACAACTACGCTCTCGGTTATTCGGGTTAGGTGAAAGAATGACAGCTACCAACAGAAGCTTTTCTCTCGTCCATCGATAATATTTGGCAGCCTGCACTGCATTAGTTGATTGCCCCCTTTGGTATACATCACCCCCTATGGCAAAGTACTTTCTAATAATTCAACAAAGACATGACCACAGGCCAATGACATCGCAGACCAAAGAAGGTGGCGATCGAATAAGGTAGGGATTAGGTTTTGGTTTGATATCACATTATGTTAGGCAAGTTTATCGGCGGACAACAAAGAATACTATCTTAATAAAAGAAGAGGGTGATGACCACGGATGGTGGTAGCAAATTTCAAGATATCATGAATGAAAAGTGGTTCAAACCTTGTTAGAAAATTTTGAAATTTTTTTTGAATGGTCCTAAAGCATCATTAATGTTCCTAATATTTTTAGATGATGATGAAGCGTGAGGAATTTAAATAAATTTTGACAGTGCTACCATCCTGATAAAAGCCTAGGGGAGTACATGTGTTATTTCCAAAGATTTTATTGAGTAAACAAAAGAGGTTTATAATTTTTAAACTTTTACATAATGATTAATAGGTAATTCTTAAACTCATAAAAATTTGGGATCATGATGACACTCGAGAGAATTTACAAAATTCTCACAAATATTACTATCTCATTTGTGTTCCTTTTATTTTTGATGTTTTAAAGATAACAAATGAAGTTAAATTCTTTTTAAAAAATTTCTATGTGATCCTAGACTTCTAATGATGGTACCATAAATTTTTTAGAATATGATCATGCTTCTGCATTTTCATAAAATTCTGATAGTGTTTCTATTATTTTTATAAAACATCTCATAAATTCAGTTTTTTCAAATATTTTCATTTAAGATGACATTTTTACAAGGGGTATTGACCCATATCTGGTCCAAAAAAATTAAAATATGGTGGAAATTTTTAAAATTTTGGTGAAATTTGACGAATACAAGGGGCATTAACCCAAATCAGGCCCAAAAAAGTTGTAATCAAGTCAAAATTATCTAGATGTCAATGAAATTTTGCCAAAATTTTTGAAATTACTATAGTAATTTGATTTTTTTTGAATTTTTTTTATTCACTTAGGATTTGGAATCTCAACTTTGGCCGAAATCTAAAATCTTAGCTGAAATTTTGGAAATTTTGCTAGGATTTTGAACCTTGCAAAAAGGTTCATCAATTGGATTTGATAATTTTGGAAGGAAATCATTTCTGGAGGATGAAGTGGATAAGTGAGTAGTATTGAATTGTCGCCTCTTTAGTACGAAGTTTACCATGTTACTACCAAGCAGGGTTCACATGCAAATATAAAAAATTGAAACAACTTAGCAAAAAGTGTTAAACATTTCTGAAATTTTTTGTGTGAGGTCCTGAGGAAATGCTAATAATACTATAAAATTTTTAGATTGTTAGAAAATCTATGTATTTTTAAAAAACTATGATAGTGACACTTCAATATGCTCTTCAATTTTTGATTTTATAGGGGTATAAAATGATGTCTAATATTTCTTAAACTTTTTATGTGATTTTTTAATGTAATTCTAATGATTTTGTAAAATTTGTAGGTGATGATCAAACATTTGTATTTTTAAAAAAATCTGAAAGTGCTACTATCATTGTACATACTCTTTTGTTTTTGATTTTATATTGGCAATAAAGAGTCCAAGCTCTGATACCACTTGTAGGATCAAGGATAACCGACTAGAGGGGGTGAATAGGAGGTTTCTAATTTTTTCTACTCTAATTTCAATTTTCAAGATCACTAAGCAAGAGATATAAATTTACCAATTTTAACACTATGTACTTCTAGTGATCACTAAATTATAATAGCAAATCTAGTACCCAAAAACCATTCTATGCTAAACAAGATGCTCAATTTGCTTGAATTGTAACCTGTGTCAAGTGAATAAAAATGCAAACCACAATTGGTGAACACAAGAATTTATCCTGTCGTCTCGGAGACTTGCCGGTCTCCCCTACTCCACGTTGAGGTGACTTGAACTCCTTCAAACTGGCTCCACCTGCTTGAGCCTTCCTCGATTACTCGTGGTAGCTCTTCTCCACTCCGTAGGCGATGATGGGGACGGCGATCCCGATCTTTCGGTGAGATGATGATACGTCGATTTGGGGGTGTTGATGGCACTGAATTTAGGGCTTCCTACCAAACAGGTCGGGAGCTTCACAATCGTTATGCCAAATCCACACAGATACATGATCCAAACGATCAATAGTTCCTGCAAGAAATCGAGAACCCGCAAGAACAAAGTATGAAGCAATCCGAAAAGATAGTATTGAAATCAAAGAAACAAGTTGAGGTTCTATTTTCTCGGCTCGGGCGGTCTAGTCGACACGCGCAAACACGAGGAGGGACGCACACGTGTTCTACCAAACACAACAAAACCTAAAAAATGAAGAACAGGGGTGAAAACCTAATATACAGGGGTACCCACACAAGGGGGGTGCCCAAGAGGGGTGCAGCAGCCAGGAGAGGGGCGCCGGCCAAGGAAGGGGTGGAACCCTAAGAGTACATGGGCCTTGGGCCCAAAAGAAAGGTGGCGCAGCACCCAGAATTTCTGTTCTGTGAGATTGTTCTGTGATTTCCCATCGCTCTAGGAAGAATTTGGCCTTGAGACTAGATCCATTGGAAAGTTTATCTCGATACCTTTCGAACGAGTATTCGAACGTCAAAAACGGAGTTCAGATGTGGCTGTGGCGTCCATTTGAAGTACTGCTGCTCCTGGATGGCCGAACCGGACTCGGCGACGAATTGGGCATGATCTTGGGCCTTCCTTGGTGCGTGGGTTGTCCTCGGTGAATGTTCTTGATATGCTGGTCCAGCAAAGGTGGGTGGGAAGGCCTTGCTTCTGGATTAAGCCCTCCAGGCATCGTAGACGATGTAGCGGCCGAAACAGCGACGGTCGGGGACGACGTAGCGGTCGTAGGGGAAGAAGGAGCAGCGGTTGTATCCTTGGTTGGGATGTCCTCATCATCCTCCCCTTCTTGAATTGGAGTCGTCCTCGACTCCATCTCATTATCCTTCAAATTATTAGTAATAACAGAAGACAAAGCAACAGATAATGGCAATGGTTCTATACTATCCATGTTATCTTGTGAGAGAACTTTTGTAGCCAACAATACTTTACCCTTCATCTTAAGATCAGGTTTTTGAGCAACTGGTGTAGTTGAATGGGTTGATTTACTAGCTACACTTTTAATTCCACTCTCTTCTTTTTCTCTTTGAGCTCTTTTAACATCAATGTTTCTTAGTTCTGTAGGGCTCATGGGTTTCAAAATAATTTTATTTCCCTTATACAAGAAAGTATACTCATTGGTCCTATCATGATGTATAGCATCCATATCATAGATCCACGCCCTACCCAATAAAAGAGAGCAAGCATCCATGGGTACAACATCGCAAACAACATTATCATGATAAGAACTAATCGAAATAGGTACTCGAACGGTTTTAGTTACCTGAACCTTACCAGTGGAATTGAGCCATTCAATTTCATACTGTTGAGGAAGTGGATTTGTGGTCAAGCCAAGCTTCTCGACCATGTCTACACTAGCAAGATTGTTGCAGCTACCTCCATCAACAACGACATGCACAGCGCGCTCATTCACCACACACCTTGTTTGAAAGATAGTATGGCGTTGATTTTGTTCATCACGTGCAGGCTATGCGCTAAGTACACGTGTGACAACAAGAGCCGGATATTTCTCGGATGCTGCAGAAGTCATAATCTCTTCTGCTGGCTCTGCAGTGTTAGTGGCAACAAGAGCATATTCATTTTCATCAATGTCACTAGCACTAGTGTACTCACCATTTTCTCTGATTATTAGAGCACCTTGATTAAGGCAGTCTTGCATCACGTGCCCCATTCCTTTGCATCGAAAGCATTGTGTTTCTCGCATTCGACCGATGGAGGTAACTGAGGAAGCACTCTTGGTGGGGGCTTGAAGTGTGACTGACTTGTTTACCTCCGGAATGCGTGATGGTGTCGAAGTAGATGGAATAGCGGGTGTAGGTATATGTCCAGGTATGGAAGATGATGTCTTGGTATGGATCTGGACCGACTTGGATGTGGAAGAGCCTCCAAGATTACCTCGCGTTGTCGATCGTCGTCCCTGCACTTCCATTTCTGATTTCAAAGCAAGATGGTACAAACGAGTGATAGAATTGTATTCTTTATAATCAAGTATATCCTGTATCTCTCAGTTAAGCCCACCCAAAAACCTAGCCATTTTTGCATCTTCACTCTCTTCTAACCCACAGCGCAACATGCCAATTTGCAATTCCTAATAATATTCCTCAACCGTTTTATCTCCTTGATTAAAGCGCTGCATTTTATTTAATAAGTCACGAGCATAGTGTGTAGGAACAAATCTAGCCCTCATGATATGCTTCAACCCTTCCTAAGTTGTAGGTACATCACGGTTGGCTCTACAAAGTTCTTTCCACCAAATAGATACAAAACCAGTAAATTCACTAGTGGCAGCGTGAACCCTTCTACGCTCAGAGAAGTCATAGCAAGAAAATTTTTGATCTACCGCCAACTCCCAATCTAGATAAACATCAGGATTATAAGTACCATCAAAAGGAAGCATAGTAAATTTCATTTTTGCCATAGAATCATCACGTTCTTCCCTTTGATCATGTTGATTTCTAGCCATACCTTGCCTGTTATTACGGAGTCGATGATGAGGTCGGTCGTTGTTCACATTTACCCTGTAGTCGTCCTCGGTGTCGGCGGCGTAGTTGTTCTCCTCTTGATCCACCCCGTTTAAAGGACCAGGGACAACCGGTGGAGCGCCGCGTTGGCCCAAAGCATGACCAGCGGCACCATTGTTGGGGGCAGCACCTTGAAGAAGTTGTGCTAGCTATGCTTGAAGCTCAGTGAGGGGTGCCAATTGCGCCTGAATCGCATCAAGAGTGTCACGAGTTCGCATCTCATGCTGATTGTGCATCCTCTCGAAATGAGTGACCCAACGCCATTCTTTTGGCATGAGGCGGTCCTCATGTTCACTCCCACTGCCGACGTTACTCCCATGATTGCTTGGAATACCTGCCATAGTTAGTAGGAACAAAGAAGCTTCACACAGATATGAAAGATCCTATGAACTACTAGGTTGTATGAAGTGGCAAGCCTCACACACGCTCAAGCTTCTACCAAGTTCTTACAAGTCCTCGATGTGGCAAGCGATTGCAAATTCCGGAACCTGTGTGGTTAGAAGATGGTGGAGCTTGGACAGGCAATAATATGTAGCAAAGGAGGAACTAGTACCATTGAACAAAGTAAGCTGAAAAGTCGTTCAAAATCAGTACAGTGCTGGTCCTAGGCTAGACCGTACTAGAGACGCGAGCCTAATCACCAACGATGCCACAGAAACGCAATGAGAACGTCCTCAATACAAAGCAAGCAGCTAGGGCTCCTCTTTTTTTCATTTTTTTTGTGGGAGCCCTAAAATTGAATAACATACTCAAAAGGACTCCAAACAACACTCACCACACACACTTTTTTTTGACCAGGGGTATAAAGGTAATTAAAAGATTCTCTCTCTCTCTACACTTTGATTCGTGCACCAAAATTTGACGGATTGGCAAATGCAGCAAGATGGTGCGGAGAGGGTAGAGAGGTGGCTCGGCCCTGATTTTCCCTCTCTTTTTTTAAATCATCCGAGCTATGGAAGGAGCGGCTTGCACGGTTTGTTTCAGCCGAGGTATGGAAAGAGCTGCGTGAGTTATATGGCAAGAGCTGGCCAATTCCCAGGAGGGTAGGAGGAGGACTTCAAGCCGATTGATCCCTTCTTGGTTTGTTGCCTTCTTGGTTTGATTCCTTCTCGGTTTGGATGAGAAGTTGCGCTATTTTGGAGGGGAAGGTGTATGTTGTTGGCTATATATGGAAAATTTTGGTGAGTTTTGGATGAACACAGATTGGAATTGTGGGGCGTTCTGGTGGGAGGTTCTCAGGTTTGCGAGATGCAGGTGACAGCACAAACAGAAAAACGAAGAACACAACGCTGTGACGAAAATGTGAATAGAACTCGAAACTCTAAGGGACCAAACTCTAAAACCAGCAAGGACACGACTATGCAACCGACGATTTAACAAACCAAGAACAAGTAGTAAAAGTTAGGGCACAAATTAGCTTGGACAGAGGGACAATTTTTTTGTGGGGCAAATTTTCTGGACTCTAGGTAGAAAACAAAATTGAGGGTAGATCTCACCGAGCAACCTTGAGCTCTGATACCAACTTGATGGGGACGGCGATCCCGATCTTTCGGTGAGATGATGATACATCGATTTGGGGGTGTTGATGGCACCGAATTTAGGGCTTCCTACCAAACAGGTCAGGAGCTTCACAATCGCAATGCCAAATCCACACAGATACATGATCCAAATGATCAATAGTTCCTGTAAGAAATCGAGAACCCGCAAGAACAAAGTATGAAGCAATCCGAAAAGATAGTATTGAAATCAAAGAAACAAGTTGAGGTTCTGTTTTCTCGGCTCGGGTGGTCTAGTCGACACGCGCAAACACAAGGAGGGACGCACACAGGGTCTACCAAACACAACAAAACCTAAAAAATGAAGAACAGGGGTGAAAACCTAATATAAAGGGGTACCCGCACAAGGGGGGGCGCCCAAGAGGGGTGCGACAGCTAGAAGAGGGGCGCTGGCCAAGGAAGGGGTGGAACCCTAAGAGTACATGGGCCTTGGGCCCAAAAGAAAGGTGGCGCAGCACTCGAAATTTCTGTCCCGTGAGATTATTCTGTGATTTCCTATCACTCCAGGAGGAATTTGGCCTTGGGACTAGATCCATTGGGAAGGTTATCTCGATACCTTTCGAATGAGTATTTGAACGTCAAAAATGGAGTTCGGATGTGGCCGTGGCGTCCATTTGAAGTACTGCTGCTCCTGGATGGCCGAACCGGACTCGGCGACGAATTGGGCATGATCTTGGGCCTTCCTTGGTGCGTGGGCTATCCTCGGTGGATGTTCTTGATGTGCTAGTCCAGCAAAGGTGGGTGGAAAGGCCTTGCTTCTGGATTAAGCCCTCTAGGCGTCGTAGATGAAGTAGCAGCCGAAACCGCGACGGTCGAGGACGACGTAGCGGTCGTAGGGGAAGAAGGAGCAGCGGTTGTATCCTTGGTTGGGATGTCCTCATCAGGAGAGTTCCTTGCCTTCACAACCGATCGGGTCTTCTCCCAAGCTTCTTTGAGAAGATCACCGATTCCACACGCCTCCAAGCCATTATTAGCCTAGCAAAAAACCTAAAATTTCAGCCTCAGCAGAGCCACAACTACTGCAGGCAGCGATGGACCTTGTCCTTGAGCCGCTCGAGCGCCTTGGTGAACTCCGGCAGCTCCGCCTCCCCGAGCGCCCCGACGTCCGCCTCCCACCAGAACCGCATCCCCGCCTGGGCCTGCACCACCTTCGCCGCGATGGCGTCCATCCGCACCTTCTCCGCCTCTACCTGCGCCTGGGCCACCTCCACCGCCCGCCACATTGCCGCCAGCGTCACCGGGTCAGAAACGGCCTTGTCGTCAAGAACATGGGCGTCCTCGCCAGAGCGGGGGAGGTATCGGCGGAGGACGTGGTCGACGGAGGGGTGGCCGAAGGCATAGGGCTGACCCGTGGAGGAGAAGACGACGACGGCGAGTTGGACGCCGCAGAGCATGTGCAGCTCGCTGGCCATCTTGAAGATCCCCTTTTTGCGCTTGGAGAAGGTGACCTGCCGCCTCTCCTTATTATCGATGTGGCGGATCTCGATTTTCTGTCGCCCCGCGCTCGGCATCCCGCGCGGCCTCGCCATCGTCGTGGTCGGCGGCTGCTTTCGCTTCTTGCTCTGTTTCTTTCTCTGCTTCTTGATCTGTTTCTGATAGAAATAATCTTATAATAGGAAAGTTTTAGTTTGGAAAGTTTGTATTAAGAAAGTTTAAGATAGGGAGCTCGATTAGGATAAAGAGATGGAATTATAAGATCGAGACGCACCAAGAGGGGGTGAATTGGTGCAAACTAACCCCTAAAACTACTTTTTTTTGTGTTTTTATTAATTCTGAAAATTAATAGAATGCTAATTATACTAGAATAATCAATCTAGAAAAATTGATCTAAGATACGGAAGACAGCCATGATAAAATCAGTGCATGCGTTTGAATGAGATTGATATATAAAGAAATAAATCAACTAGTAATTGCTATCTGTAGATGCATCAAGTCAGATCATGTATATATCAAAAATCACAGAGAAGGTGCAAATTACCAATCAAGACAGCGCTCCCTCTTCTCTCTATTTCCTCTGTTTTGCACTGTAGCGCCGAATCACTGTAGCAAACGCTTCCTGGCGTTTCTTCCCTTTTCTTCTGCGCGCCACCGAAGCCTGCACTTCCTCCTCTTCTTTGGGTGCGGTACTGTAGCTTCGCTTTACTGTAGCATCGCGAAGGACAGAAGCGCCGAAGTCCTCGCGTTCTCCTTCTCTTCCGCCGCCTCCTGCTGCGATTCCTCTTTTCCCGTGCGTCACCTCTGTTTTCTTCTCTTCTTTTCCTTTGTGCGGCCCAGCCATGGAAAAATTTAGTTATTTGCCACTTCAAAGATTGACTCTTTGATTATAATGCCACTTGAGCCAATGACATATGGGACCATCTGAGTCAATGAAATGTGAGTCCAGTGACAAATTTGCGAAGCCACATGTTTGAAGTGGCAAAATACTAAATCTCTCCCAGCCAGGAGGTCTACTCCCTCTGCCTTTTCTACTACTGCAAGGCGCTGCGTTTGCCTTATATTTTCTTTGCGTGCGCTCGTCTCTCGTTCGACTCGGACATGGACTCCACCCGGCCCAAGAGAACAGTAACCAAATACAATCTAGACTCTTAACCGATTACAATGCAAATAAACCATAGCTTTGAACCGAACTAGATCATCTAGCCAACAATGCTGATACACGCTAAGGCCGACCTGCCGCTCTCGCGTGACAAGCTCGCCTGCACGACCCGCTGGCCGTCACACTGCGTTGTCTATCTGCGTAGACTTCTACGTATCCCGTCATACTGCACCACCCGCGTCTTTCGCGTGCTGCGCCTCCTGCACCTGCGATTTCGCGTGCCACCTGCACCTCTGAGACATCGCGTGCTGCGCCTGCACCTCTGCGACCTTCGTGTGTGTTTTTCTTGGGCTACGTGCCACCTGCGCGGATTCTCCCCAACCTGCAGTGTACGTCCCTCTGTGTCCGCCTGCGCTGCAACATGCATCTCGCGTCCCTGCGTTGCACTTCCTGTTGCCTGCGCTGCATCTCCTGTCACAAATAAAACAAACATTCGCAATACCTTTTTCATACCAAATATTGTTGTCACATAAATCATCACACATATATTAAATTGTTGTCAAATTAATCATTACTCTATAAATTTCGCAAATGGAACTAACAGGAATCCTATTCCATTTGTGTGGGCTGAAGTTTTGGGTATAAATATGGGGGTAAGTCTTAGTTGCAAGAGAGAACAGAGCGAGAAGTAATAAAGAGAAAATTGTCCCAAAGTTTTTAGCATTATGTTCCAACAATTGGTATCAGAACCTAAGGGTTTCGGATCAAACCGTTGCCCCGTGTGAGACCCCAGATTTACCATCCGGAACCTCTGTGCATTTACATACTAGTCCCGGATCAAGAGCTAGTACACACGTCAGAATAATGGTAAATCAATGACCATATCAGATTAAATATTGAAGTAATAAATAACATCAAATAAGAACAATAACCTTATGGTCGAGATTTACCAAAACCGCTTTAACAGTTGAACAACTTGAATAAGCTGCAATGAAGACGAAAACTCCAAGTAATGACCCAACCATATGCCCACAGTAATCGAGTGGGGGCGCGCGTCCTAGTCCAGTGATCTCCTTCGATAGCTTCAACCTTCGAGAGATGATTTGAGTGTAGCATGTGAGTACATAAAGTACTCCGCAAGTCTTGGTAAAATGCATGATGAAGGCTATATCAAAGAAGGCTTAATATGGTTCTTTTGCATAAAGCCACATTTTCAACAAACTTTACTTGTAATAAATTTTGTAAAGCAGATTTATCAAATATTTGTATCTATTGAAATAATTATATCTCTAGTGAAGGTTCTAGCCACCAATCACTAGTATACGTGCTCTATCCGTCACATTTAAAAAGATTAAGGTAAACCACTCATGACTCTATCTCATCATGATCAAAACAGTTCCATCTACCTAATCGGCTCTAGCCGCCAGAGGCACATTCGAGAGTTATAACCTCTCCCGAATCCCAAAGTTCATTTTCAAAACAAAACCAAAAGACTACCAATATGCAAAGCATTCTTTGCCCGCCTTGACCGTAGGCACGGCTATTCGAATAGTTTATTTACTTTGCGAGTTTGTACACTTTACCCACAAGACATGATATTCTCTTGATGCCAAGCTATTAACACACTTCCTTAGGTGTGCGGCAGAGATATCATGACAAGGCCTTTACAATGTATCGCCTAACCCGACTCACCGTGAGGTTTCACCGCTATTAGGGTTCTGTCACTTGATATAAAGCCCCTCTTGCGCCAGTGTGGGAAATCGACTTGCCTCTATCGGCACCCACATTCCACCATCTGGTGAGTCTAAGTTAGGTTTCTACAAATTATTCACCAGTCGAGCCCATTTAACATGTGGTTGTCTTTGTTGTGCTAAGAATGGACAATCATAAGAGTCGGTCCTTAATTTGACTAGGCGGCTTCCACAAACCAAGACCGAAGCTTTCTGTCTGCACTTGACAAACCATTCCGCCCCAATCTAAACCCTTTTCCTTTTTATTTTTATTTTACAAACAAACGGCAATACCTTTTGCCTATATTTTCCAACACAAGTTTGCAAGAGTTTATAAAGAATCCCCACCCATAGGTGTATACTGACCGTTTGCAAGCATAAGCATTTCTACCGAACTACTCTATTCCACCAATAGTTATTTAATAAACTTCAATTCTCAGTGTTGATAAAAATTATTATAATCAATTTTGTAATCTCCTAAAATCATGAAGTCACCAAGATCTCATATTATTATCATGGCACTTGCATAATCCAACCCAATATGATATTCCAACAAGTGAAGTCTATATCAAGAGTAATCATGACTCCAAAATCATATTAAGCTACAATTATCACTGAATATAAAATATCTTCCTAGAACTATAAATTACATTATTGATTTATCCATCATTCTTGTATTGATCAATCTTATCATCCACTTAATCCACGATAAATACTTCACAATATCATTCACTAAATCCATCAAGTATGATTCACAACATCATCTATATTAATTCACCGAGAATACTTCACATAATCATCTACTAAACCACCAAGAATGCTTGTTAAATTCACTAAGTATGATTCACAACATCATCTACATTAATTCACCAAGAATACTTCACATAATCATCTACTAAACCACCAAGAATACTTCGCAATGTCATCTATATTAATTCACTGAATATGCTTCTCAACATTACCTATTTAATCCATAAGTATGATTCTCACTATTATCCATTAAGTGCACCGAGAATGCTTCATAACATTATTTACTAAACCACCCAAATATTACTCTCAAAATCATCTACCTTAATCCCTTGACAATGGTAGTTCCTATGATCATAACCAATTAATCTTAACCAATCACGCATATTCCATATCAATCAACCAATTCAATTAATCTTAACCAATCACGCATATTCCATATTAATCAATCAATTCACATATGATTATCACCATCCATATTTTAACCAGTATTTATTTTCTTAATCATCTCCTCAATAATAACTTCCCACAAATATTAACAATCCAACTTCACAATATTTCAATCATCAACATTCTTAGATCACTATAATAATTATTAATCCCCATCAACACTAATATCCATGTAATCTCCAATAAAAACTGGGTTCTAGCTCCAATTTCCATTCTAATCAAAGATTATTTAATCAAGAATATTTACTACGGTGGAATACTTGTTCTAAGGCGACAAAGGTTCATAGATACAATATCAAAGGGGTATAAACAACAGGTATAGCTAACAGTCTAACGTTAACATCATTCTTTTATGTAAATAGCAATGCATGTTTAAAGAAACAGTTACAAAAGCATTTACAAAACTGGGTACAAAATGCGTCAAGGAAGACTTGCCTTCGCAGCGGGACAGCGGGACGTCGGTCTGGAAATGGAGATCGTCCTCGGCGGCGACGGCAACGTCTTCGGCTACGCGCAAAACGGAACGACACAAAAGAATAAAATAAATTTTAACAGCACCAAAAATTATAATAAAAATACTGGCAGATAGAGGATGAATTTAGATGAATTTAGGAATTGGAATCACTCGAATCGGAGTTCGGATGACAGAGAAACAAATGTTTGAATTCTAAAAATCCTAAAAATTGGAAAACGAGGAATATTCTGAAGAATCTTTTCTTTTTCATCACTTTTCTGATTTTATTGTCTCTCTTCCATGCGGGTCCCAGTCGTCATTGAGTATGGCCTTCTTCTTCATTGGTTCAGTAAAGAGGAATGCCAAGGAAACAAGCAGCAGCAGCGCCATGAGCAAAAGAGAGAGAGACCAAGGAAGAGAGGAGGGGGGCTCACCGGCTTGGGGCGGCGACCGGGTGGGCGGCAGCAACCGACGGTGGCCGGCCGGCGGCGGCGTGGCAGAAACGGCGGCGGCGGCCAGGCACGGGCGCACGGGCACGGGGAGGCTCGGGCGGGGCACGGCGGCGGCGTCCGAAGGTTGGCGGAGGTGCGGCACGGCGACGCGGTGGCAAGGCGCACAGCGGCCGGTGGCACGGAGGCCAGGACAAGGTACGGCGGCGACGATTCCGGTGACGCCAAAAACAGACCGACGGCACGACGGCCAAAACCACTCTAAAACGCGAAATTTCGTGAAACGAAAGAGAGCATCGCGTAGAGAATGACAAGGTGATTCTACGGCTAAAAGGAATTGCGCTAGAAGTTACTGAATTGGAAGGAATCGACGACGAACGGAGCGACAGCCGACGACGAACAAACTCGAAATCCGAGGTCAAACTGCAACGAAAATCAAATCCGCTTGATTGGTTGTGTTCCTGGGAGCAAGGGGCACAAAGTGACGTGATTGGTTTGCCGGAAAACTCACCGGAGCAAGAGATGGCTCGCCGGTGTCTTTGGAGGACGTCGGGCGTACGGTTTTCTTGAGTTTTGAGATGGGAAACGACACAGGAACAATGGGGCAAGGTGAGCACGGGGTAGAGGACGTCGATACGCATGTTTGAGAAGTGGAAGCTCATCGTTTCGTTGAGAAACGACCGAGTTATTGAGGTTTTAGTGCAAAACGGTTTCTAGTCAATTAATCAAAATCTGGTGGGTTAAAAGATGAATGGTCATAGGGAATGGGTTCTCCTCGTCTTCCTCTTCGCAACGGATCCGGCCATGCATGATTTGGACATTCATGGAGAAAGATATGAAGGGTTGAAGTTGAAGCTAGCTTTGGAATCAATTCTGTACAGACCTGATACGTTCGAGAAGATGAACAGTTCCACGCCACGTGTCGCTTTCTCGTTGGTTGGAAGAAATGAAGAGACAAAAGCGCGAGAAATAAAATAGTAAAAATGATCTAAAATTCCTGAAAAAATTTCTAAAAATACTAGAGATTATTTGAAACCCAATAAAATTAGTTTCACTGAATTTTTATGAATTTTGGAATTTAGATTATTCCGGCACAAATATACTGATTTTGATGAAAGACCGCGAGAGATAAAATACCAGAGAGATTCTAAAAATCTTGGAAAAATTCGCAAAATCATTTTAGAATATTTGGAACCTAACGCAATAGATTTTGAGATTTTTAGAGCATTTTGGAACTCGGGTGAAATTTCGAATAAGGACCGGAATTAGGAATTTTGACTTTGCGGACGATGAAAGATTGAACTCCAATTTCGGATGGATAAGGATGTCAGGTTAATTAGAACACCGAAGAAAAACCAAAATTTGAAATTAATTAATTTTAAATTAGCTTTTAGCAGAAACCCGAAATTGGGGATGTTACACCCCGAGAGAAGGAGACTCCTGGGACGGCACCCGAGGAGGCGGCACCTGAGGAAGCAGGCCATTGTCGCGGAGTGACACGATGTTGAGGCGAGATTAGGCGGCGTCGAGCGAGGCAGTGCAGATCCCGGCAGCGCAGAAGGCTCACGTGCGTTTGGCAGTGTGACACGCGAAGCAGAGGAGCTTCGTGTGGCGCAGGAGTCCGAGGCGGCGTGGCGAGCAGAAGTCCTCCCAGGCGCATGGCATCTGCAGCGAAGAAAAAGTCTCGGCGACTTCTGTTGTTTCGTCAGATTGTTGTTCGCTCCCAAGTTGAGTCTCCGAAGCCGAGTCGAGCTCGTAGCGGAGACTAGTAAGGAACAGATTAAAAGCTGGCGGCAGCAGACATCATGCAAGAGAACTCTCGGCGTCAACCATGCATGCATGTGAGCGTGAAGACATCACATGCGTATGGCAAAAGCCAGGAGGCCGTTCAGTACATGCAAGAGAGGAGGAAAATAGAGAAAAAAGAAAGATGTGAGTTTTGTGCGAGTCATGCTTACGAAAGATAAATATGTGCGAGTTCCTTCAGAGATGACGTGCGCATCAGAAGAGATCATGCTGCACGAGAAGATCAAAAGGAAGCCGCTGAGTGTGTTATGTCGAGTTCGTCAAAATTGACTCTAGGCGGTTGAAGAGGTGTGTTCGCCGTCCAAAGTCAAGTCCGTCAAAGTTGACTCCGGGGCGTTGAAGATGTGTGTTCGCCGTCCAAAGTCAAGCCCGTCAAAGTTGACTCCGGAGCGTTGAAGAGATGCGTTCGCCATCCAAAGTCAAATCCATTGAAGACGAGTCTGGGATGTTGAGGAGTTGTGGTCGCCGTTTTGCTGTGTGTGTGCACATGAGTTCTTGCAGGTGTGTCCAAGTTCTCTCGTAGATAAACTCTAATGCGAGTCTGCGTCACCGTCAAGATGTGTTACCGGTGAAAAGACAAATTGGAGCTGAGGCAAAGGTCATAATCACCGGCGAGGTGGGACACCGGTGGTATGGCCAACAAAAAGAAGGCGAAACTCCTTGAAGATGCGTTCACCATCCTGCGTTGAGTATGAGTTGGGCAAATCGTAGTTGAGACCGATTGCCTCAATGAGTTAGAGTTGTATTACAAGATTAAGGGGGTGATTGATAGAAATAATCTTGTAATAGGTAAGTTTTAGTTTGGAAAGTTTGTATTAAGAAAGTCTAGGATAGGGAGTTCGATTAGGATAAGGAAATTGAATCCTATTCCGTTTGTGTGGGCTAAAGTTTTGGGTATAAATATGGGGTAAGCTTTAGTTGTAAGAGAGAACAGAGCGAGAAGTAATAAAGAGAATTGTTTTAAAGTTTTTAGCGTTCTATTTCAACAATTTCTTGGTCGAAAGGACAATGCGATGATGCGAGAAGGGAAACTGGGAAAGCAAGCGTAGTTGTGTTGGGGTGGCATTGCCAAAAATGGCGCGGGGAAGGAGGTGGGTGTCGGCCCTGTAAATTTGGAATTTTTTTGGTGAGAAAGATAAGGAAGTCCAACACAAGTGCTTGTGTAACTTATTCGTAAGTTATTAATATAAATCAGACAATCTTTCTTAAAGAAAAGTTAGAGAAACAAAGTGCCATGCCGCCGGGCTACGAATTGGCTTGAATTTGTAAGCCTACTACGCTCTCGGTTATTTGGGTTTGGTGAAAGAATGACAGGTTTGGCAGCCCGCATTAGTTGATTGTCCCTTTTGGTATACATCACCCCCTATGACAAAGTACTTTCTAATAATTCAACAAAGACATGACCACAGGCCAGTGACTCCGCAGACCAGCAGTTAGGGATGGCAATTGGACCTGCAAGTTTGGGTACCCACGGGTGTTGCACCCGATCGGGTCGCGTTCGGGTTTTAATTTTTACCTGCGGGTTCTTCGGATCGAGTACCCGAAATGGGTTCAGGTCGGGTTCAGGTTCTAATTTTCACCTGTGGGTACCCGCTGGGTACCCAGAATACCACACATACCCTCAGGTATCCGTCGAGTTTTGGGTACCCACCGGGTTTGGGGTCGGGTTTCGAGTACCTGTTGGGTTCGGCTCGGGTTTTTAGGTTCGGGTTTCTTCTCGAGTCGGTTTTGCAAAACTCACATCTGACCCAACCTATTGCCACCCATACTACACAAACCCGTTGGGTACCCGTCGGATTTCGGGTATCCGCCGGGTTCGGATATAGTTTTTTACCCGATAGGGCATTCGGGTTCAGATCGGGTTTTTTAATTCGGGTTTTGGGTCGGGTCGGGTTTTGTAAAACCCGCACCTAACCCGACCAGTTGCCATCCCTACCGGCAGTGGTGGCGATCAAATAAGGTAGGGATTAGATCTATTTGGTTTGATAATAAATTTGTCTTCCTAAATTTTATTAAAATTTAGTATTATTAAAATTTGATCACCAAAATGACTGCCAACTTTTAACTAAAGATTGGCAAGAAAATAAACTAGAGAACTAAGGAAATCTTATCAAAATTTTGTAGCACACCAAATGATTGCCAAATTTTATCAATGCTACAAAAAATTAGTAAGGCAAGCATTGGAAACTATAGGAACCAAACAAACCATGTAGCACTAACATTAGGTTAGGCAGGTTTATCGGTCAGCAACAGCAATAGCGGCACGTGGCCAGTAGGTTGGGCATGACCGCGCCTATAGCGAAGAAGAGGGGGTGACGACGCTGCTGACCACATATGGTGGTAGCAGAGTGATAGCATCTAGGCCCTCTCAATTTTTATCATGTTTTGTTAAATGGTTTTGGTGTTGATGACCAAGTTAATAATTCCTCTCCTATGAAAGAGCATATGCTGAAATCATGGATGGAGCTAATTGGACAAACAAGATTAAGGTATTTCATTAATAGTTTATGACTTGGGAGTTGATTCAAATCAAATAGTTAGGATTATTTTTCGCTTTGGCTGTACTATAAAGAGGGACTTTGCACAAGTTGGTAATTTGGTTCATAAGGCTAAGACAAAACTAGACTATTTGGAGTTAAAATTCTTAGTTCTTTAGCTCCTTGAATCAAATCCCTATATATACCAAGTCTAATCTATGTGACAGACCGAAATTCAGTGTTTATGTCTTAATCTGTTAAAATCTAGCCAATGTTTTTCTCCCAAACCAAAGTCAATTTTGTTCAACATCAAAATTCTCTTTAGACCAATTTTGATCAAATTCTATTCACTTATGACGGACCAAATACTATATTCCAATATTCCTAAGTCCGTAGTGAAATCTTTTCAAAAAATCTCAACTAACTGATTTTGTCCATCTATGACGGACCAAAATTTTTGGTCCTCCATACACATACCTTTGTCAAACCAAATTGTTCTCAGTTGTCTATCTATGACGAACAAAAATATTTGGTCCAGCATGAATTCAAAAATTACTATCTCTACTGATAGACAAAACCTTGATATTTATTCCTTGAATTCATGATTAAAATCATATTCAATTTCACAAAACTTCTTATTCATGATGGACCAAATGTTACAAATTCAAAGTTTAGTCCGTGGCAAATTCAAATTATTTGATTAAACTCTTTTTTGTCAAAAATTAGTCCTTAGCTACTGATCTTAACAAATTCCATCTATGACAGACAAAAAATTTAGTCCGCCATACACATAAGACTTCATTTCTTCTGACGGACCAAAACTTGCTATTTTACCAATGTATGACGGACCAAATATTTTGGTCCGCCATAAATTTGTAAATTTGGTCCGTGATACACATGATCAGTATCGCTAAGGTAAAAATTTTAGTCCGCTGTAAACATGTTTTAACTCAAATTTGACACTCGACACGTGCAACGGTCACTGTAGTAGGTACAACGGCTATTTTCATCCTGTTCGGCTATATAAGCATTTCCTGAGCCATCTACTATAAAACTTTTTGAACTCCTTAACATTTTAGCATTAAAAGAGCTCTCATTCACAACAAGGAGTCTGTTCTTCACTCTGAAACCCAAAACCTCTCACCCATGTATTTACCGAGTGCTATGAAAACCCTCGTTAAACTAATAACCGAGGGTACCGTCGGGAATCCCACGAATGGCCAACCATGAGTGGCTGAGAGGAAGTTATCGACGGTTTACGCTCCTACGGTATTTTGCAATAGCCGACATATTTTTCACACTCGGTAAAAGTTGGAAATCTAATAGTGCTTGTGTCTAACAGTGAGTTTTAGCAAGTGAACCAAGAGACAGAACTTATGCAAGTTTATTACTCTTGGATCCCAGTGATCCTAAACAGCTTGCAGGAAGTGAAAAGTGCAACCTGTCCAAAGAAGATTGTGGAAGGCCACTTTTGGCTGTGAAAGGTTTGGAGCTCACCTCACTGGAGTGGTGAAAGAGCTACCCGAGTGTGTTCCCAAGCTACTGCGACTAGCTGTGGGAGAAGCTATACTTCGAGAAAAGTGCTTCAACGTGGAGTAGGAGAAGGGCTCCGAACCACGGGATAAATTGCTGTCTCATTCTATCTGTTGTTTTATTTTGATTTGCTTTCGCTATTATTACCGTGCTTGTTTACTTCTGTTACATTCTGATATTAAGTCTTTCACTTGCATAGAATAGTTAACTGTAAACGAAATTAAAATTTGTAGAGTTGCCTATTCACTCCCCCCCTCTAGGCCAACTCGTTCCTTCACTGAGGCAGTAGTACGAGGGGCAGCCGTGGCATCGCCCGCAGATATCATGGCATAGGAGTAGGGTTTTAAATTTTGTTTTTGGTTCACATTTTATAGAGGGGGAAAAATCCAAAATTTTAGTGAAATCTCAGAATTTTGGAACAAATCCAGTCAAAGTTCAAAAAACAAATTTGAAATCCGAAATTTTTGAAACAAATATTTCTAAATTTTGGCCAAAATTATCATAATCTCGACAAAATTCTACTAAGTAAAAAATGGTAGAAACAATGTTAGAAATTTTTAAACATTTTTGTGGATGGTCCTAATACATCATTAATATTCTTATAAAAATTTTAGAGATGAGCAAGCCTGAGGAATTTTTAAAAATTCTGACAGACTGTCTTGATAAAAGGCTGACCAGCAAGTTTCAACTGAATGAAAAATAGTCCAAACCGAAAGAAGCTTCAAATCTCGATGTTTTTGTGACCGATTTCTTCCTCATTTGTGCGCAACTGAATCCTAAACTTATCCCGCCCTCACTTATCCCCTTCACAGGCCAAATCTCGCCATCTTCACTTCGGTTTTATAGTTGTAGGCACTGCCATCTTCACACCTATTCTCCCCTATCTAAGCCCTCTCCTCTTCTATAAAGCAAGCCCCAGCCTCGCCTCCTCCCCAACACCCTATTTTCCCAACTCCCGAGCAATCTCTCACCCTCCACTGCCCGAAACACACCACGCACCCCACCTTCATCCCCGATGCCAGTGCCATGCCCTCACGAGCTCCCTGATGCACCAAAGCTTCATCTTTTGTGCCATTCGCATCACGAGGTGCACCTAGCCATCCTTTTCCTTTCCCTTGTCTCCATTTCTGTTCACCTTCCTTTGCTCACTGGATTTCTCCTTTTCTCAAGTGGGCCGCCGTGTTGTTCCTTACTGTTTGCTGCCGCTGTCCATGCCCCACCACAATCGCTGACCATGTCGCTAGGTTCACCTCACTAGCGTCACCCCGATGTGACTTTGGGTCCCGATCTTTCGATAAGACCGATAACTTCGATTTAGAGGAATTGACTTTGAGGACCCGACTACAACGTACGACAGCAATGCGCCTTAGCAATCGCTAAACCAACTCCAGAGGGTTATTGATCTTGCCGTTGGCACAATCAACCTGAACACGAGGTTCAATTCCTACATGCAACCGAAGAACAAGCAAGAACAATGGTAAAGCATTCTAAAATTATGAATATGAATGAAGGCAAAAATAAGAGTGGGGTTCTATAGAAGATCTTGACAAGGTGGCCGTCTAGCACAACTTGAAGACTTAAAGTTTGCACTTGGTTAAACTTATCAAACAAAACCTAACCAAACCCTATATAAGGGTATGGCTGCCTATTTAAGGAGGAGAGGGGGTGTGGAACTCAGCCAAAATAGTTGGAAATGAACTAGAACTCAAATTACAAGGCCCAAGGCCCATGTCAATTCGGACTGGAAAAGTGACATCAATTGTTTTGCAGTTTCCCGTTGACTCGTACAGAATTTGAAGATAATTCTGGATCCATTCGAAAGTAGACTTGATTAGCTTTTAGGGAAGTACAAGAACACCCTAAACGGAGTTCGGATGAAGTTGGGGTGGCCGAAACAAATCAGTGCTGTCCTGGAGTCAAATCCGGGTCCAACTCGTGCACAAAACTTGTTTTATGTTTTTTTGACTTCTCTTCTACACTTGAGCTTGTATGGTTCTGTGCCATGGTTCCTAAGGACAAGTAAATAATCACAAGAATTAAATAGTATTCCATTCTTTGAAATATTAGTATGCAGCCCGAGGAACGCATTCACCTGGTAATGGAATTGACGTGCGTGAGCTCGAGTAATTGGTCCTTGTAGTACAGTAGTGGGTTCAACTTGATTTGTTGGAGTGGTTGTATCCGTGGAAGTGATGTCCTCATCATCCTCCCCTTCTTGCATTTGAGTCGCCCTCGACTCAAGCTCATCCTCTTCTCCCAAGTATGGCTTTAAATCTGCAATGTTAAATATGAGACTAACCCCAAATTCTGCAGGCAATTCAAGTTTATATGCATTATCGTTAATCCTTTCCAAAACTTTAAAAGGACCATCAGCTCTAGGCAGCAACTTAGACTTTCTTAAGTCAGGAAAACGATCCTTTCTCAAGTGCAACCAAACAAGGTCACCAGGTTCAAAAATTACATGCTTCCTTCCTTTACTAGCAGCAAGTTTGTATTTCTCATTCATAAACTCCATGTTTGCTTTAGTTGTTTCATGCATTTTTAACATCAGTTCAGTACGTTTTGTAGCATCAAGATTCAACTTCTCTGAAGGTGGAATAGGCAACAGGTCAATAGGAGCATGAGGAACAAAGCCATACACAATTTCAAATGGACACAACTTAGTAATAGAATGCAACGAACGATTATATGCAAATTCAATATGAGGCAAGCATTCTTCCCACATCTTAATGTTTTGTTTCAAAACAGCCCTAAGCATGGTAGACAAAGTTGTATTGACAACTTCTGTTTGCCCATCAGTTTGGGGATGACAAGTAGTAGAAAACAGTAGCTTAGTCCCCAGTTTAGCCCATAAAGTTCTCCAGAAGTGGCTAAGAAATTTAGCGTCACGGTCTGAAACTATTGTGTTTGGCACACCATGCAACCGTACAATCTTACGGAAAAACAAATCAGCAACATGGGAAGCATCATCACTTTTATGACATGGTATGAAGTGTGCCATCTTAGAAAATCTATCCACCACAACAAAGATGCTATCCCTCCCCTTCTTTGTTCTAGGCAATCCTAAAATAAAGTCCATAGAAATATCTTCCCAAGGAACACTAGGAACAGGCAAAGGCGTATACAAACCATGGGGATTATGTCGTGACTTAGCTTTTTGACATGTAGTGCAGCGAGCAACGAATCTTTCAACATCCCTTCTCATCTTTGGCCAATAGAAATGGCTAGCAAGTATGTCTTTCGTCTTCTTCACCCCAAAGTGTGTCCCATCATACCACCTCCATGTGCTTCCTGCAATAGCAACAAACGGACGGAACTAGCTGGAACACACAGCTTATTAGCTCTAAACACAAACCCATCATTGAGGACAAATTTGTTCCAAGTTTTTCCTTCTTTGCAATTCAACAACACATCTTTGAATTCATCATCATGCTTATATTGTTGTTTAATCGTCTCTAATCCAAAGATTTTGAAGTCAAGTTGTGAAAGCATGGTGTATCGTCTAGACAAAGCATCAACAATAACATTTTCCTTTCCTTGCTTGTATTTTATGACATAGGGAAAAGATTCAATGAATTCAACCCACTTAGCATATTTACGATTCAATTTAGCTTGACTACGAATATGCTTTAAAGATTCATGATCAAAGTGTATGATAAATTTCTTGGGCCATAAGTAATGTTGCCATGTTTCCAAAGTTCGAACTAGAGCATATAATTCTTTGTCATAAGTAGAATAGTTCAAACTAGACCCACTTAATTTCTCACTGAAATATGCAACAGGTTTTCCCCCTTGTAACAACACACCACCCAACCCAATCCCACTAGCATCACATTCTAGTTCAAACGTCTTAGAAAAGTCTGAGAGTTGGAGCAGAGGTGCATGTGTTAACTTATCTTTCAATGTGTTGAAGGTGTTCTCTTGTGCATTGCCCCAAACAAATGGCACACCCTTCTTGGTGAGCTTGTTCGATGGTGCGATAATGGTGCGAAGTCCTTCACGGTTTACGGTAGAATCCAGCAAGTCCTAGAAAACTTCGCACTTGTATGACCGTGTTAGGAGTCGGCCAACTCGGTATTGCCTCAACCTTAGCCTGATCAACTTCAATGCCCTGGGGAGTAACAACATAGCCAAGAAAAGAGACTCGATCCGTGCAAAAGGTGCACTTCTCAAGGTTACCAAATAAGCATGCATCTCGTAAAGCATTAAAAACAGCACGTAAATGGTCAAGATGTTCCTCCAATGATTTGCTAAATATCAAAATGTCATCGAAATATACCACCACAAATTTGCCAATGAAAGCACGCAAAACTTCGTTCATCAATCTCATGAAAGTGCTAGGTGCATTAGTTAACCCAAAAGGCATTACTAACCACTCATATGGACTGAACTTAGTTTTAAAAGCCGTTTTCCATTCATCTCCTAGATTATGCGAATCTGGTGGTACCCACTACGCAAATCAACTTTAGAGAACACTATAGAGCCACTTAATTCATCAAGCATATCATCTAGCCTAGGAATAGGGTGACGATACCTAATGGTGATATTATTGATTGCTCTACAATCCACACACATGTACCATGATCCATCTTTCTTAGGCACTAAAATGACCGGAATAACACAAGGACTAAGAGACTCACGCACATATCCTTTATCAAGCAATTCTTGAACTTGGCGTTGTATCTCCTTAGTTTCTTCCGGATTGGTTCTGTATGGCGTGCGATTAGGCAAAGATGCCCCGGGAATGAGGTCAATTTGGTGCTCAATGCCTCGAATTGGGGGTAGCCCCGGCGGTACATCCTTTGGAAAGACGTCAATGTACTCTTGCAAAAGGTTAGTGACAATAAGAGGCAAAGAAGAAGAAGATATATCCTCAAATGAAAACAAAATTTCTTTGCAAATGAATGCATAGCAACTAGAACTGCTAATATCCAGCTCATTCACATCAGATTTGGTAGCAAGAAAACAAGCACCTTTCAACTTAATCCCATTTCGCTTCTCATGAATAGACTTAGATTCTTTCTTGTTGTGTTGCTCCAAATCTTTTGCTACAATCTGATTTGCACTCTTAGCATGCTCCTGATTTTTCTCTCTACTAGCTCTAGCAATCTCATCTTTTAAAATAGCACCAGGAGACATTGGATGTAACACAATTTTCTTCTCTTTATGCACAAAAGAGTATTGATTTGTTCTATCATGATATAAACAATCTTTATCATATTGCCATGGTCTACCTAACAACATAGAACATGCTTGTATAGGTACAACATCGCAATCAACATAATCATGATAAGAACCTAAAGCGAAATGTACTCTTACCATTCGAGTTACCTTGAGCTTTCCGCTGTTGTTGAACCATTGAATGTAGTAGGGCTGAGGATGCGGCCTAGTGGAGAGTGCTAGCTTTTCCACCATGTCCATGCTAGCTAGATTATTGCAACTCCCACCATCAATGATTATTCGAATCGATCGCTCCTTGACAACGCCTTTAATGTGAAACAAGTTGTGGTGCTGATTTTGCTCATCATGAGCAATCTGAGCACTAAGCACACGTTGCGCAATAATACTCAAATATTGGTCAGCATCACCAGTGCTCACGTGCTCTTCTTCATGTGCTGAAATTGGATTGCCATCTTCATGTTTAGCAAGCAAAGCATATGTTTCTTCATCAAGATCGCTTGCTGAATCGTATTCGCCATCTTCGTGAATTATTAGCAGCGCTTGTTCGGACACTCCCTCATCATGTGTCTGAAGCCCTTGCAGCGATGGCATTGAATGTTTTTTGTTTGTCCCGTTGAGGCGACTGATGACGACGAACTTTTTGTAGGAACTTGTGTGACACTTTTCATCAGCGCTGGGGCTCGTGGTGCTGAATTTGATGTAGCGGATGTCGATTTATTGTTGGAGGAGCTCGGTGTAGTGGTACGACCGGAAGGGGCAACGGGGGTGTGGGCGTCCATGAAGTAGTACGACCTGTAGAAAAGCTAGCTTGTGTCCTCGATTGTTGTCCCTGCACTTCACGTTCAGCTTTACAAGCAAGATGGAATAAACGAGTCATCGAATTATAATCCTTATAATCTAGAATATCCTGAATTTCTCGATTCAAACCACCTAAGAAACGAGCCATAGAAACTTCCTCATTCTCAACTAAACCACAACGCAACATGCCAATTTGTAATTCTTGATAATATTCCTCTTGATAATATTCCTCTACTGAACTTTTACCTTGGCATAAGCGTTGTAATTTATTTAATAAATCTCTAGCATAATATGAGGGAACAAATCTATGTCTCATGATCTGCTTTAATGCTTCCCAAGTGGTGGGTATATTATTTGGATGAATCCGGCAATGCTCTCTCCACCAAACAGCAGCAAAATCAGAGAATTCACTAGTGGCTGCCCTAACTCTTCTATCCTCAGGGAAATCGTGGCTAGCAAATTTCTGATCAACAAGTAATTCCCAACTGAGGTAACCATCAGGATCATATTTACCTTCGAAAGGTGGCTTATTGAATTTTACTTTAGAAAAAACGTCATCATGATCACGTACCTCACGTCGTGGGAGAACATGTCGCATACCTTGCTGATTAAAACGTAGTCGACGATGATCACGGTCGTGGTCAAAATTGACGGTATTGTCATCCCGTAAATCAGTGGCGTAGTGATTGTAGTTCTCATCATCTTGTTCTTCCACCTCAGCTCCCGAAGCTAGGGCCGAAGTGTTGGCGATGTGTGTCCGAACAGCCGAGGCAGCAGGGCCATGTTGGGAAGGCGGGGCAGCAATGGGAACCCGTTGTGCGCGTGGTACACCATTGTTGTTGCTTAGGAGACGAGGCGGAGGACTGGAAGTTCCAGGGGCAGCAGCTGCAAGCATATCAAATCTAGACAAAATAGTGGTAAGGGTAGTGTTAGCAACTCCCTGAGCGGTCTCAATGGAACGGAGATGATCTTCTTGCAGCGACATTCGCTCATTAGTAAGTCGTACATCCTCACTAAGCCCCTCGGTGGTGACCCTCGTCATCCTCTCAAAGTGAGCAATAATGCCCTTCGTGCGTGGCAAGTGATGCAGCGAACCCTCATCACCTGACATGGTTCGTAGAAGACAAGAAACAAAATCACAAGTATAAGGTTCCTATCACTACGTAGGATGCGGTGAGAAAAAAAATCGCTCAACTCTCGAGCTGATACCAAAGCTCTTACAAGTTCTTACCGTGCAACAGGGGTTGTCGGCCGTTGGCGGTATCAAAAGTTCTCCCAAACTTGGATAAAGCGATTGCCAAGGGACCAAACAAACGTACGAGGTAGAATATATAGAGCTTGGTAGGCTAAGTTAATTTCCTATGCAATCTGATAATTCTAGTTATTGTAATGACAAGTAATGATCCAAACTAGAATTCACAAGCCCTAGTTGTCGATCTCAAAGATATAAGTGAATTTCAAGGCAACACACACGCAAAGATAATGAAACTTAATGCAACCAATGGAATGAGCTAAATAAGAATAATTTCAGCACCAAAACTCGTGTTGCATAAGTTATGGAGAGACGCTAGCTAATTGCTTCAGAAAAGGTAAAAGGGTACAAGATTGCTCACTACTTAATACAATTGCACAATCTGAAAATAACAAGCACAAATTAGGGTTTTGATCAATGTAGTGCTACCGGCCACTATTCTCTTTTCTTTTCTATCTCTTTTTTTCTTTTTTTTTTTTGGCCTTTTGGCTCTTTCTTTCTCTTTTTTTTCCTTTTCGGTGACTTTCGGCCAACACTAGTATGAGCAAAGTTTTGGAATCCCTAACTTGATATCACAAGAGATATGATAGTGCAACGTATCAAAAGGAGCATTCCCAAGCAATTTCAAACGCTAGTCTCAATTGGGATCAAAGTATTCGCAAAGGATGAATTGGTTCCCAAAGGTATGTGCACTGATATTTTGAAATTTTATGGTTGTAGATGCTACTGGACTTAACCAACTAAAAGGAACAAAATTAGAACACAAATTGAAGAAAGAAACCCAAATTCGGCTAGAACTATGCAGTAAGGTTGTTGCTACAATTAAGGCATGAAAATGACCGAATCAAGCTTGCTCACAATATAACAAATTGATGGTACTGTTCTAGGCTTTAAAAAAAGTATTCAAACACACAATTTGGAGCTCGTACGTAGAAGTTATGGCCAAAACACTAAGGTGCACAGATTTAATAAAATTCAGCCGATCTGACCAAATCCGAATCCGAGTCAAATTCGGTTGAAGGAGTTCGAATCACAAAGGACACCCAAAAACGTTTTTGTAGAGGACTCTTCAAGGATTTAGGAAAGTATAAAAACTTCTCAATCAGAGTTCGGATCTGAGAGTTATGATCAGAATACCGAACCGACCTGGATTGCAATTGCAACTTGCTTCCCGAATTTGATGTCCAGATTAAACAACCTTTCAGATGGAATTAGATTTCGTGCCCAACTAGGTTTTTGTGGAGCTTATCCTAAGGTTTTAGGAAAATGCAAAAACACTTAAATCGGAGCTCGTATGTGAAAGTTATGAATAAAACAAAGAACTGGACATATTGAAATAAAAGCTATGTGAAGGAAAAACGATCAGCAACTAAAACAAGGACTCTAATAGATCAAAACCTAACAAAACACACTAAAATACCAGATTGAATCTAAAGGTTGAATTTTTGTGGAGAATTTTCTATTTTGGACAGAAAACAAAAACTAATCTAGGGTACTAAATCTCTCACCGAGCAACTTGGCGCTCTGATACCACCTGATGTGACTTTGGGTCCCGATCTTTCAATGAGAGTGATAACTTCGATTTAGAGGAATTGACTCTGATGATCCGACTATAACGTATGACGACGACGATGCGCCTTAGCAATCGCTAAACCAACTCTAGAGGGTTATTGATCTTGCCGTTGGCACAATCAACCTGAACACGAGGTTCAATTCCTGCATGCAACCGAAGAACAAGCAAGAACAATGGTGAAGCAATCTGAAATTACAAATATGAATGAAGGCAAAAACAACAGTGGGGTTCTATTGAAGATCTTGACAAGGTGGCTGTTTAGCACAATTTGAAGACTTAAAGTTTGCACTTGGCTAAACTTATCAAACAAAACCCAACCAAACCCTAGATGAGGGTGTGGCTGCCTATTTAAGGAGGAGAGGGGGTGTGGAACTCAGCCAAAATAGTTGGAAACGAACTAGAACTCAAATTACAAGGCCCATGTCAATTCGGACTAGAAAAGTGACGTCATTTGTTTTGCAGTTTCCCGTTGGCTCATACAGAATTTGAAGATGATTCTAGATCCATTCGAAAGTAGACTTGATTAGCTTTTAGGGAAGTACAAGAACACCCCAAACGGAGTTCGGATGAAGTCGGGGTGGCCGAAACAAATCAGTGCTGTCCTGGAGTCGAATCCGAGTCCAACTCGTGCACAAAACTTGTTTTATGTTTTTTGACTTCTCTTCTACACTTGAGCTTGTATGGTTCTGTGCCATGGTTCCTAAGGACATGTAAATAATTACAAAAATTAAATAGTATTCCATTCTTTGAAATATTAGTATGCAGCCAGAGGAACGCATTCACCTGGTAATGGAGTTGACGTGCGCGAGCTCGAGTAATTGGTCCTTGTAGTACAACAGTGGGTTCAACTTGATTTGTTGGAGTGGTTGTATCCGTGGAAGTGATGTCCTCATCAACCCCCATGCTCTCCTCTACATAGCTTGAGGACCTTGGCCTCGCCACGCTGTCTCTTGCCCCGTGCCACCGCACACTGCACCACATGCGCCGAACTATGATATCATGCCTCGAGTCCACGGTGCATCGACCCCAGCTATGGACTTAGTCCACAAGGATTGGGCCCACCTATCATAAATCAAGCCGATTTTCCATTCAAAAATAATTCAACCAAAAATGAAAAACCAGTCACTAACATCATGCTGATGCAATAATCCAATTTTCCTTTAGAAAAGTAATTCCAGAATTTAGAAAAATCCTTTATCTCTCATTTTCCTTAATTTAAATTTTTTGAAGGCTCATTCTCCTTTGTTCATACTCCAATTAACTCCAATTTTCTTCTTAAATTCATCTAAAGTCCTAAATCACTCATTTATACCTATTTTTTATTTTATTTGAATTTGGTTGCTTTTAACAAATATATTTCAAAGAGTCAAAACAGTACCCTGTCGACAATTTTGAGCATGCAGCAACCCTTTGATTAAGGAAAGTTACACATTTTGATCATATTGAACCCAACTTTTAAATTATATGTTAAATTTAAATTATTGCATGCATAATTTTAGCAAGTATAATTTCAGTTTTAGTTTTAAAATGAATAGTTATGCCAATATTATTTAAAACCATATTTGAAATTTGAATACCTTATGCCATTATAACCCTAAGTATTCTAGGATGTATGATGAATATTTAGAAAATTGCTTATACATGCTTAGAACTGAAATTAGGTCTTTTGGGAATCTGTGTCAAAGAAAGTTCTATTCGAATCTAAAACTATGCTTTGATATCCCATGAATTGTCAAGTTAAAATTAAAAATGTGGTTTAGACTGGGTAAGAATGGTTAACTGGTGTTTGTTAGAATATTGAAAAGCTCACCTAGTTAGTTAAGGACCGGCCTGTGAGCTACTGAATGTAAAACGTTACCGTACTACCACAAGTCTAGTATTTGCTATTGATCTGGCTATCCATCGAGAAACATTCCATTATTAGTTGTGCCATTGGGTTGGATGTGGGGTTGGTTAGACTCCCTCACAACGCAAGAGGGGGCTTTTGACTAGGACATTTTTAACTCTATTAGTGACACAATCTTAGTGGGCATAACTACGTGGGATGGAGACTTTTAGGAGTCTTGTCATGATTTTTCTCTACTACACACAAAAGAAAGTGTGGATTTTGGTAATAGGAGACAATAATATCTTATGGGTAAAGGTGTATATCCTCTGTAGAGTATAAAACTAATCGATTAGCCGAGCTCTTAGTTATGGACATGCTGAGCAAGTTTTTCACATATTAGAATTGGATATTTCAAAAATAATTTTAGAAAAAGTTCAACTTCTAATGAAGTGATTCCATTGTGGGAAAACTGGTTTTAGCTCTAGGATGGATTCTATAATGAAAGATGTTCAAAAATAAAATATTCCTTAAGTAAAATTATGCAGTTGAAAATTACTTAGGATATCTAAAAACTTACTACTTTGTGCAACATTTAATCATACTGCCTTCCTTCGTCACCATGGCACTAATAATACATTCCCGTGTAACCAGTTGGGATACTTCTAGTACTCAACTTGCTTTACTATGTTATTTTAGAGGAATATTATAATGGTGAGGATCAAGAGGACTAGACCGCTTTCTCAGTCAATTATCTGTGGCAATTCTATTGGGCTTTACTATTATTTTATGTTGACTATGGGTACTAGCTTTTCCTAGACTAATACTATATACGCAGAGGATGCAGGAGCGTTACTCCTAGGTTCGACACAGAGTTTGGAGCTCACCGGCAATGGTAGAAGTTGTCGACGAAAGCGACACTGGCGATACAACTTTGAGCTCCCAATTCGATGACTTCTTGAGGCGTTCTGAGGGCGCTTTGGCTAGGACTTCATGGGTGGCACGTCATGGGGGTGCAGATCTAATGGTCAGGGTGGTCTTTAATAGCTCAAAGAGGCGATGTGGGAGGTGGAGTCCATGGCGGAGACGACGGCAACGTCATGAGGATGAAGAACAATGGTAGCAGGCCCACACATCAATGACGGCAGCGGCGCGAACGGCGAGAGGAGAAATGGGACCGTGTCGTTAGGGAAGAGAGGCTTCCGTCTGAGAGGAGAGAGAAAGGAAGATGGGCCCGAAAGAAATTAGTGCTGGAAATATGAACCGTCCGATCGACCGACCATGCTGATCTGGCGGTTGGGGGCCCTAAGTTGGGAAGAAAACATAATGCAATTGTGAACGTGTGCATCGCTTTCTTCAAAGAGATACATGAAAAAGGCGAAAGCATACACACAATGGCCAGGAATACAAAATGTGAGAATGGAGTGATTGCAAATTACTAAGCTTCACACATCCAGCATTTTGCCAGACCAGTACATATTGCTACAGCAGAATAGATTCCATATAAGAAAAGAACTATTATCTACTAGTGTGGGCTCATAATGGCTGGCTAAGAAATTGAAACCATAGTTCAGCGCAATTAGAGGGTGAAAAAAAAGAACAAATACACATGATCTCAAGTAAACTTAGACAAGAAGTAACTTTCAAGGCTTCCTCACTTCTACCAGTACCCTACAGATCATCTGACACACCTTCACCTTCCCTCAGCTTTGATTAGCTGAGAGAAAACCCGGCTCATCGACACGTCGGAGAGGTCATGATCAGGCTCATTCGAGGCCCCAGCTTCTGCCATTGTCACGCTGATGCTCTCAAGGGTACCCACATTTTGAACTTGGGACGGGAGTTCGACAATCCGGTTCATGCTGTTCACATCTGAGACTGTTGAGTCTGCATCTTGGAGCTGCAGAACATACTCCAAGTTCCAGAGGACGTCTCCCATCGACGGCCGCTCCACACCATAGTCTGCCAGGCACTTCTCCACTGTTTCGCCAAACTTCCTTAGAGATTCTGGCCTGATCGTACCCGAAATTCTCTGATCAACTATCTGATGCAGCTCTCCTCTCTTCTGCCACTTCATTCCCCACTCTGCCAAATTCACCATCTCCCTCGGAAGTGTAGGGTCAATCACTGGCCTTGCACAAAGCCCCTCGAGCAAAACAACACCAAAGGAGTAGACATCTGACTTCTCGGTAAGCTGCTGCCTTCGGAAATATTCAGGGTCAAGGTACCCAAAGCTACCCTTCACTGCCGTGCTGACATGAGTTTGGTCCAGCTCGGGCCCAGTCTTTGATAGCCCAAAGTCAGCGACCTTCGCAAGGAGATTCTCATCAAGCAAGATATTTGCAGACTTGACATCACGGTGGATAATGGCCTTTGCAGAACCAGTATGAAGATAGTGCAGTCCCCTTGCTGCTCCAATGCAAACCTCCAACCGCTGCTTCCAGTTGAGCGAGGGGTTGTCTGAACCATATAGGTGGCTCTTCAGAGTCCCTTTCTCCATATATTCATAGACCAAGATCATCTCATTCCTTTCATCACAGTAACCAATCAGAGACACCAGATGGCGGTGGCGCAGCCGTGAAAGGAGTTCAATCTCTGTACGGAACTCATTGAGACCTTGCTGAGACTTCGGGTTGCCTCGCTTCACTGCAACCTTGGTGTCATCCCTCAACACTCCCTTGTAGACCTTCCCAAAACCTCCAACTCCAATGACCCAGTTCTCATCAAAATTGTTGGTTGCTTCTTGTAGCACACTAAAGGCGAAGCGATATCCATAGCTTCCATTCAGCCCTGACGTGAGAGTAGTACCGTAAGAAGTTCTACTTCCTGTACTGAGAGAGGTGAGCCCGTTGATAGAGAAAGGCATCCAAGTCTTTGAGTGCTCCTTCTCCAGAGTCTTTTTCCTCCGGCAAAGCAGCACAAGAACAAGGACAATTATCAGAAGTCCAACAGCTCCAAGGACTGAGCCAAGAATCACACCCAAATTTTTGTTGGAGCCGGAAGATCCAACAGTAAAAGCTGAACCTGAGCCACTGCTCATCTTCATAACCTCAAGACCATTCAGAATCCCATCAGGCAATGTGTTGCTCAAGGTCGAAGGACCAATGCTGATGCTGAGCTTGTTAGATGCATCATTAGATGAAAGAACCACATCTACATAGATAGCTGTAGCCAATTGATTCATTGATTGCAACGAGAGATCAAGATCATGCTGTGCATAGAAGCCCCCCACATATGCATTGAAGTAGAGCTGGTTAAGTGCCTTACTGACTATATCGCAGAAGTGAAATCTTATCAAATAGCTAAAGCCTGCATCCACATCAAACTGCCATGTCATGTTGAAAAGTGCATTGGATGTATTTGAAGCTGCCAATTCTGTAGCTGTACTGTAGACAATATCGGGGGCAGTCATCCGAGTTGCTAAACCTTTCATATGGTTGATGTTCATGCCATAAACAACCGTTTTGGTCACACTGGGGTTCAGTATGTACTTTTGATCATTCACCCAAGTCCTTGAGAGGGTATCATTGTCCGGAGTGACCTTTGGACCACCCATGTTGACGCGATACACCGTCTCCAGTGGCTGTGTAGACAAACCGCTGTACTGCTGCACAGGGTTGACCATTTGGGCAACATCGACTATGAGATCATCTGGGACAGAAACCACCTCAATTGCATTGATGAATGCAATTCCATTGGATGGCTTGAAGGAAATAACGAGGTTGTCACGGGTGATATTCAAAGAGTATTCCTTGAACACTGGTGCAGTCTTGTCTGGCTGCTGGAAGTCACTAAGCAGGAGCACATCTTGCGTCGACACGGTGAACTTGGCTGTGGATAGATCATAACTCTGGTAGACAAAGGGGAAGAAGTAGAGACGAACAAAATGCCGGCCCTGCTTCTGGATCGGGAAAGTGTACGACGATGGGCTTGTGAAGATGCGGGCCGTCTGGTAAAGCGCCGAGTTATCGAAGGAGGCCACACTGTTCGCCGAGGTGCCAGCAAGGATTTCCTGGGAGGTGGCCACCGTCACTGGAGACGCCCCATCGGCGGTGAAGGTCCTCTTGCCGGCAGTCATGCTCTTGGCGGACCCACAGTCAACGAGGTAGCTGTCAGCGGGCTTGAATTGCGCTTTGCAGGTGCAAATGGAGGACAAGAAACATAAAGCGACCAAGGTTGCCACTTGCAGCGTCGTCCTCCCGGAAAGAGCCGTCATGATGTTGACCTGAGTGACAAGCATGTGAGCAATGTTTAATGTTACTGCACACATTTAAGATGGCATGTACAATTGCAAGCTACAATCCACCAAACTAAGCTAATAGGCAAGAACATTGAAATCTAGAGAGCGAAAGAAAACTGGATCTGGAAATACGCAGGAAAGAGCTGGATCAAAGAGGCATGAACATGAACTGGCGTCCAGAACTGAACTAGTCCTAATACGCATATTTAAACACGGGCGGATGCACCTTCACCTTGGGTAGTCCCATGGGATCACACTGCGATGTTGAAGAAGCGAATCGAACCAGCACACAAAACGGGATAATGGACGCATTTACAGTAACCGGATGGATTGGAGTATCCATCCCACAAAGAAAGAAAGATTCGGATCCGATTGCTCACAGCAAAGAAAAGACCATGCCAAACGAACTAGAGCAATCCAAACAAGCGGGGCGTCCTTACCAACGCAAGAAATCAGCCCGGCCGGATGGATCCTCCGCTCCACGCCAATGCAGTGGAGGCCATACACGGCGGCGCCGGCGAAGGGAGAGAGAGTGAGTGCTCGGCGGCGCTGGATTTGGGAAAAAGTTGACGGTGCGACTCTTGGGGCTGGGAACCGGAAGGAGGGAGGTTGGCAAGGGGGTTGCCCTTTTTTCCCTTAAATTTTATTTATTATTTAATAATAGAAAAAATAAGGTAAATGGCCTAAACAATTGGCGAGATTAAAAGTAGTTTCACAGTTCCTTATAAACAAGAACAGAAGAAAAATTTTCACTCACAAATCTAAAGAGAGAAAAAATCAGGAATACAAATAAAGAAGACCGACACCCCTAGAAGATCACAAAAATCTGGAGAGAAGCTTATTCGAACAAGAAGCTGGAGCCAAGAAACGCACCTCCCTTCGTCCACCGGAGCGCCCCACGGCGAGCATTCCCCGAGATCCGGCCAAGATCACGGCTTTCCGCCGACAACGGATCCGACTCTGGCCGGCGAGCAGACGACGGGAGCGCAGCCGCTGGGTTGCAGGAAAACCGAGCCCGCCGGGATCACCAGATGCTCCGGAACTGCTACAAGAATCGATAGGAAGTAGAAACCACCATTTCGAGCCGACAAAGAAAGAAGAAAAAGATTTAGCGGTAGGGAGCAAAGCAAACGCTAGAGAGAGAAAGAGAGAGCGAGAGGCGAGAGGGATGTGGGAGAGAGCAGGACGAGTTAAGGAGGAGGTGAGGAAGGCAGTAATGGCTGGCTGCTGCCACCTTAGAGAGGAATAATAACAGCTAAGTTCGATTCATCGGGGGAGGGAGGGAGAAGGTGCCGGTGTGAATGTGATGCCAGAGAGACGACGGTGCCACTGCTTGTCTAGTTTGGGAATCCTAAAATTCTATAATTTAATTGTTCGCCTCTACTGAATTTCAATCTCTAAATCAATTTGGGATCGTGCGATAATGTTGTTACTCAATTTTACATGACAGGGGAAAGTAGAACTTACGATGGGATGGTACGAGAAAACATTGTAGAAACATCTTTTCAGCAGCCGTAAGATTATTTGGGGGGCAGTTTTGCGACAGGTGAAATAAATCAGCATACATTCTCGTGAATTTCAACGTATCAGATGATGAATATAGTGTTAATATTGCGTATTTATTTAGGTCTAGTTTGAGAAGCTCATTTCCGGTGGAGATCTCTATGGATAGGTTGGGATTTTAGTATAGTGATATTTTTTCTTGTTTCTCTCACAAAATGCTTGTGTTACGTACAAACTAAGGAAAAATTAGTCCAGCGACACCTAATTCGTTGGTTTTTGGTGGTGTGTCTATGACATGTGGGTCCGTCTGTGTCTATAACAGTGGGTTAGGATGTCATTTGGTGAATCGTAAATTTTAAAGAGTGTCGCTGGGCAAATTCTCCCACAAACTAAAGCCTCGGAACTTCTTTTTCAGAAATTGAACCTTTTTTCTAAAATTCCTACGAATTTCTTATGAAATTCTTGTATTCCTAAATAGAGCCGAAGTTTCTGTCCAAAGAAATCAACACTGCAGGGAAACGTGTAGGCTTAGATTTTTTTTTGAAATAATTGCCGTGGAATATTCTATTTTATATAATTACGGGCATTTTTTCTAAACGGACCTCCACAATATTTATAATTAGAACTCAGAGTCCTAGTACATTACTTATCAACTTTTTATTCTTCTACAAGAAAAATCATAATCTCTCGTATATGTAAGTATATATTAATGGGGGTATATGGCTATATTATACACATAAGAAAATATCAATAAAAAAGAGATAGTTATCAATCTATTTCTTACATCTTTGTTACGATCTTATATTCATGCGATCTCGATTAGCCAACAACGATCTTGATTAGGTTACAAAGATGAATACTAAGGCCTGTTTGGTAGAGCTTTAGATTCCAGCTTCTCCTGAAATCTGAAACTTCTTGGCTAAAATAAAGTGAATTAAGTTTATATTTTTAGTCTAAAATGTAAACAAGATGATCTATCTAAACACTCTTAATGTACTCACAGCTTCAGCTTCATGAATCTGGTGAAGCTATAATTTTCAGCTTCACCAGATTCACGAATCTGGAGAAACTGAATCCCTGCCAAACACACCCTAAAACGCGGCATTGCATGTCACTTCCTGATTAACGGTTGGACATCAAGATGGAGTTCTTTATTGAAGAGTCAAAAAAAAAAAAGGTTACTACTACTTGTATTAATGACAGTTGGACCAGAGAGATGTAGTACTATAAATTCAATTTGTAGTTGAAAGCTGAGTACATCATTTAAGTTTGCTGTGTGTGTGTGTATATATATATATATAGTTCTGCTTGCTACTACAATTTTGTGTACATTTCAGATTGAAACAAATATTATTTTGGACCGTAGTATTATTGGTCATGTTCACGACAAAATGTTTCCTATAACTACTCGACTTTTTTACTAACAATAATTCGGGAAATATGTAGTAGTTAGGTAACACCAAAAATGTTATTTTTATATTTTTTCATAAAGGTCCGATTTATTTGGACATTTTCCTGAGCTTAAAAGGCAAAATAACAAAGCTTAGATTAATAGTAGTTTTTAACTAGGTCTTTTTAAAAATCATAAGTCTCTATATAACTAAAAGCTAAAAGCTAATTGAGAAGTATTGTTTTAGCTTATTAAGGGTTGGATTTAAACTAATGCTACTGAAGTTAGTGGTAAAATTACCCATCTCTACCACGTATAAAAACGAATTGCTTTAAAGCTATTTAAATCAAAAAGTTGGTTTTAAGCTATAAAACAAACAAATCTAAACCTAAACAGACATAACCAAAATGTATTTCGATAATATTATACATTTATAACCTAAATAGGGTTTCCCGTGTACACACCATGCATACCAATTAATAAAAGTTATAAAAATTCTGAAAAAATTGTAGATGTACTTCATAGATTACTTTACCTATGTATGAATTTGTCAAAATTTTCTCTTTTTTGTAACTTTCGATATATAATGAATTTGATCTTGAAACTTCATACATAAGTAGTGTAATCTATGAAGTGCATCTACAATTTTTTTCAGAATTTTTCATGACTTTTATTTGTTGGTATGTACGGTGTGTACACGAGAAGTCTGTGTGCACAGGATATGTTGCCTACAACAAGTTCGCACAATTTTCCACAGCCTCGAAAATTGTGTCATATGCATTCCCAACTCCCAAGAGGCGATGGACTGATTGTAGTTTGTGGTTTTCTTTCTATACTAAATTAACCTTTTTCTTGATGAGGAAAACACAACTTTCTCTATTGATTTAACAAAACCAGTATTTTTCATGGATCCAATCATTTGGCCATGGATGCCATGCACAGGGTTAAAAAAAATCAATGAAAACCGTTCAAAAACTGTAAAAAGCTGTCTGCATCTGCTTTACGATTTAAAAGCTTAAACTTTCGGTTTATCGATCAAGTTCAAATTCAAAAACTTTAAAAAATATCCAAAAATTCTCTAAAATTAATATTAATAGCTTTATGACCTCTGGTGTGAATTTTTTTTTTTGACAAAATGAAGTTTGGAGATGTTTTTGAGCCATTCAAAATGTAAAAATTAGAAAATCCAAAAAAAGAAATTAGAAGTATCTTTTGTAGCAATATTTGTTCAAGTATGTCAAGTAGCAATATTTACTTCAACATATTTTAGTAACAATATTTGTTCAATTATATTTAGTAGCAATATTTGTTTAAGTATGTCAAGTAGCAATATTTACTTAAATATATTTTAGTAATAATATTTGTTCAATTATATTTAGTAGCAATGTTTGTTCAAGTATGTCAAGTAGCAATATTTGTTATAGTATGTTAAGTAGCGATATTTGTTCAATTATGTCAAATAGCAATATTTGTTGAACTATATTTAGTAGCAATATTTGTTCAATTATATTTAGTAGCAACATTTGTTGAAGTATATTTAGTACCAATATTTGTTCAATTATATTTAGTAGCAATATTGGTTGAAGTATATTTAGTAGCAATGGAAGGTGTTGAAATGTAAATGGTGTTGATATGTGAATGTCATTATGTGAATGCCTATTTTTACATTTATTGGATTGATATGTGAGTAGTATTGAATTGAAATATTATTTATTGACATATTATTGCTAAATGCCTACTTTATAACTTGCAATTGTCTAAAATATAACAAAAACTATGTCGAAAATTTTCCATATTTAGGAAAGTTCATGCTAGAATTTTTTTGTGTTTTTCATACTATTTTATATATTTCTTACACTTTTCCTATTTTTAGCCTTCAATGGCGTTTTACAAATTTTAAAATATTTTTTTTCAATTTCCCCCCTTTTTCAAGTTTTCCTATTTTTCAACTCTCACCAGTTTTTGGCGGTTTTCGCCAAAAACTCCTTAAAATTCGAGCCTTTTCGAGCGGTTTTCGTCTATTTTGTTTGATTTTTCAAACCATTCAATTTTGAGCTTAATTTGAATGGTTTTTCGTGATTTTTTATACTATTAAATTGTTGAAATCCGAGTTCAAAACGGTATTGTTAACCCAGTCCATGCATTATCCCTATCCACGCATCCCACTAGTAATATGGGTATAATGAATCAAATGGTATTGCTATGTTTATTTTTGAAGAGACTGCAATTTCTGTCACACAAGGGAATAATGTTTTTACAAACACAAGAAAATAATTTTCTCATTTTCAACGGTAAAACAATATTTTTGACGAAGCGTCAACAATCAAACATGTAAATTTAATTTTCCATATATTGTCCTTATTTATGTTTGCTTCTGTCAACCTTGAAATTCAAATGGAAACGATACATAAACAAATCGATTGCAATGAATGAAGGAACAGCAAAATGCACACAAATTTTCTTCATCGTTTATTTGTCTTCATGCTGCATATTTTAATTAACAATGTTTTTTTTTTTTAAAAAATGATAGTCGGTATGGCCGTTTTGGTTGGTTGGAACCGTTTTGGTTGATTTCAATAGTTTTCATGTCTGCCTTCTATCGATGAGGTGTCAAGTAGACTAAGTAGTGTTCCATTTTCGATGCGAGTCATTAGCGCCGTGATAAGAGCCAAATTACACGCATTACGATGTCCATTTGGCAGGGACCGGATTAAGTAATCGCGCGCCGAGTGTAGCAGGAGTACTATCTACCGTGCATGTGGCTCTCACAATTGTACGTTGTACTGATCATGTTTTCCGTCATGGTCTCAAAATCATGGATAAAAACGAGGGGCGGACGCACATAGGGCTAAGCGGGGATCTTGGTCTCCAGTCAATTTCTTATGTATTTATACGTTGTATTTAGAAGTAGCTGAATCAAATGTTTGGACCCCATCCGAAAATCAACTAATTTTCTTCTATGTGAATATATATAGTCATATTTGAAAAGCATAAATATTTTGACTATCTATGTATGGATTCATATAGGGTGTCACTCATATTTTATCCCGTCCGCCGATAAAAACTGTGTCACTAATTTGTTAACAATTCAATAGCTTCATTCAGGTTAAATTACAAGAAAGGCGGTGTTGAAACGGTGCCGTAATGAGACTAATTAAGAGAAAATAATACGCGAAAGAAAAATTAGGAACTTGCGTCTTGTCATCCTTGACCTTGATGTAACAAGGACATGTGCCTCTCTCAGTTTGAGAAAGCTTTCAACTTATATACTATTCTGAGATAGGGACTGCTCGGAGGAGCCGTAGGTTTTACGAAAAGCTGATGTGTGGTTTTCTAGATTGAAAAATAGTTGTAACTTTTTATAAAAAGTCATTTGATAAACAAGCAATTTCTCTTAGTATAAAACTATAAAAGCAAGTCCTTCTAAGTTTTTAACTTTGCTAGTTATATGTAGTTTCTAGTTTTTGATAAAAACTGCTTAAATGCTAACTTATTTAGAAGATTTACTGGTTTTTTGAAAGCTAATGCTGGCTTTAAATCCTAAATAGGACCTTGTTCTAATCAGTTCTAACCTTGGGGTTGCCTACGTACGTGATAGATGCAGTTGTCTCGCCAAAACGCACCATCCTTTTCCAATGTTGCACAAAATTGGCACCTAAAATTATTTGAAATCTTGCCCGCGTAAATTTTGTTTTGGTAACCAACAATACAGAGAACAACATTAAATATGAGCGTATTATTGCTAAATATTCTGTGATACTCAATGGGTCGATTTGAGTTTCAAACTTTGCAATTTTTGACCAAACAATTAATCAGTCCAACTATACGTGTGTATCATGTGACACGCGAAGGATTTGATCTATTGGGTTTGTATTTGACGGTAGTTTCTTACAATCATGATTTCGTTTTTTATGAACAACGTATTGGAAAAGAAATTAACGGCCAACTTCGATTTTCAGCAATTTGTTAGGCTGCTTTTAAAAGGAAGACAAAAAAGCAAATTTTCAGCAATTGGAAAATACACTATATTACTGACGGTGCTGATATCTGGTAGTTCAAATTTTGTTTTTCAGATGTATCTCAAATCATGCTACTATCGGCGTGCAGTGCCATCACCGTGATCGAAGAGAGGAGGAGAGAGAGTCCCACAAGGCAATGCAAGAGCAAGTTGAGCGCTGCTCAGCACCGGCAAAAACCAGCTGGAAGAGGTGCCAAACCAACAGGTGCATGATGGAAAGCAGACGGAGCACAGAAGCAGGTTTCGTGACTCAACACGAACGCGACAGAACTTTGGCAATTTCCTGTCAGCCAAGGATTTAAATTTCGTTTGGGGAAAAATACCGGGTATAGCCGAAATTCAAAATTTCGGCGACATTTCGATATTTCAAATAAATTTTGATTGAAATTAAAAAAAAAATTCAAATCTGGTCCGTTTACCACCGAAAAAATTCCGAATTTCGGTGAATTTTACAGAAATTTCGGACGAAATTGTCAAAATTTCGGTAATTTTGCACTGGCTGAAAGTGGGTCAAATGGCGACGAAAAATTTTGAAATTTTTTCTAGAGAGTCCTTACACATCCATAATATTCTCATAAAATTCTCAGATGATGATCAACTGTCATGAATTTTTAAAAATTTTGGAGAGTGCTACTGTCCTGTTAAAAGGCTTACTGGCAAATTTGAACAAAATAAAAAATTATCCAAACCATGTTATAAAATTTTAAAAAATTTTGTGGATGGTTCTGATATAGCATTAATAGTTGTATAAAAGTTTTAGATAATGATCATCCTTAAATAATTTTTAAAAATTATGATAGTGCTACATCCTGATAAAAGCTTGATGATCAATATATAGATTTGCTTTAGCAATGAAAAAACGTTTAAAATTTTTGAAAATTTTACATAAGGGTATTAAGGAAATTCTTAATATCTCATAAAAATTTTGAATCATGATCACGCTCCAGTGAATTTATAAAATTCTTACAAGACACAATACCATTTATGTTCTTTCTCTTTCGATTTTTGAAATATAATATAACAAATGAAGTTAGTGTTTACATATATTTTATTGAGCAAAAAACAAAGTTAAATTTTTTAAACTTTTATATAATAATAATAAGGAAATTCTTAATCTCTCATAAAAATTTTAAATCATGACCACACTCGAAAAAATTTATAAAATTCTGACAAGGTAACTGTCCCAATTATGTTTATTCTATTTTTGATTTTTTAAAGATAACAAATAAAGTTCAATTATTCTAAAAAAATTTCTATATGATTCTGCACTACTCAATATAGTACCATAAAATGTTTAGCTCATTATCATGCTTATAAAATTTTATAAAAATCTAATAGTGTTTCTGCTAAAATTTTAAAATGTCTCAAAAATTCGGTTTTTCAACAAATTTTCAAAGAAGATGACTTTCTTATGGGTTATTGGACCAAATCCTGTCAAATCCAGCACTAAAAGTTCAAAATCCAGCCAAAATTCAAGAAATTTGCTAAAACAAATGAAATTATTGTAGCGATTTCAAAACAATTTAAATATTTTTATTCGGCCGGTAGTTTAGATTTCATAGAGGCCTGAAATTCAAAATTTCAGTGAAAATTCATCGAAATTCAGTGAAAATTGGAACCCTACTGTCAACCCACTCTGCAAGAAAGGAGTACGTTTGGCAAAAAGAAGATGGGAGGAAGACCCAAACAAGCCTTGCGTATGATACGTTGCACATACTACTCAAGTGATACGGACATTTCTACTTGAGATTCGTGCAATTCATTTCATTTTCTTGTTGGGAGCGGAGAAGCACTGGTCATTCTATGATGGGATGTCCCAACGCTGCTATAGAAAGTTTTATATTAAACGTCTCATCACAGATAGTTTTTGATAAAACTGTTAGTGATATCTATGCATCTCATTACTAACGATTTTAGCCAAAAAATGTCTATGTGTGACCTAGGAATGTATACGCAATATAGAGGCTGACCCACTTAAAGTTTTTAGGGTTTCAGGATCCTTCTTTGAGGTAGCCTGGTGAAAAGAGGTCATTGGTTTTGGAAGGTGGTTGTAAATCCATTTGTTTTTGGTGATCAAGTGATTTTAATTGTATTATATTCAAGATCTAACTTGGTAAGGAGAGAATTTTGTAGATTGTTTAGATCTAACTTGTAGATCCATATGTTCTTCATGATTTAAGTTCAGTAATTGGTTCTAATTGCATTAGACTCAAGATCTGACTAGTTTGGTATAGAGAGAATTTGAAGATTATTTAGATATAGCTTATAGATCCATTTGTTTTATGTGTTCTAAGGTAGTAATTGGTTCTAATTGTATTATATTCAAGATCTAGCTAGTTTGATAAAGGGAGAATTTGAAAATTGTTTAGATCTAGCTTGTAGATCCATTTATTCTTTGTGATCTAAGTTAACAATTGGTTATATAATTGCATTATATTCAATATATAACTAGTAGTGTATAATTTAAAAATATGTACATGCGCACACCTAGTGTACTTAATATTTAACACTAATTGTAATATACGTAGCGTAGATGGACATGCTAAGAACCGTGTGACTACCGAGTATATTAATAGCGTCTCTACTGTTAGAAGAACTGCAGAAAAGGACATGTTTAATAATGGAGTGCAATTTATGTATTATCCATGTATTGACGATGAGAATCTGAAGATGTTTCAAAACTCAACGCAGATCGAAAGGGGTATACATATTGGACCAGTCATAGTGAATAGCAGATTGTACAGGAAGCAGGTAGTATGAACATTGCCAATGAAGTCAACAATATGCTAGATGATATCGATTGTACTTCCGATAAGCATTGGTTGCACGATGATAATTTGGATTAGATATTGCATGATGTAGAAGGGAATCTTGATGACAAAGTGTATGATAAATTCCAAGACTTGATAGATGACTCAGAGAAATCTTTGTTCTTGAACTGCAAGTCAAATTACACAAGGTTGTCATCCATGCTTAAATTGCTAAAATTGAAGGCAAGCAACGATTGGTTCAACAAGAGTTTTACGGCGCCGTTAGGTCTATTAGCAGACATGCTTCCAGAGGGAAATATGTTGCTAACAACCACCTACAAAGCTAAAAATATTCTTTGCCCCTTTGGAATGGAAGTATAAACAAACTAATGTCAGAATGTATAACAAGTATCATGGTCAACTTCAAGCACGAACATCTATTCAACCAATCATCAAGGGGTTTCTTCGGGGTCGACTTTGATGATTTGTTTGATCTCTTCAACCTTCATATCTTGCTCTTGAGATGCTGGACATTATAAGAATGTACAATCAAAGTCTACGTTCATGTAATACCGACAGATGGGACAGATGTATATATAGGGGACATATTCAGTGCTAATGTGATTTCAGTGCTAATTCCGTGCTAGGTTGAATGATTATGGCGACATACCACTATAGGTTTTACTGAATTCTAATTGTAATTCAACCAAGAAAGAACCGGGTTATGTACCTTGATTTCTTATAGAGCGGTAGCTACAACTTGAATCCTATCATGAAATTACTCAATAGGTAATCGTATTTACTCTATAGATAACTCTTCTATATGTTGTTTAAGATGTATGCTGCTCCTGGAATGGCCGAGGCCAATTTTTTAGAATCACATAGCTCATTCAAAGTGTATAAGTCTTATGAAGGGCCTTTTGGCAAGGACAGACCGAAGCTGAAGTATGATTTTAAGTTTTTGGTACCCACTAGTACACAATAATCTTACAACACACTCCATATAATGCCTCTAGAACTAACCAATTCTATATTTGCAGTGCCACCAGTAGGAAAAGGGAAATAACCTATGTGGATTTTATGTTTGCCACAGCATGCAACTCCTCCTTGGTACAAGCAAGACCATTGAGGTTACAACTGCATTGGAGTAGACTAATCTGATCAGAATTAGAGGACAACTCTATTTCTTCTTACTGTGTGAGGTCATAAATCTAGAAAGCGAATTCCACTCTGCTTAACTCGAGGATTTGTGTTATTTCTGAATTACCACTTGGTTAAAGTTGTGAAACTTATGCTGTGAATTTGTGAATTGTACTTGTGCATTCAATTATTAATATATCTGAGTTGATTTTTGAAATGGATGTTCTGTACATGGTGTAATATGTAATCTGAGTTGATTTCTAAAATGGATGTGTTGTACGTAGTGTAATATGTAATCTGAGTTGATTTCTAAAATGGACATGATTATATGCTTGTCATGTAATCTGTAATCTGCTTGTTTCAGAGGCATGGCTAGTATTTCCTAAGGCTAACCGGTAAACAGAAAAAGTATACCAATACAAAATAATATCATAGATGGTTCTTTAGGAAAAACATTCCATGGTACATCTCATATCACATAAGGTTTCCAGTAGAAACTGTTTGTGATAAGTGGAAGTCACAGACGGTTTGTACTCAGAATCGTCTGCGATATCTAGTTATCATAGACGGTTTATACTCAGAACCGTCTATGATATGTTTTTTCCAGACAGTTCATAAACCATCTGTGATGAGTCGTCATTATCATTGACACATTATTATATACATTCACAAAATTGTCTATGATGTGGTTTTTGAACCGTTTATGATAAGATTTTCTATACTAGTGTATGCAGGGTTTTCGACTATATCAAGTTAGTTCGAGAAACGAAACCAGTCGATAAATTGGCCTAATTCAAATTCAAATAAAAAAATTAAGGAAATTTGGAAAAAATTTATGCAAAAGTTTCCTAAAATTAGTATCAATATCTTTTTGACATCTGGCATGACTTTTTTTTAAAACCGAATTTGTGACACATTTTTTAGCAAAACCAAATATAGATAACAGAAATGGGAAAAAAAACTTTCATACATATGGATAGGTATACATTCTAATTGTACATTTTAGATGTAATAATATATTTTTTGGTTCATGATATTGATCCGAGATGTTTTTACAGAATCGGAGTTATATCTTTGTTTCTAAGAAATGAACGGAGATAAAATAGCTAGGCTATTTTTAATATAAATGTGGTACTAGATGTGATGAAAGAATTGGTTGTTATTAATACTATAAAATGGTCGTTGATACTCAGCAATATCAAGCAGAGAAGTGACCAAAAAATGGTTATTAGTATTAGAAAAGTGGTCATTAATTGTTTCTTCATAATTAATGATATCACACTATCCTGATGTTAAAAAAAACTGTACGTAGTTGTTAGTACTATTAACAGTGGAGCCTTGAAATATGGCTAATGACCATAATTTTGTAGTTGTTAGTGACTTTTAATGTCTATATCTTGCTTCGTTAATAATTGTTTTCTAATAGTGCTAATCATTCATCAAATATCATTGATTGTCATACAAATGCCCTAACATTTTATCATGTCATTACAAAATGCCCTAACATTTTATCATGTCATTACAAAACATAGTTTTGTATAAGAGGTTATTGTTTTGAGTTTGAATATCTAGCATTTTCTGCATTTTTTTTTTCAATTTCCCTTAATTTTTTTTTCAATTTCTGATGAGTATGTCGATTTTTTATGTAAATCGATCAAAAATCAGTAAAAATCGGTAAAACTGGTCGGTTTTCGATTTATTTCATTGCCGTTTGACCGCCGAGTTCAAAAGTTTGACTTTACAATTCACGTTTGGTTTCTACCGATTTTCGACAAAAATCGATACCGCCCGTAGGGGGGATTGCCGAGCTCGGTTCGGTAACGTAAACCCATCCCTAGCGGTATACTCCAGCTTGCACGATTTCACCGAGCACGCATGTCATGCGTTGTACATCTTGTTTATGTTAGTTGTTGAGGGAACCACAAGTTGACATGGCTCGAACAAAATGAGAAAACTACAAGTTGACATACAGTAGTGTGGTAAAGCCGGCCAAAAGCCTACTGTGCCCTACACGTCCGTCGCGGGATAAAGTAGAGCACTACGTATTAATTGCAGAAACGAAACAATGCAGTGGGAAAGGAAGGGTTGAAAACTTGCAAGTTGAAGCCGGCGCCGATCGAAACCCATGTGCAACTGCGCGTGATGACATCTAACCTCCTACTGGCTGCCATCCAACAGGTGCTGGGTTGGCTAACTCGTTACAGGGAAGTCTTGGTATAATGGTTCCTTACACACTTTTTCTTTTTTTTGTCTCCTCCCAAAATGATTGCGTAAGCAACATGCAACATGTGTCACCTACTGTACTCTCTTATTGTGGCAGATACTTGTCGAGCTCTTGCACCGAGGTACCTTGTGTTGTCGAGTTCGAGTACCATGGTAGCTCGTTTATCACGGTAAGTACGGCGCCAGCGATCGTCATGTTAGGTGACACGTGTCACCTCTTGTTATTTCCGCGGTTGAGATTTGAGAAGTGAGCTAGATTTGTAATTTCTTTTTAAGTAAAAAAAAAATGCAAATGAGCCAAATAGGTCGAAGCTTCGAGACTGGGATGCAATGGCCGGTCAAGTGGGACCATTGCATCCCCACTTGATTCGGGTTATGTTGACATTAGTGCACTAGTGGTCCTCCTTTTGTTCGGACGATACAGACGCTAAACAGGAATGCTAATTAACTATTGTGATCCAACTGACAAATCAGCTCAGCTCACTTTGGCGAAATATTCCTAGCTTATATCTCTCACACGATCGAGATGCGGGTTCAATTGTAGTGCGCGACCGTAACATCAATGACAAATTGACAATCAAAATAGTAGCAAAAAGAAAAAAAAACTTTTAATTTGAAGGCTAGCTTAACATCTGAAATTTGTTTTAAGTCTAGTTTCATGCTAAAACGGAATACATTACATGTACGTACTTGGAGTTAACATGTAGAGAACTCCACGCTCAGCATGTTTGGTATATATGGTGAGGATTTGCTGCATGTTCTCCAAATTCAGGTGAAGTCCAGAAGGGCAAGCATGTGTCTGCGTTCGGAGGTTTTGGTAGGGACGGCTCACATTATTACTTAATAGATGTAGAGGACAGCATATACAGTTAGAAAGATGGTGAGATGGCATCCAATTGCCGGGTTGGGCTGATGGATCACAACATCGAGTTGTGTGAACTCATGCTGTTATGCAAAGCATGGAGCAGGATGATGCATGGTCAGGTCAGGTTGGGCAGCTCTTTGCTAGGGCTTTTTCCCACTAGCAGCCGTATGCACCGTCCTACTTGACCTTGGAAGGATGCATTCGGTTTAATTTGGGAAGTACTTTTCCATGCTTGTTCTCCCCCTTTTCGGTGTTCTTGTGTCAGACTGTTCTGCTCTACCACTGGTAATTCCTTCTGAAGAATGAGCCCATAGCAGAGATTATCTGGCATGGACATAGGCGTAGACATGAAACGTCCCAAAAGGAGAAAAGGATGGATCGGGTCATGGGCCTGTGTCCACAAGTGTGTTAAGTCTGCACAAAAACCCAGTAGTGGTATACCACTGCAGAAGCGAAATAGATAAACAAGCACTATACTGAATGATAGTAAAATCTATATATACGGATAATAAATTGAAGTGCATTTCACAAAAACTTTGGAGTAAATCTATCATGATTATAATATGTCATAGTGAGGTTTGGCAGAAACTTTAGATTAAATCTATCGCAGAAATTGAAGTGCATTTCGCACAGGGTTAAAATTTTCGGCGAAATTTCGGATTTCGGGACAGGGCAAAATTTGAAGTATTGGCCGAATTTAAAATTTTGAAAAACTTTGAATTTGCTACAGTAATTTCAGAAACTTTGAGCAAACCGGGTGAAATTTCGGGTTTTGAAACCGGATTTTGATGTTTTAGGGCTGGATTTGACTGGAATTAGTCCAATAACCCTTAAGAAAGTCATCTTACATGAAAATTTGTTCAAAAACTAAATTTTTGAGACATTTTAAAATTTGAGTAGAAACACTGTCAGTTTTTTATAAAATTGTAAAAGCTTGATAATGATCTAAGAAATTTATGGTACCATATTTAGTAGTGTAGAATCATACAAAAAAAATTTCAAAATAATTTAACTTCATTTGTTATCTTTGAAAAATCAAAAACAGAATGGACATAATTGGGACAGTAAACTTGTTAGATTTTTCTAAATTTTCTTGAGTGTGATCATGATCTAAACTTTTTATTACAGATTAAGAATTGCCTCAGTACCATTTTATAAAATTTTCAAAAAATTTAAAGCCTTTTTTTGTTCAATAAAATCTATAAAACCATTGAACTTCATTTGTTATACTATATTGCAAAACCAAAAGAGAAAGAACATAATTGTTACTGTGCCTTGTAAGAATTTTATAAATTCACTGGAGTGTGATCACAATTCAAAATTTTTATGAGATCTTACAAACTTCCTTATCACTCTTCTGTAAAATTTTCACAAATTTTAAACCTTCTTTTATTGCTAAAGCAAATCTATATATTGATTATCAGGCTTTTGTCAGGACGTAGCACTGTCAGAATTTTTGGAACATCTTCAAGCATGATAATCATATAAAAATTTTATAAAAACATTAGTGATACATAAAAACCTTCCACAAAAATTTCCAAAATTTTCCAACATGTTTTGAACTATTTTTCATTCCGTTCAAATTTGTCGTAAGGCTTTATGAATCAGGATAGTAGCACTGTCTGAATTTTTAAAAGTTCTTGAATCTTGATCACCATTCGAAAATTTTATGGAAATATTATTGATTCATCAGTATCATGCAAAAAAATTTCAAAAATTTCTAACATCGTTTGTACCATTTTTCATCCAGTTCAAACTTGTCGGTCAACATTTCATCTGGATAGTACCAATGTTTGAATTTTTAAAAATTCCACAGACCTGATAATCACCTGAAAATTTTATGAGAACATCTCTAATGTATCAGGAACTTTCAAAAAAAATTCAAAATTTTTTGATATCGTTTGAACCATTTTTTGATCAGTGCAATTTTGCCGAAATTTCGGTAGCAAAAAAATCGGATTTGAATTTTTCTTTTTGAATTTTAAACGGATTTCATCCGAAATGATGAAATTTTGCTGAAATTTTGGATTTCGACTGAGAGTGAAATTTTGTTCAAAACGAAATTCGAATCCTTGATTTCGTAGAAACTTTAGAGTAAATCTACCACATGATTATAATATGTCTGATGAGGACGGGTGATCCCGATCTTTCGGTGAGATGATGATACGTCAATTTGGGGGTGTTGATGGCACCGAATCAAGGGCTTCCTACCAACAGGTCGGGAGCTTCACAATCGCAATGCCAATCCACACAGATACAAGATCCAAACGATCAATTGTTCCTGCAAGAAATCGAGAACCCGCAAGAACAAAGCATGAAGCAATCTGAATAGATAGTATTGAAATCAAACGAAACAAGTTGAGGTTCTGTTTCTCGGCTCGGGCGGTCTAGTCGACACGCGCAAACACGAGGAGGGACGCACACGGGGTCTACCAAACACAACATAACCTAAGCGTAAAAGATAGGTGGTGGCCACATATATATAGGCGGCCAGGAGGTGTAGGGCAGCCAAAACAGCGGTGGCCACCAAAACCCTAAGATACATGGGCCATAGGCCAAAAAGGAAGGTGACGCAGCACTTGGAAACTCTGTCCCGTGATATTCTTCTGTGATTTTCCGTTGCTTCATGATGAATTTGGAAGTGGAACTAGATCCATTGGAAAGCTTATCTTCTAAGCTTTCAAACGGGTGGTCGTACGCTAAAAACGGAGTCCGGGAGTCCAAGTTATGTCCGTTTGAAGTACTGCTGCTCCTGGATGGCCGAACCCGACTCGGAGACGAATTCCCGTTAGATTGTTCTGTGATTTCCCGTCGCTTCAGGACGAATTTGGAAGTGCAGCCAGATCCTTTGGAAAGGTGATCTCGATACCTTTCAAACAAGTGGTCGAACGTCAAAAACGGAGTTCGGATGTGGCCGTGGCGTCTGTTTGAAGTGCTGCTGCTCCTGGATGGCCGAACTGGAATCGGAGACGAATTGAGCATGATGTTGGGCCTTCCTTGGCGCGTGGGCTGTCCTTGGTGGATGTCATTGACGTGCTGGTCCAGCAAAGGTGGGTGGAAAGGCCTTACTTCCGGATTAAGCCCTCCAGGCGTCGTAGACGAGATAGCAGCCGAAACAGCGACGGTCGGGGACGAAGTAGTGGTCGTAGGGGAAGAAGAACCAGCGGTTGTATCCTTGGTTGGGATGTCCTCATCATCCTCCCCTTCTTGAATTGGAGTCGTTCTCGACTCCTTCTCATTCTCCTGCAAATGGTTAGTGACAACAGGGGACAAAGAAACACATGGTTGCAAACTTTTGGTGATGTCATCAAATATCGTAGCATTGGTAGCTAACAAAATTACACCTTTTAATTTACGATCAGATTTATCACTTGTTGCTTTAGGTTGATTTAGATCATTAGCTACACTCTTCTTTTTAGTATCATTACTTTCGTGCTTCTTTTTGTATGTTGTGCAGCAACCTTACGTAATTCAAGGGGGTCATTGGTTCCAAAATTTTTTCTTTCCTTAAACATGAAAGTGTACCGATTGGTCCTACCATGATGTGTGGCATCTATATCAAATATCCATGGTCTACCCAAAAAAAGAGAACAAGCATCCATGGGTACAACATCGCAAACAACATGATCATGATAAGAACCGATAGAAATAGGGACTTGAACGGTTTTTGTTACCTGAACCTTACCATTAGAATTGAGCCACTCAATCTCGTATGGTTGTTGTAGTGGACTTGTGGCCAAGCCAAGCTTCTCGACCATATCCACACTAGCAAGGTTGTTGCAGCTACCTCCATCAACAATGACATGCACAGCACGCTCATTCACCACACACCTTGTCCGAAAGATAGTATGGCGTTGAGTTTGTTCATCGCGTGCGTGTCAGACGCTAAGTACACGTGCGACAACAAGAGCTGGGTATTTCTCGGATGCTGCGGAAGTGATAATCTCTTCTTCTTGTTCTTGTACGTCCCCTTCAGTTGATGTAGGTGTGATTTCAATGGTTTGAACTTCATTTGCACATGTGGCAACAATGCTCTCATCTTTCTCCTTTTTCTTGTCTTCATTCTTCTTCTCTCGGCAATGCTTACCTTCCTGCGAAGTGTTAGCTACAAGAGGAGGAGCAACAGCGGGTGTCTCTAACGGCTAAAAATTCTTTCAATGATTCAAGTACCATATTTTCCGCTCTAATGGCACATTTAAACAATTGTGAAAGAGAATTATATGTGTCATCAATGAGAATATCCCGAATCTCTTTATTTAATCCATTAAAAAATCTATTTTCAATTACCTCATCACATTCATTTAACCCACTAAGTTTTAACAAGGTTTTAAATTCTCTATAGTATTCCTTTACCTTCATCTTACCTTGTTGTAAATGTTTCAAATCAATAAAAGCATCGAACTCATCATATTCTTCATATCCATGACTAGAAGGAGATGGAGCAATTGCAAGACACTTCTTCTCATGGCCTCTAGTGATGTGTCTGTCATTGTTAGTAGAAACAAAGAAACTCACACAGATATGAAAGCTCCTATGAACTACTAGGTTTTATGTAGTGGCAAGCCTCACACACGCCAAGCTTCTACCAAGTTCTTACAAGTCCTCAATGTGGCAAGCGATTGTAAATTCCTGAACCTATGTGGTAAGAAGATGGCGGAGTTTGGACAGGCAATAATATGTAGCAAAGGAGGAACTAGTACCACTGATCCAAAGTAAGTGAAAAGTCGTTCAAAATCGATACAATGTGGTCCTAGGTTAGACCGTGCTAGAGACGCGAGCCTAAACACCAACGATGCCACAGAGACGCAATGAGAACGACCACAACACAAAGCAAGCAGCTAGGGCTCCTCTTTTTTTTTTTTTCTTCTTTTTTGATTTTTTCTCCTCTTTTTTTGTTTGTGGGAGCCCTAAAACTGAATAACAAACTCAAAAGGAGACTCCCAAGCAACACTCACCACACACACTCGATTTAGCAACCGAGCTATGGAAGGAAAGGCTTGTGCCGTTTGATGCACCAGCGCTTTGGAAGGAAAGACTTGCACGGTTTGATTCAAATTTAACTATGGACTTTGGTTTTGCAATTGATCTATGCGGCTTTTGTATTATGCACTTGCCTTTTGCCCTCTCGATTTGGTGTTGTTCCTTATCCGCGCCAACGATTTAGAATCGGATTCTACTTTGGCAAACTCGAGGGTAACACGGATTAAGAAACGGATTAGGAAACAAACTCGACTCAATCTGAACTCTAGCAACCACCGAGAGTCTGATCTAATCTACTAATGAAACCGACTCCAATTCGAATCGACGAAGAACACGACAGTGATTTAAAACGTGAATAGAACTCGAAACTCTAAGGGAACTAGACTCTAAAACCAGCAAAAACACGATTATGCAACCGACGGTTCAACAAACCAAGAGCAAGAAGTAAAAGTTAGGGCACAAATTGGCTTGGACAGAGGGACAAATCTTATTTTTGTGGGGCAATTTTCTGGACTCTAGGTAAAAAAACGAAATTGAGGGGAAAATCTCACCGAGCAACCTTGAGCTCTGATACCACTTGATGAGGACGGGTGATCCCGATCTTTCGGTGAGATGATGATACGTCGATTTGGGGGTGTTGATGGCACCGAATCAAGGGCTTCCTACCAACAGGTCGGGAGCTTCACAATCGCAATGCCAATCCACACAGATACAAGATCCAAACGATCAATTGTTCCTGCAAGAAATCGAGAACCCGCAAGAACAAAGCATGAAGCAATCTGAATAGATAGTATTGAAATCAAACGAAACAAGTTGAGGTTCTGTTTCTCGGCTCGAGCGGTCTAGTCGACACGCGCAAACACGAGGAGGGACGCACACGGGGTCTACCAAACACAACAAAACCTAAGCGTAAAAGATAGGTGGTGGCCATATATATATAGGCGGCCAGGAGGTGTAGGGCAGCCAAAACAGCGGTGGCCACCAAAACCCTAAGATACATGGGCCATAGGCCAAAAAGGAAGGTGACGCAGCACTTGGAAACTCTGTCCCGTGATATTCTTCTGTGATTTTCCGTTGCTTCATGATGAATTTGGAAGTGGAACTAGATCCATTGGAAAGCTTATCTTCTAAGCTTTCAAACGGGTGGTCGTACGCTAAAAACGGAGTCCGGGAGTCCAAGTTATGTCCGTTTGAAGTACTGCTGCTCCTGGATGGCTGAACCCGACTCGGAGACGAATTCCCGTTAGATTGTTCTGTGATTTCCCGTCGCTTCACGACAAATTTGGAAGTGGAGCCAGATCCATTGGAAATCTTATCTCTTAAGCTTTCAAACGGGTGGTCGTACGCTGAAAACGGAGTCCGGGAGCCCAAGATATGTCCGTTTGAAGTACTGCTGCTCCTGGATTGCCGAACCGGACTTGGAGACAAATTCCCGTGAGATTGTTCTGTGATTTCCCGTCTCTTCAGGACGAATTTGGAAGTGCAGCCAGATCCTTTGGAAAGGTGATCTCGATACCTTTCAAACGAGTGGTCGAACGTCAAAAACGGAGTTCGGATGTGGCAGTGGCGTCTGTTTGAAGTGCTGCTGCTCCTGGATGGCCGAACTGGAATCGGAGACGAATTGAGCATGATGTTGGGCCTTCCTTGGCGCGTGGGCTGTCCTTGGTGGATGTCATTGACGTGCTGGTCCAGCAAAGGTGGGTGAAAAGGCCTTGCTTCCGGATTAAGCCCTCCAGGCGTCGTAGGCGAGATAGCAGCCGAAACAGCGACGGTCGGGGACGAAGTAGTGGTCGTAGGGGAAGAAGAACCAGCGGTTGTATCCTTGGTTGGGATGTCCTCATCAATGTCATAGTGAGGTTTGGCACTAAATTAAATCTAAAGACATATGTCTAGTAAATATTAGGTCTGTAACCAATGGACCCATGCCTATCGGTGAGTTCAAAGCTCAACGATCGATCTCAACAATCAATCTGGACGCACGCATGACTAGCTAACTAATAAGTGCTAGTAACCATCAGTTCTGAGTTCTGATAGTACTAGTAAGTGCTAGTAACACAATGATAGCTTTTTATATCTTTTAAATACGACTGAGTTTGGTATTTAAATTTTATAGGGCTATAGAAACTCACATCCTCTACCTATAGTAATTTTTGATAATTTTTTCAAAACTTTACATATAGCTTTCACAAACTTTATTGCTGAATGACTAGCACGTAGGTTAGTATGTAGTAATTTCTGTTACAATATATGAAAACCACATGTACAAGTTTTCAAAAATTATCAAAAAATTACCATAAGTAGGGAAGGTTTGGATTCAACTTCTTTGTAAAATTTGAAGATCAAAATCAATCTGATTTGAAAGATATGGCTAAATAAATAAAAACAAGATTCATGTACAACCTACAGGATCATATTTTCTAGTTGCTCTGGCTATATACGTGGAAAGGTTTACTATCGATTTACGTTCACATTCAACGTTCGGTCGTAAAAAGGCTTAGTATGGTAGTAAAATCTATATATACTAATAGTAATATATATATATATATATATATATATATATATATATATATATAAAATATATATATATATATATATATATTTTTTACTCTCATGCTAGAGGTTCAGCTAATCGGTATTGCAAAGGAGAACATCCTGACTTTGCATTCGAGTTTATATGTCCAACCTGATTATCGTGAGGGCCTTTTCAAAAGCTATCCTCAATTTCATTCTTGGAATCTCTCCTATGCTGCTCTCTACATTTCTGCGTACCAGTAGAATCTACACATCACAAATGATACAAAATAGCAGTATTCATAGGATTAAACAATGTGTGTACTAACAAGGTAAATGAACACCGCTACGGGTAATTCTGGTCCTAATCATAAGGCTTTTCATGATCACATATTGTGGTAGCTTGGTTGAAGCAATTAACGGTCCAACAGCACCATAGTAATAGCACGATATATGCAACAAGATTTGGATCAGAAATATAATTTTGTTGACCGGTAAAATAAATTACAATTTTTATAACACAAAATCACTACATCTACTACTAAAAATCACTAATATACAGTATAATTGAAAAATCCTATACAGATCAGCCATTTGGTAGTAAAAGTCTATAAAAACTATATGTATAACTTCTAAAAAATTTTCAAAAAATTACCATAGGTAAGGGATATGAGCTTCTACAGTCCTGTAAAATTTGAAGACCAAACTCACTTGCATTTGAAAATATATTAAAAGAACAATTTTACTATTCATTAATGATTTACGCTTGTTAATTTCATCTCTTTCAAATACAACCGATTTTGTTGTTAAAATTTTATAGAGATGTAGAAGCTCACATTTCCTATCTATGATAATTTTTTAGAACTTGTACTTATAGTTTTTATAGACTTTTATTGCCAAATAACTAAAAAGACACATGTAAAAGTTCTGAAAATTCTCAAAAAATTACCATACGTAGGAGATGTGAGCTTCTAAATTTGTCATTTTAATATCTTTCAAATACGACTGAGTTTGGTTTTCAAATTTTACAGTGATGTAGAAGCTTATATCCCCTACCTATGGTAATTTTTTGAGAATTTTTTAGAACTTGTAAATACATTTTTCATGGATTTTATTGTCAAATAACTGATCTGCATAGAATATGCTATGCATACAGTAACACGTAGGTCAGTATGTAGTAATTTCTGTTACAACATATGAAAACTATATGTACAAGTTTTCAAAACTTCTCAAAAATTACCATAAATAGGGGAGGTTGGATTCTACTTCTCTGTAAAATTTGAAGAAAAAAATCAATCTCATTTTAAAGATATAAAATTAACAAGCGCTAATCAGTGATGAATAGTAAATTTATTCTTTTCATTTATTTCAAATGCCACTGAGTTTGGTATCCAAACTTTAAAAGGCTGTAAAAGTTCATATCTCCTACCTATGGTAATTTTTTGAGAATTTTTTAGAACTTGTACATATAATTTTCATAGATTTTTATTGCTAAATAACTGAAAATTTTGTAAAAATTTTGAAAAATTCTCATATCTCCTACCTATGGTAATTTTTTGAGAATTTTTTCAAAATTTTACATATAGTTTTCACAAACTTTTCTGCTGAATGATTGATCTGCGCAGAATATGTTGTAGGTGTAGTAACACATAGATCAGTATATAGTAATTTCTATTACAACATATGAAAACCACACGCATAAAGTTTTAAAAAATTCTCAAAAAATTACCATAAGTAGAAGATGTTGGATTCTACTTCCATGTAAAATTTCAAAGCCAAAATCAATCTCATTTGAAAGATATGGCTAAATAAATAAAAACAAGATTCACGTACAAAACTATAGGAACATATTTTCTAGTTGCTCTGGCTACTTACAGGGGATGGTTTACTATCGATTTGCGTCTACACTCAACGTTCGGTCGTAAAACATTTACATGCTGCACCGCATTAATTATTGGGCCAGGTGTATTTTTTTGGGCTATATGCGAACGATTGTTGTTGCAATACGGAGCTTGCGACACGCGCATAGAATAGGCATCATGGCGCGCAGAGTAGAATAGCGCCATCATGAGTGTGCGATATATATATATATAATTATTAACCAAAATTTAATCCCTCGTGGGGATCAGGTCGCCCACAAGTGTGTTCAAGTCTACACAAAAACCAAATAGTGTTATATCACAGCAGAAGCGAAACAAATAAACAATACTAGGAATGTTTTTACAGCATGATACGCCGTGCGTTGATTTTTTTACAGAAATAATTTCATTTTTTTAGCGGTGTTTTTTTTAAATCACTGAGAAAACACGTGAAACGGTTGAAAGGATACAAACGCAATCACGCTCTTTTTTTGCATTTATCTAGGGTCCTCTCACGAAGGATCAGCGATTGCGCTAAATCAAAAGGTTATTTTTGTAAAAAATAGCTGGAATGATCTAAACGTAATTACGCTATTTTTTGGTATTTATTTAGGGTCCTTTTACGAAAGATTCATGATTTTGCTGAACCAAAAGGTCATTTTCGTAAAAAACCGTTGGAAGGACCTACACATAATTACGTATTTTTTGATGGGCGTTCACGGAGGGCTGACACGTGGCAGCGGTCTTTGGGTAGGAACTCTATATAGTAGCAGGCTCAAATTTGAAATACTGCAAATTCATAAATACAAAATAAGTGCACATGCAATTTGTCCTCTTAAAGTTCGAATATTACACATATAGACCTGGACATCTGTGCCAGGCTTACATCTCAAACCAACAGAGCCTTGTGCCCAATGTTGATTGCAAAATAAGGCAATTGGTACAATGTCAGGCAGCTGGTTTGTTACCACAATAAAATCTGTTAACAGTTAACACCCAAAAGCTCAATACACATGAACACATGAAATTGCTAGCACTGGCTTAACTCAATCACATCTACAGCCAATATAAGTTTAACCTCCCATCAACACACAAGTACTACACATGTTGATATATAGTTGCCCTAGATATGTATATCAAGAATCGATCACAACATAACTAATTTTGATTTTACAAATCTTAAGCATATGACAAGCAGCAGTTTCTGTGAAAAGATGATCCAAGATATGGAACAACAAGCACTGTTCACCTTCTGTTCATATGTATTATGTAAACCCAAACATTATACTATTATAGATTACTAAAGTACTACTCTGTCATTTTAGACATCGACACGGCTTCCAAAACACAACTTTGACCAATAATTTCTATTATAATATATTTATAAAAACTAATAAAATTATAATATTATGAAAGTACTTTTCGAGACAAATCTATACATATGATTTTTATGAATCCAATTTAAATATTTAAAAAGATATTGATAGTCAAAATTTTGAAAGTTTGACTATACTATGTCCAAAACGACAACTATTTGTGACTGGAGGGAGTAGTAAAGGTGCCAATTGACAAATTGAAAAGTACAATATTTTATTTTATTTTTCTTACATATCCATAACCACAATACTGACCAGTGTCTTTAGAAAATAATGTGTCAATGTTAATTGCGCATTTCATAGGTGTTATATGCTCAGAATTGACAAATTCGAACAGGTCGTCAGGCTACAACCTAGAATGTTTGGTCCATAAAGTAAGCGAAGATAATATAATTACATAAAAGCTTTGCTATACATCACCAAGATGGCATGCAACGACTATGGTGGTGTGATTTCACAGGGCTCAGAAATCGACCATCAATGGTTTTTTTTATCAAACTATGTGTAATTTCAACATAGATGAACTGTTTGTAGAAAGTCTACAGGGGATATGCAAGTAGATTAAAAAAAATTTGAATGCAAACTAAAATTCTTAACAAAAAAACATAGTAAATTCCAATGCATAAACAGATAAATAAATGAGCAAGCCTCAAAATAAATACATGCAAGAGGGAGAATTTCCCATGAACATGGGAACCAAAATAAGCTAAATGATGAGAAGCCCATGCATCCCATTTGCCTCCAAGATTACCATACCATTTTTCATCCAAAGATGAAGTCCACAAAGGAAAAGGGGAAACGTGGTACATGTTCAAAATGATGCACATAATAGGATTAGCTTCAGAATCTAGGAAACTGCTACTATGGTTAGACAACAATATGAATAAACGGAACATGCAAAAAATTATCAATACGGACAAAATTCTGAAAGGTCTATAGCATATAGAACAAAAATATCTAAAACATGCAAATAATCTATAACAATATCTCTATAAAAAGACCATAGTGTAGACTGACTAAGGATGGAAAAAATTAATCAGAAAGGGAGAAATAGTCCAGCCATGCAAGTGCTGACCTTAGACTGTCCAACAAAATGTGCTTATTTGGAAATGGGGGAAATATAATGCTCATATTCTAGAGAAGGACTAAGTGCATACATGTATGGATTCAATATTTAAATAAGACAGCCAAAATAGTAAATAGTGAAATGCCTGTATATAAAATTCTTATATAAATATTGAATCCATGTATGATAATCGGTAACTTTCAAGTTGAAGAAGAATTGTCCAGGATGATTCATAGTATGGAAGCTTTGGATTCTGGAGGGCACTGGTGAATGGTGATTGGACAATTGGCCCTTGTTGTTTTCTTGGAAGTGGCTTTTGCAACATTCTTGGAAGAGGCTTTTGCAACATTCTTGCAAGCTGACAACATAGTAATGCACATCAAGACATCTTCTGATTTTATTAACATGGGTTGAACGCTATATACCAGTATTACAAGGGCACATGCTACTTACCATTTCCATGAACTTCACTCGAGTAGCAGCTATAAAGTTTTGGCAGTGTAAAACAACTGAAGAATCCTGCAAGTTTTCAATAGGCACATGATGATATAAAGGTGGAGTCATGCAAAAGTTTCAATGATCTTTGCCATTCAATCATACCTGTTGATAGAAGCCTCCATACCGTTAACAGATGACCATATTTAGCACCAAATAGAAGAACCGGCAACACCTGCGATTTCAGGACTCAAGAGACCTCAGAAATGTTCAAAGAAAATCTTAATATTTTCTCAAGAATGCAAAGAAAGGAGTGAATTAAGGCTTACTTTGAGAGTCATTGATGGGTCACCAGAGAAGATCACTTGGGCCATAGATATGACGTACGTCTTTCTCCATCAACTGGACACTCCTTATCTGTTCCACATGCTGTCTGTTACAGTTTTAAAAACATCATTACATGATTTCACAGAAATGGAAAAGAAATTGGACATATTGAACTATACCTCTGAGGAATGGAATCTTTGATGAAGGCTAAGACCAAGGTCACAACACCAAAGTGGCAAAGTACCGAGATTGGATCAGAATTACAAGGCGAGACTCAAATACCGATTAAAAATATGCAATTAGTGGAACAACGTCTTCAGAAATACAAGATAATTTGCACATGCCTGAAGTTGATGTCTCTTTAAAAGGAAGAACATAAGAAAAGCATAGGTCCAGAGCCAAACCAAAATGCTGATCCTGCAGGACTCTTCCACATTACCAATTCGATGAGCATCTCCAAGATCTTCCCATCGAGTTCTCTACATTCTCTGCTCCTTTAATCAAACAGAATTAACCACCATTAGCAACAAAAACTCATAAGCATCTTGAACTATAATACCATAAGTAATTGCACTGAAAAAGTACATAAAACAGTTTGTATATCATATGAAATTATGAACGACATATAAACAAGAACAATGATTTTTTTAATGAAGAAGTTTTACTCATCAACTAATGCTGAAGTATAATGCCCGTGCTAACGCTACGGTGATATATTTAGTAATACAATTCAAATAAGCAAAATGTGTTATATGTTTTGGTAATCAAGTGTAGTAAAATGTGATTATGATAGAAGCACAAAAGAAAGATACAGAGAGTTATTATATCGTTGATTACATAAACAAGTGCATAAAGTAACATCGCAATTGTTTATCATTAAAAATAATCTATTATCTGATACGAAAATATAAAACCAAAGTAAAACTTCATACACGGTTTTTGGGAAGTTCAAGAAGTTCCATCAGCGGAAGAAGACCGTTTTGTGATACATAAATCTGTTTTTGCTCAAAGCCGTGATTGAAGAACAACATAAGCTTTTGCACGCAGACAATATTACTTCTTCACTTTCCCTAAGCTTCAAATTGCTACTATTTTGTTGTATTCCACAAACTACAAAAATAGGCAATGAAAAGTACTTCATGGACAAGACATGATAACAACTGCAGACGATCAAAACCAAAATGCGGTTCAAGCAAATAGTCTAAAATTTTGAACATAAGTATGAATCTTAGTATCTGGGGAACAAGGAAACATGACACGCTTCAAAGATCGGTTTCTTATTTTGAATAAGATATCCAACATATTGACGTCTTGAACGAAGGAAACGTATATTTTAGGAATAGAAAACAAGTGTCCTATACATTAATTATGTCATGAATAAAACAGGGGCATGCATTTACACAAATATCATCACGTAAATTAACCATTGCATAACATTTGCAATTTGAAAAATGCATGGAAGAAGAACAACATTTCCATGTATAAACAATTGACACCTAATGCAAGTCGCGAATTTGTAACAAAGCGGTTGGTCACGCCAAGGTCCGCCACTTCCGGTTGCTAAGTTGCACACTTCAATAGGAACCATATGTGAAAATATAAATTTACGGAATAAAAGGTCAAGCAAGAGCATTGCCACACAATGGTAATGCCATTCATAAATGCACACATGTGTTGCACAATATATTACTGACTTTAGGACATTGGCACACCTGAGGGAAAAGACTCTCTCCAGGAATGTTCTCGTCAAATGGCCGAAAAAATGTTTAATGATAATATAAATAAAATTGAGCAACAATAATTTGAAGTTCATCTATTTTTTATATTCTCAAAGGTATAGAGAGAATCGAACACATAGTAGTGAGAGCAATACCGATCCATCAATATCTTCTTCCCTCGGGACGCATGACATATTCAAGAAGCTTGCCACCATTTATGGGCACACTATCATTTTCTTTTTGCTTCGCAGCCATCCTAGCCTTGAGTTCCTTTGCAAGGTCATTTTGCCTACCATTATATCAAGCTCTTGGCCAAGAGTGGATGTTGAAGCTTCAGCCCCATGATCTCCCCGCTTGTCAATAGGAATAAATCATCGAAGGAGGCATCTCCGTGTGTGTCACAGAATCTGCTTAGTTCATTAGTTCCTCAAGAACTCAAGGTTTAGCCTCCTGTCAATACGTGATAGATTTAAGGGCAATTAGCTACTAAAGAACTTCAAATAAGAATAGTAACACAAAAATAAAGATGGTGCATAGCAGTTCAAGACTTTGATAGTGAGGCAACATAGGAAACTATGTGACAATCGATATTGGCAATCCAACCGACAAGCCGCAAGACCGATTGAGTAGTGGGAGGTTGAAGATTTGGGTTAAGAATGGTTTACTTCTCACATTTAAACGGTCACAGATATGAAAATCAATATGGACCAAGTGGCAATCTAGTCAGCCAGAGCACAAACTATCAAGGCGTAAAACCTATGAGTTCCAGCTTATTGTCATTCAATTTGTTTATGTCTTTTATTGTGATATTTGGTTAGAAACAAATCAACAATCTTTAGACACTTTCAGAAATTCTTTTCTTCTACCAAGAGTGAGAAAACTGTTTTCATGTCATAATATTACTAAGGTTCTAAATGCCATGCAAGGAAACAAAAACAAACAGACTTGATTGGGCACCTAATTGGAGCAAAGGCTCAGACAATTCCATTCGGTTCTCATTCATGTTAGTCATTACTCGTAAGTTATAATATAGCCTCTTTAGACCATAAGGTAGCATGGGACTAACAGGCAATGGGATTAAAAGGGTGAAGTGCCTTAACACCAATACCCTCTAGCCCTTTTTTCCCTTAAAAAATATTTTTATCTGTCCCTCCAATGTTCAACCAACTGTAGGTCACCAATAATGCTTACTTTAGTTAAGCCACGCTGTAAGTTGAGCTCCCAACCAAGCGCTAGCCACAGAAGAACAAATTTGCTACACATGCTTGATAAGCAAAAGAGGATGGGGCAATATTACCTATTATAAATTGAACCAAAATTCTTCCATCAAAACATTGCAAAGAAGAAATCATGACCTATGCACATTTTAAATTATAATTTGTCACGAATTACATGTAGAAGTGTCATAAAAAATCTACATTCTTGACTAACAAAGCATCGACTTTTTTTGTGCAAACCGCAAATGCAAGAAGGCACAATCTTGCATAGAAAGCTCTCACCTTTTGGAAGTTGATATTCTGTCTTCCAGCCGGAAAGGAGAAAACATCACCATCCTCAAAGCTTGAATCATCTTTGCTTTTCACGTACATGACTAAAGACATGCAGCAAATTTTTTGCAATTTAAATAACCGCAAAACGGTCAGGAACTAAGCGATTAAAGGAGCAAGAGAACATTATCAACATGAGATATAGTTGTAACGGAGCAGAGTCAGATACCTGCATATGATTGTATTGCCGTCTTCAGATACCCTCTCATGTACATACGAACACTTGTGTTATGTGATCCAACAAGTAGGAGTGATGAACCATCAAGATAAGTGACATATGAGTGACCTCATAACCAAGATCGATCCCAAGATCAACATCTCAGAGAGCAAAAATAACATCGTTATGTCGATGTCAAATAATTATCTCCATAAGGAAACAATATTCAAATAATACAACATATAAAAGATTTATGCTCCCAAGCTTGGGTACAAGCATAACACAATGGGTTCTTCCTCTATTCAACTATGCCAGATTTCATGAACTAAACCGAGGTCGGATAAGCAATCTTGCTAAATTCAAAACCAAATAGGTAAAAAGAGAAATTTCATTCAATTTCCAAGAGTAAGAATTGGACCTTCCAAAATGTTACCATAAAGCTACACGAGGATTGAAATTTCCCTCTTTTAGTGTTCTGAGAATATCGCCATTATGAGGAGGGACCAGAGAAAATTTCTCTACAACCCTAATTCACACACAATTAAGAAATGCAATATGCCTCCCACAATGTTCTTGTCAAATACCAAAAATATAGAAATGCACAACTAAGACGGTCCGCCTTGTATAGAAACTTGATGGTGTATATGATGCCTTGCATATTAATGTTCAATTTGTAGTATAAAACTCATTTTATATAGTTTTATTATATTATATACTACTACTACAATAACTTAGTTTAGTCATCCATGTCATGTAATGAACATACAAAATCAATCGATTGAAACTTAATTTTGTGGACTGTTGGGGCCTCAAATCTCGATAAAATATCTAGTGGAACAAAAAAGGAGGAAAGTAGCCCCGAGAACTAAATGGGAATGGAGATAGGAAGGTACCCCATCTCTTTCGCACCTGCATAAATGATGCTAACAACAAAATTCCCATTTCTATAAATTAGAGAACATCTTCTCTAGATTGTAAGATAGTGCAAACCCCTACGGAAGTCTGTCTTTGAGGCGGCCAAAAAATACTAAATCCTAATACAACTCACAATGCTAATAATTCCAATGTTCCGCACTCGGTTGCACAACACTTCATCCACATAAGCGCCATCGACAAATTTAGTATTAAGGTAGCAGTGAATTGCAAATTGACCTCACCTCCAATGTTAATTCAAAAAAAGGCCTCTAATACCGTGAATCGAAAAGCAACCAGAGCAAATTTACGGAGGAAAGGGCGCGATCTAAGCATTTCACGGGCCTTACTATCAAAATGCAAGCACAAGGAAAATATTTTACCTCGGAAGGCACGGCCGCTTCCAAAGAACTTCCTCCCGTTCATGTTCCGCCTCAGATCGCGAATCCAAGCATATCCGGTGGGCACTTGGCCAAATGGTCCCACACGCATGCATGACGCCGCGGCTGGCAAGAGGCGCGCAAGCAGAGCGAGCGGGCGAGGAAGGCTTGGTCGGCGAGGGCGAGGGAGAGGCGGCGGGGAGACGTGGTGGGACGGCGCGAGGAGGAGGAGAGAGGAGGCCACCGCAGAGAGAGGCAGGACGGGTTGCGCGCGCGATTGGGGGCTTTAGGCCAAGCACGGGCGGCAGGACGGGAAAGTGGGGCTTTTGGCGTGATTTGTCTTGGGCGGGGAGGAATAGCTAGGGTATTCGCGTGATTTGTGCGGCGCGGGGGAGGGGAAACGATTAGAATGGATGAACCTAGTGATTTAGACCATTAGATTTGATGAAGTGGTGTGATAATACATCTTAGCATTTTATTTTAAAGAAGGGAGATTTTTGGGTGCACATATTAGGGTGGATAGAGGAAAAGTACTCTCTGTAGAGGCAAAAGACTGTGTGGATGTAGAAAAGATTCAACTGGTGAATTATAAAGGGGTATAGATAAAACCAATGGGTAGGAACTCCTAGGAAGTTTTGGGCTGAGACTATAGCTACTGCTTGTTATGTTTCTAATCGCGTTTTCTTGAGAGCACATTTGCGTCGCACTTTTTATGAATTGAGGTATTGCTAGCTACAAGCTATGACATATGGCAGAGCTATTGCTAACTATAGTACCTGGAACTTGGCTCGTAGCTTCGTGTTTGGGGTCCAAAAAAAGCTATAGTGCAGCTATAGCTAATTATTTAGAACACTGATATTAAACGATTTCTAATTAAAATTCCTTCTAGGTCTTGATTGTAAGAAAATTTATCTAAGCTTGAATTAATTTTGAAAATTTTCGTAAAATTCATAAATAATTATTTTGAATAAAAGTTTATAAAAATCTAAAAAATTGAGATGTTATATACCGCAATACGATAGTGAGAGGAAGGTAAAAGAAGAAGGGGGGGGCAGGTAAAGAAGACAAGGTGATAGTTGACCTGTGTCTTTTTGAAAAATGGGTGAGGTGGGAGGGGAAGTAGGGATCTACACTTTTACCACAAGCTAATGTCCTAAAATAGAATTAGCAAATTTTCAACTTCGCCTTGTTGGGAGGCTCATTCTTGATTGGAATTATCCATATGAATAGATTAAGATTATGATTCTGCCAATAAAAGCCTAAGGTAGTTTCAACTGATTTATAAATTTATACTAGCATGTGCCCGTGCATTACAACGGAAACTCAATTTGCGATAAAAAGTTTATTTGTAAAGAGCACTAACAGTGACAAAGGTGGGTAATTGAAGTGTAGTGGCAAAAGTGGGTAATTCAAGAGCAATAACAAAGATTGGTAATTAAAAAACAGTGATAAAGATAAGTAATTTTGATAAAATGACACGAAAAGATACTCTTACTTTATATAGTAGAGATTAATGGCCATAATCAACCTCGTAGCCCAGACCGTAACAACAATCCCCTCGTCCAACGGCCGTTTCCACGTCGGATAACCACGAGAGCTCCCCGACGGTGGTTAAGTCGTCGTAGCCCTCTCTCTCCTCTCCCTCTCGAAACCCTAGCAACGCCGCGGAGCGCAACAACACATCCAGCAAGATGCGCCCGCGCGGCAGGGGAGACGACGTCGACCAGGACGAGGATGAGTCCTCGCCGCAGCGGAGCGCGCCTGAGGTGGAGTCCGAGCCTGAGCCCGAGCCCGAGCCCGCGCAGCCGCCGCCACCGCAGCCCGCGCGACCCCCCCTCAGCAGCCTCGTCGTCAGGCCGCCGCCGCAGGAGAACGGCGCCTCCCCAGCCGCCGCCGGCCGTTCGTCCTCCTCCCCCGCCGGTGACTCCCCGGGTCGCCGCCGCGGGTTCTCGCTCCCGCGCCGTCGGCGCGACGTCTCTCTGCCAGACCCCCGTGGGAGGGAAAGACGCCGTTCACCTCCTCCGCCGGCGAGACGGCGTCCTGGGAGCCCGCCGCCCCAGCGCCGCCGCTTTAGCCCTCCTGTGTTCCAGCCTCGGCACCCGCGCTTCCACGCTGAGCCGCAAGGTCTGTTGAAAATCCTCGAATCTTTGTATTCTCTTTATTCTCCTCTTGAGTAATTCTTTTAACCTTTTAAGTTTTTATATTGTTCTTGGGTGGTGTATATGTTTGTAAATACTTTTCACTATGCTGCTGGAATAACACCCTAGGGTTTAGTTTTGTTCGTTAGATGGTTCAGGATGCACTGTGAGTGCCGGCCGATGATGAATTGATGGGAATTCTTTGATTAGATGTACGGGTGATATATGTGAAACCTTTGACTTGTTGATCTGTTTAAGTATTTGTTGTTGGTATTAACTAATGTCCCTGTTGTTTCAATTGAAGGGTGTTTTATTAGTTAAGGCTTTGAATTATTTCTAGAAAGATAGCTGAAGCTTAATTTTGATTGAATGAACTTTGTCTATTGAATTTTGCCTCCGATAATGAGGAATTCGGAGCTACATAATCATTAATCATTTACATGATTTATTTGTTGTCTAGATATGTTTTCACTTATTTATTTTGGGATTGAAGTTTCTGTAAACTGCAATTTCCCCAATGCATAGTTTGCATTTGCAAAGTAAAAGTACAAAATGATTATTGATAGTAGTCCGATTCAACCAGATAGGTCTTTTTGGTGAAGCAAGTCTGCAATGTCCGATCTGTATGCTACTGCTGTGGTCCCTGTTATTGCTAGTGTAGGAATTGGTCTAGCAGGAGAAGGTCTCCACTCTCCACCTAGAGAACATCTGTAGACAATGTTTCCTTGCATATATCTTTTGCATAAAGCTATTGGAATGAAACAGTTGCCATGATAGCTGGGCCCTCATTCTCCAGAAAAAGTTTCATATCGAGCTTGTTGCAATTTCTGTTGCGTGTTAGATTGTTATTCATATCACTTATGAATTATGATTCCTCTTCTTAATGTGTGCCATGCATACCTTGAGCACCTGACCCCTTTATGTACTGTTTCGTCTGCTTTGTTTGTTTGGCTTTCAGCGTTTCATGATGTAGAATTGCATTCTTAGGTTTCAGCACTTGATTACATAGAATTCTCCTTGTGTTAAAGTTTTATCATGTAAGAGTGTAATATTTCAGGAAGTGAGGTTGAATACCATTAAGAGGCTCATTGAAAGAATTCGCTCTGGCATTTGAATATTTTAAGTTTTTATTCATGGTCATGTCAAAAAGAATATCTGTGGTTATGTTTCTATTTTACCAAACCCTTGTTTTCCTTGTTGTTCCTTCACATGCCAAGCCAGGTATTTTATGGTAAGATGGATTTAACAAACGTTTCACAGTATCTCCTCAAGTTCAATTCTACTATTCCTTTGATGTAACTGCTAAATAGTTTTAATACCTATAGGCCCATTGCATAGGAATATTTTGTTTTCACCATTAAACCACCATATCTAGGAAAAGAGTGCACAGAATATGAACATATAAGACCTCCTGATATGCTTAGAGAGATTGTAGATATTATCTAATTCTTTGCTGGCTTGGATGTTCAGTGTAATGGCCAAGCACTGCAAGCTCCACTAAATATCAAATGGAGTATGGAATTTGCTGTTCTACTGTAACAGTTTCCAACTTGGCTGGCTAGAGTGCTGTTGCTTTTCAAGATGGGATATTAGTACTGACGCTTATTGAAATATAATATTGGTCTGCTTGATGGTTAGTTTATGTTCTGGCATATTACGTGGAAGTATTCTGCCCGTGTCCTGATGCAATAATGTTGTGAAAACGACTCAGTCTGCAGTGCAATTTGTGATTCCTGACAAGTTTGGAGGTGTAATAGTAGCAAGACAGTGAAGGGCTGAGATGGACGTAAGTTGTATTGACACAGTTGTTGTTAGATGCTTGTGGTTTGGGGTTGTCTGAGAACTACAAGTCTTTCTTTGTTGAAATAGCCATGTGCCCGTGTGTTGCAACGGAAACTCAATTTTCGATAAAAAGTTTATTTGCAAAGAGCACTAACAATGGCAAAGGTGGGTAATTAAAGAACAGTGGCAAATGTGGGTAATTTTGATGAAGTGGTGCGGGCAAAGGTGGGTAATTAAAGAGCAATGGCAAATGTGGGTAATTTTGATGAAGTGATGCAGGTAAAGGTGGGTAATTAAAGAGCAGTGGCAAAGGTGAGTAATTTTGATGAAGTGACGTGGGAAGAAACTCTCACTTTATATAGTAGAGATTAACTTGAAACATGGATTTCTATGAATTCCAATTATATGAACATTAGAAGTTGTATCTTGCTACCATCAATTGCTAAACCTGGCCAACTCCTCCGCTTGAGGTTTTGAGATAAAGATTTGAGATGGACTTGAGTATTGATGAAGCTGTGGTTTAAGTGCTAGTGTTTTGGGGTTGTCTGAGTTTGTTGGAGTTAATTTGGAGCATGGAGATCTAGGAATTCCAATGACATGAACCTCAAAGTTGTATCTTGCTGCCATCAATTGTGAAACCTGACCAACTCCTCTGTGTTTTTGGGATTGTTTGATTACTTCATAACGAATGAAGTCGCGGGATACATTTTAGAAGTAGGTTTGTGACAATTCTTTTGCTGATCATCTTTCCAACGAGTTGTTGGAAGATGGGGCAATGTTGTTGAGAAAGGTGCTGCAGACCAGTTTTAAAATAAATCAGTCGATACAACTGTTGATGTCTTGAATTGGTACAGAGACTTTGGCATAAGGGATCTACATTCTGCCTGGATACTGAGCTGACGGCATAAGGGATCTACATTCTGCCTGGATACTGAGCTGACTCATTTGATATGCGGGGAATTGGTATTTCATTGTTCAGCGATTGCCTTTGTCTAAGATCCTATGTGCTAGTAAGCTTGCAGGTTTCTTTTATGGTCAAGAGAAAATTGAAGCAGAACTTTGCTAACCTTTGAGGGGAGGCTACTTGGTAAACAGTAACATAGGATGTTTGGCGGTTTCCTGCTTATCTGCTCTTCTCATAGGAACTTTTCTTTAGTTCTCAAAAGGATTAGCTAAGTAATTCTTGATAAGGTGACATAGCCTTATTTGGAGATTTGGAGGGAGAAGCCCCTGAGTTTTGTGTTGGCGGCATGATTTTACTATTTGAGATAACATTGACAAACTGCTCTGATGGGTCACATAACGCATAGGCTATACCTGATGAATGGTTGAGAGCTCCTTTTTTACCTTTACATGAAATTATGGAGATGTTATTGTGCCACCAGGAAATAAGCTTTTCTTAGCAGTACCCGATTTCAATCTCTGGATGTGTAGTTATTAACTGCATTGTGAACCACGGAGAACAGATAATTTTGTTTTGGGTTGAGCTGCAGTTACAACGGTATATCCTTCTCACAGCTAATCTTAAGAAATGTTTGCCTTTGCAATTGCCACCTCTTTCAATATATGGATAGTAACTTTGTTGAAAGTGGTTCTCCTGAAGGGGTTTGCCTATTTCAATCTCATGTTGGCTGGCGTAAGCACTTCTTTGCTGAATATTACTCTTCTGTGTCTTCGAATGCTTATTTGGAATTGCTATTACTTTCTTTTCAGGATATGGCATGCATGCAGGCCCTTCACCTCCACGCCAACGCAGACTAGAAAGCAGTAATTTTTATGATGCTATTGGTCCACACTACACCCAGGGATATCAAGGGAGTGGTAGAGGAGGTGCAAGGTTCCAAGATGGTTCTCCACCATATGGAAGAGGAGGCAGATCATATGGGAGGGGCCATAGTGCTCCTGGGAAGGAGTTCATTAATATTGATGGAGAATATGTTCACAGGAATGATCCAAATCTGTCACCAAGAGAAGGTGATTGGATATGCCAGAATCCAAAGTAGGTCCTTTTTTAGCTTAATATCATTACTGCACTACATTTTCTTAGTAAGTTCATCTTGATGTCTTGTCTAAATTTCTTGTCGCATCCATTTCAGCTGTGGAAATCTCAACTTTGCTCGGCGAACTCACTGTAACAACTGCAACAAGTACCGATATGAGTCTAGCCACAGTCCTCACAGGGGTTACTTCAACTCTTCTCCACGAGGGTCTCCAAGGATTCTTGGTCTACCAAGTGATCGTGCCCCTCGTAGAGAGATAGGCAGGTATAGATCACCACCCCGTGGCTGGGGTGCGGGTAATCCTAGAGGTTATGCAGCTCGATCGCCTCCAGATCGAGCAAGACGATTTCCAGATCCATTGCAGAGGGGAAGAATGGGCTTGCGTGGTGACCGTGAGTTGAGGGACCATGTGAAGTTTCAGTGGTCTTCTGAGGAGTACAATCAGAGGGAGCGTCCACATGATGGGATGTATCTTGACAGGTGTCGTCGACGATCTGGGTCTCCTTGGGGTAACTGGGGGCGCGATATGCAGGACAGAAGCCGATCTCCCGCAGATAACAGGCCAATGAAGAGCTCTTTCACTGGCAGAGGTCGACCAGACCTGGACTATGCTGGTCCATATGTGGCCCGAGGGCGTGATATGCAGGACAGAAGCCGATCTCCTGCAGATAACAGGCCAATGAAGAGCTCTTTCACTGGCAGAGGTCGACCAGACCTGGATTATGCTGGTCCATATGTAGACCGTGGGCGACCTAACAATTTGGATGCTGGCCGTGGGCGCGGCCGTGGTTACAGACCAGGAGGTGATCCATACCCCAGTGAGGGTCGAGGTGACCGGCGTGCTGCGCTCCATGATAGGAGTGAGGGACGCTACTAGTTAATCGTAAACTGATCGGGCGCCTATCATCTTGGAATAGATGCTCTGGAAAACAAAACTCAGTTAAGACGGTGCTTGGGAATAGATGCAGCATGTAATATTAATCATTCCCTACTGTGTCGTAAACTGTGATAACATTGGCACTTTGTTTGAACTTGCAGTGAGGTTATGGCCAACTTTTTCTCTTAGATGCATGAAGTGTGTTCAGTGCGTCGACATTAAAGGGCGAGTTAAGAAATGAACTAGTTCACTATGCGTTGGATGATCATATTAATAAGTTCCATGAGCTACTCAGGCTGTTACGGTCACGTAGATCGATTATTTGATGCTTGGTGAGTTGCTTCTCGGTTGGTTTATTTCCTGAAGTCTGAAGGAGATAGCGTTACAGATACAATATTGCAGAATTCTGCGGCTGCTCTTTGGTTGCATGCTTTGTCGGCGATTTAGTGGTGTAAGGGCGACATTATCATGCAGCCTAAGGGCATGTGCAATGGTACTAGCTATAAGAAATGTCTATATCATCTAAAGATAATATATAGACAACCTCTTCAATAGATTAGTTATAGCATTGTCTATAAAATTAAATATTGGCCTACATGTAATAGATAATAAATGTCTTGGAATCAGTTATAGTCTGACTATACATTAGTAGCTGGTCTATATCTCTCTCCTCATTTTCTCTCTTTCACCTAAGCAAAATACTGAGATAGCACCTTTATAGCTAACTGAAGTGGCACCATCGCACGTGCCCTAATAGCACTGTCAGGTTTTTTCCTTCATCCGATAGTGAATGCCAGCAATGAAGCTACTGCAATGGATGATTGGATGGAGCTGAAATATCAATGGATGATTGGATTCATTTTTGAGTTACCGTATGACCGAAGGTGACACGGTAGTCGGGATTCATTTTGTTAAAGCTCTATTTATAGTGTTACTGAGATTATGGGTGTAGACCCATTAAAAATCTGTATCCCAAAATTTCTTCATGACTAGATCAATGCCCGTACGTTGCTACGAAAAAGAAAATTGGTAACGAAACATAAAACTCAAACAATAAAAGAAAATTGTGCTACAAGATTAAACATCTATTTCTCCCGATTACAAAAGTTTTTATGGTTTCTTCTCCGGTATGAATTAAAACCAAATATATTATACGTAGCAATATATATTACCAATCTCAAAAATCAATCAATAATTTTTATCCATTTTTGCAATTTATATTACCAGCTCGCATTCCTCTTTCTCTCGCCATACCCACAGTGTACGCTGTGGAATCCGCCTTCCTCGCCGCTCACTTCGTCGTGCATGCCATGGCCACGTGGTCAGTCGCTTCGAAGAAAGGGGCCAACGCCGCCATCCAGCCTTTACACCTTCGCGTCTTCTGGATCGCAATCGCCCTCGGCGCCACGCTCTTCTCCGCTTCGGCGGTGGTCCGCTTCGCCGACGGTTAACTACTCTTCCCAGATGACCCTCTTGCCTTTACCGGACTACTCGTCTCCATGCCTCTGGCGTACCTAGCCATCACTGGCTTCACCAGCCATGATGCGGAAGCCCATGAAGGTGAACCAGAAAACACCAGCGCCGAGACGCCCGCCACGCCGTGCGCCGCCGCATCGTTTCTCTCTCTCGCGACGTTCAGCTAGATCAACCTTTTATCTCCAAGGGGTATGCCAACGACTCTCTCACCGTCGACGACGTCCCACCGGTGTCGCCGGGCAACCACGTCGAAGCATCGTATGCTTTGTTCATGTCCAACTGGCCGGCGCTGGGGTCACGACACCCGGTGGGCGTCGTGCTCTAGCTGTCCTTTTGGCCGCAGTTACAGCTGACCGCGGCACCCGGCCTCCTACACCTCACGGCCATGTATGTCGGTCTGTCACTTATTAATCAGTTTGTCGAGTTCATTCGCCGCAGCGGCACGACATGGGAGATCTTGAATGAATTCTCTTGATTGATTATGTGAAAACTATACAGCATATATAGAGTACAAAAGGAATGATTAGCCAGCTATTAATTACCAGTAATAATCAGGGATTTTGCTATAATAATCAGCCATATTTAGAGAGATATGGCTGGCTGTAAATCAGGAAAGAATAATTAGCTATAATGACCGGCCATTATTAAAGATATGGCGGCCCGAGGGGCTAGGAAGAACGGACGAACCGCTGTCACCAACTGCAAATTTATATTAGTAGAGATATGTGTTGATGCGGTCGTTCCTCAAGTTCTCATGTACCCACATAAGCTAAGGCTGGGCCCGTGTTCCAAACAAAGAAATCTCAGAAAATCCAAACCGGAAATTCACAAAAAAAAATCACAGAAATTTCACGTGAACTAACTTCTTTATGGCCATTCGTGCCCACCTTGGATTTCACGTTTGGATTACAAAACACATGATGAACGTGTCCACTGTGCCATACCATACCGGTCCGACTCATCTTCGGCGAGTCTAGGCATGACCTATTTGCGTTTCATACTATCCGGCTCATTTGTACTATTGTGACGAGAGAAAAGGAGCCAGAGACATATGAAGTTGCGGTAGTGAACACAAATATTATAGTAAAAAGTACTACAATTTATTTATTCTTGAACAGTTACAAAGAGTAAGGAGGATGTGCTGAACAACGGGCGAGAGATGGGGCAATAGGCGAGAAAGAGTGAGGGAGATAAGCAAGAGAGATTAAGAGAGACGGACGAGAGAGGGTGAGATTAAGAGAAACGGGTGAGAGAGACTTAAGAGAGAATTGAGAGAGATGGACGAGAAAGCCTGAGTCATCGGGCCCAACACAGCTCGTGCTACAATATCATGCCAGGCCATACTGTCCATCGTGCCCCGTTCTCGGGCCTAGCACGACCCATGCTACAGTGTCTTGTGCCGACATAGCACGACCTACTTTACGTCGGGGTGACTCGACCGTGTAACATCCCCTGGCCTCAGGAATCCTATCGGCGTGAGATCGCAATCACCAGCACAAGAAAAGATCAGAAAAGATACAAAGGGGAAAAGAGAAGACAAGTTTTGGGGAGGAAAGTTGGTTGACTCCAGATAGTTCTATATTGCTCAACAAGCCAATGTCCTGGTTACAAGAGTATATATACTCTCCACTGGAAAACCCCCTTTTACAGTCGCATTCAGTAAAATGCTGTTTAACGACAACAAGTTATGGATACAGTAAAAGTAAAACTCCTGCCAAATACTAATCCAACGTCCGATTATGTTAACGATTCGATCGCACGAAATCTCCACCGCTCCGTCAAGTGAATTCGCTTCTTCAATCAAACCTACTGCCGACTTTAGTCTTCATCTCTTCAGACAACCCAGCCTGCAGCGTTTGCACAGACACGCTGGCCGTGACATCTCCTCCTGCCCCAGAACTTGCTTGTCCCCAAGCAAGCGCTCCAGGAAAGCGATCCTGCAAGACCGACAAGTCCTCCCAAGTCGCGGATTCGATCGAATACCAGTCCACTTGATTAAACCTTGAACAATAGTGGCATTGCCCTTCTTCACCAATCTACGATCCAGAATGCATTCAGGCATTGTATCAGTACTACCCAAATCGGCGACAGTTGGTAAATCAGTGAAAATTGGCAAAAATTTGGATTGAATGCCTTCAATTGGGACACATGAAACACTGGATGAATCAAACTGTGATCCGACAAATCCAACTTCTAGGCCACAGGTCCAACTTTCTCCAATACTGTATATGGACCAAAAACTTGAATGATAACTTGGGATATGGTCGGTTGGCGACAAACGTTTGCACATACGGCTGTAGCTTGAGTAGAACTTGTTCTCCAACTTGAAATTGGCACTCTTGTCTATGCTTGTCCGCTTGAAGCTTCATGCGATTTTGCGCCGGCTTAATCGGTGCTTAAGCATATCATTGAATCGATCAAGCGCTCTGCGGCGGTGATTGACATCTTCATCGAATGTGATACTTTCTGGGCAACACACCATAATGCGGATCGGTGCCATACAAAGCCTTGAAAGGAGAGCAGCCTAAAGATGTATGGAAGTTAGAATTATACCAGAATTCGGCGAGAGCCAACCAGGCTTTCCACTTCTTTGGAGAATCTTGAACTGCACATCTCAAATACATCTCCAAACACTAATTTACTCTTTCGGATTGACCATCGGTCAGTGGATGATACGCCGTTGAGTACTGCAACTTAGTGTCAAGTGAGCGAAAGAGCTCTTTCCAAAACAAGCTCGTGAAAACCTTGTCACGATCGGAAGTGATCGTGTTTGGTATGCCATGCAACTTAACAATATTGTCTAAGAAAAGTTGCGCAACCTGCTGGGCTGTAGAAGGATGACGCAAGGCTAGAAAGTGAGCATACTTGAAAAATGATCAACGATGACCATGATAAAATTGCAGCCACCCAACATCGGCAACCCCTCAATGAAGTCTATAGTAATGTCTTGCCAAGCTGCATCCGGAATTGGTAAAGGTTGTAACAAGCCAGCTGAGCGAGTGCGTTCCCCTTTGGCTTGTTGGCAGACGTTGCATTGCTTAACAAAATCAGTAACCATCTTCTTCATTCCAGTCCATGAAAACAGCTTCTTCACCCGCTGATAGGTTGCTTGTACACCAGAATGCCCGCCAATGGCACTGGAATGAAAAGCGCCCAAGATTTTAGTCTGTACTGCGAAATTTGCACCAATCCAGATTCGTCCGTGTCTACGAATTAAAACTTACTGTAAGTCGAACCCCTCAGCATCTGGACTATGAATGGCTAACTGGGCCAAGCATTGCTGAGCAGCTCGATCTGTGGCATAAGTGTTAATTACCTCTTGCAACCAAACAGGGCACACCTCGGTTACACTCTGCAAGGTCATTAAGTGAACCAATTTGGATAGAGCATCAACTACAATATTTTCTTTGCCTTTTTTATAAACAATCTTAAATTGTAATCCTATTAACTAGGTCATTGCCTTCCGTTGCATGTCGGTCTGCAAGAGTTGTTCTTCCAAGTAGCTTAAGCTTCGGTGATTAGTGTGAATAGTAAATTCTTTGCATTGTAAATAAGGACGCCACTTTTCCACCACCAAAATTAAAGCTAAAAATTCTTTCTCATAAATTAACAATGCTTGATGCTTGATGCCCAATGCTTTACTGAAATACGCCACTGGATGCCCGTGTTGAATTAAAACTGCCCCAATCCCTTTGTCACAAGCATCAGTTTCCAACTCAAAGGGCTACTCAAAATCCAGAAGTTTGAGAACAGGCGCTGAAGCCATGGCCTGTTTCAACTAAAGAAAAGCGTCTTGTGCGTGATCATTCCACTCGAAAGCTTTCTTTCTCAATAATTCAGTCAACGGCTTGGCTATGAGACCGTAGTGCTGAATAAATTTTCGATAATAGCCAGTGAGTCCCAAGAATCCTCGCACTTCGGTTACCGTGGTCGGTGTTGGCCAATTCAACATTGCTTCTGTCTTTTGAGGGTCAGTGGAGACTCCTTCATTGGAGATGATATGTCCCAAATAATCAATCTGGTGTTGGGCAAAAACACACTTCGATTTCTTCACAAAGAACTGATGTAATCTCAGAATATTAAGCACTATGGCCAAATGTTTCAAATGAGCCGCAAGGGTAGGACTATAAACAAGAATATTGTCAACAAAGACTGAAACAAATTTGCAAAGATAAGGCGCTAAGATAGCATTCATCACACATTGGAATGTAGCAGGAGCATTTGTGAGGCCAAACGGCATCACCTTAAACTGATAGTGGCCTTGGTGTGTTTTGAACGCTGTTTTAGCTTCATACTCTTCTTTCATCCGAATTTGGTGATAGCCAGCGCACAAATCCAGTTTAGAAAAGAATTTGGTACCGATCAGCTCATCAAGTAGTTCATCGATGACAAGCATGGGAAACTTATTTTTGATAGTCAAATCATTCAGACACCGATAATCCACGCAAAATCTCCAAAAGCCATCTTTCTTTTGCACTAACAGCACCGGAGAGGCGAACGGACTCATACTATGTGAGATGATCCCTGCATTGAGCATGTCGGCCACTTGTTTCTCTATTTCATCCTTGTGCAAAGGGGAATACCGATATGGTCGTGCATTGATCGGTATGGCTCCTGGAATAAGAGGGATACCATGATCGTATTCACATTTCAGTGGTAATCCCTTCGGTTCATCAAAGACATCCTGGTATTGTTCAATCAATGCAGTGACTTTAGGTATCAATGGAAAGTCGCCCGCTCATTTGGTTGTTTGACCACCGCTCCGCCCAAATATGGTTCCCTTTGTTCCATTTGCCAAACTGTTCAGCCGTAAGGGACTTCAATTCTGAGGGCCTTCCCTCCCGAATTCCTTGCAACCGAATATGTGTGCCCTTATGCTGAAACTCGATCAACTTATCTTTCCAATTGCAGTCATTGGGCTGTGCTGTTGCAGCCGATCCATTCCCGGTATAGCGTCGTAGGCGCCCAGGTCAAGCACTCGGAGATCAGGTGAAAGGTGTGCCCCTGTGCCCACCAAACCATTTGCGGTACCCATTTATCACAATACATCTTTTGCCCATTTGCTACCCGGATTTCAGTTGGTTTAGTCTGTTGAGCAATGCAACCCACTTTGTGCAGGAAACCAGTATGGATAAAACCGTGCGAGCTTCTAGAGTCGAGGAGTATTAACATGACTTGATTTCGACCAATGCCAAAAACCGATGGTTTCCACCTCTTCCACACTAGACAAAGCATTAAGGGATAAATGATAATCTTCCTCATGACAAGTTTCATCGACCTCTAATAAGTCCAAGACCTCATCAGATAGCCTGTCTTCTTGCATGTTCATGGCAATAGTGTGCAATTGTGCTTGAGCCACCCGTTTGCACTGCAGATGATGATTGGGTTCGTACTTCTCCCACATTAGAAACATAAGCCATTAGCTCGAGATATTCTTTCAATTGCCGTGCTCTCCACAATTCACATTGTCCAATTTGATTTTATTGTTAGCGTTGTCCAGCTTACCCGCTATACCCCTTCCCTACCAAAATTCTATTTAGGCTTTCAAGACTTCCCTCGCTCCAACACCTCGTTTTGAACCTTTGCCAATAGTGCTGCCCGTTCGACCGTATCAGGCACTTGGCCTTGAACTGCTCCCCTCAGCTCCGGCTTCAATCCTTTGATGAAATGCGAGACAAACAACTCTTTATCGTAATAAGGATTATGCAAAGAAAGGTCGTACATCAGCCCTTCAAAGTGAGTTTTATATTCCGCCACAGAACCGGTTTGTTTCGTTTCCATCAATTCCAACAACAAGCTTTTTGATCAAATGCCCCAAACTTTGTGTCGATCGCGCGCAACAACTGGTCCCAATCGGGCACATCATGTCTAGCCTTATGAACTTGCAACCACCACGCCGTATTACCCTCAAAATGCATCGTGGTCACAGAAATCCACAATGCCTCGGGTATGTTGAAAATCCGAAAATAATCCACGCATTTATCCTTCCAAATCCGGGGACTCTCCCCATCAAATCGCGGAAAATTAAGCTTTGGCAATGGAGTCCGTGCTCCGCCTCCTGTATCCCGCATGGGCCCAAGGTATGTTGTCCAGATGACTGCCAACGGAACCTCTGGCCCGGATAGTACCTGCAGAAGACAATGATTCTCTATCCATTCTCGCCCAATTCTCTGGTGGTGCTAGTGTCAAAAGGATCTTCCCAGCCGCTGGATGCCCCGATCTGACGCCTCGTCATCTTTGTTGAACTCCACGGCCTTCCCGGCTGTTAGCCGCGCAACCGCCTGAGTAGTCACTTCCATCTGCCTGGCCAGAGTTTGTTGATCCTTGGAACTCTGTTCAACCGCCCGTGCGGTGAGTTTCGTGCATGCCAGCAATTGTTGCTGTGTCGTATCCAGGAGTTCCATGTGCGCGAAAAAGGAGATCAAGACTCTCTTTAATTCCTATCAACTGTTCCTCCTCCTGCGCTGCAGCTTGCTTCATCGCCTCCAGAACAAACTGCGTCTGGATGGATGGCTTTGGAGGAGTCGTGATGACCGATTGTCAAACCGAGCGAACCAGAGTCGGGGATTTTATGAGGATCGATCGAAGCCGATGAATCAAACTTCGAGTTCCCTAACCCTTGTCCGAAAAAAATTTTACCGCCAGTCGAACAAATCCTTCGATCGAACGCGTCTCTAATACCAAAATGTAACATCCCTTGGCCGCAAGAATCCTATCGGCGTGAGATCGCAATCACCAGCACAAGAAAAGATCAGAAAAGTACAAAGGGGAAAAGAGAAGACAAGTTTTGGGGAGGAAAGTTGGTCGACTCCAGATAATTCTATATTGCTCAACAAGCCATCGTCCCGGTTACAAGAGTATATATACTCTCCACTACAAAACCCCCTTTTACAGCCGCATTCAGTAAAATGCTGTTTAACGACGACAAGTTATGGCTACAGTAAAAGTAAAACTCACGCCAAATACTAATCCAACATCCGATTATGTTAACAATTCGATCGCACGAAATCTCCACCGCTCCGTCAAGTGAATTCGCTTCTTCAATCAAACCTGCTGCCAACATCAGTCTTCATCTCTTCAGACAACCTAGCTTGCAGCGTTTGCACAGACGCGCCGGCCGTGACCGACCATGTCCGCCGTACCTCAAGCTGGTTTAAAAAAGTCTGACCCAAATGCTCACCTCTACTTCAGGATCATGACATGCACTATATATTTTCGTCGGCTTTTGGCCGACGGAACAAAAACGATTTATCTGATGAATTTAAATCGAGAAACCAGCAAAATCTGATGAATTTCGTGGCCGTTTAAATTACTAGTCGATGCACCCAAACAGCGCTCGGTGCTGACGTGGCATATGCATTTTCGTCGGCCTGGCCGACAAAATTAATTCATTTTCGTCGGCCTAACCGCCCAAAAAAACAGTTGGGAAAAATGTTATTTTGTCGGCCAAATATTATTTTCGTCGGCTAGGTCGACGAAAATAACTCATTTTCATCGGTTTTTTTCTATTTTCATCGGCCTAACCGCCCAAAAAAACAGTTGGGAAAAATGTTATTTAAATCGGCCAATTGGTAAGATTTAAAATAATATTTTATTTCAAAAAATTAAAAACATATAAAATCCCGTAAAATTCACAAAAAATCCTAGAAAATAACAGAAGATTCATCTATATCAAATAACAATGAGAATGAACTTGCATCAAATACACACAAGATCAAATAACAATGAGAATGAACTTGCGACTTGTTCATGTCAAAGATCAAGAATTGAGAAATTTCAGCTCATTGCTACAAGTAACAATGAGAAGGTAGCCAAGACCACAGGATATGTCAACAACCCATCAATTTATCAATTGAAAAAATTACTACATGACCGCCTTTTGTGCATCTCATATGTAATTTAAGAAAAATATTCAACTCTTACCAAATTGGTCGACAACTATGCATAATTGTTCACCGTAAAAAAATAACTTTCAACATTCTTTGCTTACCCACGCTTAAAAGCAATGAAACATTCTCAAAACTGAAATTTGGTACTGAAATTAGAACTAAAATTTCTCAATTCTCAAATAAGCTACTAGTTTGGACATGAACTTGCAAATATTCTTCTCACACACACCCAAATCAACAGATGAAATAATTCTCGATTGCATTAGGAATGTGGCTAGGCTAAATAAAGATCCTTCTCCGATATACGAACTAGTCAAAGCTGGCGAATCATTTCTCACAACATTCCCTTCAATTAATCCCTTGTCTCGCACACATGATACTTTCTTCTCGAGGCACCAAAAGTAACATTATCCAAGATTTCCATCTCGCATTGGAGATCAATGATGATCTGGTGATCGACATTTCAGAGGTACACATGAAGCATGGAACTTCATGGTATAACTTCATCAGCTGAAGATCGATGGCGATTTGTCACGAACACCGCTAGTAGATCCGACCAAGCATGTACTGATTAGCAAATCACAAACATTACCTAATAGCCTAATAGGTAATACCATCATATGTTTCTCAAGGAAGTGCTACATTGAAATAGTAGACGGAAAATAATTTGTTCCCTTCCAAGTTTGAGAAATTTATTTCACTCAATTATGCAGAGATACTGACTAAACAACAATCTTAAATAGACTTTCAGATTAGTGAAGTTTATCAAGATCAAACTAAAAAAAGGAAGGTCAGATCAATGTGAACACTTCAAACTTTCGATTACCCAAATATATAACTACAATGATTCCATTCGCCGTTCTGAACTAAATATATATAATCCATAAAAAGTGATGTACATGGAACACCCACTAGTTCCCTCATGCATTTAGTATACTAAGAAACAATAACTAGTATGCGACATACCACAAAGATACATAAGAAAAGGACAAGCAAAAAGAAAGATACGTAGGGAAGGTCGAGGATGTGTTGAGCACAAGAATTTATTTCAGACACTGAAGAACCCCAATGCTCAAGCGGTGTCTCCAAGCAAAATAATGCAAACCCCACAAAATAAAATATCTGCAAGAATAAATATTAGTTGGAGTTGGCATTTCGAAGTTACTTCAAGGTGCTTGACACATTTGACAGTAAAAATGTGTCTAGCTTTCTCGTTTTTTGGTAGGTGTAAATGGAAAAAAATAGCACTGAAAGCGGCCGACATATTTCAGATATTGCAGAAAACATTGAAGCAGGCAATTCAAAATTTTAGGGTCGTATCAATACTATGCATTATGCAAGAAAGTTCAAATAATGAAGCCATCAATAGTATTGTTTTCATGGATCTAGCAACTTTTAAAAGTTGTTTAGATCTTTGCTTGCTTCAATAAAACGACCTTCTTAGTGTTGGTGGCTAGTGGTCGTTATTAAACGGTAACACCGATGCAATGGAAATTACCCGTAGATATTGCTTTGGTCATTTGTATATAAAGTAGTGGCAACTTACGTTAATGATTTTCCATGAAATACAATTGGTGGGGCAATGGCAGCAATTATGCAAAAGCCAATGTGGATTTGCACCAAACAACAACGCAAAAAGTGATAACTATCACATCGGTTGAAATGCCAATAATTAATAAGCTAAGCTTTGAACTAGATCTTACCGGGTAACATAGGAAAAACCATCCAAAACTGAATCTTGTTGTTAGTCCTGTTTAACAAGTTGATGAGAAAGTGTCAAATACAAAGCGATCATGGTTCCACAAATATACAAAGACAATCCACAGTTGAGTTCCACTTAAATGTTTTATGCTTAAAATTGTAGCCGCTTTTACAATATATACCCAACTACAATGGGATGAATACACCCATCCATTGCACATTGATACATCAAATGGAAACAACGGGTGAGCAAAGGTGTGCAGATAGACATTTTACGCGAAAGATGTACGCTTTCTTTGTGAAGCTGACCGGTGGATAGCACTAAAACGGTAGTAAACGACCGACAAAAGTGTGTCTTCTTAAAATGTGTTGATAGAATTATAGAAGGAAATGCTAAAATGATAGTAAGATACCTCATTGCACGATAGAGGGGTCTGAACCATATCAGGTATGACAAGGGAATTCCAAGAAATGCGTAGATAGTTGCAAGGAAAAATAGCATTGAATCTGCAAGCATAAGACAGCCCAACCAGTTAGCACGAGTTCATGTCAGCATCAAATAACAATGAGAATGAACTTGCAGCTAGTTCATGTCAGCATCAAGTAACAATTGAGAAATTTCAGTTCTGCTGTTACAAGTAACAATGAGAAGGTAGCAAAATATGGGAAGGAAATTTTTTTGCAGAAACTTACATTTGCAAAATATGGGAAGGAAAAACAAACTAAGTTCATCTGGGACCTGATTTATTAACCTTGGATCTTTGGTCCTACGTCCAAAAGGCTTGGCAAGGTTGTATGGTGGCCTTTGGTTGCCACGTAGTATGCCACGTGGTCGGGGGCCCCTCTCGGGACTTCTTCTGAACATAAATAAACAGTTTAGGATTGAGTTTTTTTAGCAAATTGTGACAACAAGAATGAAGTTACCTTCTCCCCTTTGTGAGGAGGATCCTTCCTTTCACCAAAATTCATCTATATTTTCAGCAATGATATCATCACATGCAAAGTGTAACGATCATCAATCATATCACAAAATATCCATATCTTACCCATTTCACTATCAACACAATCAAAATAAACGGCGCATACACATAGTATCACAAATACAGGTCCATCAAAATAAACGGCGCATACACATAGTATCACAAATACCGGTCCATACAAATACCGGTCCATCAAAATAAACGGCGCATACACATAGTATCAAAATAAACGGCGCATACACATAGTATCACAAATAAACGGCGCATACACATAGCATAGTTGTTCATACTCATCCAAGTCAACATTCATACATAAAAGGTCACATGGAAGAAAAAGAATTCAACTTCCTGGAGCATCATTGTTTCATTGCCGTCTTCACCTCCCGAGTGTATGTATTGCCCAATGAGACGGTGTACTGAAGCATTGCCGCCCGCATCCGAGATTTGCACCAGATCCCGCCGTTGGAGGTGTTATCGAACCCTATATGTTAAAGAAAATTATTAAGTGATTCGCAATATATGTACATTTTGTTAAATGGAATTTGTGATTAGGAAAATTAACCATAGGTGGGGATAGTGGTACGAAAAGAGGAGGAGGCGGGGGAGGAGGTTGAAATGCTGGAAAATTAATTGTTGTCCCCAAATGATAAGATAGAATTTCTTGAAGATCAAATTACAAGAAAAAATAAAGTAAATCTTCATATCATCAATTAAGTTGACGTTTGCATGAATGAAAGATGAAAATGTAGGCAATTCATCAATTCATAGCTAGTTCTAATTAACTTACTTGCAGATGTTGTTGTTGTTGTATCTGCCAATTAATCATATATTCTTGTTGTTGCCTTGCCCACTCTTCCTGTGATCTTCTCATCGCCTCCACTCGCTCGTTTTCTGCTCTTCTCATCGCTTCTCATGCACCTCAACTCCTCCTCTAGCCTAGCCTCACGAGAGGTACGCGAACAGCTCTGAGATGATCGAGATGACCTGCCTCACTCCTAGCCTCATTTGAATCAATTAACCCATTCAAAGATAGCAAATCTGCCATGTTTCTTTCCACCCCGCTTGAGTACAAAGTCGTAAGGTCAACTCGTTCTTTCCTCCACCATATTCTTCCTCATGACGTTCGACCATTATTTCCCCATATCTAGCTTTGTCATTCTGAGTGATTTTTGTGTTAGGCACTAATCGGACAAGTAGCAAGTTCACACATAATTACTAACCAGGTTTTGTGTCGCCACATCATTACAAAGTTTTCTCAGGATGTGTAGGATCAGCTCCGTGGTGGCCCCGAACATAAGTCTCAATGTAGCTTGGGGCAACCCCATTTGTAGCCTCCTGCGATTCGATGTTCATTTATGTTAACAAGCACAATATATTTGACAAGCATATAAATAACTGAAATAAAGATATCAACCATACCATCCGCCGCTAGACGAATATGTCCATCGATGCCATATCATTTGAGTGACCTCGCTCCGCCTCGACGGTTTCCCTCTTCCTCCTCGACTTGTCCACAAAGGCTGGTGAAGCCCAATAGGCACAAAGTGCTTGCCAAGCATCCATACACTTCCTTACCCAAGGCAGGTACACCTGGAGGTACTCATCGACACGAAGGTAGATCTCTGAAGCACCCAACTTCTTGGTCATGTCCTCTTTTTTGATCTTTTTGTAGTACAAGCACACTGCTTGGATGCGTGCATTGGACATCATGTCTTTTACGACCTTTGTCGCGGCCTTCTCAAAGACATATCGAGACTTGGTTGCCAACGCCTCCTCCTCACCCTCAGGTAAACGATACCTCTCCTAATTAGGAATATCAACACCTGTTAGACAAATTAAAACAAAAAATATTGGTATATAAAAACTGAAAATTCCAAAGTATTACCCAGAAGTCATTCTAAATCCTAACAGCAATAGTTCCAGTTTGGACATCTGTCGCCATCTTGTAGTGCGCCCAACTCGTCACCGGCTGAGAAACTCCATCTACATTAACCATTCCAGGATAGTGATGCCGACAGAGTGTTCCCAAGGTCGCGTTCTTGGCCTCAAGCGGTTCTTTCCCCAAGAAATGTCATCCCATTGCTGTGAAGTAAAAATATGAAAATATTAGTAACACTATAGAAACTTGGAAATTTTGGCAGCATGTCCCCTATAAAGTCTCTACATCCACACACATACATAGATAAGAGAAATAAAGATAGATCCATCCATACACACATATCTCCATTCACACACAAAGACAAGACAGTTTAAGCATATCTCTATCCATACATCCATCCATACATCCATCCATACAATTGTTCAACAGATTGTCTCATTCTCATACTTACCAGTAACCATGTGGCCTAATCTGCTCCGTCCCGCGGGTTTTATAAATCTTTGGGGTGATTAAGTTGGAAGATCTGAACTGAAATGGTGAAAAAAATTCAGCACCAATGTTTGCACAAAACTTATGAAAATTTTTACAATTACCTAAACACAGATCAACACCAGGTGTCATCTGCTTCAGCACCATCCCCTCCCCTCCCCTCCCCGTCCCACATCCCCATCAAGATCTTCTCCTGCTGGCGACACGGAGGCAGAAGTACCTCCTCTGTTGAGTCTCGTCTAGTGAAGCAACCGTCACGAGCCTCCTCAAGACACCTCTCAAATGCACTTCGTCGGCTCTGTTGAGATACACGCCCTTGAAAAGTGAACCACCAACCGATGAAGAGCCATCATTCTTACTTCCTTGACTCTTGAAGATGAAGAGCCATCCTTCTTCTTTCCTCTAAAAGCGTGTGAAAATGACTTCATCTGTTAAAAAATAATTACAAGTTCTTGAGTATGATTAAAACAATTGAACAACTTTCTTGATATACATGGTAAACCACATGTTGAGAAAATTAGAACTACCTTGAAGCCTTACACTAAAGAGCAGATCATGCATATGAAAGACTTCTTGACACAGCTACTTATTATCATCAGCAGGTATTTACTCTTTCTTTTTTCCCCTTCTATCTTTTCTACGTATTCCAGCTTTTTGGTTCCTCTTAAATGTTGATGCTTGATTGTTTTAGACATTTTTATGCTCAAATATTACTAGTTAATTACCAGTTCACAACCAAACAAGAACTAACAAAACTAGTATGAAAAAAACAGGAGAAAAAAGCGATAGCAACATTAAAAATCATTAATTTGAGATTCAATCAAGCATGGAAAACAAGAAAATGCAATGCTTGGTTATTTACTTCTTAAAAATCATCGAGCTCATGATCATCATCTGTAACATTTTGTAAAACCACCGCACGGCTTTGTGTTAACCACTTTTCGTGGGACTTTGGTTACGCGACGAGGTCGTTTCGTTTTCTGAACCTCATCAACAATGACATCTGTAGTGTCACCGGCTAGTTGGTCAAGTGCCACCCCTTCATCTACTCCAAACGAGGCTGGTAAACCACCTTCTTGATATGCTTCTTGAAGGTGTTCACAACCTCACTTTCATCATACCCATCATCTCTGTGGGTAGGCAACCGCCAGAGGATTTACCTTCAACAACCCACCATGGCTTTAGGATTGCTAAGGGACAAGGATAGGACATATAATACACTTGTTGAACTTGGTGAGCGAGTACAAATGGATTGAAACACAGAAGACGTGATGTATGATTAACTTCCACTAGACCAATTTTGGTGTTTCGCCTTATCCCTATCCCTAATTTTTCATTAAACCAATCACAATAAAAAACACTACTCGTAGATCTTTCGACCCCCCGAACTTCATCTCAACTATGTTTTGAATAACACCATAGTACTCGATGAGACGACCATCCGAGCCACTTGCCATAGTGACAACTCCACTATTTGTCGTGGCTGCTTGTAGACGTGTTGCTTCAAATTTTGCAGAACGAAAACGAAATCCATTGACATCATAACGTCCGAAACTCCTCGCTATTATGCTTCCGTGTGACAGTTGTCTCAAATCTTCATGGACGCTACCATCAGTAATGCATTGCAAGGTTATAGCAGTGTTTAAACTAATACTCAACATAGTTATTAATCAATGAGAAAATTAATTGTTAAGAAAATTACGTGTTTTCAAAACCATGTGACAAAATTAGGACCACCACGCAATCCATCACGTCGTAGAGTTTAAAGTTGTTTACTGGTAGGTTGCTGCATAGATCTCCATTGTTGTTGATCGAACAACCTGTAGTACATTATTTAGGTTTCATACAGTTTGTGCATGAAGAGATTAAAACGGAAATTAGGTTAAGTACTTACTTGAAGTAATCATCCATCTCCTCGATGTTGGTGTACATATACAACATTGCAGCATTCCATTCTTCTGTAGATACCTCATGCAACCGAACTTCCACCAACAAATTTTACCTTTCCATTGAAATATCTTGAGATTACTAGGCGGTGCATCATCGAGGTGTGGTATCTTGGTATATGAGCATTGATGTTGTGTTCTTCTCGTGAAATATGTGCTCATATAGTATGATATTTCTTTCAGATAAAATGCTTGCGCGATGCATCCTTCAACTCGTGCTTTGTTACCCACAGCTTGCTCTAATCTTTTTAAGTTCCATTCTATAGGATACATCCATCGATCATCGCACAGGCCCACCAACCTCTCGCTTCATAAGGCAAATGCACCAACAGATGTTGCATTACGTTCGTAAAACCCGGTGGGAACACTTTCTCCATCTTACATATCAACACCGTATTTCTTTACCGAGTTTCCTCATTGTTGTTTTCTTAATTTCCTTTGCGCACAATTGTCTGTAGAAATAAGAAAGCTCTGCTAACATTATCCAAACTTCTTCTTTTAGATATCCACGAAACATTACAGGAAGTAGCCTCTCCATAATAATATGGTAGTCATGGCTCTTCAAACCATTTATCTTGCCACTTACGATATTCACCGCGCCCTTTAGGTTTGACGCGTAACCATCGGGAAATTTAAGATTCTTGAGCCACGCAAGCACCTCCTTTTTTCTGAAGGCTTTAGACAGTATGGAGCACGTGGCTTACCCATACGTCCGGCTTGATTGTATCTGACCTCAAGGGTAGGCCGGTCACATATGTCGACCATATCTCTCGAGCTTTCATATTATCTTTTGTTTTGTCCTTGAAGTCAAAAGCGGTCTTGATGATACTTTCAAAGAACATTCCGTTCTTGATGCATCACGTCGATATTGTGCCATAAGATTAGACATTTAACATAAGGAAGACTCCAGATGGAAGATATGTGAGTCCAATTATGTTCCTCTTTGAACCCTTCGTAACCATTCTTTGTGGCTTCTAACCGATCATGCCAAGCAACAATCTCTAATCCGGTCAAACGCTTCGGTGGACCTTTACTAATGGTCGTATCTTTACGAAATGCATTTCGTTGGGTCTTAAATAGGTGATTGGATGGTGTGAAGCGTCGATGACAATCGAAGAAGCAGAATTTACCTCCGTTCTTTAGGCGAAATGCATCAGTGTCATCCATGCATATTGGACAACATAACCGACCATGCGTGCTCCATCCCGAGAACATGCCATATGCAGGAAAATCATGGATAGACCAAAGGAATGCTGCACGCATGTTGAAATGCTCCTTTCTACTATTGTCATATGTCCTGACACCGATCCACAGTTCTTTTAGCTCATCGATCAACGGCTGCATAAACATGTCTAAGTGCTTTCCAGGATGATCAGGCCCTAGTATGATAATAGTCAGGAACACATACTGATCTTTCATGCACAAAGAGGGTGGAAGATTGTATGGAATTGCAAAAACGGGCCAACATGACTATGTCGCCGTATTTGTGTTGAAAGGGGTGAAACCATCGGTCGCCAATCCAATACGTACATTCCGAGGATCGCTAGCAAAATCTTGGTCATACCGATCCAGTGCCTTCCAAGCCTCACCGTCAGATGGATGGCCCATGCACCCCTCATTTGTACGGATGCCTACCTTGTGCCACCTCATATGCTTCGCAATCGTCTTAGAGAGGTACAACCGTTGGAGCCGTGCTGTGAGAGGCAGATATCGTAGCTGCTTTAGGGGAACGCTTGTTTTCTGCATAATCCCATCTTTGTTGACTATACGCATATCTAGATTTCTTGCAAAGATGGACAACGATCCAACTTCGTGCTCCTTCCGAACAAAATACAATTGTTCACACACACATCAATCTTCGATATGGCATCCCTAGGCGGCTAGCGCTTTGAGTAATAGAAATCTTTCGCAACTTGTGAGGTTTTGGTAAAATGTCGATATCAAATCAACTAGATCATTGAAACAGTCCACCGAGAAGTTGTACTTGACCTTATAGCCATCAATCGTGTCACGATGCAAGTCGTGTCACGCCAGGAACTCATGCAAAGGATCTTCGAAACTTTCGAAGACTAAAGAATCTATCTACCTCTGGTCCGGATACATCCTCAAACTGCTGAACAAAATCATGCATCATATCATCCAATGCATCAATAGGATCATCAGCTAGCTCACACTCGTTCGGATTGGATGTTTCCCTAGAACGTGGCTCACCATGCTCATACCAAAGTTAGATAATCGGCATGAAACCCCATTTGCAAAGGTGACGCTCCATATCTGTTTTGTACTGCTAATTAAAATTCTGACACCTACGACAGGGGCACTTCCCCAACCCACCAGAAGAAGAGGAAGAGAAAACAAAATCCACAAAAGCCTGTGTGTTCACCATCCACTCTCGTGTGTGCATCCCGGTGTTTTTCCATCCATCGTACATCCATCTTGATTAAATGCCATTTTTGATGCTGCTAACACTACATGGATGATGGTGCAAGTGAGTTACATAAATACTATAAGGAATTCTAGGCAATGATAGGTTATGTGTTGAATAAAAACTGACAGCTTTAGCAATGCAGACATAACTTAGTCCCACAAGATAGTTAAGGCGGTTATTCTATTTTTCTCTTTATTAATAAGTGAATTTTCGTATAGTGCCTAATTAGTATAGACAGACAGATAGATAGATAGATTAATTGACAGATAGATAGACAGGCAAGGGTATTGGGTAAGAATTCAGTTAAAAGATGACATTGTTAAGATAATTTGGCCTTGTTATGTAAATATGGCACAAATGATCGGCAATGGCTCCCTGTTCCATGCAAATGCACTAACATACATCTAGTTTACCATAGGATGCAATGATGAACTTGAATTGCAACATATAGCAGCTTTGCTCTTCTAGTAAGTATGATAGCTAAGTCCTAAAATAAAAGACAGAGTGCAAAACACAGAGTGGACATTCAAAGGGCAGGGCATATTTCTATTGAAATCTTTGAGTAGAATGTTGGATCTATTCGGAATCTTTTTTCTTTCCCATCCCTCCTATTTTTTTCCCTGAGGATTTATTGGAAAGGAAGCTCTAGTCGCATCGCATTCAGTGGATGCAGGAATGGAATAGGACGTTTGCATACTCTGCAAAGCCGTTATCTCTCTACAGAGGGAGTGCCAAACATAGGAAACAACAAGAAGATGAATCATCAATTCTACTGCAGCTGCAAGGGTGAATGACATAAAGGGTGAAACAAATGGGGCGCTCAGAGGCTGATTTGGCACGATCTGTTTGTTGATGCTGCACAAGATCAGAGCTGCAAGTCTGGATTTGTGAGGAAACAAATAGGCAACAAGACTCGGGAAAAATGTGTTGAAACTTTCGAATTTGAGAAAAAATTCCCTTTAGGTAGAGCATAGAATTATATATTTTACTTCTAACATTATCTCCAAGTTAAGTTAAGATTACTCATGTATTTGGAATATACCTAGTTGGTCAAGTCATATGCGAGAGATAATAGGGAATAAGTCGGATATAGTGTCATCCCTTTTCAAAGCATAGGTGCTGACTCATCACCTTTGACATGGTAGTCAAAATTTTCTATCACCAAATCCTTGCTTGCCACTAAACACAATCTTTAGCAGGATAAGAGCAACGGCAAGCAGACAGAGGTCTTCCCAGACCTATCTAAAGCAACACTAGAATGCAAGTTTTCCAAGACCTGTCAGGCAACACTAGAATGCAAGTTTTCCCAGACCTATCTAAAGCAACCAGTCTTAAGACTGTCATTGTTGATGGCATTTAGCTTATCAAATGATCCAGAGGATGCTTGCATGATGCGAAGATTTCAAAAATCTCATTTCAATAATCACAAAATTTTCTATGAATCGAGACAAACATACCGCTAAGTGATAAGTATTAACGATAGAGAAGCACGATGTCGGGATGCGCCTCGGGTGAGCAAAAGCGCGAGAGACAACAATGTGAAAGTAGAAGACTTTAAGCGTCGATGGAAGGTCTGGATGACGCCGAGGAAGCTAACGAGAGGATCGGTGACAAGGAACGATCGATGACGTGGAGCAGTCTTTGTCGAAAATGAACAAGAGTCATTATCCGTAATTATGAGATTTACTTTTACTTATGAACTTTCTTACCGAGGGTGAGGTTGGAGAGTATATAGTGCTGAAATGTCCGGAGAATACGTCAAGAATAGAAATGGAATGAATCTATCCTCCTGTTCTCTCTTCCTTCTCAAGTCTTCTAGTTCTTCCTCTTCTTCCCAGCTTCTCTCAGATCGCTACTGAAGAACCGATTTCAGACTGGTCATAACACACAGGAGACGGCGCTCGGGATAGGAGGTGGAGGTACCTTGAGAAGACGTGGCGGTGGCGGCGCAAGGCGCGGGGCATGCAAGGGCGGCGGCGCGGCGGGTGGCGTGGGCGGGGGCGAGGGCGGCGCGGGGTGGCGGCGGCAAGGAGAAAAAGTGCGACCAGGTTTTTTTTTGTCATGCCACGGGGTTTTAGGTCACGAGTATTTTCGACGACCATACGAGCCATTTAATTTAAGTGACATTTTTTGAACGACCCGCTTTTAGCCGATTTATTTAAGTATTACTTTCGACGGCTAAAACTTGGCCGATGAAATTATATATATGTTTTCGACGGTTGGTGCGGGCCGCTTTAAATTATACATATATTTTCACGACTTGAAATGGTAATTTAATTTACAAACTTAATTTCGTCGGCTTAATTTAGGCCGACGAAAATAGGGTTGGCCAACGAATCAACCACGTTTTCCTGTAGTGATGTATGCTACGATGAACTCGATCGTGTTGCATTAGTTTTAGGGCGCATATAATTATAATTATAAAGACCTTTCATTTTCTTTTGGGATATTATTGGAAAACTCCATTTTGCAAGGTGCCTATCTGCAAAAAGTTGGTGTCATCGTTCTTTTCTTGGTCTTATCGCGGTGTATTGGCCCCACTCTTTGTTTTGTTGGCCGTCCGTGACTCCCATCAAGCTTCCTCCTCGCCCGCTGCTCCCGAATGGCCGCCACCTCGAGCCTTACGGCGACCGCCGCCTCCTCTCGAACACTCCTAAAAACCTCACCTCCTCCAGCTCGCTCCCTGCGGCCCATCTCTCGCTGCTCCAAGTTCCAGTCCGTCAGGGCCAAGGTCCGCAGCTCTGCCTTGCCTGCCCGCCTATATGCTTGTTCTTGATTTTTTGCTTCGAAAATGTTCTTCTTACCTCTTCTTTCGATCATTTTGATCAGCATTAGTAGACTAATACTTAGAAATTTGAGAGTTAGGGGAAAATGGATTTCGCTGCTGTATGTGCTCGTGTCTTGAATATTTGTTTCTGTCTCTGGTCATTGTTAGGAGTCAGCATATATGTTGTTTGAGTGCATAGTTTGAACAGGCCATTGATTGACCTCATAAGGTGATGGCAATTCAATTGAACCTGGTTGGACTTGAGGTTGATGAACAACTACGGTTGTCAAATTAATTTGCAGGCATGTGGTCGAGGTTGTAAATGGGAATAAAGTGCTACAGTGCTAAAACTACTAGGCAATATCACTTCTCAGAATTTTGCCCTGAAGATTATGAAAACCCAAGAGAATCAGACCGCGATCCATAGAGTGGGTGATAGAGAATAATCGGCCTCCTTCAAGACGTATGTTTTCTTGAAAGGCTTGTGGATGTAGTCTCCGTACAAGAAACTTAGCATCCCTGATTTTTCAGACAAACGGGTACATAATACATGCATCCTTTGTTTATTATCATATAGACTAAGCCAAACAAAGTTCACGGTGGCACAGATTTAATATTTTATATGTACTGATGTACACATATATATGCGTTGCAATGGCAGAATAACTACCTTCTATTTTGAATAGTGAAAATAATAGAACTTGGTCGGTGGTAACATGCATACTCTGTACAACACATTGCCATGTCAAGAAACAACATTTTAGTCCATGACATGAGGCAAGATCACATTAATTAGCTATCGCAGAACCTTCTCCTTTTTACCATTTTTTGTGCTTGGTAAGTGGTAAGAGATAAAAAAAAATGTTTACAGATGTTCTTTCCCTTTCTTTGTCTTTTCTTCTAAAGTTAGAAAGTGTTCATCTACACAGGCCACAGAAAATGACCTGACCACAAAGAAGACGCAGAAGACAAGCAGCCTTATTTGCAAGGATTGCGAAGGAAATGGTGAGCTTGCTTTTGTTTAAATTGGATAAGGAAAGAATTTTCTTGTCTCAGTTAAATGTTCTTGATGTTCATGTAAGGACTAAAGATACACTGTGTAATGCCCAAAGGCTATATAGCTCGTAGTTTGAATAATTGAATGTAGAGATGAGAAAACTGGAGTGGAAACTAGTTCCAAACTCCCCTGATGATCCTATTGCTTCCTGATTGGGTTTGGACTCTTTTCAGTATTGGTTTTCCTCAACGCAGGAAACTTATCCTTGGACAGCAAGACCCTGTCTGGTGTTAAACAAAGGGTGATTATGTGTTTGATTGCTGGTGTTCTCAGAAAAATGGGACACCAATACTTTAACCTTGTAACAACTTAAATACGTGAATTGTTGTTAGCATTTATAAACTTAGTGCTGAAGGACTCAATTCCATACTTATGGAGCGAGAATTTGGTCATTGTATTTTTTTCCATTCACTCACAAAATTAGCTAATTATTTTGCTTGTCCAACTAATCTCTACTACTTTTAATTAGGAGTTGGTGGCGGTTGTCCGTTCTTTTCCAGAGTATCCGATCCATTGGATCTGTCATGAACATCTGAGATGGAAGGGGGTTTAATCCAATAGTCCCACCCCTTCCTCTCATCTTCTCACGTGCTCACGCAGCCCGAACCGCTCTAGCCACGATGTCTTTCATCTCAAACAACTTTGACCCCGCACCACCTCCCCCTCCCTCGATCCGGCGTGCTCAGCTCTCCCTCTCAAATCTCTCAGCTGTCCCGCTCAAATCTCTTCGAAGGAACAAGCCTTTCCTACTATTGAAATATAACTAAAGTTAGTCCTCTTTGAAAATAATTTTTTTTGTAGCAAATTGAGTTTTTGTTGTAATGCACGGGCACATGACTATATATATATGATACTGCAGATCTTAGTTGGACTATTAAGTCTCATGCAAACAATATATTCCTCTTGTATACTCTTGAGCTGTTTGATCATCATCTGAAGCAACTTTGTTTGAAACCTTGGATGTAAAACAACTGACACCTTGGAAGTAAAATAATCTTCCATGTTTAAGAAATCTAAGCCATCGATATAACCCAACCTTCTGCAAAGTGGCTTAAATTGATGGTTTTTACATTGATTTTTTTAAGCTTGTTTACGCATCGTGCTTTTAAAGAAAATTTATATGCTTGTGCACATCTTGAACTTTGAGAAAGCTATAGCTATGGAAAAGGGCATTAGGTCAGTTGCAGGTCATGTTGCAATGTTTCAAGTGGATCAGAGTCCTACATACATTTTGGTGTATCTCTTCACACGAGATGATGGCTTTAATGTGCATGCTTTGCATCCATCCCCTAACAGCTCTTTCCATTTACACGTTATATTTTGGTTGTAACAATCTTATGGCAAATGACAGGCGCAATCTTATGCACCCAATGCGAGGGAAGTGGGGTGAATTCTGTTGACCATTTCAATGGTCGATTTAAAGCTGGAGCATTATGCTGGCTTTGCAGGTAAAATAAGTCTTGGTCTCACTGACAGTGGTCCTTTAGGAATACATCTCTATCAGAACTACTTTAACTAACCTGCTGACATCTTCTTTTATCGATTCGTTCGAAATTCTGAAGAGGAAAGCGGGAAATCTTATGTGGGAGCTGCAACGGCGCTGGCTTCTTGGGTGGATTTGTGAGCACTTTGGATGAAACTGCAGAGTAGTGTGAATGGCTTATATTCTTCTTTCTGTTTGTGTTGTATTTGACCAATTTTGAGAGATTTCACTTGTATCCTCTCGAAACAATTTGTGCTTCAGGACTGGGCCAATTTAGGGAACCAAAAAAAAGATAGTAATTTTGTATTTTCTACCAAGTATGTCATTGACGCCCACCCTGTCAACTCCTCAATCTGTTTTGTGCAATTTTTGTATGACACTGAATGTCTTTCAAATTTGTATTTGCTACTGGGTATCTTATTGAGATGGTTTGTTGTATTGAAATAATGCGCTCGCATATGGAGCAACCATATCGACAACTGTTGCCTTGTGTTATTGAGGATTAATTAACTCGAGAGCACTTAAATGACTGAAACCTAAGCATCTTCTTTTTCTCCTTCCCTCCCCTATCGGAGAAGCACAATGCTGATCTGTCGTTACTCTGTCGCTTCTTTGGTTGCCATGGCCGGTGAAGTGGCGATGTTGGGTGGAATTGGCCAAGCGGTGTGTTATAAAAAGAAGGAATAAGTCTATTTTATATCTTTGAACTATGAAAAAAAAGTTCAAATAACTTTCAAACTATAAAACCGGTTATTTAACACCTTCAACTATTAATACCAGATTAAATCACACCCTAGTTAAGCAGTTTTGCATCTCCTATATATAATGAAGACTAAAATTTGTTTCGAAACTTGTGTGAAACTCACATTTGAAAACTTTTGGAATATCCATTTTCATATATGAAACCCAGTAAAACAAAGTTTAGTTTGTAAACTTGCTTCAATCTCATGTTTGAAACTGAAGACTTTGTTTTTGAAAACTAAAACTCATGTGGAAATTCTAGGTTTCAGTTTTTGAAACACTGTGAAACTTGGTTGAAACTTGCTTTCCATCTGTGCTTCATCTGGTTTTTATATGAAACTTGCCAAAACAATGATGAAACCTTATGAAATTTCTTGAAACTCGATGAAAAGTTTTTATGTAATCTTCAAAACTTCTTGAAATATTTTGGAAACTTTTTTGTGAAACACACTGAAACTTGTTTAAAACTTCAAACTCGAAGCTTTATGGAACTTTTATGCAAATGCAACCTCATGAAACTTCGTAAAACTATTATATCGTTGGAGATACACTCCAACGGTATAGGTTGGGTAGCAGCTTCTAAAAAAATATGTAGGAGGTGTTTTTTAAACTATTTTTATTTTATTTTCTAAAAGAACTCCATCCTTTGTGATATCACATAATTGTTGGTGGTAAAAAGCTCTTTGGCGAGCTCATGGGATCGATTCAAAATTGCTTCAATTACACTTGTTAATTAGTTTAATATTGAAATTAGTTGTAACGTCCCGAATTTTGGCCAGATTTTAAATTTTGGAGTTATTTGAATTTTTATGAATTAACCAACCTTTATTTGCATTTAATTACCTTTAATTGAATTTATCTAATTTTTCTGGGATTTATTGGATTTAATTGGAATTTATTTATATCATTTTCCCTTGAGTAATTGAATACCAGAAAATATAATTATCAAAAATTAAAACTAATATTTTATTTAGGCTCAAAATGCTCTGAAATATTTTCTAGAATTTTTCTAGAATTTTTGAAGTATTTTAGTGCCCTAAACAATTACTTTGAATTTCTACAATTATTTTTATTCGGAAAAGTCTGAAATTCCTTAGCTACAGTGTTGGGCCGGCCCAACACTGTGCTGGCGCCGAAACCCTAATCGACGCGTCAATCCGCGCCGTTGATTCCCGATCGAACGGTCGATGTGACCGGACGACCTCGGGACGAGGCGACTGTCGCGCCGCCGTCGCCATTGGCCGCCGCAGATCGTGTCGGGGATTTCTTCGCGCGTCTCGAGGCTGTCCGGCGAGTGAAATAGGCGGCGTGCAGCACTTCACCCGCTCATTTCCCCTCTCGCTCGTTAGCTCTCCCACCGTAGCCTTCTCGGGAGCTCGCCGTAGTAGCTACTCACCCCGCCACGGTTTCGCCGTGTTTCGCGCCGTCCGTCGTTCCCGCGCCGTCAAGACCACCTCCGAGTTCACCAAGCCGAGACGCATCCGTGTGGTTACTTTTTCGGCGAACAGACCGGAAGCGCCGTCGCCGTGTCATCTTCTCCAACTCCGCAACCAAGACCGCCCGCATCTTCATCGACTCTCGCGTGCAACCTCGGTACCGAGATCTTCATCCGACGCCCAAGGTAACGCCACGTAGTCCCGCAAATAGTAAACCGCTTTCGGTTAGTCTTGCGCCGTTAGATTGAATCCGACGATCGGGAATGCATGCATGCGTGGCGGATAATTCTCGACGCGTGTCGATCCGCCGACATGTGGGGCGGCGCCGTTCACCGACCCCACACGTCGATGGGTGAGTCACCGGTATCTTGGCGTCGGCATGATGCGTCATCCGGCCCACTGTCGATGGCGGAAGGCGACGTGGTTCGCTCCGGTGCCGACCGTGTCGCTGGGGAAAATCAGCCGAAAAATCGGTGGAAAATAGAAAATAATTCGGTTTATTCTTTTATGAATTTTCGAAACTTGTAATGGCTATAACTTTTGCATTTTAACTCGGATTTGGGTGATTCCAGCGCCCAAAAATTTGTAAAATGTGAACTATTTATTGGTGATTTTTATTCAATTTTAGTGAATTGTTTGCTGTCTGTATTATATATTTATTGTGTGTTTGCTTGTACAAGAGTAGACTCGAGTTGCGGAATTAAATCGGGAGAGTTTGAAGACCGTCGCAGAACCTCGACCAGAACCAACTCCTCTTGAAGGCAAGTCATGCTTTGACCATATTGCCCTAGATTTTAAAAATATACTTTGATTCAAATATTGCATGCTATGTTAAGTATAAATGATGTTGTTTATATGGGACAAGAGTTAAGATACCCATCTTGAATTATGCCACCTTGTTAATGTCATTATATGCCCTGAATACCTTGTCACCCTAAGATGCTTAAATATGTTGGATGCTAATATGATGCCAACACGGAGGCTAGACCGTGATTAGTCGCTAGCCCGCTTGTATGCGTGGAATGACTTTCAAATATCAAATGAATATTGACTAAACAATTATGGAGCGATTTTGGAAAATGCGATGATGTCATGAATTGGGCCGGATAGTGACACGTGTGGTGCTATTCATGAACCGATGTGGAAAATGGCATGTGTTGCTTAAGTATAAAGTGGGGTGGGAAAATGATTTGAGCAGGGGCAAGTGGCAAGAAGGCTTCGTGCGGGTGGGCTGTGTGGCAATGGGATGTATGAAAAGATTGTGAAGGTCGTGTGCGAGATGTATAAAATGGTTGTCTTGCCCGGACAATTAAGGACTTAACCTTGCGAGCCTTTGAGCTGAGTTCCGTACAACCACTTATGCGGAATGGGGCGGACCTAGTTAAGTAGGTTTCTAATATCTTTCCTTTGATACCTCGGGGTGTGATTACACCAAAAATGTAATCAGACGCGGAGGCGTACTGTCTTTGCGACTTGGTACCCATCTAACAGTATGTGCTGTTCTAAACTTTGGCTCTGTGTGAGGAAGTGTTAGGAAGGCAATCTTCGAGAGGATCATCGCTAAGTGTTAGTCTCTGAAAGACTTTGTTACAATCAATCGCTTTGTGTGGTGAGCGATCAGATCCTGTGGGTAAAGTGTCTGACCTCTGCAGAGTGTGTGTGTGAATCTATTGAATAGCCGTGTCATGTATTGGACATTGCTCGGTGATTACAAATCAAGGGTTAGATTTTCAAAATGAAAATGTGGAATGGGTGGTCAGGTGCCAAAAGAATCAAATTAGAGTCATGAGCCAAAACCTATGAGAAAAAGAATTGAGAAATTAATTATTAAATATTATTGATTTTCTTGCTTTTAATCTAGTAGGATTACCTATTAAAAGAAATCTTTTATGCAAAATACCCAATTAAGCCTTTCCTTTGGAATAAGCCATGCATGTAGTAATAGAACGCATTGTGCATGACTTGTTGAGTATGTTGTATACTCACCCTTGCATCGACAAAAACCTCGGAAGAAGAAGAAGCCGTGCGACTTGGAATGAAGAGTTAAATCGAAGGCGGGAGGATTAAGGGTTAAGCCGCACTCAGTAGCCTGTGGCTAGAGAGGGTTCCGCTATCGTATTTTGCTTCCGCTGAATGAACCTGATACTGATGATATTTATCGCCCTGCGCGGCGAAGTATTGTAAGGTGGCCATAAGGCCGTGTAACTCGTTATACTCCTGTTTGAAGTACTTTACTATTAATTCCGCTGCGTATGATTGTGGTACTTCAACCTGTTTATCCTGTGTGTACTAGCGTGATCCTGGACTAGTACGGAATACACAGAGTGTCCGAATCCGTGATAAATTCGGGGCACGACAGGGATGGTATCAGAGCCATACTGACTGTAAGACCTGACCCTAGTTAGACTGGCCGTTTTGGTGGAGTCCAAATTAATTTCTAAAGAATAAAATCTGGACAAGAATAATCAATGAAATCTTGACTCATCTCTTCTTCTTTACTTCATACCTCTGCTGTATTTTTGCTATTACTTTCGTGTTCTTTAAAAATTGTTGTTCGGACGCGTTGCTTTGGCAGATGCGGATGGTTCACTCCTTTGGAGAGCGTCACGGTGGCTACGCCGCGGAGCTCTGGAGGATGCTCCAGGTGTTGGGAGGCTTCGATCGTCCACTCTACAAGTCTACTTTGGATAGTCAGCGGGATTGCTCGCGGATGGGAGGCAGCCGCGACCTTATGCGCTCGGGAGCACGCTCGTGCTAGTCGTCCGCTTCGCCTCGCGGTGAAGCGAGCTAGCTCTGGCGGGCATCTGAGAGTGTGCCCGAGTTGCGCTGGCCGGATCGGCGAGGACCACGGCTTGAGCCAGGGATACCGCCTTCGTGTGCACCCGCGCTGGTGGACCCTCGAGCCGCTTGGACTGGAGGACGCGCGCCGTCGTGCACATGGGTCGGTTCGCTGCGGCACAGGAGGAGGTGATGGACGCCACGACTACAGAGCTGCAGGCCGTCTACCGTGTTCTGGAGGAGACCGAGGAGGCCTTACGAGAGACCCGCATGCACGCCGTTCGTAGAGGATCGCCGAGCTAGAGGAGGCTCTTTACGGGCAGGGAGAGCCAGACGCGTCATGGAGCTCGGCGAGCGACGAGGAGGAGCCAGCGCGAGGGAGCGGCGCCAGGCGCCGAGGACCAGCAGCCAGTGGAGCCCCCAGCTGCGCCAGTGGGAGGGCATGGGGATCAGTTGGCCCCGATGCCAGCTCACCCGCCGGTTTACGTGATCGGCGAGCCAGAGCCGGGTTGGCTCGATGAGTGATGCTTTGTCAGAATGTCAGTGGCCAGCTTTTGCGTTGAGACTCACCTGTGTTGAGTCGCGTCTTTTTATTTCTGAACATTAGTATGCGATGTTGTAATGAACAATTGGATGTGATGTTTGTGATTGTCATATGGTTGCATAGTCCTTAGACTATGTACTAAACCATACTTAATTATTATTTATGCTTGAATGCTTATTGGTTCTATTTAAGTTACACCTGTTTCCCCGTATAAGTTCCATACTCGCCTATTCTTTTCCCCCTTATCCCTAAACCCCCGAAGAATCAACAGATGGTGAACACTCGCAACAACGGAGCAGGAGGCAGTGGATCACGTCACGGAGGCAGTCAGGACCATACACCGCCACCCCAGGCAGCACCGCCAGTGGATATGCAGAACTTAGGCGCATTTCTCGCAGCACAAACGCAGTTAATGCAAACAATGATGACAACAGTACAACAACTCGGCTCTTTCGGTAGTCGCTAACAACCAAGCTGTGAACAATGGGCCACGTCCCTACTCAAGATTGTCTGAATTTATGAGGACCCGACCGCCCACATTCTCGGGCAATGCCAGTCCACTCGAGGCAGATGATTGGTTGAGAACCATCGCAAGGAAATTGCACATAACCCAGTGTGAAGGACATGAGAGGGTGCTTTATGCCTCTCACCAGCTTGAGGGAACAGCAGCTGAATGGTGGGAGAATTACTGCGCGTCGCAGGAGAACCCGCAGGAGATTACTTGGGAGGAATTCACCTTAGCTTTTCGTCAATACCATGTGCCGGAGGGTATTATGGAGCTGAAAAAGGAGGAATTTCGAGCTCTGAAGCAAGGAGGCCAGGCAGTGGCCGACTATCTGAATAAATTCACTCAGTTAGCACGCTATGCACCGGATGACGTAACAACGGATAAAGCAAGGCAGTCTCGCTTCATGAAGGGACTTAACTCTGGGCTTCAGGTGGGGCTGATTACTCACACCTTCCCGGATTTTCAGGAGTTAGTAAACAAGGCGCTCATCTTTGGAAGACAAGCGCAAAGAATCGGGCGACAATCATAAGCGCCGCATAGCTCGCAAGGAGGACGTCGTGGTCATCGAAAACAAAAATGATACCCCACAATTCACGAGTTCGGCCGAGGAACAATGTCGACGCCGCCACCAATGCCAAGACCAGTCGGACAAACCCCTCAGACCCCAGTCAAGGTTGTTAATCAGAATAGTGGAAATCAGCAAATGGCAGGGAGGCGCTGCTACAACTGCAACGAGATGGGGCATTTCGCCAATGCGTGCCCAAAGAAAGGAGGCGTGACACGATGCGCTTCAATCTAGGAGCACCCGGCCAAGACCCTACCCAAGGAGGAAGCCGAGTACTGCACAAGCCGGAGCTACACCGAGCATTCGCACGAGGCGGATTAATCATATCTCCGCAGCGAAGTCCACAATGCTACGGACGTCGTCTTTGGGTAAGTTCTTAGTCAACTCAGTGCCAGCTACAGTTATTATTTGATTCAGAGCTTCGCATTCATTCGTTTCTCGAGATTTCGCTATGACAAATAATCGGATGTGGTTAATCTTAAAAGTACACTCCTAGTTCAATCCACGGATCGAACTCCGTTCTAAGGTCGGATGTTCGGAGTTAAGCTACTAATAAAGGGTAGAGTTCCTAGCGAACCTTATTATATTAGATACCCAAACCTGGATGTTATCACAGGAATGGATTAGTTGACTAAACATAAGGTCAGATAGATTAGGCGTGGACGAAGAGTTGTGTCTATTGAAAGCCACGAAGGTAGGAAAGTGGAATTTCAAGCGATGGCGCTCGAGGAAGTCGATGTTAGTAAATAATCTAGAGACCGTCGAGATAAAGGATGTACCAAAGGTCGGTGAATACCCGGATGTTTTTCCCGAGGAATTACCAGAATGCCACGAGACGAGACATAGAGTTCAGTAATTGACTTAGTACCTAGAACAAAGACCGATAGCAAAGAGGCCATATCGGATGTCTACCAAGAGTTGGTAGAAATGAAAAAGCAAATTGAGGAGTTGTTGGAAAAGGATTCATCGGATCGAGCTCGTCACCATGGGGAGCACCGGTTCTATTCGTTAAGAAGAAAGATGGGAGTTTTGGATGTGTATAGACTATCGCGCTTAGCGAAGTGACGATAAAGAATAAATACCCGTTGCCCCGAATCGATGATCTTTTCGATCAATTAAGAGGAGCAGGAGTATTCTCCAAAATTGACCTTAGGTCAGGATATCATCAGTTGAGAATCAAGACAGAGGACATACCCAAGACCGCGTTTTCCTCAAGATATGGACATTATGAGTTCACAGTTATGTCGTTCGGATTGACAAACGCCCCAGCATACTTTATGAACTTAATGAATAAAGTATTCATGGAATACTTAGATAAATTTGTGGTTGTGTTCATAGATGATATTCTGGTTTATTCAAGAACTGATGAAGAGCACGCCCAACATTTGAGATTAGTACTGGAAAGACTAAGAGAGCAACAGCTTGTATGCTAAATTCATAAGTGCGATTTACGGAAGAGTAAGGTAGATTTCTTAGGGCATGTCATGATTTGCCAAAGGATCATGATGGACCCAAGCAAGGTTGAGACGATTGCTACATTGGGAGTCGCCTAATCAGATTTCGCAAGTTCGGAGTTTCCTTGGAATGGTGGTTATTACCGCCGATTTATAGAAGGATTTTCGACAATTGCTAGGCCAATTACGCAATTGTTAAAGAAAGAGAAGAAATTTGTTTGGACAGGATTGTGAGAAGAGTTTCCAAGAATTGAAGAAAAGATCGACATCGGCACGGTGTTAGTGCAACGGATGTGCATCGAGTTTCGATATCTCTTGTGATGCATCACGCCAAGGACTTCGGATGTGTGTTAATGCAAAATGGAAAGGTAGTAGCCTATGCATCAAGGCAATTAAGGCCACATGAAGGAATTACCGAGCACGACGATTTAGAGTTAGCAACAGAGTGCATGCCACGAAGATATGGCGTCACTATCTTATTGGTAATAGGTGTGAGGTGTATCTGAGACCATAAAAGTCTTAAATACATTTTCACCCAATCGACCTAAACATGAGACAAAGAAGATGGTTAGAAGCGATCAAGGATTACAACATGGGAATCCATTATCATCCGGCAAGGCCAACGTAGTGGTGATGCCACGAGTAGGAAAAGCCATGGACTAAGTTCGAAAGTGGAAGAAAGCCAGGAGAAGCGTGCAAGGATCTTCAGAGATTGAAGTTGGAAGTTGTTAGGAAGGATTCAGAGTCGCATTAGAAGTAAGGCCTATCTTGGAAGATCAGATTAGAGAAGGTCGGAAGAATGATGAGAAGATCGAGAGAATCAAGGCCAAGATGGAGGAAGGACAGCAAAAGATTTTAAGTCGACTTAACATGGTACATTGTGGATGAAAGAGCGTTTGCGTACCCAACAAAAAGGAATTAAAGCGATTAATATTGGAGGAAGCTCACGATTCCAAGTATTCGATTCACCCAGAAGTGCAAAAATGTATCAAGATTTGAAGGAAAGGTTACGGTGGCGAATATGAAGAGAGAGGTTCTTGAACACGTGGCACTATGTGATGTATGCCAAAGTCAAAGCTATGCATCGAGGCGGCGGGAGATCTGCGACCATTGAAAATACCAGAGTGGAAATGGGAAGAAATCGAATGGATTTCATTACGGATTGCCAAGGACGCAAGGAGGTTATGACTCCATATGGGTTATCGTGGATCGCTTGACAAAGGTCGCACATTTCATACCAAGAAAGACCACCTACTCGAGACAAAGTTGGCGAGCTATACATGGCGAGAATCGTATGCTTGCATGGAGTGCCAAGAAGATAGTATCGACGAGGTACCCAATTTACCTCAAGATTTTGGGATAAATTGCATACTGACAATGGGCACCGCTTGAATTCGATCTGACTTATCACCCGCAGACGGATGGGCCGACGAAGAGTCAACCAGATATTAGAAGATATGTTGAGAGCTTGTGCGTTAGCATATACATCAACTTGGGATAAATGTTTGCCATATCACGAGTTTAGTTACAACAATGACTATCGTGCAAGTCTTGATGTCACCTTTTGAAGCATTGTATGGTCGACCTTGTAGGGCGCCGTTAAATTGGAATGAGGCGAGAGCGTCGTGTCTTGGACGAGACATACTTCAAGAAGTCAAGAGCAAATAGCACCGATCGAGAAAAGGTTAAAGATTGCACAATCAAATGTAAGAGCTACGCAGAGACAACCGCCGTAGAGATTTGAGTTTTGAGCAGGAGGATTACGTGTATCTCGAGTTACGCCTCGAAAGGAGTCCAGAGATTTCACAAAAGGGTAAACTTGCGCCAAGATATGTAGGACCGTTCAAGATCATAAGTAGTAAAAGCGAAGTCGCATATCAACTGGAGTTACCGCCGTCACTAGCGAGTGCACAATGTTTTTCATGTATCGCAACTCAAGAAGTGTCTTGAATTCTGAAGAGCAAACATCATCGAAGAAGTTGAGCGCAAGAAGACTTGACTTACAAAGAGCAACAGATAAAAATTTCGGACATAATGGATCGGAGAACCAGAAACAAGACAACCCGTTTTTGCAGAGTTCAGTGGGGCAACCACGCAGAAAGTGAGGCCACCTGGGAACGAGAGGAAGATCTGAAAAAGGAATTCCCAAACCTATTCTATAGTTAAGCCTCGAATCTCGGGGACGAGATTCTGTTAAGGGGGGTAGGTTTGTAACGTCCCGAATTTTGGCCAGATTTTAAATTTTGGAGTTATTTGAATTTTTATGAATTAACCAACCTTTATTTGCATTTAATTACCTTTAATTGAATTTATCTAATTTTTCTGGGATTTATTGGATTTAATTGGAATTTATTTATATCATTTTCCCTTGAGTAATTGAATACCAGAAAATATAATTATCAAAAATTAAAACTAATATTTTATTTAGGCTCAAAATGCTCTGAAATATTTTCTAGAATTTTTCTAGAATTTTTCGGGTATTTTTAGTGCCCTAAACAATTACTTTGAATTTCTACAATTATTTTTATTCGGAAAAGTCTGAAATTCCTTAGCTACAGTGTTGGGCCTACCAACAACGTCTTTGCTGCCAAAACCCTAATCGACGCGTCAATCCGCGCCGTTGATTCCCGATCGAACGGTCGATGTGACCGGACGACCTCGGGACGAGGCGACTGTCGCGCCGCCGTCGCCATTGGCCGCCGCAGATCGTGTCGGGGATTTCTTCGCGCGTCTCGAGGCTGTCCGAGCGAGTGAAATAGGCCGGCGTGTGCAGCACTTCACCCCGCTCATTTCCCCCTCTCGCTCGTTAGCTCTCGTCCACCGTAGCCTTCTCGGGAGCTCGCCGTAGTAGCTACTCACCCCCGCCACGGTTTCCTTCGTGTTTCGCCGCCGTCCGTCGTTCCCCGCCGCCGTCAAGACCACCTCCGAGTTCACCAAGCCGAGACGCATCCGTGTGGTTACTTTTTCCGGCCGAACAGACCCGGAAACGCCGTCGCCCGTGTCATCTTCTCCAACTCCGGCAACCAGCACCGCCGCATCTTCATCGACTCCTCGCGTGCAACCTCAGCCGTCAGATCTTCATCCGACGCCCAAGGTAACGCCACGTAGTCCCGCAAATAGTAAACTGCTCGGTTAGTCTTGCGCCGTTAGATTCGAATCCGACGATCGGGAATGCATGCATGCGTGGCCGGATAATTCCTCGACGCGTGTCAGTCACCGACATGTGGGGCCGGGCGCTGTTCACCGGGCCCACACGTCAGTGGGTGAGTCACCGGCATCTTGACGTCGACATGACGTCATCCGAACCCACTGTCGATGGCGAAGGCGACGTGGTTCGCTCCGGTGCCGACACGTGTCGCGCGGGGGGAAAATCAGCCGAAAAATCGGTGGAAAATAGAGAAATAATTCGGTTTATTCTTTTATGAATTTTCAGAAACTTGTAATGGCTATAACTTTTGCATTTTAACTCGGTTTGGGTGATTCCAGCGCCCAAAATTTGTAAAAATGTGAACTATTTATTGGTGATTTTTATTCAATTTTAGTGAATTGTTTGCTGTCTGTATTATATATTTATTGTGTGTTTGCTTGTACCGAGTAGACTCGAGTTGCTTAGGAATTAAATCGAGGAGAGTTTGAAGACCCGTCGCAAACCTCGACCAGAACCAACTCCTCTTCGAAGGCAAGTCATGCTTTGACCATATTGCCCCTAGATTTTAAAAATATACTTTGATTCAAATATTGCATGCTATGTTAAGTATAAATGATGTTGTTTATATGGGACGGTAGTTAAGATACCCATCTTGAATTATGCCACCTTGTTAATGTCATTATATGCCCTGAATACCTTGTCACCCTAAGATGCTTAAATATGTTGGATGCTAATATGATGCCAACACGGGAGGCTAGACCGTGATTAGCTGCTTAGCCCGCTTGTATGCGTGGAATGACTTTCAAATATCAAATGAATATTGACTAAACAATTATGGAACGATTTTGGAAAATGCGATGATGTCATGAATTGGGCGGGGATAGTGACACGTGTGGTGCTATTCATGAACTGATGTGGAAAATGGCATGTGTTGCTTAAGTATAAAGTGGGGTGGGAAAATGATTTGAACCGGGGCAAGTGGCAAGAAGGCTTCGTGCCAGGTGGGCCTGTGTGGCAATGGGATGTATGAAAAGATTGTGAAGGCTGTGTGCCGAGATGTATAAAATGGTTGTCTTGCAGGGACAATTAAGGACTTAACCTTGCGAGCCTTTGAGCTGAGTTCGTGTACAACCACTTATGCGGAATGGGACGGACCTAGTTAAGTAGGTTTCTAATATCTTTCCTTTGATACCTCGGGTGACAGCATACACCAAAAATGTAACCAGCGGGGAGCGTACATCTTTGTGACTTGGTACCCATCTAACGGTATGTGCTGTTCTAAACTTTGGCTCTGTGTGAGGAAGTGTTAGGAAGGCAATCTTGGAGAGGATCATCGGCTAAGTGTTAGTCTCTGAAAGACTTTGTTACAATCAATCGCTTTGTGTGGTGAGCAGTCGTATCCTGTGGGTAAAGTGTACTGACCTCTGCAGAGTGTGTGTGTGAATCTATTGAATAGCCGTGTCCGCATGTATTGGACATTGCTCGTGATTACAAATCAAGGGTTAGATTTTCAAAATGAAAATGTGGAATGGGTGGTGTGTGCCAAAAGAATCAAATTAGGGTCAGTGAGCCAAAACCTATGAGAAAAGAATTGAGAAATTAATTATTAAATATTATTGATTTTATTGCTTTTAATCTAGTAGGATTACCTATTAAAAGAAATCTTTGCTTTATGCAAAATACCCAATTAAGCCTTTCCTTTGGAATAAGCCATGCATGTAGTAATAGAAGCGCATTGTGCATGACTTGTTGAGTATGTTGTATACTCACCCTTGCATCGACAAAAACCTCGGAAGAAGAAGAAGCCGTGCGACTTGGAATGAAGAGTTAAATCGAAGGCCGGGAGGATTAAGGGTTAAGCCGCACTCGATGAGCTTGTGGCTAGAGAGGTTCCGCTATCGTATTTTGCTTCATTGAATGAACGACATGATGATATTTATCGCTGCTGCTGAAGTATTGTAAGGTGGCCATAAGGCCGTGTAACTCGTTATACTCCTGTTTGAAGTACTTTACTATTAATTCCGCTGCGTATGATTGTGGTACTTCAACCTGTTTATCCTGTGTGTACTAGCGTGATCCTAGACTAGTACGGAATACACAGAGTGTCCGAATCCGTGATAAATTCGGGGCACGACATTAGTCGATTTCAAATGGATTTTGATTGTGCTCCCATTCGTCTTTATTTGTTAGCTCAATTATGAAATTAATCTAAACATAAATAAGATGATATAAAATCAAATTTTGGTAATTTTGGAAAAAGCTTGATAACAAAGTGAATTAATAGTTGACACACTGATGTAGACTGTGCTTCGCTTAATTACCACTAAAGGTGGGCACTGGGCCAGGTTTTCTTTGAGCGATCGATTGCATGGCCCAAGTCACGACATGACACTATTTCATTCTGGCTAGGCCAGGCCTCGTGGCTGGGCACGACAGGTGACACGGCATGCGTCAATGGGCAGTGCTTGGGCTAGCACATCACATTACAAGGTCAAGAGGCCTGAAGCAAGCATGGCCTATATTGGCCCGCGACAATGTACCCATCTGGGCATGCGGCAGTGTGTGGCAGCTCGTGGCAGTTCACGCGGCACACGGCCTTGCATGGGGGAATGTGGCAAGGGAGACGTGGAATGCAGAGTGGCATACCTAGTCATCAACGTCAGGCTCAAGCATGCCACCGATGCTCTATCGTGCCAACACCCTGTATGCCCCGCTGTGATGTTGCTCGGGCCATCGCTACTCTGTGGTGCCAAACACACCCATGACACGCAAAGGGGGAGTTGGAGGCTTATAGTAGACAACTAAGGGAAGCCTACTCAACCAATCTTATAGGTGGCCGAAGGTGGGAGGCCACACACGCCCCAAGTCACTCGCACCGCACCACACTCACTGTTCACCCATGGGGGAGGCGGCTAGAGGTGGAGGGGGAGGCAGCTAGAGGTGGAGGGGGAGGCAGTCGGGGTAGGGAAGGTGGAGGGGGAGGCTAGGGTGGAGCTTTCCCTTCTTTCTTTTCCTTCCCCTTTTCTTCTTTCCTTCTTTCCTTTCCTTCCTTCCCTTTCTACTCCCTTTTTCTTCCTGGTCGAGCCTACGTACCTTTTGTTTGCATGCAGTCAAGGAATTGCTCACGATGGATTTGTGTGTTCTTGATGCTCATGGTAATATCCCGTATTCGACTGCATTTTCATAGATATGGTTTTTGGCCATGCACTTTATGATTTCAACAATGACTTTCCCTGGCCCAAGAAAGTGATGTGACGATACTGAGACATAGAGAGAGGGAGCAATGGATAAATGGCGAGAGAGACAGCAAGAGAGAGAGATCAATAGGCAAGTGATCATCATTGGCCACTTTTCTAGCCTTATTGCATGTTTGCACACACCACACCCAATACTTAATCTGCAGTAACTCTGAAAGATCATGTGGAGGTCTATCCTTGTGTGTGATGAGTAATTGACAAGAGTTGAGGTTGGTTTGATTTGAAATTGAGTTTGATTTGAATTGGATTTTCGATGTGAAGCAATTTGAGTGTTGGTTGCTTTTCCTAGTGCTACCCGCATGAGGGCGGTAGCATCGGACCATTGGGCGCAATTATGTTCGATTAATGATTTTGGGATAATCATTGAAAATATCTTTGTGGGCATTGCTATGTGAAAGGTTTTTCCTTGTCTTTGATGGTTGTAGGGCGACGGTGCTAGGTCATGGTGAGGCGGAGGATGACCGGGACTAGGCGAGGAGCGTCGGAGGTCCAGACAGTCGGGAGATCGCCGGAAGATGACCGGAGACGGAGTCCGGGCAAGCCAAGAAGATAAGGAAAGGAGATGATGCTAGCTAGATGCCGCGTGGATCAATGAGGGCCGTCGGATTGCGGTCTAGTTGATAGGTTAGCGGGTCTAGGTAGTATGCTTTGAAAACCGTGCAAGAAAACCCGGTATGTGTGTGGGTTTTGGGTTAGCCCTTGCATGGCTGTGTGAGTGGGTTAATCCTAGCCCTTAGATGAGTGTCCAAGGGTTGAGGGACTCATCCAAGGGTGGTAGGTGGCCCAAGAGTTGTATAAATAGGGGTGGAGGGGTGGCCTCCTCCCCTTGAAGGTTTGAGTTGCTCCTTTGAGCTTTGCCCACATGAAGTGAGGCTTTGTAAACCTTCCCACCAGAAATACAAAGAAATTTCTTTGCATCACTGTGAATTTAAATTCTGCATTTACATTATGTCTTTACTTTACGCAATTTAAATTCTGCATTTACATTACGCATTTACTTTCCGCAATCTACATTCATGCAATTTGGATTTGCCTCCCCTCCTTCTAAATTCTGATCTTGGATGTTTTGAGTGTGTTCATATGGTTTTACATCTCTTTTGCACTCTGATTGAGTAGAGATCATCTTTTCTTTCAAGTTCCAGCTCTGTCCAGAACTTGTTCTTCGCGCAGTAGTTAGTCTTTGATTTTTGGAAAAATCTATAAAAATCCTTTTTGTGTGATTCTTATTGTAGATTGTGCGGGACTCTTATATCCATCTGCAGAAAAACTTTGGAGTTCACTGGTTTCATATTTGGGTGCCATGAGGTGAAAACCGAGCCCCAAATTTTCTGGTCGAAGTTCCTGACTGTCTGTGTTCATAGATTTATGATGATTTTTATACCTATCTTTTTGATCTGAAATTTGGTGGAGAGCTTCACGACTCATCTGCTCATAGGGAGACAATTTCTCATAATTTTGTGAGCAGCATAAACCCACCAACCTCCTGTTCAAATTAAAGACAGATTCTGGAAATATCTGCTTTTGCTTTTCTAAAAGAGACTTTTGTGTCTTGGCTTGATCTCTTTTAGAAAAGAAGTATTTGAATTGATTCCTCTCCTTTTTGGACACTTGACAACCAGGATTGTGATTGAAAATCCCTCACATATTTTATGGATCACATCCATGTAAGCTAGGGTTGCACATAGTTGTCTAGTCTTTCCGGTTTTGCGGGTTTTCACGATTTCCTTTGCGCGATCTTTTCACGGTTTTAGTTGGAGTATTTTGGGGAAAATTTAATTGCGACCATTCACCCCCTTCTGTTAGCCATCTCGATCCTTCAATTGGTATCGAGCGGTTTTGCTCTTCCATAGATCTTGATCGGTCTCGAGAGCCATGGCGATGCACAAGTATTCCACCAAGCCTCCAATTTTTTCGGTGTTGATTTTCCTTTTGGAAATCCGGATGGAGTCATACATCATTGCCAGGCTTCTGATATGGCGAAGGTGAAGCTCCCATATGAGGTTCCTGCCGATGAGAACGTCACGGCCGGCAATATGGCTGACGTTGAGGCAAATGCTAAGGCGAGGAACATTCTCATACAGGACTCGACCACGATGAGTATGATCGATTTCTCACCTTCGCTCCGCCCACGAGATTTGGGTAACCCTCGATGCTTACCATGAGGGCACTACTCAAATCAAGACCGTGAGCGAGACGATTCAAGCGAGTACAACAAATTTGAACAACGCTACCGGTGAGAGTCTCGATGAGTGCTTTGGTCGGTTTACCAAGATTTTGGCGACCTCCGAGCGATCGGTTGTATATACCTGCTTTCGGACAATGCTCGGCATTTCTTGACCGCACTCGACCTTCGGGTTTGGGAGATGAAGGTGACCACCATCAAGGACACCATCGATTTGTCGACTCGACTCTTGACGGGCTTTATTCCGCCTCAAGACTCATGAGATTGATGTCGTCTCCGGAAGATGAAATCTCGACGATGGCTTTGGTCACCGATCCCATTGGGTCCTCTTCGGATTTTCTCTTGACTTTGCTTCGGTTTTCTCTCTCCGCTCTTTGCGGCGTAGCGATGAAATTCGAACAATTTCGAGAAAATGAGCTTGCTCTTGTCGCTCGAAATTTTCTAATATTTACAAAAGAATGAGAGAGAGGAAGAGAGGTGGCATGATCACCGCTTGAGTGTGGTGGCCCCAACCACATTCGAGCTTAACTCGCCCTAAGCCGGAGAATGGCAAGAACGACGTCGGCCGGTTTGGGCAAAACGACTACACCGACAAGAACCGCAACAAGAAGCCTCCACTCGTGAACCGGCAAGACGAGAAGAAGTACCGCAACTTCTCCAAGAACAAGAAGCTGTTCCACCGCGTCCTCGCCGCCCTCGGCGACATCAACCTCTCCGACACGGAGACATGGAGCGACAAGGCGAGGATGATCCGCAAGAGAAGAAAGCGGCGATGACTTCTCCCATGTGCTTCATGGCGGCGCCATTGAAGTGGCGACTCAGAGCTGTCTGTGACACGGATGAGGTACCTACCTCTGACGAGTTAAATGATGCCTTCAAATTAGGCAAGTTTCATGCTAAGGCTAGGTCGAGGTGTTACGAGTTAGAGAAGGAGGTAGACCGTTTGTCTCGGAGTTAGCTTCACTTAAATCATGTTCCTCCCGAGACTCGGCAATTTGTACACTCTGTGATGCTTTGCTTGTGGAGTTGGAGAACCTAAGGACTTTGCATGATAGTGTGCTTGTTGATCTTGAGAATCTGAAGTCGAAGAATGCTAGTCTGTTGTTATTGATATTCCTGCCGATGCTAGTTTTTCTCATGTCCACACAAATGCTTCTGTAATAATTGCCCTAAATTGCTTGTCGAGATTGATGCCATGAGCTCACACCTTAGAAAGCTTTCCTCTAGAAATGATGAACTTGAGATGCATGCTTCTAAGGACCCAATCGGCTCATGTGAGGGTCAGTAAGCAACTAAAACTTGACAATGATGCTTTGAATGTCAAGTGTGATCAACTTGCTAAGGATTTACTAGTTAAATCACAAACTGGTTGCTTGCTGTGTGTTGGGGTTAATGATGACGTGGATAAGGTCCACGCAGAGTTTAGGAAGAAATTAAAAGAACAAGTCCATAGGATTAGAGAAGCATCGTGCGTTTCTTGTGAGTCCCTCAAGCTTGAGGCAGCCATGCTAAGGGAGAAAAATAGACATGCTGGTATCTCTTCTTCTCTTTCTAGTTCTTCTTCTTCCTCTCACCCCTGTTCTTCTTGCGCTTTACTTTTCCGAGAGTGTCAGTATCTTATGAGCACTCTTGAGAAATTTGTTGGAGGCAAGAAGAAGCTCAATCTCATTCTAGACCAGTCCAATATTAGCAGATTCAATCAAGGTCTAGGATTTGATTACTTGGAGCACGCTAGGACTCATCCTCCTACCATTGTGCGTAGTTCCAAGAGTGGAGAGATAGTGGTTGCTCCTGGTTGAGCACCACCGTGTTTAGGTCTCTTTGGTGTGGTCCACGGGACTTGACGAAGGATGCTTCTCTTGTTGCTACGCCTCTAACAAGGCAAAGTACACATGCACCTTCTCAGAAGAAGGATGGTCACCTAGTAGATTTACGCTTGGTAGCGCCAAGATCACTCGGCGTGGCGTGTTGATGCTCTTAGGGTATTCGGTCATCCCGGACTCTGAGTGCTCTAAGGCGCCTACATCGCTACTAGACGAGTTAGAAAGTCGCTTTGTTTTTGGCGACATCCAGACTCGGTTTTCATCTTTGTTCATCGAGTTTTAGTCCCGGAGTTGCTCGTGGTTAGTCTTTCGCGTCCTCTTGATATTCCTCGTTTTTCCCATCGAGGTAGATATCGTGGCGGAGGTGTTCGGGTAGGAGATTTAGGCACCACGTTGGGATGGTCCGCCTTTGCACCACAGCGAGCCAAACCAAAGGATGTCCCTATATCTTCCACTAGAGCCGCTTCTTCCGATCTTGTTAGAGTTGAGCGTCGAGAGACACTAGAGTCGATCTTCTTCTTTTGTGGTTGGTACTTTGAGCGTCGTGTAATTCAAGATTGGGTTCCCAAGTCTTCACTTTATCCCATCTTGAGTCTTCTCTTCGACTTGATCGAGTTCGCTTCGGATGGGGAAGGAGATGTTTGGATTGTTGACTCGGTTGTTCTCGCCATATGACCGGAGATTCTCGTTGGTTCTCTTCCTAGTCCGAGCCCCGGTGATGAGTTGATCACTTTTGGGGATGCTTCTTGAGTAGAGTCATTGCTAAAGGTACCGTTTGCATTAATGAAAATTTTATTCTTAAGGACGTTGCCTTAGTGAGTAAGCTGCAATATAATTTGCTTTGTTTCTCGACTTATCGATGACTCTTTCGAGGTAAGCTTTAAGAGCAATGCTTGTAGAATCCTCGATTCATCGGGAGGATTAGTTTGGGATTTCTAGATTTGGGAGAGTCTTTCGTGCTGATTTTTCTGCTTTCTTCCGGAGACTCTCTTGGTGTTTGATTGCTTCGAGTCCCGTGATCTCTCCTTCGGCATAGGAGACTTGGTCACATTGGTTTTGATCATTTGACTAGAGTTAGCGCGATCTTATTAAGTGGTTTGCCCAAACTCAAGATGGTCAAAGACTTAGTTTGCTCTCCCTGCCGACATGGCAAGATGGTTCTCGCTTCTCATCCTCCGATCCACCGTAGTGATGATCGATGCACCAGACAGCTTTTACACATGGACCTTTGTTGGTCGGCTAAGTCTAGAGTGCAACAAGGAGGGAAGTGGTATGTTCTTGTCATTGTTGATGATTTTTCGAGATATTCTTGGGTATTTTTCATGGCCTCGAAGGATGAGACTTTTTCTCACTTCAGGGACTTGTTAGTAGGTTGTCTATTGAGCTTCTGGTGCATTACGAGCTATCTGCAGATGACAATGGCACCGAGTTCAAGAATTCCTACTTTGAGAGTTTACGTGTGGAGTCGGTTTAGAGCATCGGTTCTCTTCTCCTCGCCCCTCGGCCAGAATGGCGTAGTGGAAAGGAAGAACAGGACTCGGTTGAGATGGCCAGACGATGCTAGATGAGTCTGATACTCCTAGGAAGTTTTGAAATGAGGCTATAGCTCTTGCTTGTCATGTTTCCAATCGCGTTTTCTGAGAGCACATTTGCATCGCACTTCTTATGAGTTGAGGTATGGGCGAAAGCCGGTGTTTCTCATTTTCGCTTTTTGGTTGCAAGTGTTTTATCTTGAAGTCCGTAACCTAGATAAGTTTGAGTCTCGTTCTTGATGGTATCTTTACGGGTTACTCGCCTTCCTCTCGTAGCTATAGGTGCAGGTTGTGATGCGAATAGGATCATAGAGACCGTGGCGTGACCTTTGATGAGGCTAGCCAGTGCTAGACACGATATTTCGTGCTCTTCTTATCCCTCCGAGACCATCTTTGTAGAGGATGAGGATGATGGAGATAATGGTGTTCCACCTGATCCAGTCTCCTCTTCACCTGAAGTGCCTCCTGTTTCCATTTCTGTACCTTAGGAAGATCAGCTCTTGCCTTCAGACTCTCCTTCAGCGAGTGGCTCTATTCCTACCTCTTCTCCTCAAGAGGTAGAGGCCACTTCTGCTTCTGGTCCTCCACGACACATTCAGCGTTCTCATCCACCTGAGCAGATCATTGGTGATCTATTTGAGCGTGTTACGTGCTCAAAATCAGGCTTATCTTCTTTCTGCCTTCACTCTGCCTTTGTTGCCTCTTTTGAGCCAAAGGATGTTACTCATGCATTATCCGATGAATCATGGATTAATGCTATGCATGAGGAACTGAAAACTTTGAGAGGAACAAAGTTTGGCGACTTGTAGAGCCCCCATCTGGTCATAATGTCATTGGGACCAAGTGGGTGTTCAAAAACAAGCAGTGAGGATGGGGTTGTCGTTCGCAACAAGGCTAGGCTAGTTGCACAAGGCTTCACTCAAAGTTGAGGGTCTTGACTTTGAGGAGACCTTTGCCCTGTGAGCTAGACTAGAGGCGATTAGAATCCCTTGCATTCTCTGCATCCCAAGGCTTCAAGCTTTATCAAATGGATGTCAAGAGTGCATTTCTCAATGGCTTCATTGAGGAAGAGGTGTATGTCAAGCAACCTCCGAGTTTGAGAATCCCAAATACCCGAACCATGTCTACAAGCTTTCCAAATCCTTGTATGGACTTAAGCGCCCCTAGAGCTTGGTATGAGAGGCTTAAGTCCTATCTTCTCGATCATGGTTTCAAAATGGGTATAGTAGACAAAACTCTATTCATCGACACCGTGATTCTCATTTCCTTCTCGTCCGGTTTATGTGGGCGATATTATCTTTGGTGGTTCATCTCGGTCTCTTGTGTCTCATTTTTCCGAGGTGATGAGCACAGAATTTGAGATGAGTATGATGGGTGAGTTGAACTACTTCCTCGGCTTCCAAATCAAGCGGACTCGGGAGGTACTTTCTGCACCAAGGTAAGTACACTCGGGACCTCTGAGCCGGTTTGATATGTCGATGGGAAGCCCGTGATGACTCCTATGGCCACCTTCTTGTCCTCGAGCCCGATGAGGATGGTGAGCCTGTTGATCAAAAGGAGTTCCGAGCATGATTGGCTCCTCTTGTATCTTCTTGCCTCATGCCGGACATACACTTTCTTTGTGTGTATGTGCGCTGCTTCGAGCTTCTCCTCGCGTCTCTCATCGCCAAAGGTGAAGCGATCTTCAGTACCTTCGAGCTACCATTGATTATGGTATCTGGTACTCTTCTTCCTCTTGTCTATCCCTTAGAGCCTTTTCCGATGCCGACTTTCTTTGGTCAGAGGATAGATAGGAAGAGCACTTCGGCACTTGCCAATTCATTGGCACTTCTCTTGTTTCTTGGTCATCTAAGAAGCGGTCGGAGTTACACATCCACACCGAGGCCGAGTATGTTGTCACACCGATTCTTTGTAGCAGTGCTTTGGATGAGATCGACCTTGCGGGACTTTGGGTTAGAGATAGAGAGTGTTCCACTTTTACGTGATAACACTTCGCTATTTGCATTGCCAAGAACCAGTCTGACACTCCGGACCAAGCACATTGATATTAGATATCACTTCCTTAGAGACCATGTGGAGAAAGGATACATAGTGCTTCAGTTTGTGGAGAGTGACCACTAGTTGGCCGATATCTTTACCAAGCCTTTGGATAGCTCTAGGTTTGTTGCCTTGAGGAGTAAGCTTGGAGTTGTGTGCCCTTACGGCCTTCTGTGAGGGGGAGATGATTTGTATATTATGTATTATATTTTATTTCAGTTTTTCCTTTTGTATTGCTCTGGGTGCTATGGGTTTTATTTTCTAGAGTTCTGAGTTCACTTCATCTAGACTTCTGGCATGCCTCGGCATGGACCTCTCATCTTATGCTTTAGGATGCTATTCTCTTCTTCTTCTCGGTTGAGCTCACTCATAGTCTTGTAGGTCTAGCAGTGTTGGGCCCCTGGTGACAGTGCTGTGTTTGCTCCTGGGCGGGAGTTTGAGAGCTAGCTTTCCTTTGTCAGTCATTGGGGAAGATGAGAGCGAGTTTGAGCCTAGTGTTCTCTGCTATCTTTTCTATACTCTATAGTCACCCATTTTGCAGTTTCTCAATCTTTCTCTCCTCATTTCTGTATTTTTGGCTTCGATTGAGTTCTTGAGTTTCTCATTTGCCTAATTCTGCTAATAACTCAATTTGAACCAAATTTGTGCTTAAAATTGATTCACATGTTGAGGGGGAGTTTGGGAACCTGTGGATGCATTGCATATAGACTGCATTTTCTTTTGTTTTATGAGCTTTGTCTATTATGCAATTGACTCAATCTTCATGTAATGCACCTTGCTACATCTTTTGAAGAAAATCACTAGCTTCGAGTTGTCCAAGTTCATCTATCATGCTAAGCTTGTTAAAATTTGAAAATTGAAAGTTTTAACTGAAAAACTTGATGAAACATGTTGCTTTCTCTTGCTAAGTTTCGTCTCTAGAGGTATTTACCATGATTTGTGAAATTTTGGAGTTCTCTAGAGTCCCTATAGCAACTTGGGTGAAACTAGCTTGATCCATACTTGAGTCCTTCAAATTGCTCATATGTGCTAAAATGAAAACAAAAATTGACTCTTTTGTGCAAAATTGATCTCAACACTTTGCATTCACGAGGCGCCTCCCATTGCACTTGGGATGAACTTGGAATGCATCGTGTATGACCAAGACCATCCTCTTAAGAGTTCTTCTTGAGATGGTCGAAGATGGCATGAGTCAATTACTCTTGAAAAATGCAAATAAACAAAAAACATATGTGGGTAAAGAATGCAAATTATGTCAAACATTTGCACCCCGCTATGTCTTTTCAAATACTAAGGCAAAATGTGCATTATATGGAAAATGAGCTCGAAGGACCTTGTATGCACTTCCAGATTCCCCAAAGTGTTGAGTAGGTTGAACTCTAGGTTTTCCATTTGATGCTATGAGTGGTATTTGCTTCTAGTTTTGAAACTTTTGCTAAGTTTTGCACTTGTTCAAATCTTGCTAAAATAAAATCTTGTACACAAAGCTTGTGAGCAAAATGAGTTTGTCCTTGGAGACATCCTAGTTTAGTCATTTTCTAAATTGATTAGCTTGGTGTCATATCTTGTCCTTATGATTAGTTTAGTTGGATAATCTTCAAAGCTCTTTAGGTTGCATCTCATGCATACATATTCAAAGGGGGATAAAATAAAAAAATTGACTTCTTGATACCTATATTGCCAAAAGGGGGAGAAAATGTAGAAAAGGCATCTTCAAAGGAAAAATTCTAATCCACATTGGTTCTTATGATCTTTGTGTCAATTCCAAACTTTTATGATCATAAGCATATTCGAGTGTTCCTTGTGAGTTTTATTGGATATTTTAGAGCTATTGTGGAAAACTTGCTCTTTCTTTTATATTGCTCTAAAAATATTTCTAGCCAACATGGTCATGATATTATTTCCTTCTCTCTGGACCGAGTTTGGCTTTGCATTCAAATTGCTTTCTTCTCTTTATTCAAACTTAAAACTTATGCCTTTTCATGTGTTTGTCAATATACTCATCAAGGGGGAGATTGAAAGACCATGTGGAGGTCTATCCTTGTGTGTGATGAGTAATTGACAAGAGTTGAGGTTGGTTTGATTTGAAATTGAGTTTGATTTGAATTGGATTTTCGATGTGAAGCAATTTGAGTGTTGGTTGCTTTTCCTAGTGCTACCCGCATGAGGGCGGTAGCATCGGACCATTGGGCGCAATTATGTTCGATTAATGATTTTGGGATATTCATTGAAAATATCTTTGTGGGCATTGCTATGTGAAAGGTTTTTCCTTGTCTTTGATGGTTGCAGGGCGACGGTGCTAGGTCATGGTGAGGCGGAGGATGACCGGGACTAGGCGAGGAGCGTCGGAGGTCCAGACGGTCGGGAGATCGCCAGAAGATGACCGGAGACGGAGTCCGGGCAAGCCAAGAAGATACGGAAAGGAGATGATGCTAGCTAGATGCCGTGTGGATCAATGAGGGCCGTCGGATTGCGGTCTAGTTGATAGGTTAGCGGGTCTAGGTAGTATGCTTTGAAAACCGTGCAAGAAAACCCGGTATGTGTGTGGGTTTTGGGTTAGCCCTTGCATGGCTGTGTGATTGGGTTAATCCTAGCCCTTAGATGAGTGTCCTAGGGTTGAGGGACTCATCCAAGGGTGGTAGGTGGCCCAAGAGTTGTATAAATAGGGGTGGAGGGGTGGCCTCCTCCCCTTGAAGGTTTGAGTTGCTCCTTTGAGCTTTGCCCACATGAAGTGAGGCTTTGTAAACCTTCCCACCAGAAATACAAAGAAATTTCTTTGCATCATTGTGAATTTAAATTCTGCATTTACATTATGTCTTTACTTTACGCAATTTAAATTCAGCATTTACATTACGCATTTACTTTCCGCAATCTACATTCATGCAATTTGGATTTGCCTCCCCTCCTTTTAAATGCTGATCTTGGATGTTTTGAGTGTGTTCATATGGTTTTACATCTCTTTTGCACTCTTTGATTGAGTAGAGATCATCTTTTCTTTCAAGTTCCAGCTCTGTCCAGAACTTGTTCTTCGCGCAGCAGTTAGTCTTTGATTTTTGGAAAAATCTAGAAAAATCATTTTTGTGTGATTATTATTGGAGATTGTGCGGGACTCTTATATCCATCTGCAGAAAAACTTTGGAGTTCACTGGTTTCATAGTTTGGGTGCCATGAGGTGAAAACCGAGCCCCAAATTTTCTGGTCGAAGTTCCTGACTGTCTGTGTTCATAGATTTATTATGATTTTTATACATGGATTTTTGATCTGAAATTTGGTGGAGAGCTTCATGACTCATCTTGTCATAGGAAGAAAATTTCTCATAATTTTGTGAGCAGCAGAAACCCACCAACCTCCTGTTCAAATTAAAGACAGATTCTGGAAATATCTGCTTTTGCTTTTCTAAAAGAAACTTTTGTGTCTTGGCTTGATCTCTTTTAGAAAAGAAGTATTTGAATTGATTCCTCTCCTTTTTGGACACTTGACAACCAGGATTGTGATTGAAAATCCCTCACATATTTTATGGATCACATCCATGTAAGCTAGGGTTGCACATAGTTGTCTAGTCGTTCCGGTTTTTGCTGGTTTTTCACGATTTCCTTTGCGCGATCTTTTCACGGTTTTAGTTGGAGTATTTTGGGGGGAAATTTAATTGCGACCATTCACCCCCCCTCTGTTCGCCATCTCGATCCTTCAAACTCCACACCAATTCAAGAATGAATAAAATTTAGTTCTTTTCCTCCAATATTTTTGCTCACTGCCTCAACTCCATGCATCTCTGACTCCCTTCCTCTCATTGCAATAGTGCAAATGGAATAGGTCTAGGCCAGCACATCACAAAGTTGTCACGAATCACTAATGGGCCGTGCCTAGGCTCTCCAAAAAAGAGCCAGACAAGAACAACATAGCACGGTGGGGCTACCAGGCTGTGGTTGCATGACATGGTTTAGGCATGCGGCCTGCTGGGCCCATGCCTGGCACAACACAATGCTCACCTCTACTTGCCACTTGCCTGTGAAATCACCGTTCATATTCTTCAGCCTAGAGGCAGTGGAAGGTGCGGTGACGAAAACCATAGCACTATGGTGATTGACTAATGGCATCATGGCCCCAGGAGCTAGCGATGGAGATAATGACTACGACAAACATGGCCTATAGAGGAAAGTTAGCTGGCATAGATAAACCAAGTACCCAACTGTGGAGAACAATGGTGTAAGAGAAAGCACTGGTTCCAGGGACCACATGGACCCCTAGTTTTGGTGGCACGTGATGCGTGCTCATGATAGTTTGCTATTGGTGTTGGGACCTGAATATGAAAATCCGGATTCTCTGTGTATTCCACACTAGTTCAAGATCAAGCTAGTACACACAGGCTCAACATAGATGAATATCACAATCATACTCAACGATAATATAATAAAGATTTCATCAAGTTAAGTATAACTGTTTAACGACCTTATGATCCACCTTACATGAGTACGCCACGCAGGGCTAAGACTGAAAAGTAAATGAACAGCAGCGGAAATAAACATAAGTGTAGAAAACTGTTCAATCTGCCACAGGCAACTAACAAGGTTCACACCCTAGTCGTTCGCCTCCTCTTGAAACTCTTCCTCAAAAGTAGGCGTTGCTTCTTCTGCAACTGATGATGTTTGTTACAAGGGGTGAGTACATAAAGTACTCAACAAGCCATGTATAGAATGCAAGTCTAATATACTATATGCATAGCTTAGTACAAAGGATAGGCTATTAGGTTATTTTGCATAAACAACATTTGTAAAGGAATAACATAAATAGATTGAAAGACAGTAAAATAAATAATAACAATAATAACTTTTGCAATTGTTTTTCAATAACCAATTCATAACATTATTCCCTATTTCAACATCCATTCCCATATTTGTTTTAATAAAATCTAACACTTGATTGTAATCACCGAGCAATACTCAATACCGCGAGCATGGCTATTCGAATAGGTTTTACACTCTATAGAGATTATACACTTTACCCACAAGATACAATCATACACCACAAAGGCGAGTGATCTTAATAAAGCCTTTCCAATGCCTATCTAAACCCAGTACTATTAGCTAAGGATTCAACACTGGTGGGACTGATTACCACATCCAGGGCCCCCTTCTTGCGCCATGTGAGCCAACCTGTGTGAGGACTAGTTACCACTACCCGGGCCTCACACTATCACTAATAGTACCAAAATTTAGACTCAACAAATTAGTCAGCTAGGTCTGTCCCATACCAGACTCGTGGTTGTATGAGTGACTCAGTTCAAATTCTTGCAAGGTTAAGTCCTTAATTGACCAAGGCAAGACTAACTAAAAATCATCATAATCATAAATCACAATTATCATAAAAAGTAATGTGGCCACCCACGTGACACATTGGCCCACTACAAGTACGTGCCACTTGCCTCGGTCTAAATTATTTTACCACCTCGGTGGATTTACCATGCACCACGTGCCATTAACAACACCAACATTATGTGACAACACCAATACACAAGTTAATAAACATGTTCCATAATCATTAAGCAAGATTAATCATTTGAATTAAAAATGATGACTCGGTGCACAACTAAGCTTTCTACTTGCGTTCTAACTACCCACATTGGCAATTATAGCTACCAATTAACATTAAACCATACTAGGGTGACAAATGAGTTATGACATATGGCGTAGCAAGGTGGATGTAATTCAAAGTGGATAATTAACTATTCCCAACATATGGAAAACAAGTGATAATTGAAATAACATGCAATACTTTGAAAAAATATAATATTTAAAGTATGGGTTCAACATGATCAAAGCACGACTTGCCTTCGAAAAGCTTCGACTACTGCTTTAGAACTTGTTCAAGCACTGGCTCCTTATTCACGAACTCACCGTGCAACTCAACGTCTACATGTAACGAGAAAGAAGGCAATAAATACCCAAAACAAAGACCAAGATCAACTCCAAAAATTAAATAAAATTCACCATTTAATAGAGTATGATTTTACAAATTTTTAGAAACTAGAATGACCTCAATTGGAGCATCTCCATGCTTGTATGTTGGAGCAATCAAGACACTATAGTGTATGATGAAGAAATCTCGAGCTAGATATTTGCCATGTGAAAGTGCATCTAAGCCCCTAATTGTGTTTTGGTTGATTAATGATAAACGTTTAAGGGGACTAATAGTTTCAATGAGCTTATGAACAGGTAATAAGTCCAAAGTGAAACGCATCTACGGACGTTGATGACCCTCAAAAAGGAAAAGAAGAACTGTGTTGACTCCGTGTAGATTTTATATTTGTCTTGACTCAATAGGATCGCCGTACTATCAAGAGGGATGAAATGTAGATGCTCTAGAAAAAGTCTCTATGCTCAGATGAACTTCTTTTACAAAGTTAGAATTAAGAAACACGAAGCACGACACTCACATCGCTGTTTTTATCTTGCTATTTTTATCGGATTGTCCGATATCAGGTATCGGATAGTCCGATACTATCGGATTTTCCGTTGTGAGTATGTGTTCTAAACCTAGTCCTTCTCTGGAATTATCGGACAGTCCGATAGTTGGCATCGGATAGTCCGATGAGGACTTGAAGAGTCATTTTTTCCCTAAAGACTTGAGAATGGTACTCTCTGGAAATATCGGATTATCCGATGTTTAATATCGGACAGTCCGATATGGACTTAGAAAGATTTTGAACCATCTTTGAAAATGGGAACTCTCTGGAATTATCGGATAGTCCGATGTTTGATATCGGACAGTCCGATGTACACTTGGAAAATTTTCAAAGTGATTAAGTTTTTGGGTACTCTCTGGAATTATCGAAAAGTCCGATGTTTATCATCGGATCGTCTGATCTGTGTTTTTGGTTCAAAAGAATTTGAATTTTGGGTGGAGTCGATCTGGAGATTTTCACACATCGGATAGTCCGATGTTCCATATCGGATAGTCCGATGTGTGTCTGACACAGTGCATAACGGCTAGTTTTTGTGTCTTGGCTATAAATGCTCCACCCCTCCCTCATTTAAGAAGGCAGACTTTGTGCTGAACATTTATTGCTTCTAAGCTATTCTCTTGCTCTCTCTTGAGTTCTCCTTGAGATATTTGTTGAGAGTTGAAGCAAGTTGAGTTTTAGTTCTAAGATTTCAAACCGTGAAAAGTTCATTTGGGCACTAGAGTGATTTCCAAGAGCGGATCTGCATTCCATTTGTTACTCTTGGAGATTGAGGTCTCTTAGATGGCTAGGAGTCGCCGGGAGCCACCAAGACATCGTGTGGTGAGCCTCGGAAGTTTGTGAAGGTTTGATTCCACCTCCGCAAGGAAAGGGATCAAGGAGTGAAATCGGCGAGTGCATTTGTGCAACACCGGGAGAAAAAGGGTTGAGAGAGACCCCGGCTCAAGTGTGACCGAGTCTCCTCAACAGAGACGTAGGATCTCCTCAAGGATCCGAACTTCGGGAACAATCAACCGTGCATAAAATCCTTGGTTTGGTCTTTTCTCGTAGCTTTGATTAAATTGATCTTGAAGTAATTGCAGTAGCTAGCCATCTACTCCTTGTTGCTTACTCTTGTTTAGCTTGACTTGTGTTAAATCTGATAGTTCCCGCTCTGATCGGATAATCCGATTGTGCATATCGAAAAGTCCGATACATATCGGATAGTCCGATTCTTTTCCGCGCGATTTAAGATTTAATTTTATAAACGCCTATTCACCCCGCCCTCTAGGCGACTATCTCGATCCTTCAATTGGTACCAGAGCCAAATCTCCGTAGTTTGGCTTAACCGCTTGGAGAATCTAAGATGTCGGAAATAGAGAAGCATACCGAAGGCCGTAACCAAACTAAGGCTACGGGCTCCGGTAGTGGGGTTGCAATTCCATATGATTACACTTCCCTTGGTGTCTCAAGCTCTTCATCTTATGTCTCCGTGCTCTCCGGCAGAGCGCCTCATTTCGATGGCACTCACTATGCCGCATGGAAACACAAGATGAAGATGCATTTGAGATCGCTTCATCCTTCTATTTGGAAGATTGTAGAAACAGGTTTCAAGCCCGTTGATCCTAACAATCTCACTTCCGAAGAAGGCAAAACTCAACATTTCAATGACTTGGCCGTCAATGCCTTGTTTAATGCGTTAAGTGATTCTGAGTTCAACCGAGTCGATGGACTCGAAGAAGCAAAAGCTATCTGGGATAGACTCATGGTTAATCATGAAGGGGTTTCAAGTGTCCGCGAATCAAAGATAGAGCTCATTATTGGTGAGCTAAGCCGGTTCACCTTGGAGGAAGGAGAGTCCTACACAAAAATGTTTGACCGCTTGATGGTGCTTGTGAATCAAGCTAAGGGTCTTGGATGCACCGATCTTTCTGACAAGGCCGTGGTGAAGATTATTCTTGGTGTAATCACTCCTACCAACCGCAACCTTATTCAATTAATCCGAGACCGGCCCAACTTCGACACATTGACACCTCATGATGTTATCGGTCGACTAATGATGGACGAGATGATGATAAAGGAGGCCGAAGTTGTTGAAGAACTCAAGTCGGGCAAAAAGAAAGGTATTGCCCTGAAAGCCATGAAGACAGTGAGGAAAGTTGAAGAAAGTACAAGTGAAGATGAGGAACCAAGTGGCCCCCTAACCAATGACGACATGGCTTTGCTCGTAAGAAGGTTCAATAAATTTCTTAAGAAGAAGGGCTACAAACTGGGAAGTCACTCCAAGAATCAATGGAGTAAGTCAAGAGGACGACACTCAACGAGGAAATGCTATGAGTGTGGAGAGCCCGGCCATTTCATCGCCGAATGTCCACAACGAGAAAAGAAAGAAGATAAGCCTTATAAGAAGGACAAGTACCGGGGCAAGGACAAAGAAAGAAGCAAAAAGTTCAAGCATTACAAGCACAAGGGACAAGCTCACTTTGGAGAAGAGTGGGATTCAAACTCCGACTCCGATGAAGGAGGAATCGCCTCCGTCGCCATCTCCGTATCCTCTACTCCGACAATGTCGAAGGGTCTTTTCGACAACTTGAGCGATGACGACGAAAACGCTCCAATGTGCCTTATGGCTAAGGGGCACAAGGTATCGATCAAAGCTTCATCCTCTTCTATTATTGATTCATGCTTGGATGATAGTGATGACGATAGTGACGATGATTGTATAATTAAGTCAATTAAGGACTTTGACATTCAAAAATTAGATTTACTTTTAAAAGATATTGAGAAATTGGAGGAAACTATTGAGCAAAAGGAGACTACTCTCGAAGCTCAAGAAGACTTACTTATTCTTGAGAAAGAGAAAAATATTGAGCTAGAGAAGAGTCTAATCTATGAGAGGAGAAAGTACGAGGAGTTGGTCGAAAGTTCAAAAATCACCAAATCCAAGTTAACTAGTCTTGAGATCACCAATGCTTCACTTGTAGAGGAACTTGCCAAAGCAAAGGATGCTTGCAGGACTCTTGAGGTGAAGCTTGTTGATCTCTCGAATAGCTCTTCTACCTCCTCAAAAGTTAACTCCAATTCCTCATTACCATCTTCTAGCAATGGATGTGCTAGATGCTATAATGTCAATATTGATACTTGTGCCACTAACCTTGAGACTTTGCAAGTATTAGCTCATGAAAATGAGAAGCTCAAGGGAATGCTTGAAGATGGACTTCAAAAGTCCTATAAGGCTAGCAAAGGATTAGAGGAATTCCTCGGTAAGCGTCAAGGTAACCTCATGAAACATGGGCTTGGGTATGTTCCACCCAAGGGCAAAGGAAGCCACATTGTGGTCGCTCCTTTGAACAAGCCCATCCACTTCGTTAAGGCCGAAGAAAGCTCTAAGTATAAGGCTCACTCTACCTTCTTTGCTTCTTATGTACTCAAGAGAACTAGTCTACGTAGAGTAGTTGCTCATCATATTGGGGGTAAGCCCAAAAATGCTTCTAAAGTGCGATCAATTTGGGTCCCAAAGTCACTTGTCACTAACGTGCGTGGACCTAAACAAGTTTGGGTACCAAAAAGCAAAATCTAAATTTCATTTTGTAGGCCTACATCTCTGGTGGATCAAGTTGGATCTTGGATAGCGGATGTACACATCACATGACCGGAGAAAGGGCGATGTTCGCGCATTTGGAAGTAAATGGAGCAAATAGTGAAAGTATAATTTTTGGCGACAACGGAAAATGTGAAGTGGTAGGTTTAGGTAAGATTCTCATTACAAATGATTTTCATATAAACAATGTGTTACTTGTTGAATCACTAAGCTACAATTTGTTGTCCGTTGCTCAATTATGTGAAGCGAGCTATAATTGTGTATTTAGTGATAAGGGTGTGGATGTTGTTAAGAGGGATGATGGTTCAATAGCCGTTAAGGGTCGTCTAAAGGGAAATCTCTATCTCATAGACTTCACTACGGATAGAATTAACCTTGAAATGTGCTTAATGGCTAAATCCAGCATGGGTTGGTTATGGCATCGCCGACTTGTTCATGTTGGTATGAGAAATCTTCACAAACTCATTAAAGGCAATCACATCCTTGGACTAACAAATATTGTCTTTGAGAAAGATAGGGTGTGTAGCGCGTGTCAAGCCGAAAAGCAAGTTGGAGCTTCTCATCCCGCGAAGAACGTGATGACTATCTCAAGACCATTGGAGATGCTACACATGGATTTGTTCGGTCTGGTCACATACATAAGCATTGGAGGAAACAAGTATGGTCTAGTTATCGTTGATGACTTTTCTCGTTTCACTTGGGTATTTTTCTTGCATGATAAAGGTGAAGCCCAAGGAACTCTAAAGAAATTCATGAGAAGGGCTCAAAATGAGTTTGATGTGAAGATCAAAAGAATTCGGAGTGACAACGGTACCGAATTCAAGAACACCGGTGTGGAGGAGTATCTCGATGAAGAAGGCATCAAGCATGAGTTTTCGGCTCCCTATTCTCCTCAACAAAATGGGGTAGCCGAAGGAAGAATCGTACCCTCATCGAGATGGCGCGCACGATACTTAACGAGTACAAGGTCTTCGACATCTTTTGGGCGGAGGCCATCAACACTGCTTGTCATAGCACCAACCGCTTATATCTTCACAAGATTCTAAAGAAAACGGCGTACGAGCTTCTCACCGAGAAGAAACCAAATGTCTCCTACTTTCGAGTCTTCGGAAGCAAGTGTTATATCCTCAACAAGAGAGCTAAGTCTTCTAAATTTGCTCCTAAAGTAGATGAAGGTTTCCTACTTGGTTATGGGTCGAATGCTTATGCATACCGAGTTTTCAACAACACTACCGGTGTAGTTGAAATCTCGCGTGATGTAATATTTGATGAAACTAACGGTTCTCAAGTAGAACAAGTTAATTGTGATGTATTGAATAGGGAAGAACCTCCATGTGATGCAATCAAGAAATTGGCAATTGGAGAAGTGAGACCACTTGAACAAGAAGAAATCCCGAGCACTCCAACTCAAGATGCCCGGAATGATACTCAGAACATCCGGACTAGTCCAAGGAGTCCGGATGCAACTTTGGATGATGCTCCCTCTTCTTCAATGCAAGCTCAAGACGGCTCGAACACCGCCCAAGACGATGAGGACCCAATTCAAAAATCAAATGCAACGGTTCCTCATCCAAGAGTGCATCAAAGCGTGCAACGAGATCACCCCGTCGACAACATCCTTGGAGACATTAACAAGGGAGTATCCACTAGGTCTAGAGTAGCAAATTTTTGTGAATTTTACTCTTTTGTTTCTTCTCTTGAACCTCTTAAGGTAGAAGAAGCACTCCAATATCTGGATTGGGTGATGGCCATGCAAGAAGAGCTAAACAACTTTGAGCGGAATCAAGTATGGAAGCTTGTCGAAAGGCCCAAGCAAAACGTGATTGAAACCAAGTGGGTATTTCGGAACAAGCAAGATGAGAATGGAATAGTGACTAGAAACAAAACCCGGTTGATCGCTCAAGGTTTCACACAAATCGAAGGTTTGGATTTCGATGAAACATACGCTCCAGTAGCTAGGCTTGAATCCATTAGAATATTACTTGCCTTTGCTACTCACCATGATTTTAAGTTGTATCAAATGGACGTAAAAAGCGCCTTCCTGAATGAACCACTCTCCGAGATGGTCTATATTGAGCAACCACCTGGGTTCGAGGACCCAAATCATCCGGACCATGTGTACTTCCTACACAAGGCTTTTTATGGACTTAAGCAAGCACCAAGAGCATGGTTCGAGTGTCTTTGTGATTTCCTTCTCGAGCAAGGTTTTGTAGTCGGAAAGGCCAACCCCACTCTATTTACTAAACATATTGATAATGATTTATTTGTCTGTCAAATATATGTTGATGACATTATTTTCGGATCTACTAACGAACAATTGTGTAAGGAGTTTAGTAGAATAATGACCAAAAGATTCGAGATGTCCATGATGGGTGAATTGAAGTTCTTCCTTGGTTTTCAAGTCAAGCAACTCAAGGAAGGAACCTTCATATGCCAAACTAAATACATCAAGGACATGCTCAAGAAGTTCGGCATGGAGAACGCCAAGCCAATCAAGACGCCAATGCAAGCCAACGTGCATTTAGACCTCGACAAAGAAGATAAACCGGTCATCCAAAAGGTATACCGTTTGATGATCGGCTCTCTACTTTATCTTTGTGCATCTAGGCCCGATATTATGCTTAGTGTGTGCATGTGTGTAAGATTTCAAGCCACTCCTAAAGAGTGCCACATGGTGGCCGTAAAAAGAATCTTGAGATATTTAGTGCACACTCCTCATTTTGGGCTTTGGTATCCAAAAGGTTCATCATTTGAATTAGTTGGCTATTCCGATGCGGATTACGCCGGTTGTAAAGTGGATAGGAAGAGCACCTCGGTGTAACAGCCCAATTTTCAATAATCCGGTAAGTGAGGCTTGTCGCGCTAACATCTTCCATAATCTCGCTGCATCCTCCTTAATTATAATCATACGAGTGTTAGGACATTCATCTTACATAAAAGAGGGAGTTGCAAAACCCTGAACATCATTTTTCAAACTGCACACATGTTATTTTGCCTTAGTCATTGACATGTGGGCCATATGAACAAGAGAGAGGAGTGAAGGCTGCACATACCTACCCTACTAGTTGCTACATTACTCACCCCTACCTATGTACATGACAAGTCAATGACACATGGGACCTACCATTGCATAGAAAATTGTGGACTGCACATCCCTTCCATGACTTTTCTCACTCAAACCACCCATACCCACCCTTTTACCTACTCTATGACATGTGGGACCTAGCCCCACATGTAAGGCATGAGTGGGCAGCCTATATAAGGCCTAAACCTTGGTTTCTCCTCCTTTTTCTGCTCATTTGCACAGCCCCAACCCAGAAAACAGCAAGAGTGTTCTTCCTCACCTCTTGCCATTTCTCCCCACAAATCCCTCCAAACTTGAGTTTTGGTTTGTGCATGCTATACCATCTTGTAGCCAAGGTCAAGAGCTTCACATCCATCCAAATGGATTCTTGAAGCACTAAGTTTTGGGTGAGTGGCAATCGATTTTTCATTCCTCCTTGTTCTGAAATTTCTGCTCTTGTAACTCATTGCTATTTTCCCCATGGAATCCATCTTCACCCCTTGATTCGGTCGGGTTTGTCGCAAAGAAGTTCGAGGAGGAGGGCTAGTGGTCGTTGCAAGCACGAGCAAAGGAAGGCATTGCCGCTCACGTGAGCTAGGAGGAGGTGAACCGTGAAGAACCCAGCATTGCGACGTTTTCATCATCCACTCATGAAACCAACATCCACCTTGTGCAAAGGCAACCTTGTAGTGGTAAGTTTCTACCTTAGTCCATTCCATTAGAGCCCTAGTCCATCCCCGTGAAACCCTAGCTCATTGCTTGGAAGTGTAGAGAATAATAGACAAACCAGTTGTTCAAAGCGAACGCCACGGACGGACAGTCCGAGATTTTACTCGGACATTCCGAACACCTTCGGATACTCCGAATGAAGTTCCGGATAGTCCGACTAGGAGTTAGCTTGACGGCTGCATTGGCTAACCGAGAAGGTCTGCTCGGACATTCCGAGGTACCACTCGGATACTCCGAACCTACCTTCGGATACTCCGAATCATATTTCGGACAGTCCGAAAGGAATTTCAACTTCATACCGAGAGGGTCAGTTCGGACAGTCCGAATGACACTCGGATAGTCCGAACCATTCGGACATTCCGAATGAAACTTCGGATAGTCCGAACATAATTTCAATTCAGACCGAGAGGGTCCGCTCGGATAGTCCGAAGTGAAACTCGGATACTCCGAACATAATTCAATAAAAGCTTTAAGACTTGAACTTTTAACGCAAAAACTCAATTAGTACTTTCATATTATGACTAGTACTACACATCATGAGCATTTCATGCATCTTTTAATCATGTGCATCATTTGAATTCTTGATTTGGTGTTTATGGATTTGGATTTTCTCGTTAGGTGTTGGCGTTTGGAAGGCACCCCGAGTCGACTTACGCCTTCAAATCAAGAACGAGCAAAGAAGGCACTACTTTACTCCTTGACCATGATTGCTCCTACTATTTGAAATTTACATTTTGGAATTATTTTATCAATTGCATGCTTACTTTCAATTACAATTATGATTGGGTAGGATTCTTAGCTATTACCACATTGTGATGTTATCCCTTATCAAGTTCTTTTCATGTTCCATTGTCGCCCTAGGTGGTTGGTTTATTATTATTATATGGGTTAAATGCAATTGCTTAGCCATGCTTAGAACATCGTTAGAAACCGCGATAGATGGACTTAGTCCATTGGTCGCAATGATTGAGAATTTTTATGATGATGATGGTTTCGAATGTTGTTCAATGATTAGAGATGTTGGCTAAGGACCCTAAGGATTAAATCCTGGTGACGTCTTTTTGAGTAACTATCGTGCGAACCACACGCCGTTTATGGGACCGGCGTAACCAAGTACTTGTGTATGACTAGGGTATGTAAACCATATGCACTCGGAATTCCTTGAGCTTAGTAGAGCGTCAAGTAATGTCCGCCGGAATTCCTTGGGCTTAGTGGAGCGCCAAGGAAGGTCCTCGGAGTCCCTCGAACTTTGTTGAGTTGGGGATCTCCAACAACGGGTGTACTCCTTGATCCACACACACCGAGCACTGGGCACGCGGGATCGAGGGTCACAGTCATCCGGATGGTTTAGATACACTACCATGCATACTGGAAAATGGTTTGTCACGTTTCACCTCGGCCGACACATCTAAGGAAATGTGTTAATAGCTTGGCTTACGAGTGTGGCGTGTCGTGTGGGTAAAGTCGTACCTCTGCGAGTTTAAACTATTGAATAGCGCGTCCATGGTTAAGGGCGATCTCTCGATTTGTCACCATCGGGCGAGCATTAAGGACTTGGTAAGAATGGGATGGGAATGGGAAAGAGATACACAAGTATTGGAGTACTTGTGTGTGTGCAATTGAACATGAGCGATGGAACTCATGGTTCGGAGAATGCTTGAAGGCATGATGTGAATGTGATTATGATGATGTTATATTATGTATTAGATCTTTCAAATGTTTACCAAATGCAATTCTTTTCAATCTATACATGTTTACAATTTATATAACCAATGTTGCTTTATGCCGAAATTGCCATTATGCCTTTCCTTGGATGTAGCAACCACATGTAGCTAGAGATCAGCATGAAATGTATATTATTGTGCGAGTACACTCTTTGTACTCAATCGGATTGTCCACTTGCTGCAGGTGAGGATGAGGCATTACCCGGGGACTTTTACCGGGCCGATTTCGATGATGCTAACGTTTAGTCGCCGTTCTTGCCCCAGTTGGTTGCCTGAGGGTTTGGGGGCATGCCATGCTGGCCCTTTTGTTGTTTATCTTATGTTTTCCGCTGCTACTTGATGTAATAACTCTAAATATGTCGTTATGGACAGCAGTCCTACTTTTGGTACGTATTAACGTTTATGCTTCCGCTAATTATGTATGTGTTGTGATGTCAACTGTTGGATGAGAATGCTCGTGTTGGCGAACTATCACAGGACCAACACGGTATAATCACGGGGCCTTGAGGTTCCTTGATTCACTTGAGATATGCCATGCATTTGGGTGAATCAGTGGAGTCCCGGGGACGGTTCCCCACACTCGGAAACTTGTTGTCGGTGTTTCGTATAACCGGCAAGTAAATTCGTATGTATAGGGGATCACGCGCTCCCTCTCCTCGAATGGTTAGACCAAAGAAGCCTCAGATTTATACTGGTTCGGGCTGAATGTCCCTACTTCTAGTTCGTGGTGGCGGTTTGAATTACCCTGAGCTCGGAGAGTAAACAGAGATTACAAACGGAGGCTAAGGACAGGCCCTTAGCACTCGCTCGGGAAGAGGAAGTCGGGAGGGCTTTCCCTCGCTGGCGTCGACCAGTCGGAGAACCTGAGCGATCTAAAGGGGGTGCATGTGGCGAACTTCGTGTGAGTGCGTGTGAAGGAAAGAAAATCTACCCCCCTCCTCCAAGGGCCCTGCCTCCCTTTATATAGGCTGAGGGGGCAGGTTACACGAGGATTTGAAAAAGAGACAAGGGCATGCCCCGTCCGGGCGTCCTAGTCTTCGGTCATGATGACGGGCGGGCTCTTCGCAGGCGACTTGGTCTTGGTCATGATGGTATCGGGCTCAGTAGCGTCCCATCTGGGTGGAGTGAACCTGTGGCGGCGCCCTTTTGAGGGCGATATCTCGCCCTCTGGCGCTGTCGGACACGACGCGTCTTGAAAAGATGGGTGCTTTAGCTGAGGCCACCCTCTGGTTGCCTTGAGAAGGAACCGTCCGTCCCAATATTACCGTTACGTCCGGTAAGCAGGTGGTCCTTCGGCGTTGATCTTGTCGTGGTGGCGGTAGGGGGTAGGAGGCTCGCGGGGGCGCCTGGTCGAGGTCTTGGTTGGAGCCTGTGGTAATACGATCGCGGGTCGGGTCGGAGGCGGTGCTGCGAGATATCGACCTGGAGTCGGTCGGGGCGGCGGTCGTCCGACCAAGAGATTCGCAAAGAACCCCTTTCCGGTAAGTGGCGAGGGCCATGTCGGTTTCACCTTCAGCCCAGACTCCGAGGCTAGATAACTTTCGAGAATCACGATCTTGAAATAGATGTATACTTCGCTATGGGGTATCCCTGGTATGGGTATTAAATCAAGAGCCCCTAGGGCCGTCTTGAAGCGCGGCGTTCTAGAGAGGACCTTCCGTTTCGTCTGGTATGGTCTTCGACAGCAGGACGCGGCGCAAAGAGAACAGTCTTCCGGAGAGGGCGTCATGTTCGCCGAGTCTAACCGATCACAGGTGCTTCAACCGGGTCTTGTGGCTCCGGCAGTGGTCTCTTGAGCCCCGAGTAGGTCGGAGAAGCTGGTCGGGGGTTACAAACCAAAATGAATCCGACCGAGCTGGTGGAGGGCCCTATCTTGTGACCACGTCGGTCGTGAGCCGCGACCATGGGCGGCGAGAGGCCGGATGCCTTTGCGAGAGGTTCCGGTTCCCGATGCTTGTTTTAACGTCATAGCTAGACGCTTGGCGTGATCGGCGGGAAGCCGGATGCCTTCGCGAGAGTTCCAGCCTCGAGTGTCTTTGTTTTACGTCGTAGCTAGACGCGTTAGTGCTATTTTTACGCCGTAGCTAGGCGTGTTAATGCTATTTTTACGTCGTGGTGGGCGTGTTAGGCATCTTTGGTTTAGCGCCGAGCTAGGCGGGGCATCCATCTCGAGTCCTCGTCGGGCGAGTGATGCTGTGAGAGGAGAGGCGTTGTCGATCCCGTATCGCCCGTCCGCGGTGTGGGACTGGAGGGGTGAGCAAAAGCGCGTGTTTGCCTCGTCGGCTGAACACCGTGCTCGTGGAGCTACAAGCGGGTTATCGAGTGGGCCACGGAGATCGGCGATCTCGGCGGACAATCCTCGCATCGGGTGTTCGACCGTGAAGCGACCCATAAAAACCTTTCTTTACTCAATCCGTGTCGGACCCGAGCGTTAAGTAACTTCGGCGCAATGGCCAGCCTTGCCCTTCGAGGGAGCTCATGAGAGCTTGAAGTATGGTCTCGGGCGCTGAGCTAAAGGCGATTGGGTCGTCTGCCAACCCAACTAGTGACCCACCGAGGGTTCGCCTAAAACTTACCCTCGCTCGTTTGCACTGCTTGGTCGGCGAGGATCCATCGATGGATCCTACCTTTGGGACCCACGGCGTGTCTTATTCGTCGAGGCATTCAAGCCTTCTCGCCACCTCGAGGCTGCGAAGGCACAGGTGGGCTTTCTCTGCCTTGGGTCGGTTTGAGTGACGGGCGGCGATTAAAGGTCATGAGGCGTTTAAGCGGGAAGCGATCTCCCGACATCCCCGCAAGCGTTTAATGTCGTCGCGGGAATTAAAATCTGAAAACGAAATGATCGAAGCGTCGTCTTCTGGCGACTTGTCGTGGCGTTTGTGACGGGACACGCGATGCTTTGATCGGCAGGCGATTGGTCGATATGTACCCAGCCGGCACGTGATTCGGTGGGCACCTGTAAATCTGGGTAAGTTTTCCTACCTTTCGTCATCGCTGCTCCCTTGCTTTTTGCGATTTCCACTCCTGCAAAATGTCTTGGGCTGATCGAAAGGGTTACCATCGTGGGGGGCACCAAATGGCAGACCAGATTGCCTGGCCCGCGCGAGTGTAGGAACCTTAGGCATACGTCACTCATCCACACTTGCACGGGAGAGGAGTGTTCCCGACCGACTGGGGGCCGCTCCGCATGGGTATTTCCTCCTTCCACAGAGCACTACTTCGCAACTGCAGCCGCGGGGGCACAGGCTGTAGTGCTCGGGTTGAGGGGGTTACCGCTAGGGAGGACCATGTAGCCGACCCGGTCACCCGACCCGTGAAAGTGTGTGAGCTTGCAGCCCCTGAGCGATATGTGGGGACTCGAAGTGGAAAAACGAATACGGAAAAACTCTTAAGGAATGGATTGCCTTATCTTTTATTTTAAATGCGGGAGGTGTTGCGGCGGCCGAGACCTTCACTTGGGGCCACCGTGGCCTATTCAGACGTTGCTTGGCGCCGACTACCGACGCAGTCAGTCTGTGCCGGAACGGAAATCGAAGGGTCGCGCCGCGCTTCCCTGGTTGGCACAGCGTCCTTTCGCCCCAACCGTCACATCGCATTTTAATGCGAGGCGTGGGGTAATGGATGAGGCACGTCTGTCGCGGACGTCAAGATTAATGCTCATACACGCCAGCGTCGCCAGGGCGACTCCGCCGACCACTCCGCCCGGCCCTATAAATATGGTGCGGAGGAAAAAAAGCCCTTATCGCGATTCGCCTCCTCCGTCTTCTGTTTTGCTTTTCGCCCGTCGTCGAAGAGGGAAGGATCGAAGGCAAGGCGTTGATGGCGAGTGGCGGCGATGATCGCGGTAGGCCGGCAAGCGGGAAGCGTGGGCGGACCCCACAGGTCGGGCTCCAAGAGATCCCGTACGGCCGATCCGTCGTTGATGCGTGCGAGAAGGGGAGGGCTCGTATTGCCCTCATCGATCTTCCGTATCCAGAATCCTCGTTCGAGTGAGTCTTCTTTGTTCGTCCCGGCGATGGCTCCGGTCTTCCTCTTGTTGCCAATCTTTGAATCTGTTTGTTGTTACGACCAGCGCTTCTGGCTCTGGTTACAGCGAACTCATCTGCTATACTGCGTCGGCCGCCTCGATGGGGAGGCGGGCGCCATCGCTTACTGATGAGGCGCGGCAGCCGAGATGACGGCCGCGCTAACGCGGCTGGACGCTTCCTTAGCGTCACAGCCGCGATGCCGCTCGGGGGCGGAAGTGCTTGCTCGGCAACACGGATCCGATCGCCGAAGGAGCCGGCCTTGAGTCTTGCGAGGAGGTGGCGGCGAGCAGGCTCGGGTCGCCGCCCTCGAGGAGGCTTCGCCACGGCGCCAAGCGACGTCGTCGCGGCGGAGCTGGTGAGAGGCCGTGGAGGACCTCAACTCGATGTCTGTGAGCAACTAGCCTCGCGGAAGGGTCTCTTCTCGCTGCTCCCAAACCTTCGAGAACATGGGCAGGAGCCTGGAGCCTCTGGGGGTGAGGCTGCCGGAGCCTCTGGAGCTTACTCCGGCGGGATACGCCTTCCGCCTTAACCAGGCGGCCGACGCCCTTTCCGACTTGCCCCGTGCCCTGCGTGAGCGTTCCGCTCGCGAGGGTCGGGCTGCCTCCGCAGCCGCGGTGGAATACGTACTGGCGTGCTGCGCCAGCCGCGACGCGTCCTTCGACCCGATTGCAACTGTTGCCAGGATTGAGGGGGACGCGGACCAAGCACGGGCGAGGGTGAGGCCGGCGGCGGAGAAGGTGGCCGAGGTGGGCGACGTCTTGAGCGTGGCAGCTCAACGGCGACACGGCCGAGGGCGACGCTGAGCGTAGCTCGAGGCGGCTCGGGCTCCTCCCGTCTCTTTTCTTCTTCTTCTTTTTTTTGTAATATACGTACACTGCATAGTGCAGCTTTTGGGGACTTTGCCTTACGTTGCGCGTTTTCTCCTTCATGACAAGCGCTTCACTGGATGACCATAGTCCTTAGGAATCTTCCGAGGTTACGCGGGCGCAGGGCCAGGGCGCCGATACTTTGAAGGAAACGCGAAGGTAGTGATGAAAAGGCTGGCCCAGAGTCGTGCCTCAAACCGATAAAAGACTGTGCCCTCACCTATGGTTATCCCCCTTTCACTGTGACGCGCTACTTCGAGACCGTAGCCGCTGGGGTGTGGGCCGTAGCGCTTTCGGCAAAAGGAGTTACCATCGAGATAGGCCATGATGTTCGATTGGTGCACGATCTCAGATGGCCATCATGGTAAGCGATCCTTTGAAGCTGACGCCGCATCGATCGGTGTGATCGATCGTCGCGCGGACTGGAGGTTTGGCCAAGGTCGCAGGAATAAGGGTAAAGTTTAGGGATAAAATCGCCTTAACTTTTCGATATTCCATGCATTGGGTACAACGTTGCCGTCGGCGTCTTTGAGTCGAAAGGTACCAGGTCGGAGGACTTCCACGACGGTGAAGGGTCCTTCCCATGGAGGGGACAGCTTATGCCTGCCGACGTTGGACTGGACCTGGCGCAGGACCAGGTCGCCAACGCTGAAGGATCGTCCGCGGACCTGTCGATCATGGTAACGCCAGGCGTTGTCGATATCTGGCCCGTCGCGAAAGCGGCCACATCGCGCCTCGTCAAAGTGGTCGATGGCGTCTTCTTTGTCGTCGAGCCCCGCCTCGTCGAAAGCTTGCAGTCGCGGCGCGCCGTAGTCCAGGTCGGTGGGTAAAACGGCTTCCGCGCCGAACACCAATAAGAATGGTGTGAATCCGGTCGATCGGGTCGGCGTGGTCCGTAGGCTCCAAAGGACGGAGGGCAGCTCGGCTGCCCATCGTCCCGCGAATTTCTTCAGTCGATCGAAGATCCGCAGCTTTAGTCCTTGGAGGATCATGCCGTTGGCGCGCTTGACCTGGCCATTAGTCCGCGGATGGGCCACAGCCGTCCAGTCGACGCGGATGTTGAAGTCGTTCGCAGAACTCGAGGAATTCTTTCCCTGTGAACTGCGTGCCGTTATCGGTGATGATGGAGTTCGGGACTCCGAACCGATAGACGATGTCGCGGAAGAAGTTGGCCGCCTGGACAGAAGTGATGGTGGCGACCGGCTTAGCTTCTATCCACTTGGTGAACTTGTCCACCGCAACGAGCAGGTCTGTCAGGCCCCCGGGCACCTTCTTAAAGGGACCGACTAGATCAAGTCCCCAAACGGCGAACGGCCATGTAATAGGGATCGTCTGTAGGGCTTGCGCGGGAAGATGCGTCTGTCGAGCAAAGAATTGGCACCCTTCGCAGGTGCGAACAATCTGCTCGGCATCGGCCATCGCCGTTGGCCAGTAAAAACCTTGGCGAAAGGCTTTGCCCACGAGGGATCGTGGGACGGCATGATGTCCGCAAATCCCGGCGTGGATGTCCAACAGCAGCTGCTTCCCTTGGTTCACCAGGATGCACTTCTGGAGGACCCCGGAGGGGCTCCTCTTGTAGAGGTCCTCTCAGAGCCAAGGTACAAAGGATTTCGCCACGAAGCGGCCTCGGCCCTCGGTGGGATCGGTGGGGAGCGATCTGTCAGTTAGTCGGTCGATGAAAGGTTTCCTCCATTCGGAGTCGGCGAGCAGTACACCGTGGCCCGATTTAGAAGGCTCCGACTTGAGCGCTTCGGCGATCGGAGTGGGCGCATCTTTGAGGGCTCGGCGGATGTTCAGAGGGAGAATCCAAATTAGCGGTGGAGTCTCAGAGAGTCGGAGATTTAAGATCCTGACGGGTCGGTCCCTACCGAAGCAGTTGGCGGTGGTCGGCTTCCCCATTGTAACGGCGGTAGCTATGGTGAAGTTCGAATCCCTTGAACTTTTCCTCCAATTTACGTACCTCTCGGCAGTATGCCGCCATACGATCATCACGAGGCTCGGAAGCCTTCATGACTTGGTCAACGACAAGCTTGGAGTCGCCGTGTACGTAGAGATTGCGGTGCGTCTTGCGAGGTCGGCGACAACCGGAGACCGTTGATTTGTGCCGTGATTCGGCGACATTGTTGGTGGCGTTGAAGTGCAACCGAATCGCGTACTGAAGCTTGTTTATGAGTGGAGAGATGAGGACGATTCCAGCGCCCGCCCCGTTTTTGGTGTAGGACCCATCGAAGTACATCGTCCAGTACTCGGGGTCTTCGGGTGCGGGTGGCGCCTGGGCTTCGGTCCACTCTGCGACGAAGTCGGCAGAACTCGCGACTTGATGGCCGTCCGGGGGACATACGATATGTCGTGGCCGTTGAGCTCGAGAGCCCATTTGGCTATTCTCCCAGAGGCGTCGCGGCTGCGAATGATCTCGCCGAGCAGCATAGAAGTTACCACGGAGATCGGATGCCGGTCGAAGTAGTGGACTAGCTTCCTCTTGGCGATGAGCACCGCGTGAAGCGCGCCGCACTGAGAGGGTACCGACGCCTGACTTGGAGAGTACTTCGCGATGAAGTACACCGCCGCTGCACCTTGAGTCTGCGGCCTTCTTGATCGCTCCTGGCGAAGCGCCGCGCTAACGACACAGGTCGGGCGGCGGCGATGTGAGGAGGAGCGATTCTTCCGCGTTAGGCGACCAACACCGGGCGTGGTTAAACGCCTTCAATCGATTGAGGCCTCTGCGCTTCTGCGTCCGATGAAGTGGTCGGACTTCTTGAGCAGCTTATAAAGCGGCATCTCGCGCTCACTGAGGCGGGAGACGAAACGGCTTAGGGCTGCTAGGCATCCCGTCAGCCTCTGGACTCCCTTCAGGTTGCTGATCGGACCCATCTTCATGATCGCGGCGATCTTCTCCCGATTAACCGATCGCCGCTTCGAGACGATGAAGCCGGCGGTTTTCCTTAGGGACCCGAAAACACACTTCTCGGGGTTGAGCTCGATCTGCGAAACCTTCGGAGGTTCGCAAAAGTCTCCTCTAAGTCGGCGACAAGGTTGTCAACCTTCCTAGTTTTGACGATAATATCGTCAACGTACGCCTCGATGTTACGCCCGATCTGGTCGTCAAAACACGTCTGCATACATCGTTGGTATGTAGCACCCGCGTTTGTCAGACCGAGCGGCATTGTTACGTAACAGAACGAGCCGAACGGAGTGATGAACGAGGTCGCGAGTTGGTCGAACTCCTTCATCTCTATCTGGTGGTAGCCTGAGTAGGCGTCTAGGAAAGACAGGGATTCACACCCCGCGGTGGAGTCGACAACTTGGTCGATGCGGGGAAATGGAAAAGGGTCCTTGGGACATGCCTTGTTGAGGCTCGTGTAATCAACACACATTCTCCATTGCCCGGACTTCCTTTTTACCAGCACAGGGTTGGCCAGCCATTCGGGGTGGCGGACCTCTTTTATAAACCTTGCCACCAAAAGCTTGGCGATTTGCTCGCCGATGATCTTGCGCCTTTCTTCGTCGAAGCGGCGCAAGTCTTTGACGATCGCCTTGGCCGGGCGAATATTCAAGGAGTGCTCGGCGACTTCCCGCGGGATGCCTGGCATGTCAGAGGGTTTCCATGCAAAGACGTCCCGATTGGCGCGGAGGAAGTCGACGAGCAGCGCACCTTCCTATTTGGCAGGGAGCGCGGCCCCGATGTGCACGGTCTTGGTCGGATCTTCGGGATCGACCATGACCTCCTTCGTATCCTCGGCGGACTTGAAGGATCCGGACCCCAACTTGCTGGAGTCGGGGGCGGATTCTGGGGTCTCCTTCCGGAGATTCTCGAGCTCGGCGGATGCAATGATCGCCGATGCCAACTCACAACTGGTTTTCTCGCAGTTGTAAGCGAGTTAAAAGGATGCGGCCACGGTGATGACTCCCCGCGGCCCCGGCATCTTCAGCTTGAGGTAAGTGTAGTTGGGGATCGCCATGAACTTGGCGTAACATGGCCTCCCCATGATGGCGTGATAGGAGCCAGGAAACCCCACGATCTCAAAGGTGAGGGTCTCGGTGCGGAAGTTGGCACAGTTCGAAGGCTTCTGGGCGGGTCGATCTACCCGAGCGGATGGGCTTGCAGACCAGGAACAATGCCGTGGAAAGGCGCCTTGCTCGGTCGAAGACTTGAGCGAGGGATCCCCAAGGCATCGAAGGTCTCAACATACAGGATGTTGAGGCTGCTGCCGCCATCCATGAGCACCTTGTAAAGGTGCTTCATCCCCACAATGGGGGCCACGACCAGAGGGTATCTCCCCGGGTGCGGAACGTGATCGGGGTGATCACTCCGGTCGAAGGTGATCGGTGACTCCCACCAGAGGTACTTAGGCACGGCGGAGCCGGCTGTGTGGACTTCGCGGAATGCAAGCCTGGCGGCGTTTGTCGGCGAGCTCGTTGGTCCGCCAAGATCATGAGGCGACCATCGGGTTCCGGAACTCTTGGCCGCCTCCTTGGGCTCGGCATCTGGTGCGAGTCGCGCTCTTCCCTTTACCCGTCGGGAGGTTCGAAGATGAAACGCCGGTCTCGCGATCCACTGACTTGTGTTTGACGGTACCCATGATCTCGACATGGGCTATCCATCAATTTTTCGTGGTGGGATCTGGCCTTTTCTTTGCTTGCGAGGCGATCGGTTGCGCGACCATAAGACCCTCGCGACCTGCTTCCTTTCCGTTTCTTCTTGTCGAAGCGGTCAGAGGTAGCACCGGCGTCGGGGGCGGCCTCTCGCTTGGCCTTCCCCTTGTCAAAGATAGCCCCAACAGCCTCCTCGCCGGAGGCGTGGTTGGTGGCAATGTCGAGGAGCTCCTTGGTGGTCCTGGGCTTGGCGCAGCCCAGCTTGTGCACCAGGGCTTTCGACGAGGTACCGTAGATAAACACCCCGACAACATCGGCGTCGGTGATGTCGGGGAGCTCGTTGCATTGTTGGGAGAAACGCCGGATATTGCCCCGGAGAGACTCCCCCGGCTGCTGCTTGTAGCTTTTGAGATCCCAGGAGTTCCCTGGGCGTTTATAAGTGCCCTGGAAATTGCCGACGAAGACGCTCTTTAGGTCGGCCCAACTCCTGATGGTGTTCGCAGGTAAATACTCGAGCCATGCTCGAGCAGAATCCGCGAGGTAAATGGGGAGGTACTGGATGACGAAGAAATCGTCCGTGGCGCCTCCCGCCCAGCATGCGAGTCGGAAGTCTTCTAACCAGACACCGGGGTTCGAGGCCCCAGTGTACTCGGTTATGTTGGTGGGGGCCCGGAATCTGGCGGGGAAGTTCGCCTGCAGATTTCGGCGAACATATGACCCCGCACCATCGGGGCTCGGTGCTTGATGGCGGCGGCGATACCGTCATGACTTTGGGCTGGACCGCCTCGTCGTCTGCCTTCTTCCGGTCCCCACGGTGCCGAACATTCTTGACTTTCGCCCGGTATTCGCGCAAAGGGTGCGAGAACTGGGGCCGCTCGGGCGGCGCCTTGGCCTGGCCCCGGCGCGATCTGGCGGCTGCGCGGTGGGGTGATGGAAGAAGCCCGGCGAAGAAGCGGAAGGCTGTACTGCTGGATCGCAAAGACGTTCCACTAGCCCCGGAGGTTCGGTAGGTGGCCTTAGCCCCGGATCCTCTGGATCGGGGATGCCACAATAACATTGCCTTGATGGCGACATTCGCCGGCGCGAGGGAAGTCTGATGGTCGTCGACCCTCGGCCATTGGCTGTTGAACTTGTAGCCTTGTGCGTCACAGCAGGTGCATCTGAGCCAGGCTTGCCTTGCTCGGATCGATGCAGGTTTGACAAGCTCAGCCTCTTGAGCCTCCAGCTGCTCGCGTTGCCGCTGGAGCTCCGTACGGCGGGCTTGGAGAGCCTCGGTGCGCTCGGGCTGGATTTTCGCCTCCCGCGCCTCGGCACGCCGGGCGGCAGTTCCCGGGCTGACAGAGGTCGTGGCCGAGGCGTCCAGCCCCACCATGTTGCACTCGCGAGGGTACAACACGCTGGAGGTGTGCTCCGCGTCTGGCCGAGTCGAGGCCGAGGGCTCTCCAAGAGATCGTGAGACGGAGGTTGGCGGATGGCCGGCCGTAGCCACAGTCGCGAGCTGTGGAGGTGATGCCGCCATCTTGTATGAGCTCGCGAGGACCGCTACTAGAGGTAGCGTGGTGGTAGACGGACTCCCACCTTGGGGACCGCGCAGGGTCCCCAAGCCGAAGGTCACCGAGGGTGTGGATGACGGAGTCCAGGCTCGAGGCGGGCGCTCGGGCACGGGCGATGGCGAGATGAGCGAACTCTCCATGGGATGGTGATGAAGTCGAGGGAGCCGAAGCGGATCCAACCCCTTGACGCAGATGCGTCGTTGTTGGTGAAGAAAGCCATCGAGGAGGAAAATGGGAATCCAGAGATCGCGAAGATGACGCGCGAGCTCCCCTACCTGGCGCGCCAACTGTCGGTGTTTTGTATAACCGGCAAGTAAATTCGTATGTATAGGGGATCACGCGCTCCCTCTTCTCGAATGGTTAGACCAAAGAAGCCTCAGATTTATACTGGTTCGGGCTGAATGTCCCTACTTCCAGTTCGTGGTGGCGGTTTGAATTACCCTGAGCTCGGAGAGTAAACAGAGATTACAAGCGGAGGCTAAGGCAGGCCCTTAGCACTTTCGCTCGGGAAGAGGAAGTCGGAGGGCTTTCTCGCTGGCGCCGACCAGTCGGAGAACCTGGCGATCTAAAGGCGGTGCAGTGAGAGAACTTCGTGTGAGTGCGTGTGAAGGAAAGAAAATCTATCCCCCTCCTCTAAGGGCCCTACCTCCTTTATATAGGCCGAGGGGCGGGTTACACGAGATTTGAAAAAGACAAGGGCATGCCCGTCCGGCGTCCCTAGTCTTCGGTCATGATGACGGCGGGCTCTTCGCCTGGCGACTTGGTCTTCGGTCATGATGACTGTCGCTGCTCAGCAGCGTCCCATCTGGGTGGGTAGACCTAACGGCGCCCTTTTTCGGGCGCGATATCGCCCTCTGGCGTCATCGAGACGCGGCGTCTTGAAAAGATGGGTGCTTTAGCTGAGGCCGCCCTCTGGTTGTCTTGGGAAGGAACCGTCCGTCCCAATATTACCGTTACGTCCGTGCAACAGTCGGCCCGCTCGGCGTTGATTCTTTGTCGTGGTAGAGGCGTGGGGCGAGGCTCATGAGGGGCTGGTCGAGGTCTTGGTCGAACTGCGGTAATACGATCACGAGGGTCTGGTCGGAGCGGTGCTGCGGAGATGTCGACCTGGTCGGTCGGGGCAATGGTGCGTCCGACACCAGATTCGCAGACAACCCTTTCCGAGAAGGGCGAGGCCATGTCGGTTTCACCTTGGCCGGGACTCAGAGGCTAGATAACTTCGAATGCGATCTTGAAATAGATGTATACTTCGCTGTGGGGTATCCCTGCTATGGGTATTCGTCACTTGTCAATTTTTAGGAAGATCTCTAGTCTCATGGTCCTCTAAGAAACAAAATTCCGTAGCCCTATCCACAGCCGAAGCTGAGTACATTGCTACCGGGAGTTGTTGCGCCCAACTGCTTTGGATGAGACAAACCCTGAACGATTATGGCCTCGCCTATAACCATGTTCCACTTTTGTGTGACAATGAGAGCGCCATAAAAATTACCAACAACCCCGTCCAACATCCCGTACAAAGCATATCGATATCCGCCATCATTTCCTAAGAGATCATTCCACTAAAGGCGATATCGATATTCATCATGTGAGCACAAATGATCAACTAGCCGATATCTTCACCAAACCTCTATATGAAAAGAGATTCTGTGATTTGAGGAGTGGACTAAACATCCTAGACTCTCGGAACTTGGCTTAAAAGGTTGCACACATTATGTGTTTTGTGCATTTGATTTCAGCCAAAATGTATTTCTGAAGTTGTGTGTTATTTGAAAAAAAAATTGATTTAATTCTTGGCTTGAGTCAAAACCACTTGTGATCATTGCTCTGTGTGCTTGTGTGTTCGCTGATCATAAGTGCGGAGACACCTAAAGTGTTCACAACTCACATCAGCTCATTCCTCAAAGTCAAATCTCTGTGTGCTGGAAAATTGCACATATCGGATTATCTGATATTTCATATCGAACTATCCGACTTCTGTGTTTCTGCACTCTTCGGACTATCCGATGTCGTTACATCGGGCTGTCCTGTATCTGGAAGGTTGCACTTATCGGATTGTCCGATGTCCCTATCGGACTATCCGATGTGGGAAGTTTTTCTTTCTTTGGTCAAACCGAAGGGTTTCTATCTCTCTCCCTGTGCTCACTCTAAACCCTAATTCTCTAGTTTCATCCTCTCTGGCGATTTTGAAGCTCCATGCCCTCCATCTGGATCGCAAGGGATCTACTCCACCAAATTGGTTCTTCATCTCGAGGATTATCACCTCTCCTCTCTGCCATTTGGATTTTGTCTCAGGTAACCCTAATTCTCTCGTTTTAGGGTTTCTCATCTCCATGTGATTTCCTACAAGTTCCTTCGGTAGGATAGTTCCCCTACACCCTAGGATGGTGTACCACAAGTTTGTTACAAAATGTGTGGATCATTTTCGAGAAATTGACATTTTGTGTTCTTACCGTGAATATCGGACTATCCGACCTTGGATATCGGACTATCCGATAATAAATATCGGACAGTCCGACCCAAAATATCGGATTATCCGATATTTTTAGTAAGTTACAAAAATGGCCAGCTTCTCCTCATTCCGTCGCCTATCGACTCAACTTCCTCTATCTTCTCCTCTAGATCTATGCCATGGCTGCCGGTGATGATAAGGGTGAGAAGTTGAAGAAGATGCTCCACTCTGATGACCAGAGCCAATACAAAAGGAAGACTCCCACTGATAAATGAACTAAAGCTGTATCCGGGCGAGGAAAACCCTCAGATACCTCAGCGGCTGTGTTAGAAGAAGATGAACACGAAGTGGAAGCTGCCCCAGCTCAAAATCCTGGAGCTGGTTGTCTCCAAAGGGCCCAAGCAAAAGGGGATTTCTATTTCTGAGCCCAGTCATCAAGATAATGCTCCTCCTGCTCATGCTTCTCCCTCTGTTGCTCCTAATCCTTCAAGGAAGGGCAAAGAGGCTGCCTCCAGTGCTACAGCTAAAGGCGATAAGGGAAAGGGACCAGCTGCAGAAGAAGAAGATTTTTTGCCTTTTCCTATTTTGAGCAAGCCATCTAGGCGTCCCGATCTTCAGAGAAATGTGGTGAGATACAAGGGCAAGTCAGCATTAGTCAAGAAGGAGAGATCAGTTGATCCTTGGTCCAAAAGCAAGTTCTCTTCGGATAATCGGTTCTGGACTTTCTTCCAACAAGATTTCTATGAAACGGTTATTTTTCCTTAGAAGAGTCCCACAGTCAATATGCAATGGATTGACTGGGAATATATGGAAGGTCTCGACGATCCCATCTTCAATGAAGTCATCGAAGCTTGTGAGAGGCTCGGAATCAAGCGGATCATGGAGTTGAAGCAAGATTGGAACACTGAAGTAATTGCTCAGTTCTACGCGACCCTCTTCATCGAGCTGGAATATATGAATTGGATGACTGAAGGTGTCCGCTACAGAATGTCCGTTGGCAGATTTGGTCAACTTCTGGGTTTCAAAGCCGCCGAAGCAATGGACAAAGATGATATTCACAGCACCCGTTCGCTAACCGCTGAAAATCTTAATTCTTTGTACATTGAAGACTCTGCCTTCGAGCCAGGATATACAAAATTTCTAAAGCCAATGCCTGCCGCAGCAAACATACTCCTCAGAAAGTCTATAGCTTCGAAGGAAGGTGACGCGTCCCGTATCCTCTCTTACACTCGTGATATTCTGAAGAGGATGCAACCGGGTGGTAGACCTTTCATGGTCGCTCTATATCTATGGAATGAGATTCATGCCAACTCTCTGGACCCTAAGCGCAGTTGTGGCTTTGCGCCTTACATCATGAGAGTCATTGAGGGTGTTACTAAGCTAAAATTCGAGTATGACATGAACCATCTTGGACTGCAGATCAGGCCAGTAAAGCAAGTGGTCCCCAGTGCCCCTCCTAGGTCAGCTCCATCTGCATCAGTTCCTCCTAGCTCAGCAGCTCCGTTCGATTCTTCGCAGTCATCCGCCACAAATGATCGAGTTCTGAAGTTTCTTGTTGAGATGGCGAAGAAGAACGCTCAGCAGCTCAAGGCCATTCAAAGGCACTTGAACCTTCCTTGCTCTGATGACGATGAGATCGAGGATCCGTTCGCCACTCCGGCCGGTGCAGCTCACCCGGACTCCGAAGACAGTGCCGCGAGGTCAGGAGATGAATCTGAGGGCAGCGAAGACTAGTTTTCTATTCTTAGTTTCTTTTTCCTTTTTGGTGCCTTGATGCCAAAGGGGGAGAGAAAAGCTTTATCCTTTGTCTTGTGAGCTGTCTTGTGAGCTATGAACACTTTTGGTATCTTGAAAATCTTTTGCCTTTTTCGATTTGTTGGTTTACAGTGCTTATTCTTCATTTGCAATTTATTATCATTAATTGTTGCCAAGCTCTGGTGTATAAATGCTTGATGTGTTTGCTCTGATGCTTGATTACGTTAGCTCTGGTATATCATATAAAGATTTATTACCTGAATGCAAAGATATAGGGGGAGAACCTCTTCTCTAAAATGTGCATTTGATCTCAACTCAAAACTCTAAGGCACATATTTAGGGGGAGCCCAACATATCTTATGTATTCACAAAATCATTATTCATTCATTATTGACAAGCTTTAATCGTGTTGTCATCAATCACCAAAAAGGGGGAGATTGAAAGTGCATCTAGGCCCCTAATTGTGTTTTGGTTGATTAATGACAAACGTTTAAGGGGACTAATAGTTTCAATGAGCTTATGAACAGGTAATAAGTCCAAAGTGAAACGCATCTACGGACGTTGATGACCCTCAAAAAGGAAAAGAAGAACTGTGTTGACTCCGTGTAGATTTTATATTTGTTTTGAATCAATAGGATCGCCGTACTATCAAGAGGGATGAAATGTAGATGCTCTAGAAAAAGTCTCTATGCTCAGATGATCTTCTTTTACAAAGTTAGAATTAAGAAACACGAAGCACGACACTCACATCGCTGTTTTTATCTTGCTGTTTTTATCGGATTGTCCGATATCAGGTATCGGATAGTCCGATACTATCGGATTTTCCGTTGTGAGTATGTGTTCTAAACCCAGTCCTTCTCTGGAATTATCGGACAGTCCGATAGTTGGCATCGAATAGTCCGATGAGGACTTGAAGAGTCATTTTTCCCTAAGGACTTGAGAATGGTACTCTCTGGAATATCGGATTATCCAATGTTTAATATCGGACAGTCCGATATGGACTTAGAAAGATTTTGAACCATCTTTGAAAATGGGAACTCTCTGGAATTATCGGATAGTCGATGTTTGATATCGGACAGTCCGATATACACTTGGAAAATTTTCAAAGTGATTAAGTTTTTGGGTACTCTCTAGAATTATCGGAAAGTCCGATGTTTATCATCGGATAGTCTGATCTGTGTTTTTGGTTCAAAAGAATTTGAATTTTGGGTGAAGTCGATCCGGAGATTTTCACACATCGGATAGTCCGATGTTCCATATCGGATAGTCCGATGTGTGTCTGACACAGTGCATAACGGCTAGTTTTTGTGTCTTGGCTATAAATGCTCCACCCCCTCCCTCATTTAAGAAGGCAGACTTTGTGCTGAACATTTATTGCTTCTAAGCTATTATCTTGCTCTCTCATGAGTTCTCCTTGAGATATTTGTTGAGAGTTGAAGCAAGTTGAGTTTTAGTGCTAAGATTTCAAACCGTGAAAAGTTCATTTGGGCACTAGAGTGATTTCCAAGATTGGATCTGCATTCCATTTGTTACTCTTAGAGATTGAGGTCTCCTAGACGACTAGGAGTCGCCGGGAGCCACCAAGACATCGTGTGGTGAGCCTCGGAAATTTGTGAAGGTTCGATTCCACCTCCGCAAGGAAAGGGATCATGGAGTGAAACCGGCGAGTGCATTTGTGCAACACTGGGAGGAAAAGGGTTGAGAGAGACCCCGGCTCAAGTGTGACCGAGCCGCCTCAACGGAGACGTAGGATCTCCTCAAGGATCCGAACTTTCGGGAACAATCAACCATGCATAAAATCCTTGGTTTGGTCTTTTCTCGTAGCTTTGATTAAATTGATCTTGAAGTAATTGCAGTAGCTAGCCATCTACTCCTTGTTGCTTACTCTTGTTTAACTTGACTTGTGTTAAATCTGATAGTTCCCGCTCTGATCGGATAATCCGATTGTGCATATCGGAAAGTCCTATACATATCGGATAGTCCGATATTCAAAGTCAGATAGTCCGATTCTTTTCCGCTGCGATTTAAGATTTAATTTTATAAACGCCTATTCACCAACCCTCTAGGCGACTATCTCGATCCTTCACCATGAACACTTGAGCTTCGTATGGCATGAAGCAAATCACACACTCTAGTGTGTCAGGTTCGATGAAGAAGGCCATGGCTACTGTCTCCTCTTCATCATGCCGTGTGGTTGGCTTGGTTGCTTTCTTAAGCGTATCCGCTGTCTTCTTCAGCGTGCAGCTGTCTATGGACTTGTTCGCACTCCTTTTCTTCATCGATCCCTGGATCACGTACACTGATGGATCCTTATTTGCTAACATACTTTGTTTTTACAAGTGATCATTCATTATGATCGCGGCGTACGTAGGGAGATTCCTCTGTATCATTCAGGACACTAATGTCTACGTCCACCGTGAAAGGAGGCAGCTCGTCGAACTGATTATACTCTTCTTTGTCCGTGACGCCCTCAACTCCGACAATCCTTCTTTTACCTGGAAGAACCACGTGGCGCCTTGGCTGATCGCTACTGCTAGTCTTCTCCTTCTGCTTTTTCGGTTTGCTATCCATATCCATCACATAGAATACCTGTGTCACATCATTAGCGAATATCTGAGCGGTTCGTCCTATAGGCCACTTGCTTGAGGTCCACGGTTGTCATACCGTACTAAATCGATCTCTCTACCGTGTCGATTTGACCCATTGGCACCGAAACAGAGGGACTTTTAAAGGTCCATACTCGAGCTCCCAGATTTCCTCTATGAAACCATAATAGGTGTCCATCTTTCCATTTTTGTCCAAGGCATCTATACGGATACCACTGTTTTGGTTGGTGCTCTTGCTATCCTGGGCTGTCGTGTAAAATGTGTACCCATTTATCTCATACCCTTGGAATGATACGATTGTCATGGACGGTCCCCGAGCCAAGAGTTTCAACTATTCATCATCTGTCTGGTTGCCCAACAGTTGCTTTTGTAACCAACTGCCAAAATGATCCATTTGCTCGACTGCGATCCACTTATGTGACTTCTGTGGGTATTGGTCGCGTAGACTCATCTCGTGATCATAGATATACGAAGCCACTACAATTGCTTGTTTCAATACCGTGAAATGTGCTTGTTTACATGAAAGTAGATCGTCGCTATAGGATTCTTTTCTCCCTAGAGTCCCTTTTCCCCGTAGTCTCCCCTCACGGCGTGATACAGGGACGCCAATCGGATTCAGATCATCAATGTAATTAACACAAAACTCAATCACCTCCTCTGTACCAACACCCTGCGCAATGCAGCCTTCTGGGTGAGACCGGTTACGAACATACTTCTTTAGGACACCCATGTACCTCTCAAAAGGGAACATATTGTGGAGAAACACGGGTTCGAGAATTTCTATCTCTTTAACAATGTGGACCATGAGATGGACCATAATATCAAAGAATGACAGAGGGAAGATCATCTCAAGGCTAACCAGACTATCGACCACGTCATCCTATAGATTAGATACCTTATTCGGCTCGATGACTTTCTGCGATACCGCATTGAAGAACGAACATAACTTTATGATTGTCTCTCGTACCCAGTCCGGCAGAATACCTCGCACCGCCACTGGGAGCAACTGTGTCATCAACACGTGACAATCATGGGATTTTAGGTGTACGATTTTATTCTCTTTCGTGTTTATAAGTCTCCTTATGTTTGAGGAGTATCCAGAAGGGACCTTCACAGTGTTCAAAAACTTAATCATGTTTTTTCTCTCTTCTTTGCTCAGAGTGTAGCTCGCGGGGTGGAGGTAATGTTGTCATTTCTCTCTCTTTTTCGGATGTAGGTCATTCCTGAGTCCCAATAGCTGTAGGTCCTTTCGTGCTTGAAGTGTATCTTTTGACTTACCGTACATATCTAGGAAACCTAGCAGGTTCACGCAGACATTCTTCGTGATATGCATGAAATCCAGTGAGTGGCGGACCTCTAAGTCTTTCCAGTAAGGTAAGTCCCAAAATATTGACTTCTTCTTCCAAATGGCCTTCGTGTGACCTTGTTCAGCCGGGATAGGTTTGCTACTAGGACCTTTTTCAAATACTACTTTCAGATCCTTTACCAAAGAAAATACAAGCGTCCCACTGCGATGCATGGGCTTCTTACGTTTCTCTTTTGTCCCATCAAAATTCTCACCCTTCCTCCGTAACGGGTCCTTCATATGGAGGAACCTACGGTGGTCCATGTACACAACCTTTCGAGAGTTTTTTAGGTACCTGCTGTCCGTATCCTCTAAGCAATGGATGCGGGCTTCATATCCTTTGATAGATAGGCCCGACAGGTTACCAAGTGCAGGCCAGTCGTTGATGATTACGAATAGCAATGCACGTAGAGTGAAGTGCTCTCTTTTGTACTCATCCCATACATGTATACCATCGTTCCACAGTGTTAGCAGATCTTCAACCAACAGTTTGAGGTACACATCGATGTTGTTTCTAGGTTTCTTCGGGCCTTGCATAAGCAATGGCATCATAATGTACTTCCGCTTCATACACAGGTAAGGAGGAAGGTTGTAGATACATAGAGTCACAGGACAAGTGCTGTGACTGCTGCTCATATCGCCGAACGGGTTCATCCCATCCGTACTCAACCCAAACCTTATGTTCCTTGCATCCTCAGCAAAGTCTGGCTATGTTTTATCGACTTTCCTCCACTGGGAGCCATTAGCAAGGTGCCTTAGCCTTCCGTCGTTCTTACAGTCTTCTTTGTGCCAGCGCATCATCTGGGCATGCGCTTTGTTCGCAAATAAACACTTCAACCGGGGGATTATAGGGAAATACTACACCTTAGCAGGAGGTCTCTTCTTCTTACGCTGCCCTCTACCTCACAGGTTATCACGCTGGTCTTATACCGCAGTTTTGCACACGGACAAGCTTCCAAATCCTCATACTCATTGCGATAAAGGATACAATCATTCGACATGCATGTATCTTACAGCCTCCAACCCCAAAGGCGGACAACTTATTTGGCATCGTCGTAGTTTCGGCGATATGTTCCCCTCTGGAAGTAACTTCTTTATGAGGCATAACAACTCGTCGAATCCCTTATCAAACAATCCATTGGTCGCCTTCCATTGCATCAGTTCTAGTGTGGTACGTAACTTTTTATGGCCCTGTCAACAATTTGGATACAACAGTGTTCCGTGGTCCTCCCATAGGCGCTGAAACTTTTCATAATGTCTTTCATCGATGTATTCTCCCTCTCCATCAAGCAGCATCTGGTCTAGGTCATCATCACCAAACTCCCCCAATGTATCTTTGAAAGAACCGTATTGTCCAGCGTCCGGGATATTGTTGTCCACCTCTTCTTCTTCACCGTCTTCCTGTATAATCTCTTCTTCACCGTGCTTAGTCCAACAGGTATAGTTTGACATGAAACCTCTTGTGAGCAAATGGAAGTGGAGGTGGCTGGATTTTGGCCACTCTTTCTCATTCTTGCAGTCTATGCATGGACAGCATATGTAGCCTGACGTCGTATAGGCATCGGCCGCACGAAGAAAATCTTGCAAACCCTGCAAGAACTCCGGGGAGCGTCGGTCCATATACATCCATCGCCGGTCCATCTACATTATGTTACATCAAGGTAACTGTTAGCTTATTTTCCGATAATGAATTGTTGGACATTTTCTAAAATCCAAATTAAACTAATATTTTCTTTATTTAAAATTATTTAAAATTTTAGGTTGATAAATTTAATTTTAGGTGAAATTTTTTAAAAGATAGTATTTTTAAAATGACAATATTTCATCACATATTTTTTCTATACAAATTGTTATTTTTAAGGTAGCTATATTTTTAAAACGACTTTATTTCATTACATGTTTTTAAAAGGACTATATTTCATTACATATTTTTCTATAAAATGATTATTTGCTCCGGTATTCATATTCGACAAGTTTTTGCAACCTACTAAAAGAATTGGTCAATCAAAATCTAGATTCAAAATTCTTCATCGACTGATGGAACCAAAACTTAAATATTAGCTAGATCCACACCTTCAATTTGAGCTACATCATAATCCAAGTAAAATCTAAACTTACATAACAAGTTTTTGCAACCTTCAAAAAGAATTGGTCCATTAGAGTCTAGATTCAAAATTCTTCACCGATCGATGGAACCAAAACATAAATTTGAGCTAGATCCACACCTTCAATGCGAGCTATATTATAATCTAAGCAAATTCCAAACTTACACAACAAGTTTTTGCAACCTACTTGAAAAGATCGAGTTAGATCTCTACATTCATAATCTTTCATCCATCATGGGAAAATATCAAAATTTCTTCATATTTCAAGTAAAGAAGAGGCTCCATTTAACACCAAATGTAGTGAGGAATGATGTTACTAACCTTAGTTACCTTGGTTTCTAGTAAAATGACCAAAATTTGAAAATTTGGGCAGCACCTCCCCTCTCTTGAAGCTCTTGGCCGAAGCTCCTGTTCTTATCGCGCACTAAACTGTTCTTAGTCGGGCAGAGAGCGGGAGGAAGAAGGAGTTTAAATTGGAACCTAGTAGACATAGTAGTGGTTGGAAACACTAACCGGTACTGATGATCTAATATCAGTACCGGTTCGTGATATGAACCGGTACTAATGAGCCCCCGCTAAATAGTACCGGTTCGTAACACGAACCGGTACTAATGTTAGATCATCGATACCGATGTCTTGATGAACGATCTTGAGCCCCCAGCGCAGCCTGTTGCTATTGAACTGGGACTGTTGTAACTATCAGTCCCGGGTTATGCCCAACTGGCACTGATAGGCTGGTATTAAAGGTCGGTTCTGTAGTAGTGAAGATGTCTACATTGATTATGCTACAAGATGGAATTTATCTTAAGGTGGAATTTGTTGATTTATGATCCAAATTTCCACGTTATATCTGTTTCTCTTGTTCCTTTTGATTTGATCTACTTCATCTGTTCTACGTGTTGATTTTCTAACATATAGAGGTATAAATCAGATTAGAGATAGAGTTAGTTAAATAGAGATAGAGTAGGGATTTGTATCGAATTCCAACTCAACGATTGGGGGAGATGAAACAAATCGATTGGAGACTCCATTTTCAAGACATGACGGGGGATGATGCTCTGGAAATTAAACTTAGGTTTCGGAGGCGTCAGGAGTGCAAAGGATGCCCGCGACGATACCTGCGACATAGTTAGCACCCGCTCAGCAGCTACCAGTATTCACGAATATTGCAGCCCGCGGTCTCGTATGTTCACTGTCCCCTTCAGATTCCTGAAAACTGGAAGTTCGGCGTGCTTGTAATGAACAATGACGGGGCTCGGGCTATAGATTAACTTATGGTATGATGCGTTGCATTTCGCAATGTGCTTTGTTCATGTAAGCTCTTCCCATAGTGTCACAACAAACAGCAGCATGTTTAAGGTCACTCTGTTTCTATCTATATACTCCCTCGGTCACAAATAGTTGTCGTTTTAGACATCGACACGATCTTTAAAATACAGTTTTGACCACTAATTTATATTATAATATATTTATAAACCCAATAAAATTATAATATCATGAAAGTACATTTCGAGACAAATCTTCACATATGATTTTCATGCATCCAATTTACATATTTTTAAAAATATCTTCAGTTAAGGTTTCAAAAGTTTGATTGCACCTATGTCTAAAATGACAACTATTTGTGACCAGAGGGAGTATTTATTAAAATTTTGAGTATGTAATTGAAGTTATTAATTAGTTCTGTCTTGCATAAAGATAAGAATTGAAGGACGGCCTAACTTACAATTGACATTATGAGATCCTTGAGTATGGATCGCTTGATATTGCAGGCAGTCACCTGCCTCTCAAACGAGTAAACAACAACTCAGCCTGTCAGCTCAAATACAAGTACAACTGCTAATGGTGTTCGTTTTGAGAGTTTTCTTTTGCACGAAATCACGGGTCCATCTCGATCAAGGTACATAGCAGAGTGAGGAAATCTATATTTGATTTACTTGTTGCATAGGACCACTGGAGTACTTGAGTAATTGCATTGATAGAAAAAGCACTTGTTGTGTCAATTGGTTGTTGTGGTGATCGCGAAATCTCTTACCATTCACTTGTGTGAGGCTCCTGCTGCAATTGAATGCATGTCTTTCAGACTATTAGCTCCCCTTTATAAACACACTCAGCTTCCGGACTGAGTTCATTGAGATACTTGTGTCGTAAATTTGTCATTTCATTACGGTTTGAGCCAAGCTTTAATAAATTTTCCCGAGTGACACAAAAGATGAACAAGTGACGATCCCAAACAACATAATCAGAGAGAAACCCGGTTTTCAGCAACTCGGATAGACATACTAGTACTGGCATGCATGTAGTCTAGTAGCTAGCACAGGGAAAAGATTTGACAAAAAGTGGTTGTTCATATTACAAGACTAAATGAATGAGTTGCATTTCTCAAAAGAAAAACAGAAAGAAAATGGGTAATAGCTAGGAGTAGCACGTATTAATCTCAAAAGAAGATGAAATGTGGTATGTCCTATGCTTAATCAAATTCTTATAGTAATAAAGAAGTTTTGGATATAAATACAGGGGTAAGCCTCAGTTGTAAAAGAGAACAGAGCGAGAAGTAATAAAGAGAAAATTGTCCTAAAATTTTTTGGCGTTCTATTTTACAGTACACACATGGAGTTAAAGGCTAGTTAAAGCCCAGCTACATATACATACGCACACACCCAAACTCTTCAAATTTGAGCTCTAGAAAGACAACAAGCTCATTTGAGCTCTAGAGAGATAACAAGCTAGTGATTTCAAGACTTATTTTACTGTTACTTTCTCCCTAATTTTTGACGGTTTCTATACAATAATACAATATGTAAATTGAGCTTAGAGAGGAGTGACGAGTGAGATTTGATGTGGAGTAAAAGGCTTAGGAGTTGGAGGCATCGGGAGCACAACAGATGCTCAGCTTCATGGCGGATCAACCCGTTACCTGAAGAAAGCTGCCGGGCGGTGGCCACACTCATCACATGCAGTTTTGAGCGTTTCAAGGTTGCCTGGAAGGTATTCGTCCGATGACACTCATAGGACAGGCACACGGAGCAGTGGAGGAGCACAGAACAAGGTTCGTGCACCATGCGTGCGAGATCGGATCGGAGGCTGCAGAGGCCATGGATGAGCAAGTGCGGCAGCAAGCTGCGAGCCAGTAGACGGGTAGTTCGTGGGTGGGCAAGGTGGCAGATGGTGGCCGAGGAGTTGCTGCAACATGGGTTAAAATTGATATCCGAATTACTATCCGTTTTCATCCCTAGGCACGGCGAAGGCGGTGGCCATGAGCTGAGCATGGCCGCAAATGACGAGCAGGCGGCCGGTCGGGTATGGCTGGCAAGGCCGCCGAGTATGCCCAATATTTTATTTTATTTTATTTTTTTTAACTTGGTCAAAATTTGAAACTTCCATGACACTTCGTGAATGTGTTATGAAACTTGGCAAAAATTCATTTGAATTTTGAAACTCCAATAAAAATTGGTTGAAATTTGTTTCGAAACTTGTCTGACACTCACATTTGAAAACTTTTTGGAATATCAAGTTTCATACATGAAAGCCGGTAAAACAATGTTTAGTTTGTAAACTGCTTCAATCTCATGTTTGAAACTCAATGCTTTAGTTTTTGAAACCTAAAACTTGTGGAAACTCGAGGTTTCAGTCTTTGAAACATTGACAACTTGATTGAAACTTGCTTTCCATATATGTTTCATCCTGTTTTTTTATATGAAACTTGACGGAAACATTGACGAAATCTTCTATAACTCTTGAAACACCATGACAAGATTTTATGAAACCCTCTGAAACTTCTTGAAACTCAATGAAGAATTTTTATGAAACCTTCTGAAACTTCTTGAAATGTTTTTGAAATTTATTTATGAAATGTGCTGAAACCTGTTTAAAATTCAAACTTGTACATGCGTTGTGGCAATTAGGTTTTGACTAAATTTTCTGGAAAAGAAAAAGATAAAAAGGGGGTTTAGCAGCCCAACTAGGTCGAGGCAAGGCCCATTGGGCTAAGCCTACCCAGCTTGCTAGGCAAAAAGGCGACACAGTTGTCACTGCATGCCCGCAACCCTAGACGAGAGAGGGGGGAGGGGATGGGTGGTGGCGGCGATGGCGCCAGGGGCTCGGATCTAGTTCTTGCGGTGGCAGTAACCATGTCTTCTAGCGGCTATTACTCCCTCTTTGGCTCCTCCTAGGCTCTATTTAATTCAAGTCTGTGTTCCTTCTCAATACACAAAGAGCAACAACATGATTTATTTCCCATTTTCCTCTATCTCAAATCCACCTCTAGTTTTCTTCTCCTGTAGCAGTACTTTGACTAGCTTCTTGGCTACCCGACAACCGCATGAGTTTATCGGCTCCAATCTATCATCATTTACCCATGCCTGCCTCTTTTCGTGTGTAACCCATAGTGAACCGAGGATGGTGAAGACAGTCAGCGACTCGAGGCACATCATTGACAGTGAGGTGCCTGACAACTTCGGTGTAAAACCAAACTAATCAACATATCACTGGCATCTGACAAGGTTCAATTCCTAATAACTTGCCTCCTCCTAGAACTCCTCCATAGTAGGTGCAGACTCCTTTTCAACTGATGGATTTGTTGTGACAATGGTGAATATATAATGCACTCAACAAGTTATGTATAGAATGCAAGTTTATTATAACTACATGAATGGCTTATTCCAAAGAATTGTTGATATGGCTATTTCACAATAAAGCGGCATTTTCAATTGAATACAATAAATAAATTTAAAACATTAATAACATAAATAACAATAATAATAAATCTTTCAAGTATTTCTTAAAATAAACTGGCACACAGCCTAGACCAAATTCCATTTCTTCCATTGGCACATAACCACTCTTCCCAAGTTTTATTTTATAAAATCTAACCCTTCTGTGAAATTTTTGAGCATTGTCCATAACCATGGACACGACTATTCAAATAGGATGGCACTCTGTAAGGTTATACACTTTACCCACAAGATATGATCAATATTATAATATCAGCCAAAACACATACCTATTGATGTGCGACTAAGAAAATCATAAAAACCTTTTAGATACTCTATCTAAAAATAGACACTCCTGATAAGCCTAGTCTCACTATTCCTCCCTCACACAAAGTAGAAGAATAAGAGGGATTCATCGTTGGACTAGGAACAATTACTATTCAAGATGTGGAGCCACTGCAACGCACACCTTTCCCAACTACACACACAGCTTGGTTATTCTCTTGAGATATCATATGTCAAGACTCAAGAACTTACTGAGCTATGTGTGACCCATAATGGACAAATTAAGAAATTTGAATGAGCTTAATCAAAATTCGTACGAAGGAGAACCGACTCTCAGACAAATAAATCAACAAAAATAGAAAGAATAAATAGTATTCCCATAATATTCCTTCCCACGAAACTGTGAAGAATCGAGATGGCGATCAGAGGGGAGTGAATGATCCCAAATAAAAATTTTTCCCCAAACAAAACAATCCACCCAAACTCTCAAAGAAAATACTCAAAAGGGAGTAAACGAGAAGGAACAAATGCTTTGTAGGGGCAGTGCCACTATAGGAAGACTGATAGCACTGAACACCGGTAGTACCGCACAATGAGCGGTAGCACTGGGCTCAAGAACAACAGGAAGAACAGAGTCTGAAAACAGTACGATCCAAAAAGCAAATTTTGAGAAATCTTTTGATCTGCTAGACAAAAACTCATGAAACTTGGTAGATGTACTCCTAAGGATGTCAGGAACTCATTCCAACCTTCAAACATAAGGATTGACGTCAAAGTTTTAATCCTTTTACCCATAAAGGAAGAACACACCAAGTTTGAGTAAAACTCAAGAACTCGATCTAAGACTTGCTCGTGGGGTTTTAATGATCAAGATGATCTTGGAGGACTTCCCACATATCATAGCAAGTAAGAACACAAGTCCAAAACTCCGCAAATATAATCTTAAAGAATGATTCACTCAAGAACACAAAACTAGTTTCTTGCAAGAAAAACACATGTAATGCCTAAATGATTGGGATATGATCTGAAGAAAATTCATCCATCAATCAACATCCTTGGCAAAAGAAGCACAAGCATGTGGAAGGATGGGAGGCAAATCCAAATTGCAAAAATGTAAATTGCAAGAATGTAAGTGCGGAATTAAATGCGGATTTAAAACATAATGTAAATGCGTAAAGTAAATTCAAGTATAAGGGAAATGTGTTTTGGATTTACAGAAAGGAGGATTACAAAGCCTCACTACAACGTGGGCAAAGCTCAAAGGAGCACCAAAAATCTTAAAACTTTCAAGAGGGGGAAGGCTACCCCTACCCCTCTATTTATACTACTTTTGGGCCACCTATCACCTTTGGATGAGTCCCTCAACCCTAGGGCACTCTATCAAGGGCTAGGATTGACCTACTCACACAACCATACAAGGGCTAACCTAAAATCCACCAAATAAACTAGGTTTTCTTACATGGTTTTCAAAGCACACCAACTAGACCTGCTATCCTATCAACTAAACCGCGATCCAACAGCCCTACTTCATACACGCAGTGTCTAGCTAGCATCTTATCCATTTCTTGTCTTCTAGGTTTGCACCAACTCCGTCTCCGATCATCTTCTGGCGATCCTCGACCGTTTGGACCTCCGATGCTCCCCGCCTAGTCCTAGTCATCCTCCGCCTCACCATAATCAAAACCGGGCGTCCTGCAACCATCAAAGACAAGAAAAATCCATCACATAGCAATGTCCAAAAAGATATGCAATAAACATCATAAAGTCATCAAATATATCCAATTCTGCTTATAAGGGCTGGTGCTACTGCCCTTAGGCCAGTAGCACCGTTGGCCCGGTCATATCACCCCCTGGCTGGTATGACCGCCTTAAAAAATCGTAAAAACACCTTCTCTGAAAAAAACGTACCGGACTGAGGCCAATGCTACCGCCCATAGTGGATCGGTGCTACCACCCCTAGCCCAGTAGCACCGCTCGATGCCTAACTAGAAATTACCCTCTTTGAAATTATCACGCTGGCCATTGGCCCGGTGCTACCGCCTTGCTCGGTGCTAACACACCCAAGCCGGTAGTACCGCCAGCTGGTGCTATCATCTATGTTAGATCGGTAGCACTGCCCTTATTGGACAGCACTTAAAATGCTTCAAATTTGGATTTAAACCTCAAATCTCCCTTAAACTCAAACACTACTAGCTTGAACAATGTCAATAACTCATCACACACATGGGTAAACCTCCACATGGTCTTTCAAACTGACATGTGGACTCGAACTTTTTAATTAAAAATTAAATTTCTGGATTTTATAAAAATAACAAAGAATGCTATATGGACTATAGGTCCATAGACCGAGTGCACAACACATGACTCTGGTCCACGATGGTCCTAGCTCATGGGCATGTCTCCCTAACATGTGGCCCCACATGTTAGAGACATGGCTCATGGTAGATTAAGCCTATGCACAGATCTATTGCCTACGCGGCCACTGACTCAACAACGTGGCAGGCCATGTCGACTCCATGTTGACTCCACATTAGCACAACGGCATGGGGACATACGGTCGATGACAGTGAGCAAAAAGCGGCACTATGATGACTCCAGGTCATCATACCTAGAAGCTCTCCACATAACATCCGGCAGTGACAGTGGCAAGCAAGGGAAAAGGCGCGGTGTGGGCTCCATGGTGACGAAGACCTATGGTAACGCTCCCCACAAGATTGTGTGCACACCAGAGAGAACATGACATGATGAACATGATGCTGGGAACAAAGAACTTGGAGACTCACTGGCAGTGGTGAAATCCAAAGTTTCCTCTCGTGGGGGGCCTCACAAAGAGCTCCAAAAGCCTCCTAGACAGTGACTCCTCGTGGCTTCCAAAGCTAGGGCTTCGATTGCTTGACTCAAGGTGATCCCAATGAGTGCATTAAATACTCCTCAACATCTGTGTAGAGCATGAGAAGGCAACCATATCCGTGGCAGACACATTTCGAACACAGTGTCCAGGTTGGCACAGAGATGACGACACTGACAGGTGGGACCCACTTGTTAGTGGCTCACATGGCGAGGTTGGCAGATTGGGCTGGCTAGCTGCAACGCTTGGCTAGGCCACACGGCTGACTTGGGTTGGACTGTGCTAGTTTCATCGCAAAAGCCTTTTCCAAGTTTTTATATACTTATGATTTTAGAAAATATAGAAAATAAAATGTGCTCCAAATAAATAACAAATAAGCTTGAAAAATCCCAAAGAATCCTATAAAATACTTTAGAGCATATAGAACCTAAATAAAATATTTTGACAATTGTTCACTTAAATATTAATCTTATTAAATCCTTTCTAACTTAGGAAATTCACATTATGGTTTAATTAGTAATAAAAATTCTTAAAAATGTAAAATATATAAAACCAATTCAAAGATGCAAAAATTTGGATGTTACAATGTGGTTGTATTGATCATGTTCTTTCTTAATCTTGAAAAATATTTGAATTTGAGTAATGTTTATATTTATCTGGTTCTTATCTGTACTTTTTGATATGATGCGTATAGACATCGATGTCCCGAACTTCCCTCGTCGAATCAGAAGGGGATCAAGTGTTCAACAAGCAAGGCAAGTACACCTTTGATCATATTTGAACCCATATTTCATAGTTATACATGTTTTGTTTAAAACTACTATGCATGTGTGTAATTTTGGTAAAAATTACTATATTGGTAAGGATGATAGATCGATGTATCCAATTGTTGCATTCACCCTACCTTTACAAATTGATACCTTCACCATTGTTACCCTAGTAACTATATCCACTATCCTTAAGTATTAAAAGTGGAATTGTATAGTAGAAATAAACGCTAGATTCTTAGCCATGCTTATACTTTTATTAGACCATTAGCTTGGATGATGATTCAAATATTCAAATGGGAAATACATGTGATATGGTTCAAAGGAGGTACCTTTGATGTTTTGGGTACAAATGAATTTGGAAAGCATGATTTAGACTTGGGTGAGTGGTTGTTGTGAAAGGTGCAGGTGCACGTAGGGTATGTGGAACTCGCGTAGGTCACTAAGGACCGACTATTGTCTCAATTGAACCAAGTGTATATATACAACCATATGTCTAGAATCGGATAGACCTAGCATAATAAGTTGTTGTGTTCTGGCAATTTAACCGCAGGTTATATTAATAGGTAGAAATTGGGCTAGTGCGAGCAGAGGATGGGACATTCATGCTCGTAGGGGCTTTTGTGCTGACTCAAATGGATACCAACACAACTATAAGATATTAAGGTTGGAAAGTGCTCCACAACTTGAGAGGTAGATCATAGGGCACCAATTGTTATAAATGGAAATGTAAAAGCTTTGTCATAATCTCTTAGTCGCACGCTAAAGGAAGCGTGTAATGGCTGACATATGGGATGATAATATCATGTGGGTAAAACAGACACCTATGTAGTGTTAAATCTATTCAAATAGCTATGTCTCCAGTTGTGGACAACGCTTGGTGAAATCCCACAATAAGTAGTTTTGTGTTTTTAAAACTGATTTGGTTATTTATGGATAGAGAATCTATGCACTATTTGTCTTGCAAGAGGACTTTGCTGAGTTTTAATGTTGTGGAAGGATACCACTGGTTGTTTATGATACTTATTGTTTATTATTACTTGCTTATCAAATATCAAATTACATCATAAATTCTGTTTGCAATGTACTACTTGTTATTGTTAAATAAATCTTTCTTTGTGCAAAATTTGAGAACATGGTACGATATTCATTCCCTTGACATAGCCTTGCATATAATATACCTTTGTTTAAAAGTTTTATAGAGTACGATTTTCATACTCAACTGTTGCTTGTTGAACATATTCAGAGGTGGGGTTGAAGAACTATCATGTGATTACCTTTATGCCTCAGGCTTCGGTGACAAAGATGTTGCTTTCTAGGTTGTCCCTATCAGTTGCATGTGGGAGGTCTAGGCTCTATGGTCATTTGGTGCCTCTTATTTTGCTTCCGCTATGTTATTTATTATGTGAACTATTTGGTTGGTTGGCCTTGTTACCGAAACTAGTCATGTATAACCTAACTTTGAATTCTTAATAATATGTACTATTTTCTCATTTCTTTCGTGTATGGGTGTGCTATAGCAATGTTCAATGTGTGTGCTAGCTATTGATCATGGGACTAGAATAATATACACATAGGGGTCAGAATGGAAATTACGGGTCTCAATACAGCCACACCATATGACCCAGATGTCACTACTACAGAAATCATCATCACAGACGGTTCGTAAATGTCATCAGAGACGGTTTTGTGAACCATCAGTAACAATAAGTCTGTGATGAAGGAGATCATCAGAGATGGTTTTCCACCCGTCTGAGAAAATATATATCACAGACGGTTCTATTAATAAACCGTCTGTGAAATTTAATTATCACAGACGGTTCTCATTTGAAACCAGACGGTTTCAAATCATAACCGTCTATGATATGAACTTATTACAGACGGTTTCAAATAAGAACCGTCTGTGATGACCTTTTTTTCCCACACCCCCAACAGAACCTCCATTATTTATGGTGTTGTTCGAAATTTCCATCAATATTTCTACAACAATATTTATAAGGCACAACTAGTTATAGATTTTGTAATTGAATATCTACACTTCCTATATGCATCGTGGGAACAGTTTATCTGATCAGGATAGACTTAAAATATAAACATTTGTAGCGCTTTTTCTCCCTTCTTATGATAATGTTGATGGAACTCGACTAATAAATCAACCAAGACCCGCACGCAGCATGGCGAGGTGACGGCAACCACAGTCTGCTTGATCGAACTTGACACACTGGAGTGTGTGATTTGCTTCATGCCATACGAAGTGGCATTGCGCAGAGTCACCGTCGTGCCACGGTGCAGAGTACCCGGACGACATGCTCTTACGTAGCGTCACCGTCGTGCCACGGTGGGAGGACATGGTACTTTGAAAAAATTGTAGATGTACTTGATAGATTACTCTAGGTAGGGTAATTAAAGATTGAACAAATGTGATTGCAAGTTGGGTCTTCTATGTCCTTGGGGATATTATGCTCTTCGCCATGACTGGTCCAACATGTATAACCCCTCCGAATCAAGTGTGTTTCGATCTGCGCTGAGTTTCGAAACATCTTCAGATTTTCGCAATCAATGCACGGACATGACATGAATTGCACCCCCTTATTAAACATATCCTCCTCTGCAGCTCTTTTGAAAGTGGAGCGCCATTAAGGTACTCAACACTAAATGCGGTTCTCGGTACATCCGACTTCGATCCATCTCGCTACACATGTAACACTTAGTGTTAAATATTAAGTGCACTAGGTGTAGTGCGTATGCACACATTCTTAAACTAATTATGCAATTACATACCTTAATTACATCACAAATAAATAATTAACACAATTCAAATTAATCTTCAATATAATAATGAAATTAGAACCCATTACTAACCTTAGATCACCAAAAGACTTGAATTGATCTATAAGCTAGATCTAAACAATCTTTAAATTCTATCCTTAACAAGCTAGCTAGCTATATCATGATCGAATATAATATTATGCAAATAGAACCATTACTAGCTAACCTTATAGATCAAACAACCAACACATGGTTCTACAAGCTAGATCTAAAAAAATCATCAAATTCCTTCCTTATCAAGCTAGATGTTGAATATAATGCAATTAAAACACATTACTAACCAAATATCACAAACAACATATGGATCCAGCTACAATTAAGCTAGATCTAATCAAACAATCTTTAAATTAATTCTCTCCTAACCAATCTAGATATTCAATTGGATGCATGCAATTAGAGAACTCATTACTAACCTTAGATCACCAAAATCAAATGAATCTAATATCACCCTTCGAAATCAATGGCCTTCTTTCAAAAAATCGCCTCACTTCCACATTTGCCGGTCTCAAGATAAAACGAAACCCTATAAGCGAAGTGGATGAATCGAGGCTCTGTTTTTATGGGCTCGAGCGGTTTTATCACGAGACGGTTTTATATTACGGTAAATGCGTGATGCAAAAATATCCTGACGGTTTCTAAATATAAATGCATAATGAATCTTGTAGATATTACAGACGGTTGTGTTATATAACCGTCAGTGATTTCCTGACAGTTTTACTTGAAAAATGCTGTAATGATCTTGTAGCCATCATAGACGGTTATATTTGGAAACTGTCTGTGATATTTCTTGCATCACATACGGCTGTAATATAAAACCGTCTGTGATATCTGCACTGACGGTTTGAGTACATAACCGTCTGTGATGTTCCATATTACAGATGATTTTTTAAAACCGTCTGTGATCGTGCGTCTGATATAAGCCTCGCTGTAGTAGTGTGTCAAGCTGTGTAAAAACACTAGACATGAAAAAGACTATCTTAACTAATCTCAAGTAATTGAGTCCTTAATGTATTTGACTAGTGTTACCAGACTTGACATCTCATGTGTTGTTGAGATAGTGACGCCATATCTTTTTAAGGCATGCACTACGGCTGCTAATTCTAGATCATGTGTTGGGTAGTTCCCTTCATGTGGCCTTAACTGCCTTGATGCATAAGCTACTACCTTTCAATTTTGCATCAACACACATCCAAGTCCTTAACGTGATACATCACAATATATATCAAAACTCTGGTGCACGTCTGGCAAAACTAATACTGGTGCTGTCGTCAATCGTTTCTTCAACTCCTGAAAGCTCTTCTCACACTCCGGTGTCCAAACAAATTTCTTCTCTTTCTTTAGCAATTGCGTAAGAGGTCTAGCAATTGTTGAAAACCCTTCTATAAATCGGTGATAGTAACCAGCCATCCCAAGAAAACTACGGATCTGGGTTACTGTCTTTGTTGGCTCCCAGTGCAGTACTGCCTCTACCTTGCTTGGGTCTACTGTGATTCCTTCGGCGGTCATTACATGCCCTAGGAATTCTACCTTACTCTTCCAAAATTCACATTTACTGAACTTAGCAAACAACTGTTGCTCTCTTAACTTTTCCAAGACTAATCTCAAATGTTTAGCGTGCTCTTCATTCATCTTTGAGTAAACCAAAATATCATCTATGAACACAACTACAAATTTGTCCAAGTATTTCATAAAAACTTTGTTCATCAAGTTCATAAAGTATGCTGGTGCATTTGTCAATCCAAAAGACATAAAAGTGAACTTGTAATGTCCATATCTTGAAGAAAATGCAGTCTTTGGTATGTCCTTTGTCTTAATATTCAGTTGGTGGTATCCTGATCTAAAGTCAATCTTAGAGAAAACTCCTACTCCTCTTAATTGATTAAATAAATCATCTATCCTGGGCAACGGATACTTGTTCTTTATTGTTACTTCATTAAGTGCACGATAATCCACACACATCCGAAAACTCCCGTCTTTCTTTTTAACAAATAGGACCGGTGCTCCCCAAGGTGACGAGCTTGGCCTGATGAATCCTTTTTCCAATAGTTCCTCGATCTGATTCTTCATTTCCACCAACTCCTCGGTGGACATCCGATATGGTCTCTTTGCTATTGGTGCTGTTCCAGGCACTAAATCGATTACGAACTCTATGTCTCTGTCGGGTGGCATTCCAGGTAACTCCTCGGGAAAAACATCCGAATACTTATTGACCATGGGTACATCCTTCAAACTGACGGCCTCCAAACTATTTACCAATAACTGCCCTTCTCGAACTGTCATTGCTTGAAATTCAACTTTCCTGCCATCAGGGCTTTCAAAAGACACAACTTTTCGACCACAGTCTAGTACAGCCTTATGCTTAGACAACCAATCCATTCCCAGTATAACATATAAGGTCTGGGTATCTAATATGATAAGGTTTGCTAGGAACTCTACACCTTTTATTAATAGCTTAACCCCAAAACAACCGATCTTAGATCGAAGTTTTGATCCAAGGGATTGGACTAAGAGCGTATTCTTAAGGTTGACAATACCTAATTCATTTTGCACAGCAAAAACTCGAGAAACGAATGAATGTGAAGCTCTGGAATCAAATAAAACTGTAGCTGGTACTGAGTTGACTAGAAACTTACCCAGTACAACGTCCGTGGGGTTCTGAACTTCGTCTGCGGTGACGTGGTTGACTCTGCCTCGTGCAACTGCCTAGGGTGTGGTTCCAGCTTGAGTAGGTCCTCTGCTTCCTCCTTAAGCAGGGGTTCTAGCAGGCATGTTTCCCAGATTGAAACGTACTGGTGTAACCCCTCCCTTCTTGGGGCAAACATTGGCGAAGTGCCCTGTCTCGTTGCAATTGTAGCAGCGCCTTCCTGACATCTGTTGGTTTCCTCCATTCTGACTAACAGTTCTGATTGGAGTCTGGGGGGTTTGCCCTATCGGTTTTGGCATCGGCGGCGGTGTCCTGACATTGTTCCCTTGCTGGAATTTGGAGAACTGCTGAGGTACCATCCTTGGTTTCTGCTGCCCTTGGCGACTTCCTTGCTGGGCCAGCGACACTTGCGGTTGTCATCTAGCTCTTTGCGCTTGTCTTCAAGAATCAGGGCCTTGTTGACTAGTTCCTGGAAGTCAGGGAATGTATGGGTAATTAACCCCACCTGCAGTCCAGTGTTAAGTCCCTTCATGAATCGGGACTGCCTGGCCTTGTCAGTTGCTACGTCCTCCGGAGTGTAGCGTGCAAGTTGGGTGAATTTATTCAGATAGTCGGCCACTGACTGACCTCCCTGCTTCAAAGACCTGAATTCTTCCTTCTTAAGCTCCATCATACCCTCTGGCACATGATATTGACGGAAGGCTGTAGTAAATTCCTCCTAGGTGATCCCCTGAGGATGCTCCTGGGAAGCACATAAATTTTCCCACCATTCCGTGGCAGTTCCTTCCAGTTGATGGGAGGCATACAAGACTCTCTCATTGCCTGCACATTGGGATATGTGCAACTTCCTTTCAATGGTCCGTAGCCAGTCATCTGCTTCAATAGGATTGGCATTGCCAGAAAACGTCGAAGGCCTAGTCCTCATGAAGTCTAAAAGTCTAGATTGGTGTCCATGGTTCATGGCCGGATTATTATTGACTGCAGCCTGGTTCTGCATCTATTGCATCTGATGCATCATAGTGCGCATCAAGCCCAGTGCGGCGATCGAGAAAAACTCCCAGATTATTCATATCAACAGGTGGTGGTCCTTGAGGATTTGGTGCATTGTCTTGGTTTCCTTCCTGCTGCGAACTGCTTCCTCCTGCCCCACGGCTTCCACGTGTGTTCACCATCTGCTGATTGCTTTGACGGTTTAGAGATAAGAAAAAAAAGAAAGTAGAAGAACTTATACGGGGAAACATATATGTAATTAAAACCCTTAAACGACAACTCATAGATAATAAATAAGTCTGGTTGCTTACAGGGCCTAGGGGCCATGCAACACACATCATTCGACCATAACAACACATAAAGTTCCACTCAAAGCAAACGTTCTAGGACCAGACTCGATAGGACTAACACAAACAAATGTTCTAAGAAACCTCTCGATAAAACTGACTCGATAACTTGACTCAACATTTGAGTCGACCCTGAAAAGAAATAAAACTTTCAGTCGTCGAGCCACCCTGGCTGTGGTCCTCCCGGTGGGTACTGCGGCGGGTGTGGCGGCATAGGAGCAAACTGGTCCTGATGCCCCACAGCTGGCAGTATGAACGACCCCACCGACTCCGATGGCTCCTGGGCTGCCTGCTCCTATGCTGGTGGCTCTGGCACCTCCTGCACTGGCTCCTCGGGGTCCGGGTCGTGCAGCTCTAGCTCTGGCGGGTAGGTGCGGGCGATCTACCGCATCGCAAGACGTGTTGTCTCCTGGATCCCAGCCTCAAATGTAGACCTCCTGACAGTGATGTAGATAGGACGGCTCGCTCTCCCCCTTTCGCGAGCGTAAAATGTAATCTTCACATCCCAAGCAATGACCAGACCTGCTCGAACCACAAAAGTTCCCTGATAGATCGGCCTATCAAAGCCCTCAAGCATCTGCATCATACGCCACAGCTCTGCAGCGAATCCTCCAGTGCGCTCACCAAAAGTGTGGATCCTCCTCATCTGCCAAATCACATCTCGTTAGCCCTAAATTTTAAAATCATAAAGTAATAACAGAAAATTGCAGCATAGATACGAAGTAAGAAGAAGAAGATTAGTCAAGATTTCATTGATAATCTTGTACAATTTTAATCTTTAGAAAATAGTTTTATCTTCCTCGGCCAGTCTACCTAGGGTCAAGTCCTACAGTCAGTATGGCTCTGATACCAACTCTGTCGGGACCCGAATATGCAAATCCGGCACCTCTGTGTATTCAGCACTAGTCCAGGATCACGCTAGTGCACACAGGCTAAACAGGGTTAAAGTACCACAATCATACACAGCAGAATAATAATAAAGTACTTCAGACATGAATATAAACGAGTTGTACGACCTTATGGTCACCTTACAATAGTTTGCCATGCAGGGCTTACAAAAATATGAGTATCAGGAAAATAACAGCGGAAAATAAAGCATCGTAGTTATCCATCTTCTTTCCACAGGCTACTGACAAGGCTTGCTCCCTAGTTCTCCAGCCCCTCGTTAAACTCCTCTTCCCAAGCAGGCGTAGACTCTTCTTCTGATATGTTGTTGTAAGCAAGGGTGAGCACACACCGTACTCAACAAGTCATGCACAGATTGCAGTTCTATTACTACATGCATGGCTTATTACAAAGGAATGGCTCAATTGGTTATTTTGCATTGCATCAATATTTTAACTTACTATTTATTTAGATATAAAGCAGCAAAACCATATTAATATAATAAGTTTCTCCAATTGTTTTCCACATAATTTTGGACACACAGTCCTTAATCAAATTTCACCTTTAACCCTGGCACACAGCCTTTCATCCTATTTTATTTTCAAAGATCTACCCCTTGACTGTAATCCCCGAGCTTTGTCCAATTCTGTGGACTTGGCTATTCGAATAGATTGTACACTCTGCAGAGGTTGTACACTTTACCCACAAGATATCGTCACTCACCACACAGGTGATTGATTGTAACAAAGTCTTTCAGAAACCAACATCTAAACCTATGAAACTCCCCAGTATGGCCTTCCTAACACTTCCCTCACACAGAGCCGAAGCTTAGAATAACAGAATACTGTTGGATGGGTACCAAGCCGTAGCATAGGTACGCTCCCCTACACAGTTATAATTGTGATTGTCATAGATGATTTGATAAGGATGCAATAATTTTGTGGGGAATCATCACAATTAATTCTCAAGTTGAGAACCGATCCAGATGAAGTGATAGTATTGTACCATTCTGTTGTAGTGATATGACAATCAATTTTGAGTTTAGAACCAATTGTGATTACCATTTATCACTATCGGGCGAAAAACGATTGTGATAGTGCCTACTTATCGTTGTCTAATGACTTTGTATCACCACCAAAACCGACTGCAATGATGAAAAGAACCAATTAGGATGTACATTCTGGTAGTAGTGGGGAAGCTTGCAAGGGAACATCGGCCCATGTTGATGATGGTCTTTAGGACTTCGCGGTGTTTCGGGCAAACAAGGGCACCAAAGCAAGGACCAAAAATAAGAACGGGTTGAGCAATGAGAGGAGGTCCCAATACTCACCTTAAATAAGTTCAGGAGGCCTCTAGAGATAGAACATACTCGGTTCAAGAAGAGTCCAAATTGGGGGACACTCAAATTTATCCCAAAATAGAGTGGATTAGGATGGGCAAATTATGGGAATTGGATGAGGATAAGGTGGCACATGCATTGGATATGAATTCGGAGAGGAAAACTTGTTGGATTGGAGTTCCAAAATCTTAACCATGAAGGAAGAGAGAAGAAACCATGTGCTGGACTACATGCTGGAGGTTGAAGACAACTACTGACATGTGGGGCATGTGGGCCCCACACTATTATTTTTTGAATTTACTTAATGGCTAAAAATAGAAAGGCTTTGAAACAATAGCAAATGAGATTAAAAAATTCTTGAATATTTTTGAAAAATACCTTGAGACATTTTAAACTTACTGTAATTATTTTAGAAATTTTTTACTTTAAATTGTTCTACATTAAATCATTTTTAAATCTAAAATAAAAAACCAATTTATAAATTCTAGGAAATTCAATAAAAATCTCATAAAATTAGAAATAAGTAATAAAATATTATTATGCAAATTTTGGAAACTTATGTATGTTTTGCTCTATTTTTCATGGATATTCATTGTGAGGGTTTAAGGTCTTATCTTCATAACTCCTCATAATTATTGGAGCGAAAGAATTGTAAAATTTTAAGGGAAATGGTTTACAAGAGGCCACTGTTTGTGGCACCTATTCAACCTCCCCTTCTAGTCACCTCTCAATCCTACATTTAGCCATAACAAAAACCCAATCTCAACAGCACAATAAATATCTAATGTCATAGTCTCAAGGTAACACCCCAAGCGGACCTTCTAATAAGCATAATTTGGTCCATCAAAAGTATGTGTCCTACCGGGGTTCACATCCACTTCTGACATCCTTACTCAAGGTGATGAAGCCCTAATTTGAACAACCCATTCTGACACCAATTGAAATGGAACAGATGCCCAAGGGAGGAGGGGTGAATTGGGTATTGTTTTTTAAGTAGCCCAACTTTAACAAATTTTGAGCAACCAATAAACTACTCCTGACATAAGTGCCTATGGTTTCTATTGTGCTCAATCAATTCCTAAACATGCTAGTGAAGTTTTGCAAATTAAGTTATAATCCTACACAATTCTAGTAATCTAAGAACTGAAAGAACAAGAATTTAAATGCAAAAAATGTAAAAGGGACAAGTGTATCGGAGATTCAATGACCTTTTCTAATCCTGGTTAGAACACTCTTGTAAGAGTTTAGCTCCTACTTGAACCCATGCGAGGATTCAAGCAACCAACTCATGGTAGTCCTCTCTGCAAATGTAGACTCCAAATCTTCAGAACCCTTCCGGTGCCTTTTATTAGCTCCTCCTTGGAAGGTCATTAAGAACACACTTCTAAGCTATCTAGGAATCAAGAAATTCAGAGTAATAAGCCCAAGGATGTTATTTGAACCCAGCAAGTTCAAGCAACTAGGAGTGATGGATACTAAGCCTGATCTACTCTCTCACACTCTCAAGCCACACTCAAGCCAATGTTGGTTTTAAAGATTTAGAAGTCATTAAGCACCAAAACTACATAATCAATGGGTTAGGGGCCTAGATGCTTAGTTTAAGGCTAGTAGTTTGAGCTTAGTTAGGTTGTTTAACTAGCACACTAGGCCTTTCTAGCCCAGCTCTAGTTAGAGAGTGCCATAGATCAAGTTTTGGTTGTGATGATCTCGAAGAATGCATCAAACAAGCTAAGTTAGAGTTTTTTTAATAGAGGTGGTGATCTAGTCTAGGGCATACCATTGGGCAAAGCATGTGTTTGGAGAGGGACTTTTAGTGCTCTTTGGGATTTGTACAAAGGCAGATTATCCAAGTCGAGGCAAAAAATAAAGCTATATCATTAGTCTAAAGAATGAGTGTGGTGCACAATTTTAATTTGAGAGGTGGATTATCAAGGTTAGAGCATACCATTATCCCAAACCATTGGATCAAAAAGTCTAAGGATTTTAGAAGTGTTAAGGCTGATGATCTAGGTCAAGGCATACCACTAGATCAAAAGGTTTCAAAAATTAAGAAGTGTTGAGGTGGATGATCCAGGTCGAGGCATACCATTTAGGCATACTATTGGACCATAATGTTTCTGTCAGCGTACTTCATGCCAGGGTACCCTCTCCGCCACGATCAACAGGGGCCACCAGTGCCGAAGCGTGATAGTCTGGCGAGCAGGTGGGTGATCAGGCCCTGACACCAGGCGATCGCGTCACGTGGCAGCTGGCGAGCAGGTGGGCGATCAGGCCCTAACGCCAGGCGACAGCGCCGTGTGGCAGCCCGGCGAGCAAGTGGGCGATCAAGCCCCGACGCCGGGTGGCCGAGCTACGTGGTCGGCCGGTGGAGTCAGAAGGTGCTCGGGGGTCCGCTGCCAGTCAGGCGTGCAGGCGTACATCAAAGGAATGGGGGAGCTTCGCCTCGAAGTCTTCTCCCCCGACACACCATGTTAGAACCATTGAATGCGCATGGCTCTACTGACGGCACGATAGCTTATCCCTCTGTCGTCCTGCACCAACCCGTCCCATATAAGTCGCTTCCCGAGCGAACCGGGCGGAGTTGGACAATGGTGCAAAGAATGAGGCCAAAGGATGGGGCTACAACGACTGATGTAATAAATAAAGTGTAATCAGTGTGATGTCATCCTTCTTACATGCCCGAGCCAGCCCGGCCTATATAAGGGGGGTTCGGTGCATGGGAGAGGGGGAAGGAGAGTGAACAAAAGAAGGACTTGAACGAAAGAGCGAGAACGGGAAAAATACTGAGAGAGCTCAAGAAGAACCCAAAGAATAAAAAAGAGATAGAGTGTAGATCGTGCGTTTGTAATCCACTCAAAACACATTAACAAGAGTAGAAGCAGGACGTAGGGCTGTTACCCACGTTGGGGGCCCGCACCTGGGTATATCGGCGTCTTCTTGCATCCTTGTCTGCGCGGATCCCTCGGGAGAGCTCATAGTTGTCCTTCCGCGAAGATCCCCTCTATCGAACCCCGGACTCCGTCTAGGGAGAATAGCTGCGGTTGGCTCAACCTTTCGTCTCTCCAGCGGATCCTGGTCATCCATCCGGAAGGATCTTGCTTCTGGTGATGGCGGGTTCGCATTCTCAGCGAGAAGAACTGGCAGAGGATAGCAACACCCACAATGCATCCCGGCACTCCCATCGGGCGAGAGACTGTCTCACACCTTCCATGGAGGGGGGTGGCGTTGTCCCCTCGGTGGTAGCAGAGCTGCCGGTTCGGCGGCGGCTAGCCATGGAAGGGGCCACTCCGGCCCAAAACCTGCATGTCGTCTGTCTCCTCTTGGACCACCCCCGGAGTAACTTGTAGGAGACACCCCAGCCACGCCTTGGCTGCTGGACATCGCTTCGCTGATAGATGCAGCCCAGCTTCGTGTGGGGGCGTCTGATCGGCAGGGTACCTTCGGTACTCCACGATCAGGGTTGCGTGTGGAGCACACGGTGGTGTATATACATGGTGGCTCGGCCACCTATCCCTCCAACACGAAGTATAAGCGGTTGATGAGGGAGGTTTACGCCGCTGTGCCGAGCTCAGGGGTGGGTAGGCCACTGAAGTGGTCGGAGGAGCCGATCACCTTGACCGAACCGACCACCACGAAACCTTCTTGGCTGGGTCACCTTCCGATTGTGGTTTTGCCCACGATTCAGAACGTGCAGCTTGGGCGAGTGCTGGTGGATGGAGGAAGCTCCATCAACCTCTTGTCCTCCAAAGCGTTTGGTAGCTTTAGATATCCTAGCAGAGCTGCGTCGGCCTGCCTTTCTCTGGGGTCACCCGGTGGCTTAGTGCCCTGGGCAGTCGCCTCCCGTCACCTTCGGAGATGAGAGCAACTACCGTACGGAGGTGGTGAACTTTGAAGTCGCTGACTTCGACCTTCCGTACAACGCCTTGCTTGGCCGACCAGCGTTGGTCAAGTTCATGGCAGTGACCCACTATACGTACATGGTGGTGAAGATACTAGGGCCCGGTGACCCCATAGTCATCGGTGGGCGGTAGAAAGCCTTGCCTTGCCTGGCGGGCATTGGACTGGCGGCGCCACATGCTAAACAAGCCGATGCTGCCTACTCGGGAGTCCCTCTGGCGAAGACCCGTGCCTTGCCCGGTTTGTCCGGTGAGGTTAAGGTGGTCTCCCTGAGCGAGGGTGAGCCTGAGAAGACCGTCAAGGTGGGTGCCCACCTTGGCACCAAATAGGAAAGCGCGCTCGTCATCTTCCTCCGGTCTAACTCCGACATGTTTGCCTGGCAACCGTCTGACATGACTAGGGTCCCTAGGGAGGTGATCGAGCACCAATTGGCAACGCTCCTAGGAGTGTACCCGGTTCGATAAAAGGTCCGAAGACAGGCACCAGAGTGACAAGATGCCATTCGGGAGGAGGTGGAGAAGCTGTTGCGCGAGGGCATCGTCAGGGAAGTCTCTCACCTCGAGTGGCTTGCCAACCCCGTGCTCATCAATAAGTCCAACGGGAAGTGGCGGATGTGCGTTGACTTCACTGACCTCAACAAGGCCTGCTCGAAGGATCCGTACCATTTGCTGCGCATTGATCTCATCGTCGACTCTACGGCGGGGTGCGAGCTGCTATGCTTTCTGGACGTGTACTCCGGGTACCACTAGATTAGCATGGCGGCAGAGGATGAAGAAAAAAACCACTTTTTTAACCCCGATGGGTGTTTATTATTATATCAGAATGGCATTTGGGTTAAAAAAATGCTGATTCTACTTATCAGCGTGCTATGCATATTTTCTTCCGTCCACAGATAGGACGGAACCTCGAGGTGTACGTCGACGACCTGGTGGTGAAGGTCAAGAAGGGCGAAGGACTGATCGAAGACCTGGAAGAAACCTTCGCCAACCTCCGAAAGAATTTTTTGAAGCTCAACCCTGAGAAGTGTGTGTTCGGCGTGCCCTCTGGAAAATTGCTAGGGTTCCTTGTGTCCAGCCAGGGCATTGAGGCCAATCCCGACAAGATAGCGGCCATCGAGCACATGAAGCCACCGACTCGGCTCAAGCAAGTGCAGTGTCTCGCTAATCGTCTGGCATCCCTCGGGCGGTTTATCGCTCACTTGGGAGAAAGAAGTCTACCCCTATTCAAACTGTTGAAAAAGACCAACCACTTCGAATGGACTCCGGAGGCCTAACAAGCACTTGAAGACTTGAAGAAGTACCTCTCCTCCTTGCAGTGCTGGTCGCCCTTAAGCTTGGCGAGCCGTTGCTCTTATACATCACGGCTATACGTGGTGGTGGCGTGTCTTGGTGGCGGAGAGGAAGGCGTCGGTTGGTCTACTCGTCGATGGAGTGCTACATGAGGCGGAGACCAGATACCACAAGCATAGAAGATGTTGTACGCCGTTCTAGTGGCGTCAAGGAAACTGTGGCACTACTTCCAGGGATAGGAGATCACAGTGGCCACTGCCTATCCCCTGCGAGAGATCCTCCACAATCGAGCCGAGGGGTCGGCGTCGCCAAGTGGTCGATAAGCCGGGGAGTTACGCCTCAAGTTCATCCCCCGCACAGCCATCAAGAGTCAAAGACTGGAAGAGTTCATCGCCGAATAGACTCCCGCCACTCCTGAAGCTAAAGAGATACCCGCGCCTTCTCCCTGGACTTTATTCTTCGATGGCTCCTTCAGGCTCGAGGGCGCGGGGTCTAGGGTTATCCTGGTCTCCCCGACCGGTGACATCCTTCAGTACGTGGTCGTCTTGGACTTCAAGGCTACCAACAACACCGCCGAGTATGAAGGTTTACTGGCAGGGCTACGCGCCGCCTCTGCATTGGGCGGCCGGCATCTCCAAGTCAAAGGCGACTCCCTGCTAATCATCAATCAGGCGCGAAAAGAATTTCAATGCTCTGACTTCGCCATGGCAGCATACCTGGCGGAGGTCAAGAAGATGGAGCGCCGCTTCGAAGGACTAGGGTATATCCATACCCCTCGAAACGACAAGCACATGGCGGACAGGCTTTCGCAGCTCGCGTCGTCAAGAGCCACTGTTCCGGTCAGGGTCTTTGAAGAAAGGCTTACGTGACCATCTGTCGCTGCCCCCGTTCATGGTGGGGACGATGGTGCGGCTGTCATAGCCTCCGACTCAGGTGGGGAAGGTGATGCGGCTATCGGCCTCGATTCGAGGAGGAAGATAAGCGCGCCGCCTCGACCCGATTTGGGAGGAAAACGGCGGTGATCGCGGCCAGGCGGTACCAGCGGAAAAGCATGGCCAAGCGGAGTACCCAGGCGATCACCACGTGATTGCTACACTTGACCGGGAAGGTCGGTGGATGGATCTGATCCTAGCCTTCCTGCGGGACCAAGTGATCCCCGACGATGATGCGTCAGCCAAGAAAATTGCACGTAAGGCCAAGTACTATACTCTGGTAGGTGGGGACCTATATCGCTAGAGTAGAAACGGAATTCTTCTGAAGTGCATCACTCGGGAAGAGGAGAGTAACCTGCTCTCTGGTATCCATGGAGGCATGTGTGGGAGCCATATGTCCAATTGGACGCTGGTCGAAAAAGCGTTCCGCCAAGGATTCTATTAGCCTACTGCCATCCAGGATGCTTGCGAGCTGGTGAGGAGATGCGAGGCGTGGTAGTTCTACGCCAGGCAGATCCACCGACTAGCCCAAGCACTGCAAACCATCCCACTCTCTTGGTCGTTCGCGGTCTAGGGGCTGGACATCTTGGGCCCGTTCCCGTGAGCCATAGGGGGCTTCACCCATCTGTTCGTCGCCATTGACAAGTTCACCAAATGGGTTGATGCCAAGGCAGTGCACGCCATCACGGCCTCCGCTGCCATCAAGTTCATGCGTGGGATCTTCACCCGCTTCGGAGTCGCCAACAGCATCATCACCGACAACGGCACCCAATTCACTAGTGCGGCATTCCTGGAGTTCTGTGAAGAGATGGGCACCAAGGTGTGTTTCGCCTCGGTGGCCCACCCAAGAAGCATTGGCTAGGTGGAGCGTGCCAATGCGCTAGTATTAAGGGGCCTTAAGACTGGAGCGTTTGACCGGCTCCACAAGGGGGGACTGCGGTGGACAGATGAACTTCCGGCGGTGCTGTGGTCACTTTGAACCAGCTCAGCTAGACGATTGGAGAAACACCTTTCTTCCTGGTCTATGGGGTGGAAGTTGTCCTTCTGTCTGAGTTGTCTTTAGGCTCCCCGCGCATTTCGGCGTTCAGCAAGGAGGGCCAAAAAGACCAGCACCGAGAAGAAGTCAACCTTCTGAAGGAGGTGCACGATCGAGTAGCTTTGCGTGCTGCTCGATACCAGCAGAGCCTTAGGCGGTACCACGCCACCTGGGTCCACAAGAGAGCACTGGCAGTGGGCGACCTCTTCTGTGCATAATTTAGACACAGGCTAGTCGCAACAAACTATCTCCTCTATGGGAGGGCCCCTTCAAGGTGGTCTCAGTCTCTCGGCCCGGGGCGGTCCGGTTGGCCACTAAGGATGGCCAAGAGCTGGCGAACTCCCAGAACTTGGAAACGTTGTAGAAATTTTACCCCTGAGAACTATAAGTGCTCAGCGGTTCGCTCCGATCAGCCAAGGAATGGGCTCTCCCTCCATTAGCTGATCAGCGATGACCAGTAATAAGTTATGTTGTTTGCCTTATGGGCTCTCTGTTTTTCTTTCTTGTCTTTTCCGCTTGTGCCCTGGTGGTTCACGTTTTACGTGCTTGTCACGGGTACTTGTAGCTCGGCGACCCCTTGTCGATAAGCAGTAACACCCAGAGCTTGCGTCAAGCAGGGACGGGCAACCAAGGGGTCTAGTTCGGCACGGTGTTCAACGCAGCTAGTACACCCCGGGTTGTCACCGCGAGCACCGCTGCCCAAAACCACTCCTGGGGACCTGCTGCCTTGCCACACAGCGCCGTGGTTAGGTTCCGAGAGATCGCAAGGGTTTAAGTTCCGAAAGGCAATGGGACAATGACAACCACATGCGCGGGGACTTATGCTCTTTTGGTCTATTCCTTGCGTGTCTTATGTAACTTCTACTTGTGTTTGTAGCGGTTGTGTGCGAATACAGGGAAAGTGCCGGAGCATCGACCTAGTCTAAGTCTCCGGACCCGCATCATGGCAAGGTTAGGGGGCTGGTCGCCCAGTGTAATAGCCCAATTTTCGAGAATCGATAAGTGAGGCTTGTCATGTTAACATCTTCCATAATGTCATTACATCCTCATTTAATTATAATCATACAAGTGTTAGGACATTCATCTTGCATAAAGAGGGAGTAACAAAATCCTAACAATCATTTTCCAAAACTGCACACATGTTATTTTCACCTTAGTCAATGACATGTGGGCCATGATCACAAGAGAAAGGAGAGTAGGCTGCACATCTCTACCATACCATGTCTTACTTTACTCACCCATACCCACTTACCCAGCTAGTCAATGACACATAGGACCTACCTTGTATAGGAACTTGTGGGCTGCACAACATATCCATGACTTTTCTCACTCCAATTACTTCTACCCACTCTTTTAATCACTCTATGACATGTGGGACCTAGCCCCACATGTAAGCATGAGTGGGCAGCCATATATATAAGACTCTCCACCTTGTTTTCTCCTCCCCTACTGCTCATTTGTTCATCTAACACCTGAAAACAGCAAAGGAGTTCTTCCCTAACCTCTTGCCATTCTCCCCCACAAAATCCACTCAAATCTTGAGTTTGAGCTTGTGCATGCTATACCACTTTGAAGCCAAGGTCAAGAGCTTCAAATCCATCCAAATGGATTCTTGAGGAACCAAGTTTTGGGTGAGTGGTAATCAATTTTCATTCTTCCATGTTCTGAAATTTTGGCTATTGCAACTCATTTTCTTCCTCTCTATGGAATCCATCATCACACTTTGAATCGGATGGCGCATGTTACATCGAAGCTTGAGGAGGGGGCTAGTTCTTTTGCAAGCACGAGCAAGCGAGGTCATCGTCGTTTACGAGCTAGGAGAGCGAATCGCGAAAATCGGCGTTGCGACACTTCTCATCGTTCCTCGCTGAAACCAACCATTACCAAGTGCAAAAGCGACCTCGTAGTGGTAAGGTTCGCCTAGTCCATCCTTTTAAACCCTAGCCCATTCCTTTGAAGGGTAGAGGACAATAGTCACGTAATCGTCTCAAAGCGAGAAGCCCGGCTCGGATAGTGCGAGGTTTCACTCGGACAATCGAACCACTCGGATACTCGAATAAAGGTTGGATAGTCCGAATAGGGCTGATTTGGCTTGGCCGAGAGGTGCCTTTCGGACATTACGAGGTGACCACTCGGATAGTCCGAACCACTCGGATACTCGAATGCAATTTCGGATAGTCGAACATAATTCAACTTCAGACCGAGAGGTCCACTCGGACATTCAAGTGACACTCGGAGAGGTACCCAGTAGCAAAGTACAGCAGTAGCCCCGGGCCATACGGAAGCGCATCCACGACTTTTGGAACCTTCATTGAATGCTTAGTGCGCTCTTGGGCGGGGCCACCACTCATGAGGATACGACCGCCTCGATTCTATCCCTTATCCGTAGATTTTTCTTGGGACCCGAAACGGCGCACGATCTTGTCCCTTCGTGAACCGTCGGTGCAGGCGACGCATATATAGATACATCTGTGTCGAGCGGTTCATATACCTTCCTTCGCACTTCAACTCCCACTTCTTCATCTTCATTGCCCAAAGCCTTTTGCCTTCTTCGTCTCCATGGCGCGTTCCATCCCTCCTCCACCGCGGACTCCACCACAGTGAATAGGATGGCCATCCTCGTCTTTGGAGGCACCTTCGCTTCGGGCGGGGACCATGCGCTTCTGATGCCTCTCCGACGAGATCCTTCTTCACACCTGGGCGATGATGGCGGGCCTGCTCCCGCCATTCTCCGATTTCTTCCTCACCGTCCTCCACTTTTGTGGGATCCATCATCTCCACCTCACCCCCAACTCCGTTGTCTTCCTCTCCATCTTCACACACCTTTGTGAAATGTTCATGGGGGTGGTGCCGAATCTCCCTCTTTTTCGCTATTTTTTCATCTGCCGCACCTCCCACGACAATGACATAGTGGGGAGCTGCTATTTCCGCCTTCGGGACGGGATGGCCTCCCGCTATATTGCCTTCCAGCCCAGATCCAACTGGAGGGCATGGCGCAGCGAATGGCTGTACATCAATGACAACGGCGAATTCGGCGCTTGGAGGTGCCGCCGTCGGCGGAGCCTCGGGGCTGGAACTTCGCCGGTCGAGGAGACGGCGGAGCTCCTTGCGATGGCGACCCACATCAACAGACTGCGGGAAGCCAGATTAACTGGTCGGATGGTAGCCCGGGACTTCATGTCCCGGAGGATCAGCCCCCTTCGTCGGCGCGTCCGCCCCGCATGGCAATATCTGGCGATAGCGGCGTGGCGCGCACGTGGCGGGGCGTAAGTCTTTGTTTTCCCTTAGCTTTTTCTCGCGCACATGTTTCTTCCAAAGCGGGACAACAACTTTAATGCTCCAAAGCCTCAAGGCACTACCGCACCACCTCCGTCCCAGCAGAAGGCACCTCAAGCTTCAAGAATGGCGAGTCAACTACACGATCTGAAGAAATTCGGAGGCGACAACGTGTTGTGGGTATGTTATGCATTGATGGGCATCTTTGCTAGGGTTTTATTTTACTCAAGGGCTTCTCATTCTTTTTATTACATGAGGATTTTGCTATGCACCATCAAATGAGAGTGGTTGCAACAACACCTCATTCCTCATTGAAGCACCGGGTTCAAAAATGGTCGCTAATCAAGTAGTTCAAGAAGCATCTGTGCTGATCCAAGGGTTCCGTTCCTTGTCAACTTGTTGCTCCTCGATCTTCGTGGGATGGATGTTATCTTGGGCATGAATTGGTTAACACGGCAGCAAGCCGTCCTATATTACTCTCGTCGCTCCATCTCGCTCAAGGGACCGATGGGCGACGTTAACTCTACTTCTTGATGGTGGCAAGGCCACTCTTTGCTCCTTGAATGGTGCTGAAATTGAGGAGTTAGAGTCCATTCCGTGGTTTCTGAATACCGGATGTGTTCCCGGTGAATTGCGGGATGCCGCCCGTCGGGATATTGAGTTAAATAGTTGAACTTGAGCCGGGGCGCTCCGGTTTCAAGCGGCCGTGCAGAATGCCACTTTCGATGAATTGGCGAATTGAAGAAGCAAGCTGAAGGCCCGATGGACAAAGGATTCATTAAATCGAGCTCCTCACCTTGGGGCTGCTCGGCTATCTTCGTGACCAAGAAAGAGCGGTTCTCTTCGCCTATGTGTTGATTATCGTCCTTTGAGCGATCACCATAAAGAACAAGTACCCTCTTCCCGAATTGACATCCTCTTTGATCAACTTGCTGGTGCGGGTGTTCTCCAAGATTGATTTGAGGCTCGGGTATCATCAAATCAAGATTCGAGTGAAGATATCGAAAGCGGCATTCTCCACTCGTTATGGCCTATATGAGTATCTTAGTCATGTCGTTCGGTTTGGCGAATGCGGCGTACTTCATGTACCTTATGAACTCCATCTTCATGGAGGAACTTGACTCCTTCGTGGTCATCTTCATTGGCGATATCCTCATCTACTCGGCAAATGTAGAAGAGCATGCCAAGCATCTTCGCATCGTTCTTGCGAGACTCGAGAACATCGCCTTTATCACGAAATTCAGCAAGTGTGAGTTTTGGTGAAGGAGGTATCTTTCTTGGGACATGTCCTCTCCGAGCAAGGTGTTCTTTGTCGATCCAAGCAAAGTGCAAGAGGTTCTCGGTGGGAACAGCCCAAAACTATCACGGAGATCCGTAGTTTCCTTGGGCTTGCGGCTATTATCGCCGATTCATTCAAGACTTCTCGAAGATTGCCAAACCTATGACCGAGCAACTCAAGAAGGGTGTTGCATTTAAATGGTCAGCGGGTTGTGAGCAAGCATTTCGGACCTTGAAAGCGCCTTACTACAGCTCCTGTCCTCCGCAACTTTGATATTCACAAGCCATTCGATGTTTATTGCGATCGTCGGTGTCGGACTTGGTATGTGCTTATGCAAGAAAGCCGAGTTGTCACCTCTGGCGTCTCGGCAATTGAAGCGACATGAAGAGCACTATCAACTCATGATTTAGAGCTTGCATTTGTGGTTCATGCTCTAAAAATTTGGCGCCACTACCTTCTTGGGAACAAGTGCAACATCTATCTTGATCACAAGAGTCTCAAGTACATCTTCACTCGGTGATTTGAATATGAGGCAAAGAAGGTGGCTTGAACTGATCAAGGACTACAATTTGGAAGTGCATTACCACCGAGGAAAGCTAATGTGGTGGTGGCGCATTGAGTCGCAAGGCAGATGCAATGCCTCACTCTTCAACCCCAAAGTACCACTATACGTGCGAGTGCGAAACTTCGGCATAGAAATGGTTGAAGAAGGGTTCTTGGCCAACCTAGAGTTGAAGTCCACGCTGCTAGATCAGATTAGAGGCGCAAAAGAAGGACAAGGGTGTTGCCGAATCGTGACAAGTTGAATTCGGCCAAGCTACTTGTTTTCATCTTGATGGTTGTGGAACTTTATGGTTAACAAGCGCCTAGTCGTCCCTAAAGACCAAGAGTTGAGAAGGAAGATTCTCGATGAAGCCCACAACTCCTTGCTCACAATTCATCCGGCAGCAACAAAATGTATCAAGACTTAAAGCAACAGGTTTTGGTGGACTCGCATGAAGCGAGATTGCTCGCTATGTGTGCGAGTGTGATGTGCGCGGTGGTGAAGGCCGAGCATCTCAAGCCGGTGGCACTCTTCAACCACTGCCCATTCCAAGTTGGAAGTGGGAAGAGATTGGCATGGATTTCATCACCCGACTGCCGCGACTTCTTGGTCATGACTCGATATGGGTTATAGTCGACCGATTGAGCGAAGTCCGCACATTTCTAGCCATTAGCACCACTTATCAAGCAAAGAGGTATCGCGAATTGTACATATCACGGATTGTATGTCTTCATGGAGTACCAGCGGATAGTTTCGATCGAGGGTCTCGGTTGTCTCGATTACGGAGAAATCTGCGAGGCAATGGGCACCAAGGCGCTTCACTGCTCGGCATATCATCCCCAAGCGGCGGCCGGGCGAGAGGGTCAATCGGATCCTTGAGGACATGTTGAGGGCTTGTGTTACGTCTTATGGGAAGAAATGGGATGAATGTCTTCCATATCTTTGAGTTTGCTTACAACAACGACTACCAAGCCACATCAAAATGTCTCCTTGAAGCACTCTATGGTACTTGGTGTCGTGCACCCTGAACTGGTCAGAGAGTGGAGAGCGTTCACTCTTTGGACTGAAGCTGGTCATGGCGGCGAGAAGAAGGTAAAGACCATACAAGAAAACTTGAGGATAGCACAATCACGACAAAAGAGCTATCTTGATCGTCGTGAAGACCTCTCTCTTTCAACATTGGTGATTATGTCTATCTGAAGGTATCTCCCTCAGGGGCACCCATCGTTTGGGTTAAGGAAAATTGGCACCTCGATACATAGGACCTTTCCGGATCTGGCAAGACGTGGTCAAGTGTCATATCGATTGGAGCTCCCTCCCGCTCTAGCGATGGTCCACGATGTCTTCCATATATCGCAATTGAAGAAGTGCCTTCGTATTCCCTTTGAACATCTCGAAGTGGATGAGCTCGAGGTTACGCCGATCTATCCTACCAAGAGTATCCTATTCGAGTTTTGGAGGAAGCTGAACGCAAGACTCGTAGGAGGACTCTCAAATTCTACAAAGTTCAGTGGAGCAATCACACTGAAGATGAAGCCACATGGGAGCGGGAAGATCGTTTAAAAGTTGAGTATCCCGAGTTTTTTCATGCCATGTAAGTGCTACCATCCAATCCTTTCACAATCAAAGCCATATCATTTGTATGTGCCTACATTTTCCATATGGATTCTATCCATCTATGCTCTCATTTTCGAATCTCGGGACGAGATTCCCTTATGGGGGGGAGGATTTGTCATGGCCCCAAATTCAAATTTCGTTTCATGCGGCTAACATTCGCGCCAACCAAGTTTTTGGCCGCATTGAAATCAACTCCCGACTTCAGCGAATATCCTAAGTTGCCACTTAGAAGAATTTCCAATCTTAACGAAAAAAATTAAGAGCTAAACATTTTGGGGACTTAGCCATTCTCATTCTTGTTACTAGTGGACTCAAGTGAATATTGTACAAAAGAATTGGGGGAATAGCAAAACGAAACCAGCCTTTGGGCCAACCCCACCAAAACCGAATCAACACTTTTCCTGGTCTTCTCTTTCCCCAAGCAGCCAAACCCTTGCTCCACCCCAAGCAGCACCTCTCCAAGGCGCCTCCCTGCTGTTCTCCTGGCGCCACTCCTCCAGCCCTCCCCAAGCGAGCTCCTCCTGCAGCTCCATTGGTGGCGCCTCCATCCCTCAAGGCAGCAGCAGCTCCCTCCTCAAGTGCAGCTCCCCTCCATTCCCCTTCCACTCCCTTGAAGGTAAGACCTCTCCCCTAGGGTTTGGTTGGTTGTTCCTGGTTTTGGGGGCAGCCATGGTGGATTTGGGGGCTTGGATGAGTGGAGATTCAAGTTTTGGGAGGGGAATAACCAATCTAGGGTTTAGAGCAAAGTCTGAATTTTCGAGCAGATTTCGTAGCTACTGTTTCGGGTTGATTTGAGAAAGTTCTGAGCATTTCTTGCTAGGTTAACTGTAGAGAAAGTTGTGGGTAATCAAACTATCTTTCATTTCCAACTGGAATCACCTCATTTCGTTAATCCCGCTGAAAGTTATGTCTATTTTAGTGCATGCTGCTCTGAAAGTGCTGATATTGTGTAGCTGAAACTTGTGGTGCGAATTAAAAATTGTTAGAGGCTGAATTAGAAATTAATTTTGCCTGTGAAGTTGTGGGAAATTTCGTGTAGATTGTAAAAATGTCATCCTTTACTCAATTCCATTAAGTATAGCAATTTATATGTTGAATTTTGTGCATGCTGTCTGAAACACTGAAATTTCTAAAACTCTGAAACTGTTCTCTGTTCCTGGCCGAACTGGGAATTCTCTGAGCAGAATCTGGGTGATTGGCCAAATCCATGTTGTAGGCCTATGTCTTGTGGTCGTTTCGAGTATAAGTTTGCTCAATTTGATCAAACGGTTCAAAAGTTATGACCATTTATATCAACGCTGCTCTGAAATCAGTTTGTGCTGAAAATTTCAGACTTTGGGACTAAAGTTCAGAGTTTAATTGCAAACTTTAAATTTGTATTCTGAATGTTATGATGCATGGTAATGTTAGATCACCCTCTTGTGGTCTTTTCGAGTCCAAGAAGTCATTTTTTTGGGTTAGCCAAATAAAAGTTATACTTGTTTAGAGGAATGTGCTTGTTATTTTCAGATTTGTACTATAGAATAGAAATAGAGAGTAGCATTGTAGTTTTTGTTCTTAAATTGAAATGAATGCTTGCACTTTTGGATTGGTCATGAGGATGCATTTAGTATTTCATCTCATATGCATTGCATGCATCTCATTTTCTTTTCCATACATTGTGATCGTGTAGAGAACGAACCCGCAGTGGTTAACGTGGCGGTGACTGAGGGGGTTACCGGAGAGCCAACCATTACTGAAAATCCAGCAGAGGCTCAAGGCAAGCACCTAAGCATGTTCAACCTTTATATGATTGTATTTTAGTGAATGAATTGATTATTGGATGGTTAGGTTATGCATTAGGAGTTGAATTGCGGGAATGGTATTAGAACCTAATTGCTGCACATACACTCATTGATAATTGTTGAACATCTTCCTTGGAGCTAGTGTATGGGTAATTATAATGTGTCCATGCTTAGTTTGCTTAGATGTCGGGTATGGGCCAAGTGGTGGAAGGTTCCATCACTTGAGTTTAATTATTTCACACTATTGGGTTGTAAATGGAAATGGTTATGTTTGAAATGTAAAATTGAGACGGGCGAGAGGGTTGGATCATTTGGGTGTGGAGACTCAAATGTCCTAGTCTACTTTGTGTTGAATTAAGACCGATCCGTTGTTTGCCATGTTGATCGAGCACACTTTGTTGATCGCATGCCCGATATAATGGTATGGTAAGCCACCCTTTCATGGCATACTACTCGATGGGTCATGCCCTCATGCGATTGGACGTGGTTGAGGGCGAGGCCTAGGTCTCTCTCGAGGGCTAAGCGAGGCTTGAGCCACTCAAGGGAGGTTGCTAGGTGCTCGGGCCGCATGAGGATGGTTCAACGAGTAGATATGGATGGGAGGAGGGTTGACATGAGGTTCCTTGTGGCACATGTCGTGCGATTGATGATCCCCTGCAGGGTGAATAAGCGATTCGAATTGTCGCGCTCTCGGATATGAGCACGCTTGTATCATCCGACATTTCAACGTAGTAATAACTTAAATTGCAACTAGATGGTATACTTGATGTTGATACTTGTTTACGCTATTACTTTCTCTCTTTAACATTTAAATTCAGATTTCACTCTAGCAATAGGTGATGTCCATAAATGCTATAAACTTGAAATTTGTGTAGTTGAATACGATTATGCAACAAAGTAAGCTTTTCCGCACTTTTACCTTAAGCTTATACCTTGCTACATCCAAATGCATATTCTTTCGAGTTGGTCATATATGGACCACGGGTAAATCTTCTTGAGTACCTACGTACTCATGCTACGCTTTGTGGTTTTGGTGAGGACCCGATGGGTGTGAGTTACTGTCGTTTTGCTTCTCGGTGGTGGGCGGGACACGAATGAGGCTAAGCTTCGGCGTTACAAGCGCTTCGGAAGTGTTCGAGGCAGGACACTTCGGAGATGTCTTACTTTTGGTTTAATGTGGTGGTTGTGTGTCCATTTTGTTGTATAGTTAGTCTTTAAAATTATGTTATGGCTTGTTTAAATACTTGGCTATTTACATTGTTGAACCTTGTTGTATTATCATGCTTAACTCATGTCTAGTTGCTACTTCTACCCATGCTAATCCTTATGCCATGTTTGTTGTTGTTGTGCTATACTTGGTTAATTATTTGTTTCTTATACTGCTTGAGTGGATGTCAGTACTTCTAGGCGTCATGCGAAATTTTGAACTTTATCTTCTTTGTCTAGTCATGTTTTATATGCTTCTAGTATGCTAGATGTGTTGTTTTAGTTATGTGGTTGTCTAGTTTGTCTTTGTGCTTGAGTTGGTTTTGTTTGTTGTGCTTCCGCGTTGCGTGTCTGGTTGTAAAGTTTTGGGTTCGTTGCCCCCTTTATGTGAATTGGTTTGATATGGCAATGGAAACGGTATCTTGGCGATCTGGGCGAGTTTGGGTTGCATCTGGGGAATCTGGGATTGTTGTCGAGTTATTGAATGGAATCGTTGTTGTCCTAATTGGGCTTGGGTGTTAGCTTGTGAGCACCATCGGTGATCGTTGCTAACCTCCAAATCCGATGAGGCGACCGGACATTCAAATAACCGAGGGCGATCTGGCGGCTCCTCACACAGACAAGCGGCCAGTTGCCCGGGCGCTCTTGGCTCGGACCCCAAGAGGGTCAGGCTCGAACCGAACTCTGCCGCCACCGCCCGACCACACTGCGCGGCACTTCCACAAGGGCGGTGACACAAACCACCCGGCCTGCCGCCTCGGCGCGCCCGCGCCGTCCATGGCGCCAGCTCAAACACCTTCACCGATACTTCCTCCCCGGCGGCCCCAGCGGCCATGGCGCCAACATCTTCGACCCACGAGGCTTAGGCCACCGCCAGCGGTGGCCTTACTCTCCCGATGGCGGTCTCGGCTTGAGGTGCCGCCAAGGGTGGCCCTCGGGAACGCGCCAAGCGCGGCGCTTCGCGCCCAGCCAGGCGATGGCGTTCCGCCAGTGCCCGGCGCTGCCTGAAAAAGCGAAGAGGCGATCAGCGCCAGCGCTTCCGAACGCCTTGCCCCTCGCGCCGCCATTGCCCCGCCGAGCGCCACATCGAGCTCTTCACGAGCTTGGGGATATGCATGCCTCGTGAGCACGCCCTTCTGCGCGACCGCCGAGCCGCAGGCAGAAACAGCTCGGCGATTGGCGTCGGTGAGCGAGCTGTCTTGAGGCGGGTGAGGCGGAGGCGGCATTGACCTGAGAGAGAGCAGCCGCGCCGCCATGCGAGCCAGCGAGAGAAGGGCGAGGCAGCGGCGAAGACCTCGGGCTCGAGTCCTTCCACTTTCTGCAGTGCAATCAGCCATCATGCTCAAGAAGGCCTTCCAGCGCCACGAAGAGGTGCTTGGAGCCCTTGGGGTGGCCTTGAGCGAGCATTTGGAGGACTCCACCTGCGGTTGCCTGCGACCAACCCGGGCGCGGAAGCACTCTGAGGGCCTGCCGCGACCTGACCGCCCGCTCCGCCGGAGGGCGGAGGTCGCGATCATGGCGCGACCTACCTGCGCTTTCTTTGTGCGGCCGTGTGTACCTTCAATCCAATGGCCCGTGGCGGCGATATTGAAGGAGGCAGCGGCCTTGACGAGAGAGCGCAGTGCTTGTGGCGGCCGCCGAACACGTGGCGGGATCTTGCAAGTGGGCGACCGGTCATGGGCGTCTCCACCCCTCTGGCCGTGGAAGGCGGCGGCGGCGACGACCTCGACCGGGCGGCGATGAGTGAAGGACCGAGCGACCTTTTGTTCTTTTGCTTTTATTTCCTTTGGTTGATCTATCTGCATGTATGAACACTTAGACAGAATTTAGTAAGAACGGATATTTTCAGGTTAATGCTATCTGTATGCTTATTTGTCTTGCATGATCGAGTTCGCTAGATTGAGCAGTTAAGCGGCGATCTTTTAATTTGGTAGGAATGCTTGAGAAACGCTGGGCTTTTAGAGGCGGCGTTCTAAATCTACCGGCGATTATAGGCGTTCTTTGCGAACACAAGTAGGGATCATGCAAGCTATCTGAGACTTAGAGCGAGAGCGACATTGAGTCGGCGGGGATGCAAAAACGTAGCTTAGTCTTAGCATCAGGTTTTTACGCGGGATTGTCGCTAGTTCAAGTTCTTCCGGAACTTAGACCCTGATGATTATTTGAGAATGTGCTTTGCATCGTGGCAGCGAGGTAACAAGTTTCGGAAGTGTTTCTAGAACAGCGGTACTTTCGGCGGTGGCGACCAGCGATGCTTGAGAGAGCCAACCCGGGCGTCTGAGCGTGTTGAATACCATGCCTAACCTACACCGGTCCTTGGCCACAGCGGGCGCTAACACTTAGCACATTTTCTTTTGTCATAAGGGCCGTTGATTTTTGACACCCTCGGCAATCACACGTAGCTTGGCGCATCTTAGTGTAAGCACATAAGGAAATGGCCGAAAATGTGGAATGAAGCACTTATCTTGCTTTGTATGCCAGGGCGTCAGCCCCTAGCGTTGAGCGACGGCCCGGCGTCTGGCGAACACCCATACATGCTGGCGACCACCCTCTGGCTGGGCGATCACCCTTACAGCGCTCGGCGATCACCCTTGTCTTGTTGGCGACCACCCTTCCGAGCGCTGGGCGACCAGCTCCCAAGTACCTGGGCGACCAGCGGGGATGCTGCAACCTTTTGCAAGAATAACTCGGTGCTCACAACCTGCGTGCATAGACAGCTACTAGAAAGATAAGCATACGCTTGGAGGGGCCAGTGCAAGATAGGCCCAAACACTCTAAGTCCCAGCATGGAATGTCTGGTTGCATACTGTTTGGCTTCTAAGTCCTGTGATCCCCGAAACCGAACTACGGTCTTTGTGTGCCAAAGCTCACGGGCTTCGGGAGTAGTGTTAGAACAGCGGTGCTCGCGGTGGCGACCAGTGGTGCTTGAGGAGCCAACCTGAGGTGTCGCGAGCAGCGTTTGAGCACCGCGTCTAACTCGCCCCATCGTCCGTGCTCACGGAACCACGCGCAGCGCCATCATGGATCACCAGGGAATTAGCAAACGTATGGGGCCAGGGACATTCATGCAAAATATTGCCACTCGGGGCACAAAAAGGGACTATCATGGAAAAGCAAAAGCCTTCTAGGCTACAACTTTACTAACCGCCAGTAGCCGCTGACCAGCCAATGGAGAGACTTACCACATGGCTGGCTAGGGCGAGCTGCTGGACACTTACAATTCTTTCAAGGATAGAACTTCCGCAACAACTCTATGTTGTAGGGATTCGCCAGTTCTTCGCCATCCTCAGTGGCCAACCGGACCGCCCCGGGTCGAGATACTGAGACCACCTTGAAGGGGCCCTCCCATCGGGGAGACAGTTTATGCAACCCGGCATGCGTCTGAATCCTGCGCAAGACCAGGTCGCCCACTGCCAGTGTTCTCTCGGAGACCCGGGTGGCGTGGTACCGCCTGAGGCTCTGTTGGTACCGGGCAGCATGAAGGGCGGCCTGATCACGCACCTCCTCCAGAAGGTTGACATCCTCTCGCCGGAGGTCTTCTTGATCTTCTTCGTTGAACATCGAGACGCGCGGAGAGCCGAGTGACAGCTCGGAGGGAAAACGACCTCGCCCGTATACCGGGAAGATAGGCGTCTACTTGATGGCCCGGCTAGGTGTGGTGCGAAGCGACCAGAGCACAGCCGGGAGCTCCTCCGTCCACCGCGCGCCCCGCTTGTGGAGCCAGTCAAACGCCCTTGTCTTGAGACCCCTCAGCACCAGCGCATTGGCTCGTTCTGCTTGACCATTGCTCATGGGATGGGCCGCAAAGCAAAACATACCTTGGTGCCCATTTCATCGCGAAATTCGGAAAGCCGTAGTGAAGGCGGAGTCCGTTAATCGGTGATGATGCGGTTGGCGACTCCAAAGCGGGTAAAGATTCGCGCATGAACTTGATGGCGGCGGCGATGATGGCGCGCCGCCGGCTTCAACCCGCCGTGAACTTGTCGATGGCGGCGAAGAGGTAGGTGAAGCCCCTATGGCCAGAGAGCGGACCCGGATATCCGGCCCCGGACCGCAAGCGGCGAAAGCGGGATAGTTTGCGAGCTTGGGCTGGTCGGTGGACTTGCTGGCGAAAAACCGACAAACCGCATGTCCTCACCGGCTCGCAAGCATCACGGAGGCGATGGGCGATAAAATCATTAGCAAACGCTTTGCCAACCAGCGTTGGCGGACATATGGCTCCGCCCATGCCTCCATGGATATCGAGAGAGCAAGCGGCTCCCTCTTCAGTGATGCACTTGGTAGAACTCTGTTTCTACTCGGCAATATAGGTCCCCACCTACGAGTATAGCACTTGGCCTTCGTGCAATTTTCTCGGTGAGGCATCATCGTCGGGATCACTTGGCCGCGAGAAGGCTAGGATAGGATCCATCCACCGATCTTCTGGCCAAGTGTGGTGACCACTCGGTGTTCACCGGGTACTCATTGGGCCAAGCTTTTCCCTGGTCTGCATCGGCTGACACCGCCTCCTCCTCCGGACACGGGGGTGGCGAAACGCTGCCTTCCGTCCTGAGCTGGAGACATGGCCCGGCCTTCGCTTCCCACTGGCCGGGCCATGCTGCCTTGCCGTCGTCCCTTTGAGCAAGAGGCTGCGGCAACGACACCATCATCCCCACGGGTGTGGGCTGCGATGAGCAGTCGCGATAGCCTTTCTTGAACCCCGGCCGGAGCAGGCTCACGAGGGCGCGAGCTCTGAAAGCCCGTCCGCAAAGGTGGTTGTCATGCGCGGGGGATATGAATATACCCCAGCCCTTCAAAGTGACGCTCCATTCTTCGGACCTCCGCCAAGTACACCGCCATGGTGGAGTCGGAACACTGAAACTCCTTCCGTGCTTGATTGATGATTAGCAGGGAGTCACCTTTGACTTGGAGCGCCGAATGCCTTGCTGAAGCGTCTTGCGGCTACGCTAGCGAGCCTTCCGTATTCAGCTATGTTGTTCGTGGCCTTGAAATCGAGGGCGACCACATATTGAAGGGTATCACCGGTCGGAGAGACCAAGACAACCCCAGCCCCCGCACCTTCCAGCCTAAAAGAGCCATCGAAGAACAAAGTCTAGGGCGAGGGCGCGGGTGCTTCTTCGGCTTCAGGAGCGGCGGGAGTCCACTCGGCGATGAACTCCGCCAGCTTCTGGCTCTTGATGGCGGTGCGGGGTACAAATTTGAGGTTGAATTCCCCCAGTTCCACCGACCATTTAGCGATGCGGCCCTTTGCTTCACGGTTGTGGAGAATTTCCCGTAGAGGATAGGCCGTGACCACGGTGATGTCCCGCCCTTGGAAATAATGCCGCAACTTCCTGGACGCCACCAGGACCGCGTACCGCATCTTTTAAGCTTGAGGGTACCGAGTTTCTGCTTCGTGCAACACCTTGCTGATGTAGTAGACTGGCTTCTGGACACCTTCCCTTTCCGCAACTAGCACCGCGCTCACCACCTCAGGAGTGGCAGCTATGTATAAGAGCAATGGCTCATCCGGCGTGGGAGAGACCAGCACCGGGGGAGAGGAGAGGTATCGCTTCAAATCTTCAAATGCCTTTTGGGCTTCATCCGTCCATTCAAAATGGTTAGTCTTCTTCAATAACTTGAACAGGGGCAGACTTCTTTCTCCCAATCTGGCAATGAACCGCCCCAGGGAGGCCAGACAACCGGCCAGGCACTGAACTTGCTTGAGTCGTGCTGGCGGCTTCATGTGTTCGATGGCCAAAATTTTGTCAGGATTGGCTTCAATACCTCGGCTGGACACCAGGAAACCCAGCAGCTTGCTGGAGGGCACACCGAACACGCACTTTTCAGGATTGAGCTTTAAGCAATTCCTCCGGAGGTTAGCAAAGGTTTCCTCCAGGTCTTGAATCGAGTTCTTCACCCTTCTTGATTTTCTGACCAAATCATCAGCGTAGACTTCAAGATTTACGCCCTATCTGGGGCAAAAATGATATGTATGTACGTTGGTAAGTAGAACCGGCATTCTTTAAACCAAAAGCCATTCTTACATAACGATAAACACGGTAGAAAATTACAAAAGTAGTCTTCTCTTAAGTCTTCAAGGGCCATGCTGATCTGGTGGTACCCGATGCGCATCTAAACCTGGCGGCTTCGCACCCGACCGTGGAGTCAACAATGAGGTCGACTTCATGGCGAGGATATGGATCGCCAGGCGAGCCTTGTTGAGGTCGGTGAAGTCGACACACATCGCCATTTCCCATTGGACTTCTTGACAAGCATAGGGTTGGCAAGCCACTCAGGATGAGAGACCTCCCGAACGATCCCTATGTATGAGCTTCTCTACCTCCTCCCGAATAGCATCTTGGTGCTCGGCGCCTACCTCAGACCTTACAGCCGGACGGATCGCCTCGGGGCGTTGCTGTCGGTGCTCGATCACCTCCACAGGGACCCTAGTCATGTCGGACGGTTGCAGGCGAACACGTCGGAATTAGATGGAGGAAGGTGACAGCGCGTCTTCTATTGGCGCCGAGGTTGGCGCCAATGTTGTGATCTTCGGGGTTCGCCCCCACTCAGGCGACCACCTTGACCTCACCGTGAGCAGTGGTGCGTCCGAACTGAGGGCTCCAGGAAGTGGCATCGGGGCGCCCGGCAGTGTACCGGACATGTCGGCGCATACTTGTGGCGTGAGAGACCTCGGCCTTATCCACCGGATCGCAAAGGGGGCTGTGACCCGACATCTTCACCACCATGTAAGCATAGTGGGTTACCGCCATGAACTTGGCCAACGCCGGTCGGCCTAGCAAGGCATTGTAGGGGAGGTCGAAATCAGCGACCTCGAAGTCCACCATCTCCATGCAGTAATTGTCTTCATCCCCGAAGGTGACGGGGAGACACACCTGACCCATGGGCATTAAACCACACTCTGGGGCTACCCCAAAGATGGGCAGAGCCGAGCACAGATCCTACCACGGGATCTGAAGCGCTAGGAATGCCGAAGAGGACAGGAGGTTGATGGAACTCCCTCCGTCCACCAGCACACGCCCCAGCCGCACGTTCCGAATGGTGGGCGACACCACGACCGGGAGATGCCCTAGGCCGGTGGCGCCTTCAGGGTGGTCGGCCTGACTGAAGGTGAGTGTCTACTCCGACCACTTCAGCATCCGACCCACCCCTGAGCCTGACGCCGTGGTGCACACCTCCCTCTTCAACCGCTTATAAGCGGCGTTGGAGGAGAAGGTGGATGAACCACCGTGAATGTAGGCCATGACGTGGTCCACCTGCTGGAAAGCCAGCGGGGCAGGATCTTTGTCTTGATCATCGTCGGCGGCGCTCATGAGCGCTTCTCCACCATTTGCCCACGACAAGCGGTTTTCCGGATCATGGGTGTTGGTGCGATGGATCGGGCAATAGGGCTCGCCCTCCTTCTGCTCGCGGCGATCGTTCCCACGACCGAGGCGATCATCACGCCGATCACGGCGATCATCACGCCGGTCACGGCGGTCATCACGCCGCTCACGGTGATCGTCGCGCCGATCACGGTGGTTACGCTTCCGTGGCGCGGGGTCCTCGTCATCGCGCTCGGCGGCCAAAACCCGCCTGGTCTCTCCCGCCTCGCGCTTCCGCGCCTTCTTGCTTGAATGGCCGGAACCCTTTGAGGTCCCGGACTCGTCCTTGCCTTGGCCACCCTTGGGGCCGGGTGCTGGCCTCCTCGCCTCCGCAGCCCACGCACACTTATGTGCGAGGGAGAAGAGCTCGGAGGTGGTACTGATGGTATGGGTAGCCATCTTCTCCTTCATCTTGCGGTCGCGTACGCCTCTTCGGAAGGCGATGACGACCAATTGCTCCGAGATGTGGGAGATCGTGTTGCGGCAGTGGCAAAACCGACGGATGAAGTCGCGGCGACTCCCCTTTTCTGCTCGAGGCGTGGAGGTCATCCTCCGTCGTCGGCTGCATAAAGAGCCACGAAAGTTGGCGACAAAGTGCTAACTCCCCCGAGCGCACCGATCCTCGCGGGAGGTTTAACGACCAGAGAGGCGAGAACCGTCAAGGCCGTTGGAAGGTAGTTGGCCATGATCTTTTCGGACCCCACTTGGTTGCCGCACCACCGTTGTGTAGATTTGCAAGAACTCCTCGGGTTGGTGGTGCCGTCGTATTTTTCCAGGGCGGCGGGGCGGAACTGTAAAACCCGTCCTGTGGCGGCGCCGAGAAAGGCGGCACCCGCGCCGTAGAAAGTCCGGCCGCTCATCGGGGCCCGATCCGCGGACCCCGAGGGCGCGGACGGCTCCCTATAGAGTCGGAGGTGAACCTCCTCCTTAGTCCGAGGCGAAACCCGCGGGAGGGATCCCGTCGTCAAGACCACACTTCCGTGGGGTGCACGGGCCGGGTGGCGCGGCAAGCGGCCACGGAGATCATCGCCCGCGTCGTGCGGCTTTCATCTAGAGTGCGACACGAGGTCCGCGGAGCAGGACGATGCGCGCCTGCCGTTCCCGGCTCCGCCCGCTGGCGAAACCTCGCCGTTGGGGCGGCTGAAGCGCTGGGGCGCCAGCCGCAGCGCCCAGCGGCGGCGTCACCGGCGGTACCCGCCGGATCGATGGGCCCTACCGGGTGGGCGCATCCACGAGTTGGCGATGTCCGCAGCCCGCAGTGGCGGGGTGTCTCTGCAAGTTCCACGGGGGTGGTCAGAGGCGGACCGCATGCGATTTTAGGCGGTGGTGACTTCATAGGCCAGCGACACACGAGAACTCGCTCCGCGCTCCCCAGAACAATGCGCCACCCCGAGCGGGTGAGGCGATCCCTCGTCTGGTGAGATCGCCGGGATTTTCCTTGGGCGTCGCTCGCCCCCGCCGCTCCATTATCTTCAGAATCTGCCATGCGCGGGCTTACTTTTGAACAAAGAACACCAAAAGCCCACCGGGAAGTTAGCCGGGAAAACCAACCACTAGCCCCCTACATGGCGCGCCCCTGTTGGCGTATTCCGCTGGCAGACTGTGATCTCTGAGCCGGGTTTTGTTCGATAGGAGGCGTCTTCGTGGTGGCAAACCACGGCGAGGAAACCTAAAACTCCCGCGGTGAACTCCGGTGGCTATGAACTAGGAATGACAGAGATTTTACCTGAGTTGAGCCCCTTTGCCGTGGGTAATAGCCTTACTTCCTGCTAGCTTGCTTAGAGAGTGTTTGAAAACCGGTATAGTACAGAGCTTGGGAGTTACAAGTTCTTCCTTAGGCTCTACTGCGGAACTCTTGCTTGTTCGACTCCTCCCCCTCCTCCCCCATGCACCAGAAGGCCCTTATATAGGCCGGGCTAATGGGAGTAGGTAAAAGGGGGTCATCATGCTGATCCTTATATATTTATTACTCCTTCCTGTGATGTCCCGTTCCTCCAGCCTCATTAAATGCCGACGCATGGCCTCGCCCGGTCCGCCCGATCGTGACCTCTCTTTGTGGGTAGGTGGGAGGCGTCGGAGAATGGGCCTATGCGAAATCCTCGCGGTTGATAGGCGACACCGCAGGCTGCCGTCTAACTGCTGATGCGATAGGGAAGGAGACTTTGAGGTGAAGCTACCTCGCACCACCTTTTTGTCTTCTGGCGGCAGGCGGCGGCGTGCTTCGCGCCTGTTCGCTAAGCGCCACGTGGGCTGGCGCCGGTGAGCGGCGTGCTCGCCCACTTTCGCCGGCGCCACGTGGTGGCGCCGAGCGGCGAGCGTGCTCGCCCACACTTTCGCCGGCGCCCGGTGGGCGACACTGGCCGTGAGCGTGCTTCGCCGCCGTTCGCCGACCGCCCGTGGACTAAGCGCCGGGCGGCGGCGTGCTCGCCCACACTTTCGCCCGGGCGCCCGTGGGCGGCACGGCTTTGGCGGGCGTGCTTCGCTGCTGTTCGCCCGAACGCCCGTGGGTGGGCCGGGCGGCGAGGCATGCTCGCCCACACCTCGCCGGGGCGCCACATGGGCGGCACACGGCCGGCAGGCGTGCTTTCGCCGCCGTTCACCAGGCCGCCACGTGGAAGGGTTTTGTGCATCGGAGAGGGTACCCGAGCGCGAAGTACGCTGACACTTTCAATTACAATTATGTTTGGGTAGAATTCTAAGCTATTACCACATTGTGATGTTATCCCCTTATCATGTTCCTTCGAGTTCGATTGTAAGCCCTAGGAGGAGGTTTATTCTTATTATATGGGTCGTCTGGTTGCTTAGCCATGCTTAGAACATCGTTAGAAACGCGATAGATGGACTTAGTCCATTGGTGCAATGATTGAAATTATTATGATGATGATAGTTTCAAATGTTGGTTCATGAGTAGAGATGTTGGTTAAGGACCCTAAGGATTGAATCTGGTGGCGTCTCTTTGAGTAACTATCGTGCGAACCACCGCCGTTTTTGGGACCGCGTAACCAAGTACTTATGTATGACTAGGTTATGTAAACCATGTGCACTCGAATTCCTTGAGCTTAGTGGAGCGTCAAGGAATGACCGCCGGAATTCCTTGGGCTTAGTGGAGCGCCAAGGAATGTCCTCGGAGTCCCTCGAACTTTATTGAGTTGGGGATGTCCAACAACGGGTGTACTCCTTAATCCACACACACCGAGCACTAGGCACGCGGGATCAAGGTTCACAGTCATCCGGATGATTTAGATACACTACCATGCATCTTTGGAAAATGGTTTTCACATTCACCTCGTGAGCACATCAAAGGAAATGTGTTAATAAGCAGCTTCTGAGTGTGGCGTGTCGTGTGGGTAAAGTCATACCTCTGCGAGTTTAAACTATTGAATAGCCACGTCCATGGTTAGGGCGATCGCTTGAATTGTAATGTAATAGCGTTTATGCTTAGATAATTGTGTATGTATTGTGATGTCAAGCTGTTGGATGAGAATGCTCGTGTTGGCGAACTATCACAGGACCAACAGGTATAATCGTGGAGCATGAGGTTCCTTGATTCACTTGAGATGTACTGGCGCATTTGGGTGAATCGGTGGAGTCGAGAGACAGATTCCCCACGAGGCTTGGTATCGAGCCATCTTGTTGTAGGTTAGAACGGCCATACTCGACTAGTTAGAAGATGTTTTGAGTCAAAAATTATTTTGCTATGAAGTAATTTCAGAACTGATAACATTGTGCATTTCTTTTATTTCTTACCCTCTTAGTTCTATATCTTACCCTTATGTTCATTTGATTGTGCAAACAAGTTTCTAACCCTCTTATCCTTTCAACGTGTGAGATGAGTTTTGGGCCATTGGTTTTTAGTCACCATATTTGAAGATGTGGAGGGCTATTGTAACATCCCAATTTTTAGCCTTTTAATTAATTAATATTATTTTATTGCCATTTATGAATTTTATGATTTTTCTGGATTTATTTGGATTTTACGATTTATTTGAATTATTTTGAATTAAAAATATTACTTTCTATTAAAGATTAATTATAAATATATAAATTTAAAATAAGTTTTGTGAAAATATTTTATTTAGGTCAGAATGTCTCAAAGTATTTTTGAGAATTTTATAGAATTTTAGAGTATTTTTATCGCTTTAAATAAATCAAAACAATTTACGGAAATATTTTAAATAGGAAAATCTAGAAAATATCCGTGAACGATGACGGGCGTGGCCCGACTCTTTGTCTTGACGTCGAGTTTTAAGTGGATTCAATCTTGGCCGTTGGATCAAGATCCAACGGCCTTCATCATCGCGCCCAAATAGGAAACCTAAAGCGATCTTGGCGCCAGATTGCACATCGGATGGGTGAGGTCGTAAATCTCCGTCGGGTTTCCAAAAACGCCGCCGCTTGCCATCTCCGCCGAGGATCGGTTCGCCTTCCATCTTTGCGGCGCATGCCAAGGCTATAAAGCCCGTCCGCACCTTGAGGTTCCTCATCACCTTGCGCGACCAATGACCCTAGCCTCGCTTTTGAGCCATCGCCGTTGAGCCTCTAGAGCTCATGGGAGTTAAGTGAAGTATTGCCGCGGTTTTTATTGGGTTTGCGTCGATTCGATAACTCTTCGATGAGTGGGACTCGGCCGAGTTCGTCGGGTGGCGCCGCGTCGGATCCGCCGCTTCATCATCACCGGAAGTCACCTTAGCGCCGAAACGTGGTCATCATCCCGGTAGCAAGCGAGTTGCGCCACCGTGTCTTCATCGCCGCTCGGGAGCTCTGTGGGCCGCTGGATCATCAACGGACGATCACGATTGCGCCACGTCGACTCGGGTGAATAGGGAAGTTCACGGTAAGCGTGAGCCGTCGATCACGAGATCAACGGTTCAAAACCAGCCACGTCACAGCCGTACAACTCGGGCGCGAAAAATCCGGATTTCCTATACAAAAATAATTCGATTAATTCGGAATTTATGAATTTAAGGATATTTTCAGGATTTTCAAACTTTAAAACCTTATAACTTTCGCATACGAACTCCGTTTGAGGTGATTCAAATTCCTAAAAATTTGCAAAAATGAGATCTTTCTAATGGTGGCTTTTATTTGAATTTTTGAATTTGTTTGCTCTTTGGTTTTGGTTTTTATTTGCTTTTCTCTCTCGATTCGCGTAGACGTTGAATTGTGCGAGGCTTCGGAAGGGGATTTCTAAGCTCAGGAATTATTTCTAGACCAGGAGCAGGAGCTTAACGAAGGCAAGTTGTGCTTTGATCATGTTGCACCCCTAAATTAGTTTGCATGCTATTTTGGTTTACCTTATCACTTGTTACTTCATGCGTACAAATGATTTTGACCTAGATTGGGATTTAGATATTATACCCTCTTGAATTACCCCTACCTTGTTAAATTGTATGCCATGATCCACTTGTCACCCTAGGTTGGTTAATTATAGTTGGTTAATAGAAAATCAACATGGATGGTTAGAACGGAATAGAATTGCTTAGCCATGCCACGTCATCACATGCTCATGAAATATTGCTTAATAATCTTGACTAATGGAATATGGAACAATGATGATACTTGTGGGCCATGTGTGGTCGCACAAAGAGATTGAGTTGTTGTGGCAGTGAGTCACGCATAACAATGTTGATTTGTGAAGAGCACGTGGTGCTTGGTAACCAACAGGGAGGTAATCACTTTAGATTGAAGCAAGTGGAAGGCGGTGTGCGAGGTGGGCTCGATGGGTGAGGGTATGTGTATGTCTTGCTTTAATCAATCCTAAGGACTTAACCTTGCGAGCCTTTGACTGAGTCAAACTTGCGACCACTACGTCTGTTATGGGGTAGCCTAGTGACTAATTTGCAAATGCTTAACTTAAGTGCTATCTTGGTGGTGTGAGTCGGGGTGCAGGAAACTCACATGGCGCAAGAGGGGGCCTGTTGTGGCGGTGTAGCCCTTGATGTTGAAACCTTAGCGGGTAGCCTTGGGTTAAGAGGATGCATTGTAAAGGCTTTGTTATAATCGTTACTTTGTGTGGTGCATGGTTATATCGTGTGGGTAAAGTGCATAACCTCTGCGAGTGTACAATCTATTAGGATAGCCGTGCTCACGGTATTGAGCAATGCTAAAAATTACTGATCAAGGGTAGTTAATTAAAACTTGTCAACTGGATGGGATGGCGGGATGCCATGTGGATGATGGAACTTGACTTAGGATGAACACTTGAGTTTATTTGAGAATCATTGAATCTATTTACTTGTTATTATTTGTTTTACTATCTTTTCAATCTATATGCTTGTATTTGATCTTAAATCTTTGCTGCTTATAAGCCATTAGCCATTCCTTTGGAATAAGCACGCATATAGTTATAATAGAATTGCATTACATGCACAACTTGTTGAGTGCGTGTTGGTGTACTCACCCTTGCTTACAAACCAACAACGATGGAGGAGTCATCGCTTTGTGCTTGAGGAGGACTTTCGGTGGGCCTTGAGTCACTAGGCCAAGCCTTGTCGATCGCTTTGTGGTGTCTTGATGAGTCACTCGTCTTCTCTGAATTTTCATTGCATTTGTCTTATTTTATCTTAGTCTTGCCCTATGAGGCGAATAAATGTAAGTGATCATAAGATCATACACTAGTTATATTAAATAAATGAAGTCTTATTGTTATTATCGTTGTGTATGATATGATGCTTACCGATGTTAAGCCGTGTGCACTAGCATTGATCACAGGAATAGTCACGGCATACGGTGGATCCGAATTGGTGAATTCGGGTCACTACATAGGTGGTATCAGAGCATACTGTCTGTAGGTCTTGGCCCTAGTTGGTAGAGAGTCCAAAGCTATTTTCTAAAAGAAAAACCTAAATTGGATTAATACCACACTCTTGACTCTTCTCATTCTCTGCTCCTCTCCTTTGCTGAAATTATGATTTTCCAAGGCCATTGAGCATGGTGGACTTATCTATTTCTCTTTTAAATAGATGAGGACGAGCCAGACATACGGAGAGCGTGAGGGTGGTTATGCCGCGGAGCTATGGAGAGTGCTCCAAGTATTGGGAGGTTTCACCGGGCCAATGTCTGAGAAATTTGGAATTGGATCGTCAACAAAGCCACAAGAGGAGTAGTGTGCACACTTCTAATCTCGCCGGAGACAATGAAAAAGCAAGCCAACCTATCAACATCACCGTGAGGAGGAGCACGTTTGAGATCGGTATTGATGAAGCAGCGCGGCGTGCCTTCTGGAGGATTTGCAGCGACTCTGACCATGAGTGGCCGACACCGTGTTTCGACTCCACCCTACACAACGAGCTACCTGGCGCCGATGTGTTGCTCGAGAGGAGGATGCTACCACAGTGCATCTTGCACATTTGGCCGCAGCACAGGAGGACCACGCCAAGGATACAGCTGAAGAACTCAAGATGGTATATGAAGCTCTCCGAGTCACCGAGAAGGAATTGCACGATACCCAAGTTGCTTCTACCGCAAAGATTATGGAGCTTGAGGAGGTACTGCAGGAGCAGGAGGTACATCTAGCGGCAAGACACCAGAACCGGTTCACCTTAGCTCCAACCCACCCACCAGCATACCCACCGGAGAGTTTCCGTGAAGGATGGACCGAGGAGTGGGAATCTTAAGTTAAGACTCGAATGTTGAGTCGCGTCCATAAGATAGCATTACCAATTGTAATAGGCGTTAAGGTTGAGTGTTTAGTTTGGATTTTATTGTTTCTTTGAGTGTGCGTTATCGTTGCAAAGCTTTTAGGCTTATGTAAGCAACCATACCAAGTAATTCAATAAAATGATAAAGTTTGGGTTAAACTGTTTCCCCGCTTTAGAGATTCTTATATCTTATCGTGCTACTTCTATCCCTCTAACCTAAATAGATGGTGAATACTGCATGACAACAATGGAGCGTCGAAGTGGTCTCCGTCGAAATGACCATGATGGTGCGCCATGACCAGCGCCGCCGATGAGATATCACGAAACTTGGGAGCTTTTACGCGCACTGAGACCCGGCTTATGCGAGACAATGATGCGACAAATCACGAGAACATGGCGGGCCAAGCTACGATGTAGCGACAAGGCAACAATGGGCCACGTAACCACTCCAAGTTGGCTGAATTCATGAGGACCCGTCCTCCGACATTCTTAGGCAATGTCAATCCCTTGGAGGCCGATGATTGGTTGAGAACCATGGAGAAAAAGCTGCACATCACGCAATGTGAGGGCAATGAGAGGGTGTTGTATGCTTCGCACCAGTTGGAAGGAACCGCTGCAGAATGGTGGGAGAACTCTTGCTTGACGCATGAAGCCCGCAAGATCACATGGGAGAATTTTCAAGCTTTTTCGCCCGATACCATGTGCCAGATGGGATGATGGATCTCAAGAAGGAAGAGTTTAGGGCTTTGAAGTAAGGAGGCGAGTCAGTGGCGGAGTATCTGAATAAGTTTACTCAATTGGCATGCTATGCTTTGAGGATGTGGCTCTGAGACAAGGCAGAGCAGTCTCGCTTTGAAAGATGAACTTCGGGGCTGCGGGTGGGATTGATCACCCACACTTTTCCTGACTTTCAGGAGTTGGTCAATAAGGCTTTGATTCTTGAGGATAAACGCAAGGAGTTGGGTGAGGACCGCAAGCGCAGATGGCTAGTCGAGGCGTATGGCCAAATCATCTCGGGTTGAGGATGACACCTCGGCGGTTGCGAGATTCAGCCCAGTTGCGGCGAGCACCAATCCCAACACCGCGCCCGCTAGTCGAATTTTCAGACTCCGGCACCAATGGGCAATCACGGTTTACGGAAGTCAACGACTGATGCTAGAAGGTGCTATTCATGCAATGAGCACGGCATTTGCCAACAAATGTCGAAGAAGGAGGAATTACACGGTCGCTTCAACAGCGGCACCCGGCTAAGACCCCGATGGCGGGGAAATCGAGTGCGGCCTGATCGAGGCGTCGCCTCGAACGGCGGTCGTGGGAGGATCAACCACATCACTGGCGATGGAGCTCGGAGGCATCGGATGTCGTCTTGGGTAAGTTCCTAGTTAACTTCGATCACAAGCTACGGTTTTATTTGACTCTGGGCTTCGCATTCATTTGTTTATCATTTCGGCTTACTCATTAAGCCCGTCCCATTCTGAGCTTGTGGGCATATGAGAGACTTCGATTCAAATGCTCGCAAGGTTAAGTTCTTAGTTGGCCGAGGCAAGACTAACCAAGTGTGATTTCAATTATCCAAAACCAATAAAAACCAAATCGACCGCCCAGTTGCCACTCTTGACCCACCAGAAACAATCTTGCCATTTGCCCCAGTCTAAATCATTTTCCCACCCCGGTTCTTTACCATTGCACCACGTGCCATCATCAACTCAATAACACATGTCTCATTCACAAAGCATGTTCAATATCTCATTAAGTCAGTATTCACTTTGGTATTCCAAAATCATGAAATGTCCACGTGGCAGGGCTAAGCATACTACTCCGGTCTACTCAACCCATGTTGGCAAATTATAAAAGTCCAACTATTAATCCATATCCTAGGGTGACAAAAGATTCATGGCCTACAATTATATATGACAAGGTGGCATACAGCAACTTAGGCATTTAACTAATCCCAAAACTTATTCAAAATCATTTCTATCAAATTAGCATGCAATAGTTTAAATCAAAATAATTTGCTCTAATAGGCCCAACATGATCAAACACAACTTGCCTTCAAAAAGTCTGGTTACGGTTCTGAACTTGCTCTGGTCGAAACTTCTCCTCGAAACCTTGGGCACTTCAACGTCTCACAGCGTAGCATAAATAAATAGCAATAAATAAATAAAACGAGAGCAACTCAAGCCTAAAATTCAAATAAAATTCATAAACAGAAATAGCTTGATTTTACAAATTTATAGAAATTGGAATCACTTTCGAATCGGAGTTAAAAGCATAAAAGTTATAAGCGTTTGAAGTTTCAAAATATATTTAAAATCAATATTCCGAATTAAATAAATATTTTCTTTTTGGAAAATTAATTATTCGTCATCTGTGACACGTGTCGCCACCACGTAATCGACCGCGGCCTTCTTGCGTCGTACACCGACCGCTCCGTCTTGGCGTCGGCATAGCGTCATCATTGACTCAGCGACAGTGGGACCCACCGTGGCGTCGGCTGGCGTCACCGGTCGATCTGCGGCGACATGCGGGCCCGTCTTTGTCGGCGACTCATGCGCCAGGTCTTGTGGCGTGGTGCGGCCCGACATGTGGGTCGCCTTGTCGGCGTCCGTGCGATGAAGCGGCGGCGTGGCACTACGGTGCCCTCGGTTGCATCTAACGGTGGAGATTGAAGATGAAGTTTACTATTTGCGGGCGGCGTGGCGAGATGCGGATCGTTGATCTTGTGATCGGACGGCGGATAGCCTTCGGGCTCGGCGGCGTTGGCGGGCGGCGAGTTTCACCGGGCGGAGGAAGAAGCGTGGCGGCGGCGTTTCCGTGCTCCTCCGGCGTGAAAAGTGGCCCTTCCGACGCGGCAGCGAGTGAGTCTGAGGTGCCGCGGGCGGCGGCGGAGGATCACCGGCGGCGGCGAAACAATGCGAAAAGTCGACGGACGGTGGAGGACTTGGCGAGCTCGTCTTGGGCGGCGGCGCCTCGGCGGTGAAGTGTCTGGATGGATCGTCATAAACCGAGGAAAAGCAGGAGAGGCGGCGCGTTAAATAGTGCCCTCGGCGTCCAGTGAAATCTTGTGAAACCGAGGCCCACAGGCGTGGCGGCGAATCCGGCGGGGATCTGAATAAGCGGCGTGGCGCGGCGTGGACCGTCGGATGAAGATCGGACTGACTCTGGCGCTAGGGTTTTCGAGCTGGGCATACGATGTTGACCCAACACTTGTTCATCCGATTTTAATTACTTTTCAATTAAAAATAATTCGAAAATAAAATAATCCATTTGGGGCATTAAAAATACTAGAAAAATTCTGGAAAAATTCTCAAAAATATTTTAGGACATTTGTGACTCAAATAAAATATTTCTAGCAAAATTTTATTTTAACTTTTCTATTATTCAATTAAGTTGATAAATGGTTTAATTCAAAATAAATCCAAATAATTCCAAATAAATCCAAATAAATTCCAGAAATTCCCAGAAATTCAAAATACCATTAAAATGCAAGAAAAGCAAAAATTGGGATGTTACAGAAACCCATGTCTAATGACCAATTTCTTAAGGTGTGGCTATATATTTGAAGTGGAGGCTTTTAAGGAAGCTCTGTTGGAACTAGGAAGGATAGCCACATCAAGGGGAAGTTCAAGAGCACTCATGAGAATAGATTGAAGATCTATAGGAGTGTGAGAGAGTAGATAGGCCTTAGTGTGTATCACTCATAGTTGTTTGACCTTGCTAGGTTAAAGTGACAACTTTGGACTTATTACTCTTGGAAATTGAAGTTTCCTAAATAGTTTGGATGCGTGCTCTTGGTGATCTTCTAAGGAGGAGCTTGTGCAAGGCACTAGGAGGATTGTGAGGTTTGAAACACATCTATCTGGAGTGGAGAAGGGCTACCACTAGTGGAACTCTTTGTGCAGATTCAAGTAGGAGCTAGACTCTTGCAAGAATGCTCCAATGAAGAGTAGGGGAGATTTCCCAATCTCCAAGACCTTGCTAAAAAAATTTGGTTGTCACTTGTCCCTTTTACGTTTCTGTGTTTCAATTCAATTCCTAGATCACTAAACTTGTGTAGGATTATAACTTAGGTTGCAAAACTTCACTAGCATGTGTATGAGTTGATTGAACACACTAGCAAACCTTAAGAACAGAGGTTGGGATAGGAGATTTGTTGTTTAATCTTGCCATAGTTGGAAAAAGATTCCCAATTCACCCCCTACTCTATTGGGTTTCCGATCCACATCATGATCCCCAATCTCCTGTATTAACCATGGCTTCCCCACTAAATGACGGCAGCGAGGATTTTGGTGTGGACGTGGGTAGATAATTAGATGAAGTAGGATGGGTGAGTTTTGGCTTGCCCCAGCTCTAGTCAGCTCGGGGTGGTAGGGTTGACTAGTCAACAATGCTGCTCCGCTAGGTTAGGGCTGTTTCTGGTTTTCGTTATGTGGGGATGCCCTTAGACCTTCCCTGCCCCATTTTCACCCCTAAACATATCGTGCTTATTCATTTGGAATAATTGGATAAATGCCACTCTAATTGCTCTATCTTTGAAATATGCCATTACAATCGTGGCTCTTTGAAAAATGCCACTCCAATCATTAACTACCCCTAAAAATGCCATTATGGTCAATACCTCCTAAATTTAATAGAAAACGTCACCTGTATTTGATTTTGTATTTTTGTATAGACTGTACAACCCTTCCAAGTTACCATAAGGGCTCTCATACCCAAACAATTAAGTCCTCATTGATTTGTTCAACCTAGCCTCCATCCCTATCCATGGATGCTTTACAGGCGGTGGCCGCCGTCACTTGCATAGGCGGTGGGTTGCACTACAAATGAAATCGCTGCCCCAATTGCCCCCATTGTCTAGGTCGCTCCACCGTTCATCGTCAGCCCTGTTTTCCACATCGTTCCTATCCATGGGCCACACCTCTATCTACTAGGGCATCCCTATCTACTAGGTCACCCTGTCATACACTGTGCTGTTAATTGGGCTGCACTGATGTCCATTATGCCGCCCTTGTCTGTTTGGTTGTAACATATCACCTTCAAGCTCAACCGGTTCCTCTCCCTCGTTGTTGTCTAGGTTTGTCCAATTACTCCCTCCCTCATCTCTCTGGGTGTTAATGGCACTTTGGTGCTCAAATTTTTGGAGAAATAATTGCAGGACCCAATTTGACAAGTACAAGTTGAGAACGTAGGAAAATTGCAGGACCCGTGAGAATTTGAGAATATATGAGTTGATGTCGACACCTTCTATGTATCCTGTATGGCTGCAATGAGCAAACGATTTGAGCAGGGATCAAATGGTTTGTTCTCATACCTAGTTGGACTCAACCGTGTATGTTAGGGTTGGCTTGGTAGGGCAATCTGCGACGTATGAAAATACATACGACAATAAAAACTATTTATTCTTGTAAATTGGGGAGGTATTGGCCATAATAGCATTTCTAGAGTACTTAATGATTGTAGTGCCATTTTTCAAAGAGACGTTGTTACAGAGGCATTTGTCAAAGATACGATGGTTGGAGTGGCATTTATCCAATTATCCCTATTTATTATGTGCTCTATTGCAGATAAAAGATTAATAAAAAATACTAAGAAGGGCTTTGAAAAAAACGGTGCACATATGATAAATCTTTAGTTTTTGAAAATTTTTAGTACCATATTCTCTTTTCTAGTTTTTCAAAAATATAATACAGGTAGTTGCAACTCATGAGAGCACTCCCAAAACACTCTGTATTTTTATAATGATAACTGTTGGGACCCGAATATCTAATTTCGAACCCTCTGTGTAGACTGCACTAGTCCAGGATCATGCTAGTGCACACAGACTCAACATTAGTAAATATCACAATTATACACAACGGAAATAAGATAAAAGATATCATATATTGAATATTACTAGTTGTATGACCTTATGGTCAACTTACATATTTGTGCCTCACGTAATTTGAACAACAAATTAAGCAGAGCGAGAATGAAGATGTAGATAAACCTCTTAGTATACCACAGGCAACTGACAAGACTCGCACCCTAAATATTTGTCTCTTCATGGTACTCCTTCTCCAGCACTAGTGTAGGCTCCTTAACTGATGATGTTGTGGTTGGCAAGGGTGAGTATATAAAGCACTCAACAAGTTATGCACAGAATGCAGTTCTAACATAACTATATGCAAGGCTTATTCCAAAGATATGACTATCATGGCTATTTTGCAATAAAGTAGCATTTATGAACTAGTACAATAAATAGATTAAAAAGATAGTAAAATAAATAACAATAAGTAATAATTTCAACATTTCTCAGGTAAACCAAGTTTTCAGTCCTAAGTCAAGATTCAACCTCCCATGGCAACCTGCCATCCAATCCAAGTTTTATTTTGCAAAAGTCTAATCCTTGTCTGTAATCCTCGAGCTATGCTCAATACCACGAGCACGGCTATTAGAATAGATTTACACTCTGCAGAGGTTATACAATTTACCCACATGATATGATCATCTCTTGTTGCCAAACTATTTGCACACTTCCTTTGGTGTGCCGGTAGAGAAATCATGACAAAGCTATTACAATGCTCTGTCTTAACCCGATACTACTCGCTAAGATTTCAACACTAGTGGGCATGGTTACTGTCGATGGTTATGATCGGCAATGAAGAAGAGTGAACGGGGCTAGGCAGAAGATCTGAGTCTGATGGTAACGCAAGACACAAGGTGATTTTACCCAGGTTTGGGCTCTCCGATGGAGATAATACCCTAGTCTTGCGTTCGGTGTTTCTGGTATATGGAAGAGTGTTCTTTCTTACAAGCTCTCTCTTACAGATTTCCTCTCTCTCCTTTCTATCGAAGCTCCATTCCTCTTTATACAGCAAAGGAGGGCTGCCTGCGTACAGTCGTGGGGGTTGTTGAAGTGTAGCAGGGGTAGTTGGGCGCAGAGGAGAGACTGTCCTGTAGTTGGCCGACCATGTACAGTAGCATGCAGGGGCAGAGCCGCCCTTTGCAGGGGCGCAGGGGCCGCCCACCTAATCTGGTCGGTACCCTCTCCCGGTCTTTCCTTCTTGCGCCTGGCCGAGGCCTTTGGAAGATCTCCCTTTTACGCATGGTGGCCTAGCCCACCCCTTGGGATGATCCGGTCGGCCCATTAACGAATACGGATCCGTATATTCCTGATGAGACCACAGGTGCTTGCGACCAAAACTGCCGTCCTTTGGCTATTTTTCGACCGCAATGACGTTCGCCAGATGTTTTCCAGCCCGAGCGTGACTTCTCGAGAGGCCCTCCTCGCCAAGTGTTATACTGTCGGCAAGGAGGTCGCGAAGAACTCAATGACCCCGTGCTAGCTCTTCTGGGTGATACCCAGCCCAGTTTATTGGGGAACTGATGGCCGGCCACCCCTGGAGCGTACCCTCATTTGGGCTGGCTTTTAGCCGAGCGGTACCTGTACTTGTACAGCAGTCGGCTCAACATGGAGCGTACCTTGGATTAGGTTAATGATGCCCATACTCGATCATATCGGAGCACAGCTAGGCCTGTCATGGGGCGCACCATCATTTGGCCTTTAGCCGAGTGATACCTGTACATGTACAACAGTCAACTCAACATGGAGCGTACCTTGGATTAGTTTAGTGATGCCCATACTCGATCATATCGGAGCATAGCTTGGCCCGTCATGGGGCGCACCATCATTTGGCCTTTAGCCGAGTGGTACCTGTACATGTACAACAGTCGGCTCAACATGGAGCGTACCTTGGATTATCTGAGTGGTACCCATGCCCGATCGTATCGGTGCACAGCTAGCCTATCATGAGGCATACCCTCGGAATCCTTGATTTGAGCCCTTTCGCAACATCTGATTACGTCATACGGCAACCAGCAAGTGACCCGACATGGGGCATATCACGGGGGCACGTTTCAATTTTCGGTTCGGAAGGCACCCAGGTTCCGTTCGAAACGAAAACCGGCGATTGACCCAACGTGGGGTGTACCATATCCCAAACTGATTTTTTGCCCTGGTGACAACTGTCCGCCACGATCATGGTGTTCAGTTGGCCAGGACAAAATGAGGCGTGCTCTTGTCAAACCTGGTAGCAACGGGCGTGTTGAGGCGTGGTCCCCACCCCAAGCGGAATCCATCATCACCCTTTATAGTTCCGAGGCGCCACGCGGGACTCGAGTCTTCCTTCGCACACTACACCTCTGCTCCTTCGTCTCCGAAAAGTTCATCGCCTTCCTCGCTAGCTTCATCGCTAGGGTTAGCCGTCGTCATGTTTTTTCCTTTATGCCGCTGGCGATTCTTTCTGAGAATGTCGATTCTGCCTTCCCAAGACACCTCCGCACCGCCTCCGGCTCACGATTGGGTCCCTTCAACACTGACGGAGGCGCACCTGGACGCGATGGTTACCATGGGAGTTATGCCACCGGCGACATTGATCAGCGCCTGCCCGGCTTGTGGTGAGTCTTATCCCACCCCTCGTTCCGAGGAGATCGTCGTCTTTGAATCCTTCTTCCAGCACGAGTTTGGGCTTCCGGCCAGCGCTTTTTTCCGTGGGCTCCTTTATTTCTATGGCATCGTGTTGGTTCATTTGAACCCCAACTCAATTCTCCACATTGTCGTCTTCATTCATCTTTGCGAGGCGTTTCTTGGAATTCGCCAGCATTTCAATCTTTTCGCCAACTTTTCCTCCTCAAGCACTTCCCGACCAGGAGCTCCCCTAAGGCGGTCGAAGGGGCCGACTTCCAGCTGAGAGATGGGATGAGGAAACAGTATTTTGCCATTCCCTTCAGGACCTCGAACAAAGGTTGGCACCGGGAGTGGTTCTACTGCGCCAATCTTGATCCTTGCCTGCCTTCTTTCTCCGGGGGGCCCCTGAGGGTTAATTCTTCTTGGACCGCAGTCCCCCCAGACCATGAAATGGGGCAGGTCAACGAGCTCCTTGCCTTGATCTGCGACTTGAAGGAGGCGGGTCTGACTGGCGTCGGGATCCTTTCCAATTTCGCCGTTCACCAGGTGCAGCCCATCAAGGAACGAGTCTTCCTAGGGTACGAATACAGGGAGAACGATCCGATGCGGGAGGTCGCCGAAGCCATTGACCAAGACCTGCTCATCGTCCGGATGAGCGATCTCCTGGCCCCGGATGTTGCAATCTTTCCCCAGGGAGTTCCAAGGGCCTTCTGCCTGGCGAATCCCCCTCCCGAGGTGAGTACCTCAAGTTTACTGATGCTTGATTGTCGGTCACCGACCGACTGCTGACTGACTCTGTACTTGCTGTGCTTCGTAGGATCATGTTGCCTTCTCCTCGGACCCTCCCTTCCTCACGCTTCACCATGCTAGAGTGCCGCGGCGAAGCGGCCTGCCGATCCCTCATCCGAGGAACCAAGCACGAAGAGGAAGAAGCCTGCAGCCGAGGAAGATGCCGAGCGGGTGCCGCGCCGCAACGCCCCTCCGAGGGCCCAACCATTCGGAACCCCACGGGGGCATATATCAAGAAGCCGGCGCCCCGACTGCCCTGGGCTCGAGTGCCTCCGGACTCCTCCCAGAGTGGTTCAGCCACTCAGAAAGGGCTTAGAACGAGGATAAGGAGGTCTGACAGGTCAGTCCCCCCATCACTCCCTGTTTTTGCTCTCCTTGGCGTGCGCTTAACTTTTCCTCTAGCGTTCAGGGCGCCTACAGCGGGCATCCCCCTAAAGGCCCCGACCGCCGCCCCTCCGGGAGATGCGGGCCAGGAGGGAGCGGTCTCACCGCCAGCTGCCATGCCCGACGGAGCAAGCAGCTCAGGCAGTCGGGACCGCTCCGCCCATCTTCTTAGGTTTGGTGACTCACGGACGGCCCGCTCTGCCGCTTCTTGAGGTGCAGGAAACCACCGCCGAGGCAAGCGATCTTGGCGCCGCCACTCCTCCCCTTCCATGGAGGAGATTCCCGATGACCGTCGGCCCTTTTGACCCCGACCTCCCTCCAGATTTTCTTCCTCCACGAGGATAAGTGGAAGGCTTTCGGCGAGGGGGATGAGAAGTTGAGAGAGGAGCTCTACCAAAACGCCATCAAAGGCGCCTAGCTGATCCAGGTAAGCCGTCTTCTTCTTCTATTCGTGTCGAGTGGTATATGTTCTTTATTCTCCCGGAATTCTTTAGGCGCTGGGGGATCGCTTCGAGCAGAGGGATGCCCTCCTCAAGGAAATACTCCCCAAGGTTAGGGAGCACGAAGAGTACAAGGCCAAGTTGGAGCGCGTCCGACGTGACAGCAAAGCCGAGCAGCAAAAGCTCCGGGCCCAAATCCAAACCCCGATGGAGATGCTTCAAGGTGGATGCTCCTTCGCCTGCTTAGTCGCCGACTTGGTTGTTATTGTCTTTTGACTTCGCCCATTGCTTTAGGCCTTCACGGGCAGGTCCAGGCGCTGAAGGATTCCGAGTCCCGAACTCGGGCCGACAACGCTAAACTAGCGCGGGAGCTGGAAGGTATACATATCCCCACTCGGCGCCACATCCCTTGCGTTTGTAATGCTTCTGATGATGATCCGACTGGTTTGCAGTGAACAAGAGAGAGTCGCAGGAGCAAGTCGATGTCCTCAGTGGAGAGATCAAGACTGCTCACGAGCTTCACGACAAATTCCGTGACTCCGTCAAAGAGATGATCAAGTTCCTGAGCCCTGGAGGAGCTGAGCCGAGCAGCGAGGGTGAAGCCCTTTCCTTGCTGTCAACGGATCCTGAAAAGCTTAGGGCCCACATACGGGAGATGTCGATCATGAGCACTAGCCAAGTATTGGCCATCGTGAAGTCGCTCTATCCCGGAGTGGAGCTGGAGGCTGTTAAGGAGGGCTTCGCCTGCTCCGTCGACGATGATCAAGCTACTGCCCTTCTTGATGAAGTTAGGGACGTGGCCTCCTCCTTGGCAGAAAATCTGAACTTGGATCCCTTGTAAATGCTGACTAGGCTTGTAATTACTGCACTTCTTTTAATGCGATTACTGTTGATCATGAGTGGCTTCACCGCGCCTGAAGAAGTTTTCCCATGCGTCATGCGCTGTCAGCGTCCCGCTTGGTTTCCCGCGCTAGTGCATTTTTAATGTTGCCTTGGCACCCGTGTGTCCTCAGAGGCGTTTCAACTTCTCGTAGAGGTACGATTTGGGCTGTTTGCCTTCGGCGATATATATAAGGGCATCACCGCTACCGGGGCGATCGCCCATTCTTCTCATTTTCACATCTTCATTTCTTCACTTCTTCAGAAGTCTTCTAACGGCGTCTTCCTCTAGCTCCGCCGTTCCTGGTGCCGGAGCGGCTCTGCCCTCGCCTCCGCCTCCGCCTCCGGTGGAGGAGTTGAACTTTGACTTCGGGGATGATGCTCCCACCTCGGAGGTCACCGAGGAGGAGCTCTGGGCGGACTATGATCTCGCCCTTGTTGAACTGGTGGCGAAGGAGGAAGCCGTCGCTCGCGACGCCGCTGCCATGGAGGTCCTCCTTGAGGTCGTCCCAGCCCTCTCTGAGGTCGTTGATGTCCTTGTCGAGGCCTTGGGTTGTGCTCGCCGCGCCGCGTAGGTTCAGCTGCTTTTGAAGATACTTATGCAAAAATATGTAATTGGACATAATGTTCAATATGAATCTATAATGATATATATATAATATATTTTGTGGTTTTCTGAATTCCTCTGAATGCATATTATCCTTTTTATTTGAGCGTTAAAATCGTGGCCTAGCCCCGAGTCTTGGGAGTGGTAGCGTGGCTCCTTTTCCCAAACACGTATCCGGGTAGCTAGATTTCATCGTTCGGAGTTTTGCTACTCGAAGTTAGCACTCGATTTTAGTCATAGCCGCTAGGAAGAAAAAAGGCAAAAAGCATCTCAAAAGGATAAGGTAAGTGTTTGCATTCAAACACTGTCAGGTGTAGCCCCCGACTTACTGCTTAGTTGAGAATCAAGTAAGTAGTAAGTCAAGAATGACCAAAATTACAACAATACAATGAAATGCATATTTTAAGTGTAGAAATGACGTAGCTGTTCTATGTTCCAAGTGTTGCCGAGTGCCACGCCGTCTTCGTGCTTGAGTAGGTAAGATCCTGGGCGCACCACTTCATCGACAATGTAAGGGCCTTCCCAGCCTGGGGAGAGCTTGTGCTCACTTTTCTGATTCTTTCTAAGAACCAAATCTCCTTTAGAGAAAGCTCGGCCTCGAACATTTCGATCGTGATAACGGCGTAGACCCTGGAGGTACTTAGCCGACTGAATGGATGCAACGTCCCTAGCCTCCTCTAGCTTGTCGAGATCTTCTAGTCGACCTTCTTCTGACTCAACTTCCTTGTAGTTCCGAACCCGTTGGGATCCGAATGCCAACTCGGTAGGTAGGACCGCCTCCGAACCATATACTAGGAAAAAAGGTGACTGCCCGGTAGCCCTGCTGGGGGTAGTTCTCAGCCCCAGAGCACCGAAGGCAATTCTTTTACCCATCGCGCTGCATATGGCTTGAGGCGATCAAATATTCTGGCTTTTAGGCCCTGCAGCTCCATGCCATTGGCCCGTTCAACCTGCCCGTTACTCCGGGGATGACCCACGGAGGCGAAGCAAATCTTGATGCCGAGCTCGTCGCACTAGTCTTGGAATTCTTCATACAGGCGGGTCTTTGTTATCGGTGATGATCACATTACGCAGCGCAGAATCGATGACAATCCCTTGAAAAATTTCTCTGGCTTTGACCACGGTGATCGTTGCAACTGGCTTGGCCTCGATCCATTTGGTGAACTTGTCGATGGTGATGAAGAGGAAAGCAAATTCACCCTGGGCTTTTTTGAGAGGTCCGACTATGTTGAGCCCCCAGACAGCGAACGACCAAGTGATCAGAATAGTCTGCAGCTCCTGTGTTGGTATATAAATTTGTCGGGCGAAAAACTGATAGCCTTCGCACGTGCGGACGACATCTTCCGCGTCTGTTATAGCAGTCGGCCAGAAGAAACCTTAACGATAAGCCTTGCCCACCAGAGTGCTTGAGGCTGCATGATGTCCGCAGATTCCTGAGTAGATTTCCCTGAGGAGGTTTTCCCTTCTTGCTCTGATATGCACCGCCTGAGGACCCCGGAGGCACTCTTTCAAAAGAACTCCTCCCCGACCACCACGTAGCTTTTGCTTCGCCGCGTGATGCACTCAGCTTATATGCGATCCTCAGGAAGCTCGTCCGTCAACAGATAATCCAGATAGGGTTTCGTCCAGTCGGGGTTGATGACCAAGACTTCTGCCTCGGCCGACTTCTCCCTTGATTTGCTTGACTCCCGCTGTCGACTTGTCGTCGGCTTGTGAAGTTCTTCCACGAAGATTCCAACTGGGACCACAGCCCGGCTGAAGCCTAGCCTGGCAAGCTCGTCTGCTGCCTCATTGTCCCGGCAGAGTACATGAGTGAGCTCCAGTCCGTCGAACTTGTCCTCCGACTTCGCACCTCTGGTATGTCTGACCATCTTTGTCATCAACACACGACCACTCTTTCTGTACTTGGTTAATCACCAGCTGAGAATCTCCGCGAACCGTCAATCATCGGATACCGAATGATATGGTGATACGGAGTCCGTGTATGAGCGCCTCGTACTCGGCGGCGTTGTTTGATGCCAGAAAATGGAGTTGAAGGACATATTTCAGCTTTTCCCCGGTCGAAGAGATGAGCACGATGCCAGCTCCCGCACCATTTAGCGTGAGAGAGCTGTCGAAATACATTGTCCAGTATTCGAGGTCCTCCACAGCTGCGGAATCTTGCAACTCTATCCACTCAGCGACGAAGTCGGCGAGCACTTGAGACTTGATGGCAGTCCAGGGTTTGAAGGAGATTTCGAAGGCCCCAAGCTCGACTACCTATTTGGCAATTCTCCTAGTGGACTCCCGATTGTGGGGTATATCCCCGATCGGAAAAGATGTGACCACCGAAATGGAATGTTCTTGAAAGTAATGTTTGAGTTTACGAGAGGTAAGGAGTACCGCGTATAAAAGCTTCTGCACTTGAGGGTACCGCGTCTTGGATTCACCCAATACTTCGCTGACGAAATAAACCGGGCGCTGAACTCTCTACAGGTGTCCCTCCTCCTACTCCACTACAATTGCAGCGCTGACTACGTGAGTCGTTGCCACTATGTAAAGCAGGAGGGGTTCCTCTGGCACCGGCGCGACCAATACCGGAGGTGTGGTTAGGAGCGCTTTTAGATCCTTGAAAGCCTGTTGAGCCTCGGGAGTCCATTGAAAGTTGTCTTGCTTCTTCAAGAGTTTGAAGAATGGCATCCCCCGAGTGCCTAGGCGAGAAATAAACCGGCCGAGTGCCACCATGCACCCCGTGAGCTTCTGGACTTCCTTCTGGCAAGTCGGCGGTTTCATCTTGAGAATAGCGTTGATTTTTTCGGGGTTCGCCTCGATGCCGCGACGAGACATGATAAATCCGAGCAGCTTCCCAAAGGGGGCTCCGAAAACGCACTTCTTGGGGTTGAGCTTCATCTTGAAGGCCCGTAGGCTCTCGAACGTTTCGGCCAGATCGGAGGTGAGGTCTTCCTTCGCTCGGGTTTTAACCACATCGTCGTCTACGTATGCCTCCACGTTGCGTCCGAGTTGAGCGTGAAAACACCGCTGTATAGTGCGCTGGTAGGTCGCGCCGGTGTTTTTCAACCCGAATGGCATTGTGATGTAGCAATACACACCGAACGGAGTGATGAATAAGGTCTTGATGCAGTCTTCTTCCTTCAGCCTGATTTGGTGGTACCCAAAGTATGTGTCTAGGAAACTCAGGAGCTCACACCCGGCGGTCGAGTCTACTACCTGATCGATGTGGGGCAACCCGAAGGGATCCTTTGGGCACGCCTTATTGAGATCAGTGTAATCGACACACATGTGCCAACTTTTATTCTTTTTGCATACAAGGACCGGATTCGCCAACCAGTCGGGATGATACACTTCTTTTATAAAATTAGTAGCTAAGAGCTTGGTGATCTCCTCCCTGATGGCGTCGCGGCGATCTTGTGCGAACTGCTGGAGCTGCTGCTTGATGGGCTTTGCTTTTTCGTCAACATTGAGAGAATGCTCGATCACCTCCCTAGGGACACCGGGAATGTCGGATGGCTTCCAAGCGAAAATGTCTCGGTTTGCCCGAAGGAAAGCGACGAGCGCATCTTCCTATTTGGGATCAAGCCCTATCCCAATCAAAGCCGTCTAGGCTGAGTTGGACGGGTCGAGTGTCACCTTCTTGACTCCCTCGTCAGGCTTCATACCCGACTTGGCTTTCTTTGCAGTCGGGACATCGCCTTCACCCGATGGGAGGGCGGCCGACTGCCGGATCTTCTTAGCCTCGGCCGATGCCACCAGCAGCTCGGCCAGGTCACAGCTTTCCCGGTCACACATGAAGGACTACCTGACATCCCCCTGAACCGTGATGACGCCGTTTGGACCTGGCATCTTCAGCACCAGATACGTGTAGTGGGGCATGGCCATGAACCTGGCCAATCCTGGCCTTCCCAAGATGGCGTGATATGCCGTCTCGAAATCGGCCACCTCGAAGTTCAGGTACTCCGTCCGGTAGTTCTCCTTGGTCCCGAACGTCACTGGGAGTGTGATTTGTCCGAGTGGTACCTTCGAGGTCCTGGGGATTACCCCATGGAACGGCGACGATCCACGCCTCAACTCGGAGCGAGGGATCTTCATATCATCGAAAGTTTTGCAGAAAAGGACGTTGAGCCCACTTCCTCCGTCGACCAGCACCCTCTTAAGCGACCGCGTGCGGCGGGTCCGGACCATAGGATATCTCCACGGAAATGGGGCCTTGATCGGGGTGATCCGAGCGGTCAAATGTGATCGGGACCTCGGACCACCTCAGGAATTGGGGCGTCGCTGGCGTCACTGCGTTGACCTCCCGAGCGGTAAGCTTCTTCCTCCGCTTGGACTCATACGCAGCCGAGCCCCCAAATATATAGTTGAGCTCGCTCGGTCACACATGTCGCCCGTCCTCTTGAGGCGGATCTTGCTTCTTCTTGCTTCGCCCTTGCCTCGGTTAAGCCTGTTCTTTGCTCTCGCGGGCAAACCTCTTCAGGGTGTAGCAGTCCTTGGCCGCGTGCCTTCCCTGGGGGTGGAAAGGGCAAATAGCATCCATTACCTCGTCGTAGCCGCTGCCCCGTGGGACTCGGGGCCGACCGCGCTAGGCCGCCACGACCAGCTCTCCAGGCCCACACTTCTTGTCCCTTTGCTTAGAGGGCTCGGCGTGGTCCTTTTTGTCCTTCTGCCGCGGGCGTTTTTCCTAGCGCTCCGCCAGGGCATCCGAGGCCGTGGCGTAGCGGTCGGCCAAGGCGAACATCTCCCTGACGATGGTCGGCGGACTCCGGGACATCTTCTTGATCAAGTCAGGGTCACTGACTCCCTTCTGGAAGGCAGCTATGACGACCGCTTTTGAAACATCCCGAACGGTATTTTTCTTCTGCATGAAGCACCGAATGAACTCCCGCAGAGATTCGTTCTTCTTCTGATGAAGCTGGTACAGGTCTCATGCGGTCCCAGGCCTCTCGTAGGTGCCCTAGAAGTTTGAGATGAACTGCTCACAGAGATCACCCTAGGAATCAATAGAACCCGCTGGGAGTCCCGTGAGCCAAGCTTGGGCTGATGGGGCGAGTGTGATAGGCAGGTAATTTGCCATCACGCTCTGATTGCCCCCGGCTGCCTTGACTGCAAGGGCATAAACCTGCAACCAGGCCTCCGGATCTCTTTCTCCGTCGAACTTGACGATGCCCCTAGGGTTGAAACCGTCGGGCCAAACCACTCGGCGGAGTCGGGGGGTGAAGCCGCGGACCCCATCGATGGGCCCGCTACTGCGCGCGTCGAGGCGATCGGTGCAGGGATGTCCCGTCTCGGTGATCTCCGTTGTCACTCCCGGCCCGGCGACAATGATCCTTGCGGTTGGTGTAGTCGTCGCGTTGGGCATTGCGATCGTCCCGGCCATCATAGCTGATGCCGAAATGTTCATAGTCATCCTCACGCCGGTGCGGCTCCCCCTCTTCCCGTTCACGCCGCCTGGCGTTAAGATCCAGACGGAGATTGCGGTTGAGGCTCCGGCGGGCGTCTTCGCCCCAGTGAAGCTCGAGCCGACTGCCCTGGGGCCGACTTTGGGTCGTCCAACTGCTACCGGTCTGGGTGGCCGCACGGGCACGAGAGTGTGTCTTCTCCGCAGGTGCTTCCTAGTTTTGCTGGACCGCTGTCACCATCACCATGGCCTTGACTTGGGCCACGATCGGGGCTGCGGGGCTGTCAGGACCAAGGATTGGCCCTAGGGTGTCGAGCGGCGTCTTGGAGGCGACAATGTTCTGCTGCGGCGTATGGAAGACCAGTTGGTCCCCTTTCTTCGCCTGCAAAACTCCTCATGGCGTTCGCCCCGGTTTCGGAGGATCTCGCGCCTCCTCCGGGCATGCTGACGGAGACGGTTCGCCTCCACCGTGTCTGCGGCTTCTTGCTGGTGCAGGGTATCGGTCCGATCGTCCTCGATCGCAAAGACGCCACGGAAGGCTCCTTGAGAGCGGGTGGCCGCGGCGCTCCTCGATCCGGACTGGAGCTCGGGTGAGGGAGCGATGAGATCTTCCCCAGAGCGGATCAAACCTTGCCCTGAGAGAACAAGCTTGCCGAAGCCGTCGGTGACGAAGTCCAGGCTTCCAAAGCGAAAGACCTGGCTGGGAGTGAAGGAGACGGTGATCCCGCTGGGTGCCGCCATCAAACTCGAGAAGGATGATCTTCGCGCTCCCCCTACTTAGCGCGCCAACTGTCGATGGTTATGATCGGCAATGAAGAAGAGTGAACGGGGCTAGGCGGAAGATCTGAGTCTGATGGTAACGCAAGACACAAGGCGATTTTACCCAGGTTCGGGCTCTCCGATGGAGATAATACCCTAGTCCTGCGTTCGGTGTTTCTGGTATATGGAAGAGTGTTCTTTCTTACAAGCTCTCTCTTACAGATTTCCTCTCTCTCCTTTATCTCGAAGCTCCCTTCCTCTTTATACAGCAGAGGAGGGCTGCCTGCGTACAGTCATGGGGGTTGTTGAAGCATAGCAGGGGTAGTTGGGCGCAGGGGAGAGACTGTCCTATAGTTGGCCGACCATGTCTGATAGCATGCGAGGCGAGCCGCCCTTCTTGGTATGGCAGCGCGCCCACCTAATCTGGTCGGTACCCTCTCCCGGTCTTTCCCTTGCCGCGCATGGCTGAGGCCTTCTGGAAGATCTCCCTTTTCTGCATGGCTGGCCTAGCCCACCACCTTGGGATGATCTGGTCGGCCCATTAACCAGATACCTGGATCCGTATATTCCACAGTTACCACGCCTAGGGCCCCCTCTTTTGCCATGTGAGTTGCCCATAACTTGGGACTCACACCACCATGGATAGTACCAAAGCAAAGACATTAAAAATTAATCAGTTAGGCCATCCCATAATAGACATGGGGTTGCATGGTCGACTTAGGTCAAAGACTTGCAAGTTTAAGACCCAATATAATTTGAAAACAATTATATACAGAAAATAACATGCAATAAAGTAAAACAATATAGCAATTTTGCAAACAAAGGTTCAACATGATCAAAGCACAACATGCCTTAAAAAAGCCCTTATTCTTGCTCTGAACCTTGGTCTTGAGTTGATGGATCTTCCTCGGATGCGTCACATAATTCAACGTTTTTGCGAGCTAAAAGAGAAAAGCAAATAAATACTAAAATAGAGATCAAACAAATTCTAAAAAGAAAATAAAATTCACCATTAGATAGATCTCAATTTTAAAATTTTTTAGAAATTTGAATCACCTCAATCGGAGCTCGTATGAGGGAGAACGGGCTCTCGAAAAATTCAAAAATAATAAAAATCAGAAAATTAAAAATTAAATAATAAACCGAATTATTTTTAAACAGAAAATCCGTATTACTGCATCAACGTGACATCACCGCCACCCGGATTAATCACGTGCTGACACGTCGCCTCGGCTACTGCACCCGACACGCATCGCGTGACACGGTTGGTCACGACATGCAATGCGATCCTATCCGCACAGCTGAGATCGAATGGCATCGGACCTAGGAGACATGCAGCAGCATCTTGGTCATCCAATTCTGATCCGATGGCTAACGTAACCGGTGCAGTTTACTAGCAAAGAACCCATGTGGCACTATCCTAGACGTCTATTACAGATCAAACGGTCCTTACCTCTTCCGATGGCGATGACGTCACAGCGGTGCTCTTCTCACCGATGTTGGGGAAGAAGACCTTAATGACAATGTTTTGGTTATTCTCTAGCAGCTTCAAGTGGGGAGCCCGATGTGAACCAATGTGGTGAAACCAAATCTAGTACTGGCGCGGCGAGATGGAGCTCAACGATGATGAGACAGTGGAAAAAGGGATGGCGACGCTCTTGGCTTGCAACTACGAGCTCTCCCTAGCGAACTGTGATGGCTCTAACAAAACCAATCTGACCAAAAGACATAGCACAGGATGAGGAACTCGGCACGAGTATCTGGGCTTTAAATAGTCCTCTCGGCGGACGTGCACAATGTGGACACGAACTCTGAGTCCAGCAATGGCACGGAACGCAGAGCGGAAGAACTCGAATCAGAGTCAACAATGCACGACCGTCCAGGTGGCGTGATGGATGGCCGAGATCGCCCAGACGTGGCATGATCTGAACCACAAATGAGATCTAACGGTAACTGCTCCCTATGGTTTCCAGAGCCAAACTCCACTACTAGATCGGAATCCTACGGCGGCTTCTAGAACAAGGGCCAAATGGGCCGCACAAGGCACGGGCCAAGTGTGCATAGTGCTAGGCTTCGGCCTAGTACTGTTCACAGTGATTTTCTCGGATTTTTAATTTAAAATAATTATAAAAATTAGTTTGATTTATTTTAGGCAATAAAAATATCAGGAAAAATCCAAGAAAATTCTCATAAATACTTTAGGACATTTTGTACTCTAAATAAAATATTTTCAGCCAAACTTCAAATAAATTTTATCTATATTTATCTAGTTTTCTCAAAAGACCAATATACTTAATTTGAAATAATTTCAAATAAATTTCAAAAAAATCCAATAAGTTTAGAGAAATCACAAAATGCACAAATGGCATTAAAACATTACTAAGGGCAAATTTTGAGATGTTACAAACCTCTTCCCTTAACAGAATCTTGACCCTGAGATTCAGGGCTATTTAAGGAATAGGTTAGGGAATTCTAACTTCAAATCCTCTTCACGCTCCCAAGTAGCTCCATTGAACTTTGCAAAAGTGAATTGATTTGCTTCTGGTCTTGTGTTCCATCACATCCAAAATCTTAATCTACTTCTCCTTGTAGGTCAAATCCTCCTGTAGCTCAATTGCTTCCAGCAGTGTCTACTCTGCTGACACTCTGAGACACTTCTTAAGTTATGACACATGGAACGCATCATGCACTCAGCCACGACTATGGCAATTCAAACTAATAAGCAACCTCTCCTCGATGGCTCAAGATCTGAACGGACCAACATATCTTAGCGCAATCTTTCCTTTAGCGTGAACCCTTTTAACTCCTTTAAGAGGGGTAACTCTGAGATACGCCAAATCATCTAGCTCAAAGCTCAAATCATGGCGACGATTATCAATGTATCTATTTTGCCTAGACTGCGTTATTTTCAACCTTTCTCTGATCATAGCAACTTGCTCTTCGGCTTCCTTGAGAATATCCTAAAGAGGACGCGGAGGCTACGCTAGCACGAATTCAAAATTTTCTACCGCGAACACCCAGGATCACATGCAAGTAGAGGATCACGAATCGTTACCCTTGACGCGCAAATGCAACAGAAGCAGAGTCGCGCGCGTAGAGGAAGTAGACGTTCACGCCCCGATCAACTCCAAGTAGGTTGGAGCGTGGTCGGTGAGCAGGTCGTCGAGGTCGCCGAGCAGATAGTCATGGTCGACGAGCAGGTCGTCGAGGTCGCCAAGTAGATCGTCGTGGTCGACGAGCAGGTCGTCGAGGTCACCGAGCAGATCGTCGTGGTCGATGAGCAGGTCGTCGAGGTCGCCGAGCAGATCATCATGGTCAACGAGCAGGTCGTCGAGGTCGCCGAACAGTGTGTCCGTGTACGGCAACGCCTCTAGCGGTATCCACGTCGCAAGCGGCGAGAACGCCGTCGCGGGTTTGCTAACAACTCGCCGCCTGCCTAGGGTTTCGGGAGCGAGAGGCGTCACGGTGGCTAAGCGCGATCGAGGCTCAACTTATCTCTCTCACCGCATGCCACCCTGCCTGCGCCTTATATAGACGCTAGTGAGCTTGACCCACTAGGGCTTCCTCTCGCGGATCATATCCACGCGCAAAACCCATTAAACAGTTCCAACCCGTTAAGTGTGTGACCCGTTAAGTGTGTGACCCGTTAGGTTCAGTGCAAGTCAGCCGTGGATTCGGAAACTCCTTTCTAACCCACAGATCAACAGTGGCACCTAGCAGTGTATTGACCCCCGAATGCACATAATACTTTATTCGGCTGAACCTTTGATACATCGCATATACCAATCCCTTTGCCACACGATACCAGTCAAGCTCAAGGCGAGATACGCGCCACCCTTGTTAGTAGCTCGACCACTTAACTCGTTAATGTGATGGATATAATACCATGACTAACTCCTTAGTCACATTAGCACGGCCGTGCGCTTTTCCTATCCATCCACACCGAGGGTCCCAGATGTATCTCTCCTGTTATCTAGGAGGGGCAAATCCCATCTTGATCAATCACACCCCTAGCTATGTTTTGTGACATACCCAGTAGTCACCTTTATAACTACCCTGTTACGGTGTAGCGTTTGATGACACCAAAACATACAAATCCACATGCTGGGTATCCATGATGATCTCAGGTCTAAGGACCATATAGGCATACCACTCGAGACTATATGCTGATGGCACTTTATAAGAGAACAATTTCACAGCGTCTCTGAGTAGGTCTGTCCGACTACCCATGTTCTCCAACATGTGTCCACATTATTGGTTCGATATCTCCATATCAATGGTATGCGAAACATTACCATCAACCAATCAATGTGCTGGTCAAATCACTACCGCTTCTCGTAGTGATATGGACCAGGGACCCGTTTAGAATAATGTCACTATAACGATGTGTTTCACAACCAAGTCGCACTCAGTGAACAAAGTCATGACATTAATTCTTGGAATCGATAAGCAAAATTATCATAAGTACATGAACAAAGATGTTTGTACAATCATCCAATGATTGACCTAAGGGCATATTCCCTACTTATCAGGCTCAAATACCGAATGCTCTCTCATTTCATTCCAATTCAACAGGGTATGACAAGTACGACCGTATAAAGCCTCAATTGGCGACATTTACAAACTAGCCTGATAACTATTGTTATAGCTGAATTCTTTATACGGCAGACTCCTATCCCATGAAGCAATATAGGATAACGCATAAGCTCTTAACATATCCTCTAGAATCTGATTTACTCTTTTTGTTTGACCATCTGTCTATGAATGATATGCTGTACTGAAATTCAAACGAGTTCCCATTACATCAAGTGACTTACTCCAAAATCTCGAGGTAAATTGGTACCTCTATCTGACACAATCTCCTTAGGCATACCATGTAAACATGCAATCCTTGACATATACAATTTCGCCAAGTGGTCTCCTGAGAAGTAGTCTTGACTGGAATGAAGTGGGCAACCTTGGCCAAACGATCTACGATGACCCAAATGGAATCATAACCTCTTTGAGTTTTAGGCAAATCCTCAGCATCATGGATTTTATTATCGGTTTGCCTTCTTCTTCCACTTCGAAATTTTTAACGACTGTGTCCAATAGGGCTTCGATGCATTGCCTTTACTCTCTGACACACCCCACGTAGAGCATCATATCCAAAAGCCTCACTCTTCATCTTAGGCTACCAAAACTTTTTCTTTAGATCTTGATATATCTTGGCACTTTTGGATGAATCGAATACTTGGAATCATGAGCTTCCTCCAAAATCAACTACTTGAGCTCCTCCTTGTTTGGTACATGGGGTCGACCTTAAAACTACATAGTATCCTGATCATTCAAAATTTTGCTCCTTGGCTAAGCCTTCATCTTTCTTTGACTTGATTCTGTATTTCATCATCCTTTTGACTCTCTGTGATCTGGTCTTCTAGTGTTAGTTTTACTTCTAAAGCAGCTATGAAACCTTATGGAACGACTTCCAATTTCAGCCTCTCAAACTCCTTGCACAACTCTAGTTGATCACTCATTATCAACATATTTGCTATGTGGCTCTTACGACTCAACGCGTTGACTAGCACATTGGCCTTAGCAGAATGATAATGGATTCCAACATTATAATCTTTGATCAATTCGAGCCATCTTCTTTGCCTCATGTCAAGATCCGACTGGGTAAATATTTAATTTAGACTCTTATGGTTTGTGTATATCTCACATCTATTTTCGATGAGATAGTGATGCCATATTTTCAAAGCGTGCACTACGGCAGCTAACTCTAAATCATACGTAGGGTTTTTCTCCTCATGCGGTCTCCATTGCCTCAACGCATAGGCAACAACCTTACCATTTTACATCAATACACATCCAAGACATTGCCTTGAATCATTACAATATATGTCAAAACTGCTCTACACATCTAGTAGTACTAACACAGGTGTTGTCATCAGACGCTTCTTTAACTCCTGAAAACTCTTTTCGCACTCTGGCATCCATGCAAACTTCTCCTTCTTCAACAATTGGGTAAGGGGTCTAGTAATCATAGAAAATCCTTCTTATGAACTGACGGTAATATCCCGTCCTTCCCAGAAAACTATGAATCTGAGTAACAGACTTCGATTGCTCTCAATGCAATAATGCTTCCACTTTGCTTGGATCAATAACAACTTCTTTAGAGGTCATCACACGACTAAGAAATTCAACCTTCATCTTTCTAAAGTTACACTTGCTGAACTTAGCATGCAGTTATTGCTATCACAGCTTCTCAAAGACTAATCTCAAATGTTTCACGTGATCTTCTTCCGTCTTGGGTAAACAAGTATATCATCAATGAATAACACAACAAACTTGTCCAAATATTCTCTAAAAACCTTATTCATCATGTTCATGAAATATGAAGGAGCATTGGTCAATTCAAAAGACATGACCGAAAACTCATATTGTCCATATCGTGTAGAGAATGCAATCTTATAAACATCCTTTGCATGACTCTTCAATTGGTGATAACCTGATCGAAGATCTACCTTGGAGAAAACTCCAGCTCCTCTCAACTGATCAAACAAGTCATTAATCCTGGGTATTGGATACTTGTTCTTGACCTTTTCTTTTCTTCATTCAGAGCACAATTCCAGTGCGCATTCTCAATCTTCCATTTTCCTTTCTGATAAACAAAACAAGAGCTCCCATGGTGACGCACTAATTATTCTCAAAACTCTTTCTAGTAACTCTTCGATATGTTTTTCCCACTAGTTCATTAGTAAGCATTTGATATGGTCTTTTCGCTGTTGGTGCTGTACCAGGCACTAATTCGATCACGAACTTGATCTCTCAATCTGACGACATACCAGGCAAATCCTCTGAAAATACACCGAGGTATTCTCTGACAACCGGTGCATCTTCTAAACTGGCAACTTCCACACTATTAACCATCAGCTGACTAACACGAATTGCAATCACTTGAAATTTTCTTTTCATATTCAGGGTTTTAAATCAATATAACTTTTCACCAAAAATAGCCTTATATTTGAGCATCCAATTAATTCCAGGAATAACATTAAAGGTCTAAGTACTCAACACAATATGATTTGCTTGGAACTCTACTCACTCAATAAGCAACTAAACTTCAAAACATCCTGGGCTAAATCTAGCACCACTGGGTATCTTCTGATAATGACAAATCTTTTGGCTGACAAGCTTCATGCTGAATACCATTGAACTAGCCATCATTGCACATGCAACATTTTCAAATGAACCATCAATGCAGGCAAACACTCAGGGAAGCATCTGACCCATCCTTTTACATTATTGTTTTCATATACTAGCATATCGACCATTTTTACTTTATTTCTTTCAACAAGGAAACCTTTATATGGAATTCATTACTAAACTCTTTACTTTACAAGTAGGGTTATGACATTGTACCAAGTAAAATCATTGCTCCTAACTTCCTTGATTTAGCATTAGCGCTAGGGCTTCGATAGGGACAGAGTTGGAATTGACTAGAACCAACGCGATTGCTTTCTTTTGAGGGCACTTGTTGGCAAAATGCTCGGGCTTGTGGCAGATATGGCAGAGTTTAAGGCAAACTTTCTTCTTTGAGTATTCATTGACCGAGTTAGTGTCTTGGCTTAAACGCCTTTTCTTCAACTAGTTCTTTAGGCAAACTTCTCTTGCAATTTTACCGCTTACTCTTCGCATTATATACCAGACCGAGGTAACTTCCGGTATGACCATGGCTGCAGGAAATACTTGTTCTTTTTGTGGGCATTGCTTAACGAAATGGCCTTCCTCTTGACAGTAATAACACAAACATTTGCATCATTGTACCTTGTTGGGTGCAATCGTATGCTCATTATTGTCCTTGTGATTCAAGGCTGGTTGCTTTGAAGGGCACTCTCTAAACCAATGACCTTCATCGCACAAGAAACATGCTATTGGTGATTGCCACTTACTACTTTCCTGACGAAGGCCGATAGGATCAGGAGCCTATGTTTTTAGTTCTTCAAACGGCATCACCTATGCAAGTGATATTCCACTCCTTTTCGATAATTCTTAAGCAACTGCGGCTCGGAGATTCTTTTGCTGATGCTGGGTCATGGCAGTTACTATCGGATCTAAGGGACATTGAGCTAGGCAATGATCTTGACCTTCACAAAGGTAACATGTGATGTTGCTCGTAGGACATTCTCTAATAGGATGACTTCCTTCACAACTGGAGAAATTGATCATATGCTCATCTGAGGTATGTCCTATTTCTCCATACCGAATGCACGCTCGATCTTCTAACTTGTCTGGTTGACAGCACTTCAAAGAACAACGTCTAGATCTTAAACAATGTGCAGGGGTAGCGTTCTTCTCTGAATCCACTGTGACCAAACTATTCTCTAGTAAAGCAAAAAGATCATGAAAAGCAATAACAAATTCATTCCAAATGATATTCTGCGGGGCTTCATGATTAACACAATATTCCTTCCACCATTCAGCAGCCATTCATTGTAATTGATATGAAGCATACAAGACCTTCTTATCACTTCTGCACTGAGCAATAAGTAGCTTTCTCTCAATGGTCTTGAGCCAATCTTCTGCTTTCGAAGGTGAAACATTTCTTGAAAATGTTAGTGAACGAGTCCTTATAAATTTTGATGACCTTAAGTCAGCACAGGAATCATTGATAACAGTTTGAGATGCTTTATTGACATTAGCTTGATTGGTCATATTCTACATTTGCTTCATCATTGTCTGCATCAACTGAGTCTTAGTAGCCAAAAACTCTTTGAAACTCGGCATATCCATCTGTATTGACAGTTGAAGAACTGATCCACCCTTAAAATTTCCACTGAGTTGATTACCACTTCCACTGGCTCCATTGTTACCACTAATATGAACCATCTACTTGATTGCCTCAAAGGGTTAGGAGAGAGGGGAAATAGCATAGGTAAGAAGCAGAGATCCTAATATATGGGAAATAGGTTTAACCCAATAACTTAAGCAAGCAATATTAATAGCTTCGTATGGTTGTTTATATAAGCCTAAAAGCTCTGCAACACATACTGCACACTCAGCAATCATGAAGAACCAATTGAACCTAAACACACAAAACTACCGTCCACATAGGCGATACTCCTATCCTAGGAGACGCGACTCCCATACGTGAGTCTCAACCGACTACTCGAAGCACTGGGTCTTCTAGCTTTAAGAACACTTCAATGATCCACTATTCCTTGAGCTTGATGATTCCTTCATTCATGATCATTAGGGTATTAGCAAGCGATCAGTACTCCCTCCTAAGATGTGGTATATCACTTTTCTACTCAAAACTGCTTAGATAATATTTTAACTCGATCCAGTAAAGAAAAAAGAAAGAAATTCAACAAGGGGAAAAGAAAGAATTTTTGGTAAGGACAGGAATAGAAGAATGAGATAAGTCAAGAAAATATTATTCTTCCAGCTAAATCTTTCTTTCAGAAAATAATTTTGAAATTCCTATAGAGACGACTAGACTATTTAGGGCCAAGACCTATAGTCAGTATGGCTCTGATACCACCTCTGCCGGGACTCGAATATAAAAATCCGGACCCTCTGTGTATACTCCACTAGTTCTAGGATCAAGCTAGTGCATACAGGCTCAACATTAGTAAATATCACAATCATACACAATGAAAATAAGATAAAAGATATCATATATTGAATATTACCAATTGTAGGTCAACTTACATGACTGTGCCTCACAGGGCTGAATAACAAATTAAACTATAGCGGAATGAAGACGTAGATAAACTCCTCAGTATACTACAAGCAACTGACAAGGCTCGCATTCTAAACATTCGTCTCTTCATGATACTCCTCCTCCAGCACTGGTGTAGACTCCTCAACTGATGATATTGTGGTTTGCAAGGGTGAGTATATAAAGCACTCAACAAGTTATGCACAGAATGCAGTTCTAATATAACTATATGCAAGGCTTATTTGAAAGGGATGGCTATCATGGCTATTTTGCAAATAAAGCAACATTTATGAACAAGTACAATAAATAGATTGAAAAGATAGTAAAATAAATAACAATAAGTAATAATTTTAGTATTTCTCAAGTAAACCAAGTTTCAGTTCTAAGTCAAAATTCAACCTTCCATGGCAACCTGCCATCCAATCCAGGTTTTATTTTGCAAAAGTCTAACCCTTGTCTGTAATGCCCAAGCTATGCTCAATACCGCGACCACGGCTATCTGAATATATTTACATTCTGTAAAGGTTATGCACTTTACCCACATGATATGATCATCTCTTGTTGCCAAGCTATTAGCACACTTCTTTTGGTGTGCTAGTAGAGAAATCATGATAAAGCCTTTACAATGCTCTGTCTTAATCCGATACTACCCACTAAGGTTTTAACACTGGTGAGAATGATTACCATACCCAGGGCCCCCCTCTTGCGCCATGTAAGTTGACTATAACTCAAGACTCATACCACCATTGATAGTACTAGAGCTAAGACATTACAAATTAATCAGCTAGACTGTCCCATAACAGACATGTGGTTGCATGGTCGACTTAGGTCAAATGTTTACAAGGTTAAGTCCTTAGGATGATCGAGACAAGACTTCCACATACCTTCTGCCATACGGCCCACCTTGGCATACTCCCCCTTGCCACTTACCCCAATCAAAATCATAACCACCCCAGTTGATTACCAAGCACCACGTGCTATCAATAATTCAATATAATTGCATGACATCCATCGCTACAACAACTCAATCTCATTGTGTGACCATACATGACACAAAAGTTCATAACATTGTTCCATATTCTATTAGTCAAGATTATTTATCGATGATTTAAATACATGTGATGACATGGTATGGCTAAGTATACTAATACGTTTTAACCATCCCATATTGATTTTAGTATTAACCAATTATAGTGAACCAATCTAGGGTGACAATAGATCATGGCATACAATTGACATGGTAGGGTATAGATCAAATTGGTAGATTAGCAAGTCCCAATGTAATTTGAAAACAATTGTATACACGAAATGACATGCAATAAGGTAAAACAATATAGCAATTTTGCAAATATGGGTTCAATATGATCAAAGCACAATTTGCCTTAGAAAATCCCTAATTCTTGCTCTCGACCTTGGTCTTGAGTTGATGGATCTTCCTCAGATGGGTCGCACAATTCAACGTCTATGTGAGTCGAAAGAGAAAAACAAATAAACACCAAAATAGAGAGCAAAAAAACTCTAAAAATAAATAAAATTAACCATTAGATAGATCTCAATTTTACAAAATTTTAAAAATTTGAATCACCTCAATCGGAGCTCATATGAGGGAGAACGGGCTCTCAGAAGATTCAAAATTCATAAAAATCAGAAAATTAAAAATTAAATAATAAACCAAATTATTTTTAAGCAGAAAATCTGTATTACTGTGTCAGCGTGATGTCACCACCATCCGGACCAATCACGTGCCGACACGTTGCCTCGGCTACTGCACCCCACACGCGTCGTGACATGGTTGGTCACGGCGTGCGATGCAATCCCGTCCGCATGGCTGAGATCGAACGGCATCGGATCTAGGAGACACACGGCAGCGTCTTGATCATCCGATTCTGATCCAACGGCTAACATAACCGGTGTAGTTTATTGGCGAAGAACCCACGTAGCGCTATCCTAGACGTCCATTACAGATCGAATGGTCCTTACCTCTTTCGACGGCGATGGTAGCATAGCGGCGCTCTTCTCACCGGAGTTGGGAAAGAAGACCTTAATGACGGCGTTTTGGTGATTCTCTGGTAGCTTCAAGTGGGGAGCCCGATGCGAACCAACAACGAGATCTAACGGTGGCAGCTCCCTAGGGTTTTCAGAGTCAAACTCCACCGCTAGATCGGAATCCTACCGCGTCATTTAGAACGCGGGTCAAACAGGCCACACAGGGTACGGGCCAAGTGTGCACAGTGCTGGGTTTTGGCTCGGTACTGTTCACAGCGATTTCCTCGGATTTTTTATTTAAAATAATTATAGACATCCATCGCTACAACAACTCAATCTCATTGTATGACCATACATGACACAAAAGTTCATAACATTGTTCCATATTCTATTAGTCAAGATTATTTATTGATGATTCAAGTACATGTGATGACGTGCCTTGGCTAAGTATACTAATACGTTTTTAACCATCCCGTGTTGATTTTAGTATTAACCAATTATAGTGAACCAATCTAGGGTGATAATAGATCATGGCATACAATTGACATGGTAGGGTATAGATCAAATTGGTAGATTAGTAAGTCCCAATGTAATTTGAAAACAATTGTATACACGAAATAACATGCAATAAGGTAAAACAATATAGCAATTTTGCAAACATGAGTTCAATATGATAAAAGCACAATTTACCTTAGAAAATCCCTAATTCTTGCTCTCGACCTTGGTCTTGAGTTGATAGATCTTCCTCAGATGGGTCACACAATTCAACGTCTATGCGTGTCGAAAGAGAAAAACAAATAAACAACAAAATAGAGAGCAAAAAAACTCTATAAATAAATAAAATTAACCATTAGATAGATCTCAATTTTAAATTTTTTTAAAAATTTGAATCACCTCAATCGGAGCTCGTATGAGGGAGAACGGGCTCTCGGAAGATTCAAAAATCATAAAAATCAGAAAATTAAAAATTAAATAATAAACCAAATTATTTTTAAGAAGAAAATTTGTATTACTGCGTCAGCGTGATGTCACCACCATCTGGACCAATCACGTGCCAACACGTCGCCTTGGCTATTGCACCCCACACGCGTCCTGACATGGTTGGTCACGGCGTGCGATGCAATCCCGTCCGCACGGCTGAGATCGAATGGCATCGGATCTAGGAGACACACGGTAGCGTCTTGATCATCCGATTCTGATCCGACGGCTAACATAACCGGTGTAGTTTACTGGCAAAGAACCCACGTAGCGCTATCCTAGACGTCCATTACAGATCGAACGGTCCTTACCTCTTTCGACGGCGATGGTAGCACATCGGCGCTCTTCTCACCGGAGTTGTGGAAGAAGACCTTAATGACGACGTTTTGGTGATTCTCTGGTAGCTTCAAGTGGGGAGCCCGATGCGAACCAACATGGTGAAACCAAATCAGGTACCAGCGCGACGAGACGAAGCTCAACGGCGATGAGACGGTGGAAAAAGGGATGGCGGCGCACTCGGCTTGCAATGGCGAGCACTCCCTAGTGAACTGCGATGGCTCCGACGAAACCAATCCAACCAAAAGACGTCACACAGGATGAGGAACTTGACACTAGTATCGGGGCCTTAAATAGTCCTCTCGGCTGGCGTGCACAAGGCAGACACGGACTCCGAGTCTGGCGGCGGCACGGAGCGTAGAGCGGAAGAACTCGAATCGGAGTCAACAATGCACGACCATCCAGGTGGCGCAATGGACGGCCGAGATCGCTCGGACGTGGCACGATCCGAACCGCCAACGAGATCTAACGGCGGCTGCTCCCTAGGGTTTTCGGAGTCAAACTCCACCGCTAGATCGGAATCCTACTGCGGTATATAGAACATGGGTCAAACAGGCCACACAGGGTACGGGCCAAGTGTGCACAGTGCTGGGTTTTGGCTTGGTACTATTCACAGCGATTTTTTTCAGATTTTTTATTTAAAATAATTATAGAAATTAGTTTGATTTATTTTAGGTAATAAAAATATTAGAAAAAAATCCAAAAAAATTATCATACATACTTTGGGACATTTTGCACTCAAATAAAATATTTTTAGCCAAACTTTAAATAAATTTTATCTATATTTATCTATTTTTTCAAAAGACCAATATACTTAATTTGAAATAATTCCGAATAAATTTTAGAAAAATCCAATAAATTCAGAGAAATCACAAAATACAAAAATGGCATTAAAACATTACTAAGGGCAAATTTTGGAATGTTCCAATAACTTACATTTTGCCATTTGCATGTGAAGTTCAAATTAATAATCCCACAATGAAGTTGGTAGATGATTCAAAATTTCAATAAAATCCTAGATAAGGCAGTTAGAAAATTTTACTACAACAAATATCCCGGCGCGAAATAACCAACAACGTATCCACGTGATATCTAAACCATCCAATCCATCTACAATGAATCGAATCCTTTTCACTGTAGTACACCTCTGATCACCCGTCGGATGAAAATCAAACGGTTGAAATTTGTCCTGAGGAACTCTGAGTTTTTTGGTGAAAAATTGTGGCATCTTATCCAAATTAATCTCTATCGCTCAAATGCGCAACACATCGTTCTAAGCAGTAAAAATTCACCATCAGCAAACAAAAAAAATCGAAATAAAAAGGAAAATAAGTAGGAATATAATACATGAGATTCAAAAATTTGGGAGAGACCAAACAAACCTCCTGCGTTGCCCATCAGCTGCTTCTCAGTTCTCACCCCAACACCACGCCACGCCCTCCTCCCAAATCCGCCCGCGACACACAGATTTCCTCGGATTTTTTTCTCTTCTCCGTCTCGATATCGAATTCGGCTTCTTGGATTTGATCTACTCCTCTCGGCGTCCTTCTTTTGCCTCGCTTTTTCGGCTTCTTGTTCAGTAGGGAGTCGCCCAAGAACTCGAGTTCTTGGCCCTTGATCCAAACTGTCCCAATTCCGGAAAGTAGCGCGGAAAGATTCGATTTTGAGGTCTCTCGGAGTGGTTTAGGCGCCTCAATCGGAACCGCCTAGGGAACTTGCTTCCGTGACCTAAACAGGTGGGGATTTTGGTTTGGCGATGGAGCAGGAGAAGCAACAGCAGATGCAGCCACCGGCACCCTCGCCTGCCCCCGCCCCTGCAGCCGAGCCGAAGGCTGCTGCGCTGCCTCCGCAGCCGAAGCCGGCGGCCTCGGTTCAGCCTGTGACGCCGGCGCCAAGGCCGTGGTCAGTGGCCTTCACGCCTATGTGAGCGAATTATTTTGCTTGACAAATTAAAATATACTGTTGTTGCCATGTTACAATAGGGCCATCCTCATTCTCCATATTTATGGTAAATAAAATTCCATGATGTCATTATTTGTTTGCGGAGGTCATTTCGTTGCTCGTGACTCATGAGTCACATTGTTACTTCCTTGGTTGGAGGTAACAAAAGCAAGCATAGTACTGCATTTGCAAACAACTTATTTTACTAACAGTCTTTTTAATTTATTTTTCAGGGAACCTGTGATCCAAATGAAGAGTGGTACTCCAAGAAAGAAAAAGCAGCAGTGTAATTGCAAAAACTCGCATTGTCTAAAGCTGTGAGTTTTCTAGTACATGAAAATTTGTTTCAACCATGCGCGTCAAATATTAAAAAACATTCAGTATAGGTTAATGTCTTAATGATATTTGCAAACGCATACTTTTCCGTTCTATTGGCATGCAAAGAGGGTTAGCGTTGTGTAAATGATAAACTAAACTGAGTTCTGTTGTTTGAATGAAAACTTCATCTTACTTTTTAAGATGTTGACTAGAGTTGAATTGGATGATCAATTCTAGTATCATAGAGTTTCCTCCATTATCCTTGTCCTCATTAGTGGAGAAATTGATTAATAACACATGATTATATGTGTGGTAGCTTTCTAATAAAGCTGGGCCAATGCCTTTTGCTCCAAAATGATGTGCGTAATCATTGGGCAAATAGGAATTATAAAATACATAAAGCTTGGTAGTAAGAAGGTCAATATATTGTTATTGAATCATTTTGGGACGAAATTTGCTGTTTCAGCTTTCATGCTATTATTTATTTTTCTTTTTGGTCAATGGTATATTGTGATCTCATCTTTTTGTGCCAAGTACTTTGGTAGTTTCAACTTTAATATTATATTTCAGGTTTCCTGTTTGATCTGGTTAACTGAACAATCTTATTTAATTTATAAAATGAGCATTTATTATCACACAGAATATCATGTGAATAGAAGGTACAATCACTAACTTGATATTTATTTGTTAGGTACTGTGAATGTTTTTCAGCAGGTCTTTATTGTAACGGCTGCAATTGTAAAGAATGTGGAAACAATGTTGAGAATGAAAATGCTAGGCAGGAGGCTATTAACAGTAAGAAGCAACAGAATCGAAAGGCTTTTCAACCTAAGATTGAAAATGGTTCAAATACTCTCAGTGTTCGAAAGGTACATTTTTCCTCTAATAGCATGGTGTAGGTGGATCACGTATCTCTGCAATAGCCAATAGCTTATACCCAGCAGTAGGTAGGTACCCTTCAAGTTATGTGAAGTCGATAATAAAAGTTTTGACATATATGGATTATTAGGTATGCACTTAAGTTCTGCTTGTGTTTTTCTGATATGGCTTACAATCTACATGATGCAATAAAATTATGTTAGAAGATATGTTTGTTAGTACACCTATGAAGCATGCTGTAAGTTAGAAGGAATCCTTGAACAAGAGTAAAGGACAGTCCTTACTTTCCAAACCAATTCAAGAAGCAGCTAGGAAGTCATGAAAATGGTACTGATATAGATCTGTATAGAAAATGGATATATTGATATAAAATGGATATATTGATATGAACTGATATTGATGACTATACTAAATAGCGACTGACAAACAAAGCACGTGGCATCATCTTATAGAGACCATTTTGTAACATCAATTACTGTTTAGTGTGAACTATAGTTACCGGATTCATTGTAAACACTCGTGAATTGTGAACCGGATTTGTCGAATCCAAACCGGTTTAGGATACGGGGTTCGTGTTCGCAGTGGAAATTGGAAGTGAAGGTGGCGAACCGAGAATCTGAATCCCATACCACAATTCAGACGGACCGTATTTCTAGTAACTATGGTGTAAACATGTGCAAAAGCAGGATTTCCGAATTATGTGGTATGATATGTTTCTTGTGATAAGCTCAAGTGGAATTTTTTTTATAGCTGACATATTTCCAATTCAGTGAGCAATGTTTCCGGTGATACATAGAACATTCATTCTCTGCCAACTATCAATCAAATGCAGAAATTCAGTTCCAGGACTTGTAAACTTATAAGCGAGTTATTTAGATGACAAATTTGTTGGTAGTTTAGTTCTTGTAAGTTATAATAGGTAATATTGAACCACTCACTTTTGTAGCTGGCATCACGTAAAATAGGATATTGGTGCATCCATTTTTCAAGTCTTAATGCAAGCAATGAATTTGATTGTTGTTTAGTTGCGGCACATAATTTTTTTTTTGGGCCAGCCTGGAAGGAAGGCCTGCAGACCAAAATTTATTCGGGTCAGTAAAAGAAGTACAAAGAGACTAGAGGACAGTAGAAGGGCTACTGTTCTTGGGTTAGAACCAACTCCAAGAATTATCTTACTGCTCATCATTTTCATTTGAAAAGTGGCACCACTTTGCTGCTCATTTCTTCACACCTCCTTACACAGCGTTTCATACTTGTGCTTGAAGCCTAATGGTCTATTTGATCAGTCCCCATGCTAGAAGGTGTGTAGGCGACCAATAGGAATATTTTATGGAAACAACCACAGATAGGTTAGATGGCTAGTAGCTTACTAGCTAACATTTATTTTTGCATTATATGTTATGTTCTGAACTTAAACCCTTCTGTACTGCCCGTCTAGTTAAATCAACTGTATTATGTTCATATTTCAGTTGGACACCATTCCTTTGTTTCTTTTTTTTCATTATTAAATTCTCTATTTTATATTTTGGTTTACTGGATTTAAAGAAAATATGTTTTTTTTCATGCAAATCATTCTGATGCTTTTAACTAATCTTAATTGACCATCAGGATGGCGCTGGAGCGCTACCTTCCCTTCCAAAGCATAATAGAGGTTGTAACTGCAAGAAATCTGGATGTCTCAAGAAGTACTGTGAATGCTTCCAAGCAAATATCCTTTGCTCCAAGAATTGTAAATGTACGGCTTGTAAGAACTTCGAAGGAAGTGGGGAGCTGCTGGCTATAATTCAAGGGGATAATGCATCTGATCGAAATAATGTTCAACAAGCAGCTAATGTCACTCTGAATGGTGCCATTGTGTCCTCAGGGTATAGATGTTCTCCAGCACGTAGAAAAAGGCTTCCAGAAGATCCCTTTGGTCATAGACTAAATGGTGAAGTAAGTATGATGCAGACACATGTTCAAGAGGTATTTTCCACATGAGCTGATTCTGCAATGTTCCAATAACCTGTCAGATTATATTATGGTCAAGTGTGACACATCTGTTTTCTTGTTTGTATCTTTTTGCTTATGGATGGTTGTGGCAAAACACAGTTGGTGTTCATCCACTTCTCTGCTACTGATTTTTTTCTAACTTTAGCTGTAAATTTCCTGGACTCCTAATTGTTTCTTGTGTTCTAGGCTAGGCACATGGGTGCTTCACAAGTTGCTTCTTCTACTGGACTTGAAGGGTGCATTGGAAATTACCAGAGTAAATCTAAAAGCTACATGTAAGTTAAAAAAAAAATCTTGGATTGGTATATTTGATAACCTAAGAACAAAAAGGATTCAAATGAACTCAGTAACCAAATTATATTCAAAGTGAATTCATGGCCAAAAGCAACGAAGGAAAGGCATACTAGCACCATCTCATAGGACATCGGCCTCTTGTGTTAAAGTGGTTGGGGGTCAATTCTTGAATCTTTGGCCATTTGGAAAAGCATAAGCTCTGGACAGTTAGCTGCTGGTTTGTGCCATCTTTAGGTGGTCCTAGCCACTCGGTTCATGTGAAAATACTATGATGTAGAGTTTATTCCCAAATACTTCGTTTGCAGATATTTGTGTTTGGACTTTGGACATCAGCATGGTCTCCAAGCTATAACCTGGACTACTAATTTCAATCATAATAATAATATATTACAAAATTGTGTTATTATGAAGTATGAAATAATATTATTTTCATATGACCAAGACCAATCAAGATACTTTTACCTATATCAATAGTCAAATTTTGAAGAGTTTGACTGTACTCTCTAAAACGTATGAACAGAGGTTGCACTTTCTTAACATATTGGTTAAAAAATGTAAATATCGCTGCAGTTGTACTTGATGCCTCATTTTGTGCTTTATGTGTCCTTCTGATTGCTATTTATTTAGGTCTCCGCTAGCAAACACTATCCATCTTACGGATGTTAATGACCTAGCCAAGCGTTTGGTGATTGTATGCAGAAAGGCAGCAGAACCATTCCTGATGATAGCTGGTACACGATTTTATCCTTTTCATTTGACTGGACTATTTTCAGAACTTGTATGAATAAGCATGCGAATTAGGTGAACTATTCAATTATTCATGATGGAAAGATGGACTATCCGGTGACCAGGAAAAACTATTTACTGTTTTTTAGTTGCACATAGTAAAATTTTTATACTTTGCCTTGGCTGCTTAACTACACATGTTAATTGGACATGGATGGAGGATTTCAGATGCTTACATAGTTATTAACCTTTTATAAAATAAGATAAATAAAATAAATGTTATATAAAAACTTGTGAAATACCATTCGTATGAGTTTGACAAACTGTTATCTATTTTCAATTTAAAACATATATCATATATGTATCTAGAAGAAAAGTTTTGCTTCATCAAGGACATATCTAGTGCAAACCATCATTTTGGTGCAACTTTGAAATACCATTTTGGTTTGAGCACCAAATGCAGGTGGGAATGTAGTCACTGTCTCTAGATTTATTTTCAACTAAAATGTTTTTCATATTTTCAGATAACAAAGTGGAGATGGACGAAGAGAGGGCAATTTGTACAAATGCTGACCAAATCAATGATAATAGGAAGAAGCAGGAAGTTCCGAAAATTGCTGCTAGTCAACTTGACACTGTGGCCTATATAGATCAGCAGAATGCTGGTGATATTGGACCCCGTTGCTCTAACTCCCAGGAGGATTATCGGCCTGCCTCTCCAGGAACACAAGCGCTGTTGTGTGATGAGCAGGGTACTGCATTTGGAACAGATTATAGAAGTTCATTTCCAGTGGCAGTGCATGATCAGGACACTTCAGGGCTAAATGCTCCGCAAGAAAAAGAAGTGTTGACAAGGTTTCGAGACTACCTCCGATTACTTATCGCACGTGGAAAAATAAATGGTGAGAGGAATTTGTTAAGATATTTCTACCCTTAAATAACTCTGATGACTTGACATAAATTTGACATATCTGGCTTGTTACATTTGGGTATATGTCAAGTAAATTCGCTGCTACAGTGCTATTGCACTTTGTTTTCAGACTGATGATTTTAAACTGACTGAAACTGTCACATTCACGTAGGGAAATCGACAAGATCAAGATGAGTTAAATTGAGAAATTGATACTTTTGCCAATGAAGTTAGAACTAAACACATGTTTTATCACAGTTGGTTAGTGCATATGAACCATCAATGGAATATTTGCAATACTGGCACATTCTGATGAATTTTAGTTGATTAGTTGGCACAATAATATTTGCATCCTATTCTGGTTCAATATAATATTTCAGACCGGATATTTGAAATGGTACTTGTTATGCTAACAAAAATTCATTTCTGTATTTGAATGTGCTGTTGCTTGTTGTAATCTAAAAATTTCTTGTTCTTTTTTTTTTTAACTCACGGCTTGCCGAGCTGATAGTTTTGCTGGGATAACAGAAGCGAACTCTTTATCAGAGGCAGCAAGGGAGTTGGATGCTCGAAGACATCATGGAACAACCACCATTTTACCCCACTAAAAGCTGAGGAAAAACCCAAAGCTCCAGATGACCCTGAAAATACTAAAACAAGTCAACCAGCTTCATCAAATTGTGGATCAAAAGACCTAATGTGACCATTGAAGTAGATTTAGCCTCAAAATTTGCAGATTCATGTCAAAAATATGCTTGCAACGCAGCCCATCTCTGTGTACATATTGATAGTATAGTCCTTGTTGCCATTTCTGGCAACCGGCCATGTAGCATCAACCATTCATGAGGTGTAAAGCATGCAACAATTTTCCTGTTGATCATGTAATTAATTTAATCAATAATTAATTGTTTTATGATGGTTCAACTATTCTGGTGGTGTTTGTGCTCTGCCTGTCTGGGTGATAGAACTGTTGTAACAATGTAAGTGTTATGAATAGCACTTGTATTCATCATAAGGCCAATACAAGGTTATAAATTGTGATTTTCATGGCTTCGTGGCAAGGTCCTAAAAAAGCTATAGTAGCTATGGCGGAAGCTATTTTTCGTCGTGTTTTCAGTATTAAAAGATTTTAAAAAATAAATATATACTCCCTTCATTTAGAAATATAAGGAGTATTTTGACTTTCCATAAAGATTAAGGTTACAATGAAATTGAGAAATGTATGAGAAAAAATAACTTAGATACCTCTACTTAATTGTCTTGGAAAATGAGAGGCAACACATTGTGTGGTGATAATAAATAAATGCATATGGGAAATGCCCCATTAAATCTAAATGCAAACCTTATATTTCTAAACAAGACTATTCAAACTATATGCCTTATATTTCAAAATGGAGGGAGTTTAAAACATAAGTCACCTCCAAACAAATCATTAAAACATAATACTTCGGAAGGTACTAATATTTTTATAGTAAGAATATGAGTCAAGTCTAAAATCAACAAAAGTCTAAAATCAACAAATATACTAATACATTAATGATAACTACATCATAATGTTCTTAATAATAAGTACTTAATCACTGAGAAATATAGAGGTTGGATTATTGAAAAGGGGCGATATAAGGTCTTTTATTAGGTTTTCTCATAGTTTAGACTTACAAGAGATGTATTTGAGCCTTTTAGTAATGTTAAATTTCAAAATTGGCTAAATATTTTGATCTATGGGTACCTATGTAGGATAGCAAGACTACTGCTAGTTACAAGCTACATCAAATAGCGGAGTTATTGCAAGCTATAGCATTTATAGCTAATATAACAAAACATTGGGCCGTAGCTTCGCATTTGAGGTCTAAAAGAGCTATAGCTAGCTATTTAGAACGCTGGACCAATATATATACACGTACATGCGGGTACAAAAGGAAAGTATATATATGGCAATATGCCAATATATATACAAGGCAATATGGGATACATGATGGATCAACAACACTGAGTTTAGAGAGATAAAAGCTATGCTAAGCTCTAAACTGTGTTTTTGTGAAGAAGTCTACCAACTAAAACTCTGAAGGCACATATTGAAAAGCTATGACCTGATCTTAACCTATGACCGCATGTAGGAAGCATCAACACCAACATGTTTGGTAAGCTCATGCTTCACCGAGACTCCATCAATGCTAATAACACCTATATTATCAGTTAAAAGAGGATTCGGTCTATAAACAAAAACACCAAAATCCTTAAGTAACCACCATAGCCATGTAACCTTTCTTATCAAAAGAGCCATAGCTTGCAACTCCTCAGAACTCAAACAAGAAACTGCTCTTGGCTTCTTAGTCTTCCAAGTAATGAGAGAACCACCAAGAAAAATACAGTGGGCAGAAAGAGACTGATGATCAAAGTGATCACTAGACCAGGTAGCATCAAAATATGCTTAGAGCTGTAAAGAGCTAGAGTGTAAAAAATAGAAGATGACAAGAGATAGTTCCACGAAGACATTGCAGAACATGACGAAGATGACTATAGTGGAGTTGAGTGGAAGTATAAACGAACTAACTCAAGATATGCACTGGATAAGAAATATTAGCACGAATGATACCAAGGTAAACAAGATGGTGATAGTGAGTAGGATGCTTAAGAGATTCACCATTAGTAGGTCAAAGGTGAACTTTGAGCTCTATAGGGTGTCTCTGCTATGTGTTGATAAGTGAAAGAAGCAAGATCAAGAAGATCCTTAATATATTTCTCTTGGATAGGAAAAAGCCCTCACGTGTAGAAGAAACCTCCATTCCAAGGAAGCAGTTGTCGGTGTACTTTGCACCGGGGTACCCTCTCCGCCGCAGATTGGTAGGCCCAAAAGGCGGCCTAGCCCAGCATGGCGGCCTGGCGAGCAAGTGGGCGGTCACGCCACTTTCATGGGAAGCCGTGGTGGCTGGCGGGCGGTGGGCGATCAAGCCACCCCGCCCGGCGTAAGACCACGTGGCGGCTGGCGGGCGGTGGGCGATCAAGCCTGCCGCGCGGGCGGTAAGCCCACGTGGCGGCTTTGGCGGGCGGTGTGTGGTCACGCCGCTTCTTGCGCGGAAGCCCACGGGCGGCTGGCGGCGGTGGGTGATCAAGCCTTGCCCATCGGGCGGTAAGCCGCGTGACGGCTGGCGGCGGTGGGCGGTCACGCCACCTTTCAGGCGGGAAGCTCACGTGGTGGCTGGCGGGCGGTGGGCGATCAAGCCTGCCCGGCGTCGGCCTCTGTGGCGGCCTGGCGAGCGGGCGGGCGTTCGGGCCCCCCTCGTCAGGCCATGAAGGCAACCAAAGGAATAAAGAGAAGACTTCCCCTCGCAGTCTCCTTCCCCTGACACGCTGTGTCAGGGCATTGATTGTAAAGAGTTCTGCTATTGACACAACAGCGGCATTAAATGGGGTTTGAAGGACAAGGCTGCAGCGATGGGTGTAATCAATGAGTCATGGGTCGATGTAAAGCTAGAATGATGGGTGTAATTAATGAGTCGTAGATCAGTATAGCGTCACCTTCTCACCTGCCTAAGCTAACCCCGTCTATATAAGGGTGCTCTGGTGCATGGAGAAGGGGGAGCCCAGATCCAGAGCCGAACCCGAAACTTATCCAAGCTCGAGACTGGAAGAACCATTGTAATCACCTCCACATTTCATCAACGAAGATCTAGCAGGACGTAGGGCTATTACCCGTGCTGGGGCCTGAACTTGGGTACATTACCGTGTTCATCGATCTGTTGATCCCTGGAATCCCCTGTGCGAGAGTCATTAGGGTTTCCGGCCACGAAGATGCCCTCTACCGAACCATACCCTCCATCCCGGGAGCGGTCAACCCTGTCTGTTGACGGGGTCCTGTCCGGCGAAATACGCCGACAGTTGTGAAAGGGAACTAGATCATACATGAGAAACTACTCACTGAGACGTGCCTTACAGAGGCAATATATTGATAATCAGTGATGATCATGTCATTAACATACAGAAGGAGAATAGTCCAACCACAAGGCGAAGTGTGAACAAAAAAGTAGTATCATGAGTACTAGTAGAAAAGCCAGCCGTAGTGACCATGGAAGAAAAATAGTCAAACCAGGCACGAGGGACTTGCTTAAGCCCATAAAAAGAGCAGTAAAGCCGACAAACCATGCCCTTAGCAATAGTATACCCCGATAGTGACTGTATATAGACCTCCTCACGTAGCTTACCACTAAAAAAGGCATTCTTAACATCAAGCTAAGAGATGAACCACTCATGAACAAAGGCCATAGCAAGAAGAGTGCAAATAGTGGTCATATGAGCCACAGGAGCAAAAGTCTCATAATAATCACAACCATGCTCCTGCTGAAAACCACATGCCATAAGACGAACCGTGTATTAGAGCGAGTATTAACTTTATAGACCTACTTGCACATAATAGGACGGACACATGGAGGAAGGGGGATAAGATCCAACATACCAATATGCTCAAGGGCTGCAAGCTCCTTCACCATCGCATGCTGCTATTCCTAATGAATAACAGCATCATGGTAGGAAGTTAGCTCGATAAGAGCTACACTAGCAAAGCTAAGGTACTTAGGAGGCCGAATAGACTAGCGATCGTGAAGAGCATAGCAAGGAGGAGATATTGAAGAAGGTGGCTCAATAGGAGAATGTAACACATCAGGAGAAGATGACATATCAGAGAAATCATCAACTTGTGGATGACGAGTGTAGTATAGAGGATAAGAAGGAACAATTTCAAGAGAAACTGTGGAGGAGGCATCGGTAATGAAGAAGACACCAGAGGAGTGGCTGATAGTGAGGAGATGCCAACCATGGAAAGGGAAACTAGCAACTAGATTATCACAGAGTCAAAAAAAGAAAATGGCTTACCAAGAGATGCTGGAGGGGAAGAAGAAGAAGGACGAGGGTAGAAGGGTGGAGACTCATAAAAAGAAACATCCTAGAGATTTGCATCCGTCGGCCAATAGGATCTCAATAATGATATTCCTTATGCTCATCACTATATCTTAGAAAAACACACTCAACAGACTAAGATATCAGTTTGGTGCATTCTCGAGGTGCAAGAAGAACATAGAAACACACACCCAAAGAGGCGAAAATTAGAATAATCAAGAGTCAAGCAACAAAGATGCGCTACTAGAATCCCATCCTGAAGGGTAGAGGAAGATTGAATATTAATCAAGTAAGTGGCAGTGGAAATAGCCTCAACCTAGAAGTGAGGTGGAACAACAGAAGTAAGCAAAAGAGCACAAGCTATCTGAAGAAGATGACGATGCTTGCGCTCAGTCAAACCATTTTGAGTACAAGCACCAAGATAGGAAAACTAAAGAAGAGTGTCTTACTCAGCAAGAAAAGCATAAAGAGCACCTAACAGATACTCCCTTGTGAATCAACACGAAGAAGAAGAATAGAAGAATCAAACTGAGTATGAATCATGGTGGGAAAATCTTATAGATGAATAAAATCTAACTACGAGAAGACATAAAATATATCCAAGTGTGGTGAGAGAAATTATCTATAAAAAAATATAATATCTATGAACCCCTTTTGAAACAAAGGGAGCTGGATCCAAACATCATAATGAAAAAGACCGAAAAGACACTGTGATATGAACTCACTGGAAAGATAGAATAGTTATAGCTGCTTGCCAAGCATACATCCCGCAGAAACTAAATAGACATCACCAGACACATACACTAAAAGACAACGATGAACTAAATAAGACAAACACGAACCACAAAGATATCCCAAATGGGTGATACAATTGAGCAAATGACACAGTTTAAGCATCTAGGCCCCTAATTTATTTTGGGTTTTGGTAATTAATGAAAATCATAATCAAAGGACTAACATGTTTCTTAAGTGTACAAGATTAGGTTGGTCTTCGTTGTTGCACAAGTAAAAAGGTGAAATTCTAAATACAAAGATATATCAACGATGCAAGCTCAAGGCTAAGGTATTGTAGGGGATTGGATGATTTTCATAAAGACTATTATACCCTAGCAACCAGTTTCAGCCGACCATACATGCCCTTGGATGGTGTCCCCAACGAGTACCCTCAGATAGTCCGTTAGTGGGTCCGCCCCAACCATGCCCAAGTGTAAGGACCCGAATTCACCAATTCGAATCCACTGTGTTTTACCGCACTAGTCCCAGGATCAATCGCTAGTGCACACAGCTTAACATTGGTAAGCATCATATCATACACAACGATAAGAATAATAAGACTTTATTTATTGAATATAACTAGTGTATGATCTTATGATCACTTACAATATTCAGCCTCACAAGGCAATAATAAGACCAATGAGACAAATGCAGCGGAAAGACAGTAGAAGACGTAGATGTCCCATCAGCACACCACAGGCGACTGACAAGGATTGGCCTAGTGACACGCGTCCACCTGAAAGTCCTCCTCCAATAACGACGATGATTCCTCCACTGTTGTTGGTTGTTAAGCAAGGGTGAGTACACCAACACGTACTCAACAAGTTGTGCACAGAATGCAATACTATCATAGCTATATGCAGGCTTATTCCAAAGGAAAGGCCAAGGGCTCATTTGCAATAAAGCAGCATTTAAGAACACATACAGTACATAGATTGAAAAGACAATAAAACAAATAATAACAAGTAAATAGATTCAGTGATTTCAAATAAACCCAAGTTTTCCATCCTAAATCAAGTTCCATTTTCCACATGGCATCCTGTCATCCCATAACAGTTGTTCATTTTAATTAACTACCCCTTGACTGTAATTCCCGAGCATTGCTCAATACCGTGAGCACGGCTGTCCGAATAGTTTGTACACTCTGCAGAGGATATGCACTTTACCCACATGATACAACCATGCACCACACAGGTGAACGATTATAACGAAGCCTTTACAATGCATCCTCTTAACCCAGTGCTACCCGCTAAGGTTTCAACACTGAAGGGTTACACCACCACAACAGGGCCCCCCTCTTGCGCCATGTGAGCCACTCCCGAGCATGGACTGGTTACCACCACCCGGGTCTCACACCACCACGATGGCACTCAAGTTAAGCATTTGCAATTTAGTCAGCTAGGCTACCCCATAACAGACATGTGGTTGCATGATAGACTCAGGTCAAAGGCTCGCAAGGTTAAGTCCTTAAGATTGATTAAAGCAAGACATACACATACCCTCAGCTCCTCTGAGCCCACCCTGGCACACTTGCCCCTTCCACTTGCTTCAATCGTAAAGTGATTACCACCCGGTTGGTTACCAAGCACAACGTGCTTCTCACAAATCAACATCGTTGTGTGACCTCCCCGCCACGACAACCCAATCTCTTTGTGTGACCACACATGACACACAAATTAACATCATTATTCCATATTCCATTAGTCAAAATTAATACTCAACATTTCATGTACAAGTGATGACGTGGCATGGCTAAGCATTTCTATTCCGTTCTAACAATCCATGTTGATTTCAATATTAACCAACTATAATGAACCAACCTAAGGTAACAAGTGGATTATGGCATACAAATAACAAGGTAGGGTGTAATTCAAAAGGGTACATTAACTAATCCCAAAGTTAAGTTAAAATCATTTGTACTCATAAAATATCATGCAATAAAGTAAATCAAAATAGCAATTTTGCAAACATGGGTGCAACATGATCAAAGCACAACTTGCCTTAGGAAAACCCTTGTCCATGCTCTGGACTTCAATCTTGAGTTGATGAATCTTCTCCGGTTGCATCGCACAATTTATCGTCTACGCGAAACGAAAAGAAATAACAAATAAACACCAAAACCAAAGAACAAATGAATTCAAAAATTCAAATAAAAATCACCATTGGATATATCTCAATTTTACAAATTTGTAGGAATTTGAATCACCTCAATCGGAGTTCGTATGAGGGAGAACGAGCTCTCGGAATATTTAAAATCCAGAAATTCCTGAAAATTGGAAATCAATATTAACCCGAATTATTTTTGTAAAGAAAATTCGCTTTATGACGTAGGCGTGACATCAGCCCTGGCTCGAATCAACCGAGCGCTGACACGTGTCCCATGCGGCTCCTCCCACTGACGCGCGGGCCCCGTGCTTGCTAACGTGTGAGCACACGCGTGCTGCCGACGCAGCGCCAACACAACGCCACCTTAGCGCCACATAAGCGACCTGACCCACGTGGCGCCACATGTCAACGCATTATCAAGCCACCTCGGCCAGCGGCGCGCACGGCCCTAGGGTCACCGGCGACCGGCGGCGAAGGCACCTACCAACTCGCCTCGATGTCGCGGACCTGGTGACGTGCTCGGTTCTCCGGCTTGAGCTTTGGTTCAATGGCGTATGATCTTCTTCTCCGTGGCGGCCCCTCGATGAACTCCTTCGGCGATACTCGGCGAGGCAACAGCGATCTTGCCGAGGATCGCCTTGGCGCGGAGAATGCATTGGTCTCGGTTTGGGAGCTCTGCGACGTGGGGACGGTGGCGAATCGACGGCTTCCTTCTCTCGGCTGCGCTTCGATGAAACTCTCGATTACGGCGCGACGGCGGCGAAAGCTTTGACGAGTACTCAGGGCTTCTGCTGCCTGAGAAATTTCGCACCCGATGCTCCCCTTTATATGGCGCGCGGTGGCCGGATAAGGCAAGTCTCGGCGAGGACTCCTTGGTGGTGACGGCGCAAAGTTGGCAGAGTTCGGCTCGAAGACTGCTTGAGGACGATGAACGGATGAACGACACGCGGCGGATTGGGTGGTCCATCTTCTTGCCCGCGCTAGGTCTTCTGGAGCGACACGGTTTAATGAAGACCGTTGGATGACGATCCAACGGCTAGCAGCGGCTAAGCAGTGGCGTGGCAATCGACACAGTGGTGGGCTTCGGCCCATCACTGTTCACGAGGAATTTTGAGGGTTTTTCTATTAAAATAATTATATAAAATAGTTGGATCTATTTAGGGCAACAAAAATACCGAGAAAATTCCCAGAAAATTCTCAAAAATATTTTGAGACATTCTGGACTTAAATAAAGTATTTTTGGAAAAATTTTATTTTAAACTTATCTATTTATAATTATTTCTTGACAGAAGATAATATATTTTAATTTGAAATAATTCCAATAAATCTCGGAAAATCCTAATAAATCCAAAAAATTCACAAAAATCATAAATTGCAATAAAATAATATTAAATAAATAAAAAGCAAAATTTTGGGATGTTACACCAAGCTTGTTCCTGAGCTTGTGACATAAATCCCCGAGCATGCTTGCTCGGGAGTGCTCAGCGGTCGGTCAGAGTTGAGGGAAAGTCCCGAGCATGATCAAAATATCATGCTCGGCCCATAATGATGATGTGGCAATAATTACGCTACAATTTAAGACCATTACGCCATGATCTAAGTCCATTGTGTCCACGACACTACGTGGCGAGAATCAAGGATACGGTTACAGCCCCGGTTAATGCAGTAATGGCGTATTATTCGGTTGTAATTATTTCGATCGTCTATAAAAACCCCACCGATAGATCAACATAATGACACATGACATTAAGAAGCATAGCACACAAGCCTTTCTGTAAGAATTCAAGTAATAGCAAGATCACTGGACGTAGGATTATTATCTTCATCAAGAGAGGCCCGAACCAGTATAAAAATTCCTTGTCCATTGTCCTTTCGAGCATTGCACCCTAATAGCATTCTTTGGACGCAAACCCTTCATGGAAAAAGGGCCTTGGTTGATCCCTCAATCAACAAGTAATCTCGGCGGAGAACCTGTTTTCCAAACGTTGACAGGTATAAAGACTTAATGACTTTTTCATAGCTTTTGCCAATCTCAGTGTTTGTAGATGAGATTGGGTTGCTAGAATATGTGTTATACTATCAAGAGGGATGTTAGTTTAGTAACTTGAATTTGTTTAAGAATCATGGCTCAAATTGTACTCATACACTACTACAAAAAGATTTATGTCAGACCACACATCACTGACAATTTAAAAAAACCGACTGTGATGGTTGATCATCACAGACGATTTTTTCCAAAAACTACCAGTGATGACTACCATTGACACCACTGATGGTTTTTTGAAAAAACCCATCATTGATGAGAATAACATCACTGATGGTTTTAGCCAAGAACCGTCTGTGATGAGCTTGGTAGCATTACTAATGGTTTTTGGCTAAAAACGTCAGTAATTATACTCACATCACTGACAGTTTTAGCACAAAAACTGTCAGTGATGTTAACACAGTCATCACTTACAGTTTTTGGCTAAAATTGTCTATGATGAGATTTTCCTAAAAGTAAGTACAAAGAGCCCCGACCTCCATAGTGTTTTTAGGGTTTTTCGAGCTATTTTTAAGGTGGCTACAATTAAGATGCGATCTGGTGAAAGGATACCGTGGATTTGGAAATGTGATTGTAGATCCTTTTATTCTAGGTGATCTAAAGATAGTAATTGGTTCTAATTACATTATATTCAAGATCTAGCTTAATAAAGAGGGAATTGAAGATGGCTTTGATCTAGTTTGGTGTAGATCCATTTGTTCTTTGTGATCTAGTGTAGTAATTGGTTCTAATTGCATTATACACAAGATGTAGCTAGCTAGGTAAATAGAGAATTTAAGATGCTAAATTTAAATGTAGCTTAGATATATATATCCATTTGTTCTTTGTGATCTAAGAAGCTAGGTTGGTAAGTCTAAATGTAGCTTATAAGTAGATTATAGATCCATTTGTTCTTTAGATCTAGCACGGTTTATGATTTAGGGTAAGGTTTGTCGGGACCCGAATTCACAATCCGGAAACCCTCTGTGTTTTCAGCACTAGTCCCAGGATCAGTCGCTAGTGCCCACAGTTAACAAAGATGAATATCACAAACATACACAGCGGAATAATAAATAAAGTATTCATCTTTAATATAACAGGTTCAACAACCTTAAGGTCAACTTACAATTGTGAAGCCTAGATGGCTTCAACTCAGAGTAAAACGAACAGCAGCGGAACGAAGAACGTCGGCGAATCCTATCAATATACCACAGGCATTTGACAAGGTTCAACTCCTAGATATTCGCCTTCTTGCAGAACTTCTCCTTCTTCGAAGACAAAGACTTCTCCTCAACTGGTGATGTTTTGTTATAGCAAGGGTGAGTACACAACCGTACTCAACAAGTCATGCACAGAATGCAGTTCTATTACTACATGCATGGCTTATTCCAAAGGAATGGCTGAATGGTTCTTTTGCAATAAAGCAGCATTTCCAAATGAATATCATAAATAGATTGAAAAGCAGTAAAACAAGTAATATCCATAATAAATTTCGTAATCATTCTCAAGTAAAGCATTTCTCATCATTAACCAATTTCCATATCACAATGTCCACATTCCCAACCTCATTTCATTTTCAAAACTCTACCCCTTGACTGTAATCCCCGAGCAATGTCCAATACCGCGGACTCGGCTATTCGAATAGTTTTTACACTCTGCAGAGGTTGTACACTTTACCCACAAGATACAATCAACTCACCACGTCAGCCGTGAATCGCCATACAACAGTATGCGAATGAGCGATCATAACAAAGCCTTTCAGAAACGTCTAGCTCAACCTAGGAACCCCTCCGTGTTGCCTTCACTATCACTTCCCTCACTCGAGCCAAGTATAGGACCGGCGAACACCGTTGGATGGGTACCAAGCCGTAGCAGTCGCTCCCCATCTGATTACCCACGGTTATAATCCCACCCCGAGTATCAAAGGTGAGATATCGAATCCTACTAAACTAGGTCCGTCCCATAAGACATGTGGTTGTCTGAGTGACTCAGTTCAAAGGCTTGCAAGGTGAAGTCCTTAGGGTGACCAAGGCAAGACTACCCCAAACAATTCACCAACAATACCATCACATAATTCACCAACATACCATCTCATAGTTTACCAACAACACCGCCAAATACCAAAGTGACATATCCAATGCCACTCTTGCCACTTGCCTCGGTCTAAAACATTTTACCACCCCAGTTGATTATTAGCAACACAATGCCAACAACAACTCAACATCCATGTAGAACCACTCTAGTTCCACATATCAACATCATCGTGTGGCAACACGTCACACCATTCACAAACACATTTCATAATCCATTAATCAGTATTATCCTTTTATTTTCATAAGACATGAGTTGCGTGGCATGGCTAAGCAATTATACACAGTCTAACCAACCTCGTTGGCAAGTAATAACAACCAACTAATAATCAACCATCTTAGGGTGACAAATGAATTATGGCATACAAATAATCATGGCAAGGTGATATTTAGCAATTGGGTTGAATAACTAATTCCCAAATTAATTTAATTCATTTTAATCTTGAACTAGCATGCAATAATTTGAATCAAAGTAAATTTGTAAAACTGGGAGCAATATGATCAAAGCACAACTTGCCTGGCCCTTGCAATTTATATTATTCTTTACTCTTTATCTTCGATCCTTGATCATTGATCTTCAATCTCCGCTAGCTTGCTGCTCACCTCCTTCGAGCGACTTACAGCGACACGTCTAACGATAAACAAACGCAAATACAACAAAACTTCAAAAAGCAAATCAAGCAAACTCCAAATTAAGAACGAAAAGCATTGGGCTGTGACTTAATGAAATTAGGAACTTCGGATGGATTAGGTCGATGATTAGACAAAAGAGAACGGCTTCCGAAATACAAGAAGAAAGGATTAATAACTGGGAAAGAAGGAATATTATTCCGAAGAATATTATTTTGATTGGATTCAGATACAAAGCAAGTTATAATTAATACATTTTTTTAGAATATGGTAGTATATATATCAGATAATGTTTTCCAGTTATTCCCTCATTATTTTATATTTATATGCGATATTCTACAGACTGCCGAAAAGGCTTATACGACCACACTTTTAGCGCTATTACAGTTCAGTTTTCTTTCTTTGTTTGCGGCTGCGCCAAATGGGATAATGCAACCATTTTTCAGGGGTTATTAGGGAATATCCCTAAGAGTATTTTAAAGTTGATTCCGCGATATTTCTCATTTGTTCAAGGCGTTTTTCGAATGAATAGTGATTTCGGCTTAATATGAGCTGAACTCGAAGTTGATCAAACTGATGTTATTTTTGCATGGCAGGTTAGGATATATCATTTCAAGGTTATGGAAGTTGGTTTTATCGAATTTAAGGTCCGTTTGCTAAAGTTACGACTATTTGTTCATTTCTGGGTGCATGTTTGGCTAATGAGCAAATAGGGCAAACTAATGAATAATCTAAATATTTTTGTATACTTATGACCTATGCTATCTAAGGAGTGCAACTAAATTGGTTTCACTAAATTTTAAGCTTGTTTAATTCATATTTTAACCCTTTGAATCTTGCATGAAAGAAAGGCTTTCTACACTTAATTTTTGATCCAAATCACATTGAAATCTAAATGTTTGTGCAAAAATGGAACATGTAAGGTTGCAGGAACATGTCATATTTATTTCATGATTTATGGAGCAAGGTATTATATAGTTGCTTCATAACGCTTAAAATGTGACTTTCATTCAAACTCAAATTGAATAAGTTTACTGCAAGTAACATATAACTTTTTATTGTATATTCTGAATCCTTACTAAATAACTCAAATTTAGGAATTGAGTTTGCATTAATCGGAGTTTCACAGCAAAAGTTATAACAGTTTTATTGCGTAGGGCAAAATAAGAAAAATAAAAAAAATTTAAAGTCTTTGGAGGTGGAATCGAACCCAAGACACTGTGGAGTCCAAGCACTGGAGCACTACCACTGAGCCATGCAATTTCTTGTGACAAGAGATGGTGACTAAATACTTGGTGACCTTCTAAAACCCTAGAGCTTCAACTCAACAATGGCGATGGTGGTGGAGCTTCGGTTGAAAGGTTGAGCTGGAGGAGGAGCTGCGAGGATTGGTGTAGCTCGGTGAGGGAGGTTCTTGGGCGTCGGCAGCTGCGAGCAAGGCGAGGAAGCACTTCAGAGATGGAGCAAAGGCCGTCGCAAGAGATGAGATTGATGAAAGAGCTAACTTTGTAGGCTGCATTGTGTCTTTGGGTTGCCACGGGTGCTAAGGAGGAAGAAGGTGGCCGGCTTGGCTGCAAGCACGGTGAAGAAGCAAGGTCGGGGATGGAGTAGCTTCTGGCGCAAGGAATGAATGGCAAGGAGCTCACTGCGCCGCTGAATCTGACTTGGCTCGGTCTTGGCTCGCTGCGCTAGGGAAGAAGGAGGAGTCACGGTCGGCTCGGCGACGGAAGACCATTGCATGCACGGCTCGCCCGGTTGCTCTAGCTCACAGCAAGCTCACGGTGGGAGAGGCAAGACCAGGTAGCAAGAACAAGGAGGCTTGAGCAGCTTTATGGCAGCGCAGGAGAGTGGTTCGGCGCCGCCCTTACCAGCCAATGGGCACAGGAGAGAGAGCCACGGTTGCTTGGGAGGCTGGCCAGTGCATCCAGGCTGGGAGGAGCCCCACTGCCAGTGACCAGAACCGGAACAGCAAGGAGTCGAAGCCAGTCAAAGCCAGCAAAGCGAAATGATTATATTTTCTGGACAGGATCTGAGGAAGATTTGAAGTGACTCAACAGAGATGATAACCTACCCGAAAAATTTGAGAAAAATTCTTGGTAGCAGTGCATTGGAGGTAGTTTCCATTTTCTTTGGTTTTACTTGATTATCTATTGTGGTTTGAGAACAGTAATTCACCAAATTTGGCTGATTTTCAATCTGTTTTTGAATTTTCGAGATATCTAAATGGTGTTGAAAAATTCTAGAAAAATTATATTTATCCTCCATTTGGACTCTAGTATTTTACAAAATTATTTGCTATAGCATGTTGTTTGATGTTTCTTTGAGTTTCATTAAGGTGTTGGATTTGGCAATTAAAAGACTTCATTAACATAAAATCATAGAAGAACAAAATAACTCCGGATATTAACTCAAGGAGAAAATCCAAGGCAAAACAAAAATCAAAGCATGTCATTTTAATTATTTGATGTACACAGAAGGTACATTAAATTGTTTTAGATTTAGAAAATTTTAAATTAAACTTCTTTAATCAAATAAGATTGAAGAAAATTTTTTGGAAAGCTAATTTAATATAAATTTTTGAAAATCCAAATTTTGGGATATTACAAACCTACCCCCTTATTGAATCTCGTCCCAGAGATTGGTGACTAAAGAATAGGTTAGGGAAAACTCGACCTTGAGGCTCTTTGCACTTGCAACCAAGCGCACACTTGGCGGAATTGCTTTGAGGTCAAACCGGATAACATCCTTCTCTTGGGTCAAATTCGATAAAATTTGCTCTTGGCAATGAAAAGCAACTTGCTATTCTACAGTCTCGATCAAAGATTGAATATCATTTCTGTTGAGTTGGTTCTTGAGAACTACTCTTGATCTGAGGAACTCAAGCTGATTGATAATTGCTTCACGACAATACAAAGTCTGGAACGATTCATTGATCCTTGCAATTCACTATCAATGACCTTCAGGGTAAGGGACTTTGATCGAAATGAATCTGGTAACTTCTAATGTCATGACTGAGTCCTGGAATCCTGTAGATTCTGAATTAATTTTTTCTTAATTGACTTTTCAAAAGCATGAATATGAATAACATCCTTGTTGATCTGTTGGTCTGGTATTATCTTTGTCGGTCTGGTTCTCGAGTAGCGGCTGGAAATTCTATATCAACTAGATATTCTTTCCATAGCGAATGAATACTTAAATTACCACTGAAGTAAAGGTATTGGTCCTCAATATGCTAAATCAACAAATTTTATCTTTACATCCCATTACTGAGAACTCAGGCTCTATGGCCAACATACACATGAACGTTATCTGATAATGTGAATGCTCAAAGACATATCAAATCCTTTATTGCCATTAATACTTTTGATTTAGAATTCTGGGTACATTTATTCCTCGAATAGGAATTGCTGAGAAAATTCCTTGACATTACTCTTATAGACTAGAGTATGGCATCACGGCTTCTGAAACTTATCGGTAGCTTCAGGGACAATTTCAATTCCACAAGGTTCTTCATATTTGAACGGGCATTGCTTGGCAAAGTGACCTTTTTCACGGCAGGCATAGCATAATCGATTCTTTGATGTTGCACCATGCGATCTTGGTGTTATGCTTTGAACTGAACTGACTTCTGAGATGACTGAAGGTAAAGTGGATGCTTGATGCTTACGGGGACATTATGCGACATAGTGACCTTGTTTACCACAAAGGAAAACAACTTCTGGTGACTTTGACTTGCTTCTTTTCTGAGGTGGATTGCTAGATTCATGGTACTTCTCCTTTAATTGCTCCTGTGACAAAGCATGGGTAGATGACAACATGCCTTTCTTTGCTAACTCTTGAACGACAATGGCTCGGAAATTTTCTCGTTGACGTTGCATTGCAGAGGTCAATACTGAATACATAGCACACTGGCTTGGGCAATGATCTTGGCTTTCACAAATAAAACATGTAATCTTATTATTCGGACATTCTCCAAGAGGATGGTTCCCTTCACAACTGGAACAATTGATATGATGCTCGTCCGAGGTATGTCCTATGACTCCACAACGGGTACATGCACAATCCTCTAATTTGCTTGGTTGGCAACATTTTAAAGAACAACGTCCAGATTGGTTGTGGTATGCAGGGGTTGCATATTCCTCTGAATTGGTTGTATCTTCCAACGGAGCATGAAACTCACGAAACGCCGTAGTGAATTCCTTCCAAGTGATATTCTGATCATTACCATGGATGGCACGGTAGTTTTTCCACCAAGCTAATGCTGCACCTTCTAACTGATTGGTGGCATATATAACCTTATCTTTATCATCACACGGTATTGAAGATAGCTTCTTCTCCATGACTTGAATCCAGGTTTCTGTACCTTGTAGGGAGGTGAATTCTTCAAAAATGGGAGGCTTGGTTTCTATGAACTTTGCAAACTTGCCTTGAAACGCCTTTGTTGAATTTTCAAGCTGGTGGCCCGAGATTGCTTTTGGTCAACATCTGCTCTAATATCGTCTTGGCGGCAACATCTGAATCGACTTGGTACTGCCGGAATCTTGCCAAAGTCATCCTTGAAAAACTTCTCCATCTATTGGCTGATCAAGGTTATTAGGCAAGAGGGAAAAGCATAGATAAGTATCCAAGAATTACTACGGGGATTAGGTTTAACCCAAAACCTCAAATTATCGATCATTATTTACAACTTGGTATGGTTGCTCACAAAAGCCTAAGGGCTATGCAACACATCTGCAAACTCGACAAGCAAAAACCAAATTATCCTAAGCACACAAGTCTAACGTCTAGAAAGGGTAACACTCCTAACTTAGACAGACGCGACTCTCACACACGAGTCTCAACGGCTACTCAAGCACTGATTCTTCGAATTTCTTGAACACTTCATCGACACTGGTTCTTCTACTTCCTGGAATACTTCATTGGCACTCTTTCCTTGAGCTTGACGATTCCTGTCTTCACGATCTTCAGGTTCAGCAACGGCACTCAGTGCTTTCTCCTAAAGTGTGAAACATGTTTCTTTGAGTTTCATTAAGGTGTTGGATTTGGCAATTAAAAGACTTCATTAACATAAAATCATAGAAGAACAAAATAACTCCGGATATTAACTCAAGGAGAAAATCCAAGGCAAAACAAAAATCAAAGCATGTCATTTTAATTATTTGATGTACACAGAAGGTACATTAAATTGTTTTAAATTTAGAAAATTTTAAATTAAACTTCTTTAATCAAATAAGATTGAAGAAATTTTTTTGGAAAGCTAATTTAATATAAATTTTTGAAAATTCAAATTTTGGGATGTTACAAGGTTTTAGCTAGTTAATTTGTGCTTCAATTTAAAAATGTTTGCATGTGCACTCCTAGTGTACTTAATTCATTATTTAACACTTATATACGTAGCATAGATAGACCGAAGCTACATGTACGCTGAGAACTATGTGAGTGTCGAGTACATTAATGGTGTCTCTGCTTTTTGTAAAGCTGCAAAGGAGGATATGTTTAACAAGGAGGTGCAATTTATGTCATTCATGCATTAATTATGAGAATCTAGATCAGATGCTGCGTGATGTACAAGGGAATCATGATGAGCGAGAGTATGAAAAATTCTGGGACTTGATGGACGACTTAGAGAAACCTTTGTTCTAGGGCTGCAAGTCCAAATACACAAGGTGTTATCCGTGCTTGAACTGCTGAAATTGAAAGCAAGCAATGGTTAGCTCGACAAGAGTTTCATAGCACTGTTAGGTCTATTTGTAGATATACTTCCAGAGGGAAATGAGTTGCTGACAATCACCTACAAAGCCAAGAAGGTTTTTTGTCCCATGGGAATGGAAATAGAAAGAATACATGCATAACTAAGTGACTATACCTCTACCGCAAAGAGTACGCAAACTTACATGTATGTCCAGTGTGCAATGTATCCTGATACATACGTAAAAATCAATTAGATGATGATGACGAGGGCATCGAGGTGAAGAAAGAACCTCATGATAAGGTTGAATGTTATCTCCCTGTAATTTTCCATTTGAATCATTTATTTGTGAACCCAAAGTAGGCAAAATTACTGTGTTGGCACTCGAATGAGCATAAGAACAATAGAATGCTAATGCACCCTGCTGATTTCACCCAGTGGAGAAACATCAATATGAGATTTTAAGAATTTGTTGTGGATTCAAGGAATATAAGGTTTAGATTAAGTACAAATGGAATGAATCCTTTTGCTAATATGAGTATCCATCATAACATTTGGCCCATGAATCTTTGTATCTACAACCTTCCTCCTTGGTTGTCTATGAAGTGGAAGTACATTTTATTGTATATACTTATCCTAGGCCCGAAGCAACCTGGGAACGATATTGATATGTACTTAGCACCATTGGTGGAAGATCTGAAAACACTGTGGGTTCCTAGAGTACAGGTATGGGATACTGACAAACGAGAGAATTTCACTTTGCACTTCCTATTGTTATGCACCATAAATGATTATCCTACCCTTACTAATATATTAGGCTAGAGTACAAAAGGAGCCAAATCCTGTATTCATTGTTTAGATGATACCGAGGGTATGCAGATGAATCACTCGAGCAAAACAATGTACATGCATCACTATAGGTTCCTTCGAAGGAATCATCCATACCGTAAAATGAAGAAACAATTTGATGGAAGGAACGAAGACGGTTCAACTCCAAGGCCTTTAAGAGAAACATATATTCATGATATAGTTAAGAATTTGGATATTACACTTGGAAAGGGACATAAATCGAGGATCTATGAGAAGAGCACGTGGAAGAAGAGATTAATATTTTGGGACCTACCTTATTGGGAGCACATATAAGTTCGGCACTACATCAACATAATGCACGTAGAGAAGAATGTTTGTGATAGCTAATTTTTCTCTTACTGAACATTAAGGGCAAAATAAAGGATTGTATCAACGCACGACTTGACTTGGTCAATATGAGCATAAGACCTGAGTTAGCACCGAAAGAGACCAATAAAGACCGAATGTACTACGAACCTGTTTGTTACACTCTATCTAAGGCTGAGAGAACTGAACTGTGCCAATGCTTGCATGGTGTGAAAGTTTTGTCCGGTTACTTCTCCAACATGAAAAGACTTGTTTTGATGCAAGATATGAACTTAATTAGCATGAAGTCTCATGATTGCCATGTGCTTATGACACAGATGTTTCCTGTTGTAATTAGAATTATTTTACCGATCAAGGTCTGGGAGACAACCACAAGGTTGTTGTCGACGATCGGAATCGCCTGACCGCAAATACGAAGGAGGGGTTAGTAAAATCGAGGGACCCAGAGATGAGCTCTGCTCAGCGGCGGAACTTGCTGGGCGCGACGTTGGTCAGAGCTAGGCTCGAGGAGAAGCTGGGTCGGGCAAGCAAGGCGGCCAAGAGCGCCTTGGCCCAGCTTCAAGAAGAGCGCCGCCGCACCGCCAAAACCTCTACCGAAGCCCTCCGACTCTAGGGCGAGCTGTCAACCTTGAGGGCCAAGGTCGCCGAGCTCGAGCAGGAGAAGCTTGCGCGTGAGATGGCCGATCTGTAAATAGGGCTAGATTTCCTGTAAGCAAGACTTGTAAGGAAAAAGGGTTTAATGACAATATTTTGGCAGGAACAAGTTAATGTCTTAGTTTGCTTTATCGTTTCCCGACCAAAATTTTTTCCCCTAATCGCGCACTAAGCCTTTTCTGGTCATGGTATATCCTGCCCAGCCCCTGTTGGGCACAAGGTCGAACGACGCCGGCCTTGGGCGCAAGTTAGAAACATGCAAAGACCATGACCTGCAAGACTGAGTTAGGATCGTTTCCACAGGGAGCATGACACAGGCGCACGAGGAAAAACTAAAGCTACAGGGTGTTAGGATCACTTCCAGGCCAAGCTGCTCGAGTCCTGACAACGATTTGCGTCTTGCTCGTTGGACCTGGGCACGAGCTTAGTTCGAACCTTGCAACGGGGGGCGAAAATCTGAAGAGATTTGGCTTACAAACAGCTCGACCAACGTGGTTGAGCGTTTAAGCCCACGATACAGGGCCAAGAGTAAGCCTTCGCCAAAGAACTCAAAGGAATCCCACATTCGAGTCAACACAAAATATAGAACGTAGGAAAAAGGGCGTAAAAGCATGACAAGCAAACTCTATAGGGGCTGGTCGATGTTCACGAGCTAGAGAGCTCTCTGCCATTGGGCAGCGCTAGCCGGTAAGCCCCCGTGCGATCTGTTGAAACAACACTATAGGGGCCCTCCCACCGCGGGGATAACTTGTTGGTGTTGGACGAGCCCTGAATTCGTCTTAGGGCTAGGTCCCCAACAAGGAGCTCCCTAGGTCGTACCAATCGAGACGCATGTCTGCGAAGAACTGCGGTAATCGTTGATCGTGGCGATTGCACGGCATCTTACTTCTTCTACCAGGGTAAGGTCGAGGGACCGCTCTTGCTCGAGGTCGATCTGGTCGACCAAGCTGACCCTGGTAGAGCCTAGCGTGGCCTCTGGTGGCAGGACGGCTTCGGTACCGAACACTAGCTGGAAGGGTGTTGACGAATACTCATACCAGGGGTACCCCACAGCAAAGTATACATCTATCTCAAGATCGTATTTCTCTCGATCATCGGGCTCGAGCCCGGTTTGGCGATCTTGAGGAAGTCTTTGGAGGGGTATTACCAAAGCCTCTGTCCCTCACGGATGGGATTATCCTAAATATCGGCCGGATCGCGGGATGTGCCATTTGGGCCCATCTCTAGGCCCAAGGGACACAAGGATCACTCGGCCTCAATCGAGGCCCTTGGCGCTCAAACCAGAACTCTGCGTCGGCGTCCCTTGAGCTCAACCAGAGATATTGGACGAGGCGTCCGGCCAGTAACTGGTCGGGCGATCCATGAGCTCCGACCAGGCCCGGGACGAGCCTCGGTAAATCTCCGCCACTTATAGTCGACTCAAGCCGGTCACCTATCCCATGGACCACAGCGTCCATCTTTGGGTAGGTGGCTCCTTCTGAATGGCGCAGGGCGCTAGGTCGGCCTTCGTCCCATCACCTCATCGAGCCTGATGGAGGGATGCGCTCTGTCCCAAAACCAACATGACCTGAGCAACGTCGATCTCGGCAGGCGAGCAGAGGGCAGGTGCGCACCTTTCCAACAGAACACTATCAGCTGTGTCTACCAACCCAGCATGGGATGAGCGGGAGCCTGTCCGTCATCGGGACCGAAGACCAGGACTCCCGAGCATAGCATACCCCTACACCTTTCTTCCAAATCCCCGTGTAACCTGTCCCCTCCGACTATATGATGGGAGGTAGGCCCTCTAGGAAAGGGGGACGATTCACTTTTCTCATTCTACCTCGTTCGCTCATCCGACCTCGTTCGAGCCTTCCAACCCGAGCGAGCGCTCTGAGCTCCCAGGCTCCCTTACTCGATCGAGCGCTAAGGGCCTGTCCTTAGCTCTCGCCTGTAATCCACCACACTCGAGCAATGAGATCCACCACCACTGAGGCTGGAAGTAGGGATATTCGGCTGAACCGATATACATCTTGGACTCCAGTCTTACCATTCAAGGAGGCGAGGGCCTTGGCCTCTAGACTTACAAATCTACTTGCCGGTTATACGAAACACCGACAGTTGGCGCGCCAGGTAGGGGGCTCGCGCGTCATCTTCGTGATCTCCGGATTCCCATCTCCCTCCTTGATGGCTTTCTTCATCAACAACTGGGCGAGGGTCACCTGACTTCTACATGTTTCCCTACGCCCGGTGGGCGTCGGCTGCGGGCAGTCTTTATACTTGCCCCCGAGCCGAGGGACCCGGGGGCCAAGGCCGGCTATCGGAGCCTCCGGGAGCCGATAGAGCGTGCTGCCGTCCAGAACATGCTACCTTCCGGTTCCCTCAAGCGCCATGGGGGACCTCAGACTCGGCACCTTTCGACTCAGTGATGCCGAGGATCACGCTGTGTCAAACGCCTGCAATATTGAGAAGCTAAGGAGATTCTGTCCCTGACCTTCATCTTTATTCACGCGTTTTCATTAAATCCCTCGGGTTTGAAAGTGTTGCGCGCCGACCACATCCCGGTCCTCGCGCGTGCAACTCAGGGGCTGTTTGCTTGCATGCTCCTTAAGACGGCGTCCCGACTGACCATTAGATCCCTTGCGAGCGGTGACCCTCTTAACCCAGGTGCTACGGCGTACGCCCCAGCGGCTACGGTTGCGAAGTAGTGCCTTGTAGAAAAAGGGGGAGCCCACGCAAGGTGATCCATGGTCGATCTCGGACGCGTCTTTTGGGCTACCTGGCCTTTTGCCATTTTTCGCATTTTCCTCAAAGTCTTTGCACTCCGAACTATGCTCTAGCGACCTGCGCGGTTCCTAAGGGCTATGGTCGTTCGACGAGTACATTACAGAAAGGGAATGAAAAATATCTGGCACAATCCCCCAAAGTCCATGACATCAAACATGCACACGATTACACCTCCGAGAAGCAAAAGTTAGACACGACCGCCTGGAGGCTCATCCGGCGAAGTCGTCGTCCCCAGAGCTATCGCTGCTCACCTCGACCGCGACGAGCCCTGCCACGATCTCCGCCGCCGGCCATACTCTAGCCCGATGCGTCGCGTCTCCTTCGACCCGTCGTGATCGCGTCGGGTCGAAAATTAACGTGCGGTAGCACAATGAAGCCGCAGCATACTCCGCCACAGCGACGGCGATCCCCCGCCCCTCGCGAGTAGAGCGCTCGCGTAAGGCGCGGGGTAGGTCGGCCAGGACGTTGGCCGCGCGGGAGAGGCTGAAGGCGTAATGCAGCTCATTACGCTCCGGCGGCTCCTGCAGCTCCACCCCCAGTGGCCTGATGCTCCTGGCCATGCTCTCGAAGGCCGGACCGAGCACGTTCATGAGATCCTTGCGCGGGGTCCAGTGCTCATCGTGCGCCTTGGCCAGCTCCTCCTCCGCGGCACTGGCCCGAAACCGCAACGCCCGCACCTCCTCGCGTGTCTCGGTGAGCTTCGCCTCCATGGCTCGGATCCAGGCCCGTTGCCGCGACATCTCCGCCTCTGGCGGTGGCAGTATGGCTCGGATCGAGGAGGCCTCTAGCGCGTCACCGAGGCGCTTTCGAGCCCACGGGACCGCGGCGGTTGAAGGAGCATCCAGAGCGGCCCTAGCGGTGCCCGCCTCCCCTGCCGAGGTGGTCATCGCGACCGCGGCTGACGGATGGCCTGATCCTGAGCCAGAAGCTCTGGAGTGAAGAAGGAAAAAGCTCGACGTCAGCAAGTCGGAACTGAAACCATCTCGACATCAAGTGAAGAAACTCACTCCGAAAGAGGATCCCTAATGCGGAAGGTCGACAAGGGTAGTGCGAGACCCCCTCTCCTCGCCTTGAGGCGGCCGGCGATGGTCTTGACCTCTTGAGGTCCGACCCAGAGGATCGCGCCGCCTCCCGCTTGCTAGCCTCCGATCGTCGCCCCCACTCGCCATCGGCACTCGCATTTCCTAAACCCTTCCCCTCCTTTCTCGCAAAGAGGCAAGGGGAGAATAGGAAAACAAGAAGAATGGCTATGCGTAGTCGCTCCCCCGCGCCATATTTATATGCCTGCAGGCGGGCGATCAGCGAGGCGTCGCCCGCGGCGCGCCGCCTGCGCAGTAACTCCCGTCCTGCGGCAGGGCGTGTCATCCCGTCTCCCACCTCGCATTAAAATCACGGCGAGGCGATAGGCGAAAGGGCCTGCCGGCGGAAGGCGCCCGCCTTGACTCTTGATTTTCGGCCCGGTAATTTGCTTGTTGGCGGTGCGCGAGCATCACCTAGTTTGGCCGCCACGGCCCAAGGGCCGAACAAAGGGCCCAACCGCCACAGCGTCTCCAATTTGCGGAGTAAAAGATAAGGCGAATTCTTTCCCTGAGCTTTTCCTCGTTTCCGCATGGTTTCCTTGCTCTTCCGAGTTCAAGCGCCGCGTGGAAACCGCAAGTTTGGTTCCCACGCGCCGCTCGAGGGCCGCAGGTCCGCACACTCACACGGACCGGTGACCCGACCGGCTGCTCGGCTCTCCCTAGCGGTAACCCTCTCGACCCAAGTGCTCGGCCTCGCCCAGCCTCTGATTCAGTAGTGCTTTGTGGTAAAGGAAGTGCCGTCTTGTTCGAGCCACTCTGATCGAGAACACTCCTTTCCGTGATAAGTCTTGGCGAGTATTTTGCTCCTTAGGTCCTTGTCCCTTTTTGAGCCTTCCCCAAAAATGTCAACATGTCGACCCACGCTTATGCAACCTCCGCGGTTCCTAAAGCTATGGTCATCTAATATTCATCATCTTTGGCAAAGTACGAAGAAATAGAATTGGGCCTATGGAACGCTCCGACCAAAACGAAACTTCAGTTCATTACAAAAACGAAGTTATTACAAAAACCAAAACGTCTAACTTTCCTCTTGTTTCCGGTGGAGGATGCTCTCTGGCGGTATCTGGCTGGCGATCACCGCGGCATACGGGTCGACCTGGTTCCTAAACCCTTCGACCTCTTAAATCGGTCCGGTTCGGCTGCGACCCCCTACTAACTGCGGCAAAGGTCGATGCGTTATAGTGGGAAAAAGCGAACAGGCGCCGAACAAGCTCGAAACTTGACCCCTCGCTTACTGCAGCGCTCGGCGTGCTCCGACCTGTGAACGGCCAGCGATAAATGAGCTTCGGACCTACCAGCGATCCCAAGCACTCAATCACGGACCTCCCGGCCGACCTCATGAAGGGCCGTCAGCTCGGCGGCTTCGCTCGGGACGAGTCTTGCTCCGCCCGGCTCCTTATTTGAAAGGCCACTTCTCGTGGCGTGATCGCCGCATCACGTTCCTCCACCGCTAACCTGCGCCTCCGCAGCGTCGAGATCCTTCTGCGGCACTGTAGATCGAAGCAATATCAAAAGGAAGGCTCGACGGGCCACGACTGCGGAAAGTTGAGCTAGGGTTGGTTTGCCTACCAGCCTTGGAGGCCTTCACACGCTGGAGGTCCTCCTCGACCTTGGTCCGGGCCTCCTGCTCACGCGTGGCATCCCCCTGGTGGAGTCGGACTCCGCTCGAGCTCGGTCGCACTCCCCCTGGAGGCGCACCACCTCCGACCGCGCGGCCTTTTCTATGGTGACGGCAGCGTCCTTGGCACTGTTGGCTGCCACCAGGAGAGACTCAAGCTCGGACACCTTCGTCCTCAAGGACTGGTTTATCCGGTGCTCCTCGAGCACTGCGCGACTTGGCCCAGTTCCCGGCGGGCCTTTTCTGCCTCTGCCCACTCGCGCACCAGGGCTTCCCGAGCCTCACGCGACTCGGAGTGCTGACGACCGTCCTCCTCCACAGCGGCCATCATCCGCTCATGCAAAATATGGAGGGACACCGACTTCTCTCCCGACTGGGCCTTCAGTAACTGCAAAAGCCCGGGCACTCCATTTAGCCTGCTGGCCACTAAAGCAAGTCAAAGGCTGAAGTTAAGCGGTCGGCCGAGCATACCTGGCTGGTCGGACGAGTGACGTCGGAGATGACTCTCAGCGCCCGTCACCGTGAGCCAAAGCCAGCGAGACCTGCCGAATCTGGCCGAGGTGAGCCTCCACTCTTTGCGCACCCTCTTGGAGGGCCCCCCACGACATGGCCTCTGCCTCGATGTCTAGCCTGACGGCGGCCTTGCGGTCAGTCCTTTGCCCGCAAGGTTAGCACGAGCCGGGGGCCTTGGGTCATGAGGAAGAGCGTCGCCGCCTCACTTTGCGACTTCGGTATCAGCCTCCACCGGCGTCTGGATCACCCATCTGTCAGGCCTTTGGGTTCCGACGTTAGGGCCATGATGAGCTCAAGATTGCGCCCGGTAGCCGAACCTGGCGGTGGCGTGAAGTTCTCCTTCGTCTCCTGTGGCCTCCAACCGGGACCCCGACCCGTCAAGAGGTGCCAGAGTCTCCTCGCGCCTCGACCCCTCCGGAGCCTCCGACGGTGGTCCCAATTCTGCCGGCAACAACGGCTCGGCGCTCAACGCCCCAACCGTCGTCGGGGGCAAATCCGGCACCGGATCTCGCTGAACCACCGCCGCTCCAGAGCATGCCACCATCGAGCGAGGGAACGGCAGCGGCAGCTGCGTCCTCTTCGCCGGCCTCCCTGACGGAGGCGAATCGCCCTTCCGCTTCCCCAGGGACATCTCCCCTCGGGGGACCTCCGCCTGGGACCTGACGATAGCGACGCTCGTACCGGTGCCCTCGTGGGGCTTGCCGCCGGTCTGCAGCCTGAGGAAGGCCTCATACGGATCATCGAAGCTGTCGCCACCACCGTCGCTCGAGGACGACTCCGCATCGGCCATACTAATAGCAGTCGACACGAGGCCTCCTCGCCGCGCGCGACCTTAATCGTGCGCTCCCTCCTCTTCTTCCTCCTTTCCTTCCCTGGCAGCATCACCCGGGACACCATCCTGCCCAGCCCCTGGGGAGCACAAACGCGCCGATCAAACCGCATGCTAAAGGCCAAGGAGGTGGAAGGAAAAGAAGAAAGGAATCATTTCGGCTTACCAAATCCGGGGTTTTCCCCGCTGAAAAAGGTTTGGGGCCGCTACCCGCCGCCACGGCGGCGCTCCCGACCAGCACGTCGGTCACCATGGCCTCAAGCTCCGACGTGGCGAGCTCTGCCGTGACCATCCTCATGGGGTCAGATGCCCCGCCGTACAGGTACATCGGGCGCACCCTTTCCATAAGGGGTTGCATGCGCATTCTCATAAACGCGTGTACAACAGCTTCGTCGGTCAGGTCCCGCTCCTGCTGGAGCCTGATCTGCTCTCGAATCAGCGCCACCCTCTTCTTCTCCCTTTGATCAGGGCCCCAGCCCCATTCATCCTTCGACTCGGAGGCGGCGGTGAAGACGGTATTGCCTCCTAGGTTCGGCGTAGAACCACTCGGAATGCCACCCCGGTTCGGCGGCGGCGGCTTCAAGGGATGTACTCCGACCAGCGGCGGCGCGGCTGCGGGCAGCGCCTCCCATGGACGCCGTGGCGTCGCGCCTATATCCTTCCACAATCGGGCGTGGAAGAAGTACTTCCTCAACGCCCAGTGGGGCTCAATCCCTAGGAACGCCTCACACAGCGTCATGAAGATCGCTCTGTGGAGCACACCGTTGGGGTTGAGGTGGTGCACCTCCACCGTAGTAGTCAGACATCCATGACGAAGGGATGAAGCGGGAGTCCGAACCCGCGCTCATAGAACCAGGCGGGCACCACGATCTCCCCTTCCTCCGGCGGTGGTTCCGCGGCCCCCGTCGGTACCCTCCACTTAGAAACATCTTGCGGGGGGAGGAACCCTTTCCTCTCCAGGCCAAGCGCGCGGCTGGGCTGGGCGGTGCACTCCGACCACGACATCTCCAGTGCGCAGGTAGCCGAAAGTCAGAAGAGGAAAATGTGAGTGACTCTCTCCCGACTCCCTTGTTTCTCTCGTCTCAGGCGAAGGGAAGAAGCGAGGAAGGCAAAAGCAAAGGCGGCGAAGCAAAAGCGGCGTGCCCTAGCACCCCCCAGCTCTGAACTTATGGGCGCCGAAACGGGCACCGGTAGCGACCATCGGCCGGGGACGTCTGCCGACGAATCTGCTTGATCAGCGGGCCTCATCGCGGCGTCGCCAGTCCCGTCGAAGCGCCACGCTGCGCCACTGGTGAGACGTATCGCCCCCAATCATTTCAATTCGCATTTAATTCCCGCACGCGCATTAAATGATAAGCAGGAGGCGCTAGGCATCGCTTCGGGCGGGACGCCCTGCGACCTCTCGATCTCCGCCTCCGTGCCGGCTCAAACTGGGCCAAAGCAGGTATGAAAAGCCCACCAGGCCGTAGCGGCCTCGAAGTGGCGAGAGGGCTTGAGTGCCTCGCGATTAAGTCCTGGCTGCGGCAGTCTGAGGCATAATCCACCAAGTGGATCCCTGACCACCCCAGCAGGCAAATCGAGCGAGGGGTGAGTCTAAGGCGAACCCTCAGTGGGTCTTTAGATGGGTTGGCGGACGATCCAATTGCCTTAACTCGTGTCCGAGACCATACTTCAAACTCTCCCTGAAGCCCAAGAAAGGGCAGCGACCAGTGCGCCCAGATTCTGACGCAACAGGGTCAGGCTTCGAGATTGAGTAAAGAAAGGTTTTTATGGGTCGCTCCTAGTGGGTTGGACACCCGGCGCAGGGATCATCCGCTCGGAGATTGCTTGATCTCCAGGGCCCACTCGGGTAACCCGTCTGTAGCTCCACGAGCACGGTGTTGGCCGCGTATAGGCAAACTCTGCGTTGCTCACCCCTCCGGGTCCCACACGAGGGCCAGGCGTATCGTGGGACCGACAGTGGCCTCTCCTCCCACAGATAGCCTCGCCCGATGAGGACTCGAGATGGATGCCCCTCGCCTAGCTGCGGCGTTAAACCAGCCTGACTAACTCGCCTAGCTGCGGCGTTAAACCAGCCCGACTAACTCGCCTAGCTGCGGCGTTAAACCAGCCCGACTAACTCATCCAGCTGCGATGTAAAATGAGCACTCGAGAACCAGAACCTCTCGCGAAGGCATCTGGACCTCCCTGCCGACCACGACCGCGTCCAGCTATGACGTAAAATGAGCACTCGGGAACCAAAACCTCTCGCGAAGGCATCTGGACCTCCCTGCCGACCACGGCCACGTCCAGCTACGACGTAAAACGAGCACTCGAGAACCAGAACCTCTCGCGAGGCATCTGGACCTCCCTGCCGACCACGGCCGCGTCCAGCTACGACGTAAAATGAAGCACTCAGGAACCAGAACCTCTCGCGAAGGCATCTGGACCTCCCTGCCGACCATGGCCGCATCCAACTACGACGTAAAACGAGCATTCGGGAACCAGAACCTCTCGCGAAGGCATCTGGACCTCCCTGCCGACCACGGCCGCGTCCAGCTACGACGAAAAAATGAGCATTACCAAAACCTTGCACGAGGCATCTGCACCGACCAAAGTTGGTCGGGCTTACTTGGCAAAGGAAACCACCCAACAAGATTTCCAACCTGCTTGGGGGCTCAGGGGCTACACCCACCGGGTGCGCTCGCTCGCACCCAGCCAAAACATGCCGAGCAAGCCGGTCGGACTCTGCAGGCGGTCCGCTCGGGGGCTAGGACCCGACCAAATCCACAAGATTCGCCCAGACGGATGTTCACCGACCAAAGTAACCCCCCGACCAGCTCTTCGACCCACTCGGGGGCTCGGGGGCTACACCCACCGGGTGCGCTCGCGCGCACCCGGTCGAGACCAGACAGCTAAGTCGGACGGACTTGGCCAACCAGAGTGGTCGTCCCAAAGTTCCGTAAGAAGGGCTTCCCCATCGTCTCCAAAGCTGAGCGCTAAGATAAGCTGAAGCGACGTCACGCCGGTTGAGGGAGACCGCGCCTCCAAAAATGAAAGGTCCATCGAGAACGCTGCGTTCGGGGCGGCCGAGACTCTTGACGAATACTCATACCAGGGGTACCCCACATCAAAGTATACATCTATCTCAAGATCGTATTTCTCTCGATCATCTGGGCTCGAGCCCGGTCGGCAACGATCTGAAGTCTTTGGAGGGTATTACAAAGCCTCCGTCCCTCACGAATGGGATTATCCTAAATATCGGTTTGGATCGCGGATGTGCCATTTGGGCCCATCTCTAGGCCCAAAGGACACAAAGGATCACTCGGCCTCAATCGGGCTGCCCGGCGCTCCCACCGGGCTCTGCGTCAGGCGTCCTCGTAGGCTCCGACCGGATATTGGGCGGGCGTCCGGCCGAACAAGCTGGTCGAGGCGATCCGTGAGCCGACCGGGCCCGGATCGAGCCTCGGTAAATCTCCGCCACTTGACGGTCGACTCCAAGCCGGTCACCTATCCCATGGACCACGCGTCCATCTTTGGGTAGAGTGGCTCCTTCTGAATGGCGCGAGGGCGCTAGGTCGGCTTCGTCCCATCACCTCGTCGAGGCACGATGGAGGGGCGCGCTCAGTCCCAAAACAAATCTGACCTGAGCAATGTCGACATCGGCCGAGCGAGAGGTAGGTGCACACCTTTCCAACGGAACACTATCATCTGTGTCTACCAACCCAGCATGGGATGAGCGGGAGCCTGTCCGTCATCGGGACCGAAGACCAGGACTCCCGGGCATAGCATACCCCTACACCTTTCTTGAAATACAGTGTAACTTTGCCCCTCCGACTATATAAAGGAGGCGGGCCCTCTAAGAAAGAGGGCGATTCACTTTTCTCATTCTACCTCGTTAAGCTCATCCAGAGCCTCGTTAAGACGCCGACCCGGCGGCGCTCTGGCTCCTAGGCTCCTTACTCGATCTAGCGCTAAGGGCACATCCTTAGCTCTGCTTTGTAATCCACCACACTCGAGCAATGAGATCCACCACCACAGGCTGGAAGTAGGGATATTCGGCCCGAACCAGTATACATCTTGGACTCCCGAGTCTTACCATTCAAGGAGCGGGGACGTGCGGCCTCTAGACTAACAAATCTACTTGCCGGTTATACGAAACACAGACAGGTGTGGACCCTGTTGCTCGGCTGGTTGTGGTACGAACAGACCATAAGACGGTTGGAAGTTCGTCCACCCAGGTCTTGCCGTATCATTCGAGCTCATCTGAGACTCGTTTTTGGCATACTGGACAATCGCTGGTTGGCGCTCTGCTTTGCTCCGTTACTTTGTGGGTGGGCCAGCGACCTTGAAACATACCTTGGTGCCAAGGTCTTATAAAATTCTGAAACTTGACTCCTTTGTAAGCGTGTGCCGTTGTAAGTGATAATTTTGCACGGAACCACATACACAGTGACCACGAACAAACGGAAGAATCTGACGGTCGCTCTAGTAGTGATGGTCGAGACCAGTTCGGCTTCTATCCACTTGGTGAAAGTGTCGATTGCTACAAACAGGAACCGCTTACCCCGACGCGAGGGAAGGCAGGATGTCGGCCCCACATCGAGAAGGGCCATGCGAGCGGGATGGTCTGGAGCGCGTAAGTGGGTTGGTGCGACTTTCGGGCATGGAATTGGCACGCTCGACTGGTGCGGACAATGTCGCGAGCATCCCGAAGGGCCGTCGGCCAATAGTACCCCATACGAAAGGCCTTTCCGACCATCGTCCTGTACGAAGAATGAGCTCCACAGAGGCCTGAGTGGATGTCCTTTAACGGATACTTACCTTCCTCTGTGGTGATGCATCTTGTTAGGACCCCGAGCGCTCATACGTAAAGCTTCCCTTGACGGCGTGTCTGAGCTCGCGCGGCAGCAGTCTGCTCTTCTCGGCGGGGTCGGATGGTAACTCGCCCCTTGTAAGGAAATCGGCGAGCAGGACCTCTTGGTCGGAGATCGAAGGTGCCGCCAAGGTCTCCAAAATGACATCCGGAGGGACCTTTTCGTCGGAGGAGCCGAGTTTGGAGAGGAAATCAGCGCCGGTGTTGTCGAGATCACGAGCGTGCTTGAGCTCGGATCTGGAACCATTTCTCCATTTTACGTACCTCGGCAAGGTACTTGGCCATTGAACCTTCCGAGCACTGGTACTCCTTGTTGTATTGATTGACGACGAGCTGAGAGTCGCCCCTGACAATCAACCGGCACATGCCCAGGGCCTTGCAGGCCCACAGGCCCGCCAAGAGAGCCTCGTACTCTGCCACATTGTTGGTTGCTGGAAATCCAAAACGAACCACATACCTCAGCTGATCGCCGCGCGGAGTAAGGATGAGGATTCCAGCCCCCGAGTGCTTGAAAGATCTCGAGCCGTCAAAGTACATGATCCAGGGCTTCTCCTCCTCGACCTCGGGCTCGGGAGTGGGCTGCGACGTTTGCTCGACCACGAAGTCGGCGAGCACCTGCGACTTGATAGCCGTGCGCGCCACAACCCGGACGTTGAACGCCACCAGCTCCATGGCCCATTTGGCGATGCGACCTTCAGCCTCCGGGTTCCTCAATATATCCCCGAGTGGAAAGCTGCTCGAGACGACCACGGAGTGCGCCTAGAAATAATGCCGAAGTTTGCGCAAAGCCATGAGAAGGGCGTACAAGAGCTTCTGAACCTGTGGGTAGCGCTCCTTTGGCTCGTGCAGGACCTCACTGATGTAGTAGATCGGGTGCTGCCACGCATCTCATTCGGCTTCCAAGACAGCACTGACGGTTTGGGCAGTGGCTGCTAGGTAGAGAAACAGCTGCTCGCCCGGCTGCGGAGTGGTAAGCATGGGTGGGCTTGAGAGGTATGCCTTCAAGTTGTCGAACGACTGCTGCGCCTCGAGAGTCCACTCAAAGCTTCCTTGTTTGTGCAAGGCCCTGAAGAACGGCAACCCACGCTCGCCAAGCCTTGAAATGAACCGGCTAAGGGCGGCCATACGGCCGGTGAGGCCTTTACTGTTTCACCAGGCGGGCGCCATCTTCTCGAGTGCCTCGATCTTCTCCGGGTTCGGGCTGACCCCTGAGCCCCCAATCTTATAGACGAGCACCTTCCCTGAAGCAGCGCCGAATACGCATTTCTCCAGATTGATCTTGATCTTGTGCTTGTTCAGGTTGGCGAAGGTCTCCCCAAGGTCTTGAACGTGGTTGCCCTCGGAAGGGCTCTTGACGATGATGTCGTCCACGTAAACCTCGAGATTGCGGCCGATCTGAGGATCTAACGTCTTGGTCATCAGGCGCTGGAAGGTCGCGCCGGCGTTGCGGAGACCAAATGACATGGTCGTGTAGCGATGGGTCGAGCAGGCGTGATGAATGATGTCTTGCTTTCGCCGTCAACGCCCGGCTTGATCTGGCGGTATCGAAATAAGCGTCGAGAAGCTTAACATCTGGCGTTAGCGGTGGAGTCGGCGATCGGTCGATCGCGAGGAGAAGTTGTCGCCGGGCATGCGAATTCAACCCGTATGGTCCACACATCCTCCACTTTCGCCCTTCTTACGGGCGATGGCCGGGTTGGCCAACCACTCGAGATGTCGATCTCACGAATGAACCCGGCCTTCAAGAGCTTGTCAAGGTTCTCTTTAATGATGGCGACCTTCTCCGGCGAGAAACGCCACAGCTTTTGTCGCACAGGCCGGCAGTCGGGTTGCACCTGCAGCTTGTGCTCGACCACCTCCCTCGAGACACCCGGCATGTCCGTCGGCTCCCAAGCAAATATGCCTTTGTTGGCGCGGAGGAAGGTGACGAGCTTGAGTTCCTATTTGGAACCCAGCTCGGTCGAGATGTGGACGCACTTGGTCGGGTCGCCTTCCTCGAGCGGCACAACCTTTGTTGCCCTGCTAGGCTTGATCGCCGCCTTCTGGCGAGCATTCTTCACCGTCGCCTCTGGACCTCGCTGAGGCAGCATGACGGCGAGGGCCAGGGCCTTGGTCTCACATCCGTGCCGCCGCTGGATCGCCGCTGCGGTTATGATGCCGTTGGGGCTGGCGACTTCATACCGATGGTCGTAATGGTTGGCGCCATGAACTTGACCAAGGTGGGCCTCAGGATGGAGTTATGCGGAGGTCGCCCGACCACCTCAAAGGTGATCAGCTCGGTGCGGAAGTTATCCGAACCGCCGAAGGTGACGGGCAAGACCACCTGCCCCAGGGGGACGGTCGAGCTTCTAGGGACAATTCCGAAGAACGGAACTGCTATGTTCTTGACCTTCGACCAGGGGATCTGCATCCGATCGAGAGTGCTTGCCTGAAGTAGATTGAGGGAGTTGCTGCCATCGATCATGACGCGCCCAACCATGGTGTTGCTGATGGTAGGTGTCACGACCAAGGCGGTCTTTAGGTCTTTGACCATACCTTGGAGGGCGTCCTCCGAAGAAAAGGTGATAGCGGCACCAGCCCACTTATAGTGCTGCTCAATGGGCCTCCCGGCGGTGACCTGGTAGATGGCCCGCGAGGTGGCCTTGAGCTCGCGCTGGGACTGGTAAGCTGACGAGCTGTGGGGAACCGTCCCCGGGACTCCACTGATTCACCCAACGCGTGGCATATCTCAAGTTAATCAAGGGAACCTCGGGCGTCCCGTGATTATACCCGTGTTGGTCCCAGGATAGTTCGCCAACACGAGCATTCTCATCCAACAGTTGACATCACGACACATACATAATTAGCGGAAGCATAAACGTTATGACATACCAAAAGGAGGACTGCTGTCCATAACGACATATTTAAAGTTATTACATCAAGTAGCGGCGAAATCACAAGATAAATAACAAAAGGGCCAGCATGGCATGCCCCAAACCCTCGAGCAACCAAGCTGGGGCAAAACGGCAACTTCACGTTAGCATTATCGAAGTCGGCCGGTAAAAGTCCCCGGGTAATGCCTCATCCTCACCTGCAGCAAGTGGACAATCCGATTGAGTACAAAGAGTGTACTCGCACAATAATATACATTTCATGCTGATCTCTAGCCACATGTGGTTGCTACATCAAGGAAGGCATAATGGCAATTTCAGCATAAAGCAATATTGGAGATAAATCATAAGCAAGTATAGATTGAAAGATTTGCATTTAGTAAACATTTGCAAAGTCTAGTACATAATATACAATCATCATAATCACATTCATATCATGCCTTCAAGCATTCTCCGAACCATGAGTTCCATCGCTCATGTTCAATTAATTCATATCATGCCTTCAAGTATTTTCCGAACCATGAGTTCCATCGCTCATGTTCAATTACACACAAGTACTCAATACTTGTGTCTACTCCCACTCCCATCCCATTCTTACCAAGTCCTTAATACTACGCCTAGTAGTGACAATTCAAAGATCGTCCTAACCATGGGCGGCTATTCAATAGTTTAAACTCTGCAGAGGTGCGACTTTACCCACACGACACGCCACACTCGTAAGCCAAGCTATTAACACATTTCCTTAGATGTGTCGGCGAGGTGAAACGTGACAAACCATTTTCCAAAGATGCATGGTAGTGTATCTAAACCATCCGGATATTGTGACCCTCGATCCTGCGTGCCCGATGCTCGGTGTGTGTGGATCAAGGAGTACACCGTTGTTGGACATCCCCAACTCAACAAAGTTCGAGGGACTCAGAGGACCTTCCTTGGCGCTCCACTAAGCCCAAGGAATTCCGTTAGCCATTCCTTGACGCTCCACTAAGCTCAAGGAATCCAGAGTGCACATGGTTTACATACCCTAGTCATACACAAGTACTTGGTTCTGTGGGTCCCATAAGCGGCGTGTGGTTACTACGATAGTTACTCAAAGAGACGTCACCAGGATTTAATCCTTAGGGTCCTTAACCAATATCTCTATTCATTAAACAACAATTGAAAACAACCTCATCATAATAATTCTCAATCATTGCGACCAATGGACTAAGTCCATCTATCGCGGTTTCTAACGATGTTCTAAGCATGGCTAAGCAATTCGCACGAACCCATATAATAAGAATAAGAACCAACCACCTAGGGCGAAAATGGAACACGGAAAGAACATGATAAGGGGATGACATCACAATGTGGTAATAGCTACGAATTTCTACCCAAACATAATTGTAATTAAAAGTAAGCATGCGTCCGATAAAAAAATAAGTTCAAAATGTAAGAGTCAAAATAGTAGGAGCAATCATGGTCAAGGAGTAAAGTAGTGCCTTGCTGCTCGTTCTTGACTTCGTAGACGTAGTCATATTTGGGAGTGCCCTTCGAAGCGTCAACACCTAATGAGAAAATTCAATTCCATAAACACCAAATCAAGAACTCCAATGATGCACAAGAGTAAAAGATGCATGAAATGCTCATGATGTGTAATACCAACCATAATATGAAAGTACTAATTGAGTTTTTGTGTTAAAAGTTCAAGTATTAAGGTTTTTATTGAATTATGTTCGGAGTGTCCGAGTGTCACTTCGGACTGTCCGAGTGGACCCTCTCGGTATGAAATTGAATTATATTTGGACTATCCGACATGGTGTTCGGAGTATCCGAAGGTATGTTCGGAGTATCCGAGTGTTACTTCGGAATGTCCGAGCAGACCCTCTCGGTTAGCCAATGCAGCCCTCAAGCTAATTCCTATTCGGACTATCCGGAACTTCATTCGGAGTATCCGAAGGTGTTCGGACTGTCCGAGTAAAATCTCGGACTGTCCGAGCTGAGTGTTTCTGTTTCAAAACGGCTGGTTTGTTTATTATCCTCTACACTTCCAAGTAATGAGCTAGGGTTTCACGGGGATGGACTAGGGTTTCAAAGGGATGGTCTAGGGTAGAATCTTACCACTACAATGTTGCTCTTGCACTTGGTGAAGATTAGTTTCGGTGAGGGGATGACGAAAAATGTCACAATGCCGGTTCTTCACGGTTCGCCTCCTCCTAGCTCACGTAGACGGCAATGCCTTCGCTTGCTCGAGCTTGCAACTACAACTAGCCCTCCTCTTCCGGCTTCCATATGACATCGCCACCGATTCAAGTGTGATAATGGATCCCATGGAGAAGGAAGAAATGAGCTTCAATAGCCAAAATTTCAGAACATGGAAGAAATGAAATTGGTTGCCACTCACCCAAAACTTGGTTCCTCAAGAATCCATTTGGATGGATTTGAAGCTCTTGATCTTGGCTTCAAGGGGGTGCAACATGCACAAACCAAAACTCAAGTTTGGAGGGATTTGTGGGGAGAAATGGCAAGAGTGGAGAAGAACACCTTGCTGTTTTTCTGTTCTTGAGCTGAGCAAATGAGCAGGAAAGGGGAGAAGAAACCAAGGTTGAGACCTTATATAGGCTGCCCACTCATGCCTTACATGTGGGGCTAGGTCCCACATGTCATAGAGTAGGTGGAAGAGTGGGTATGGGTGGTTGAAGTGAGAAAAGACATGGAAAAGATGTGCAGTCCTCAATTTTCTATGCACAGGTAGGTCCCATGTGTCATTGACTTGTCATGTACATAGGTAGGGGTGAGTAATGTAGCAACTAGTAGGGTAGGTATGTGCAGCGTTCTCTCCTCTCTCTTACAAACATGGCCCACATGTCATTGAGTAAGGTGAAATAACATGTGTGCAATTTTTGGAAAGTGAATGTTAGGATTTTGTAACTCTCTCATTTATGCAAGATGAACGTCCTAACACTTGGATGCTGATAATTAAATGAGGATGTAATGACATTATGGGAGACGTTGGCGTAACTAGCCTCACTTACCGGACTAGCGAAAATCGGGTTGTTACAAGCCTCCCCCCTTAAAAGAATCTCATCCCGAGATTACACAGCTTCATTGAAGAGGTAGGGGTATTCGGCTCGAAGATGATCCTCCCGCTCCCATGTGGCCTCATCAGGGGTGTGATTACTCCATTGAACCTTAAAGAACTTGATGGTGTGGTTTCGAGTAACACGCTCCCTCTCGTCGAGAATACAAATGGGATGCTCTTTGTAAGAGAGATCGGGTTGTAATTCGAGAGTGTCCAACTCTGTGGCTTCCGTCGGGATACGGAGGCATTTCTTCAATTGAGATACATGGAAGACATCATGTACATCGGCTAGCGAAGAGGGAAGCTCCAATTGATACGCCACCGCTCCTTGCCTTGCTATAATGCGGAAAGGTCCGATATAACGAGGGGCTAGCTTTCCCTTCACCTGAAACCGACGAACACCTTTCATTGGTGAAACCTTGAGATAGACGTGATCACCAACTTCGAATTTGAGTTCACGGTGGCGACGATCAGCGTAGCTCTTTTGACGAGACTAGCTGTCATAGCCGCTCGAATATATCGAACTTGTTCTTCCGCTTCAGCGACTAGTTCGGGACCAAAGAGGGGTCTCTCTCCAGACTCAAACCAGTTAAGTGGAGTTCTGCAAGATCTCCCATAGAGAGCCTTGAATGGACTCATTTGAAGGCTAGCTTGATAGCTATTGTTGTAGGAGAACTCTGCGAAAGGTAAGCATTTCTCCCAGTTCTTGCCGTAGGTAAGGGCACAAGCCCTAAGCATATCCTCAAGAACTTGGTTTACTCGTTCAATTTGTCCATCAGTTTGAGGATGATACGCGGTGCTGAAAGAGAGTTGAGTCCCCATGGCCTTGTGGAGGCATTGCCAAAAATGCGAGGTGAACTGAGTACCTCGATCTGAGACAATCCTTTTGGGAACACCATGAAGGGACACAATTCGATGAAGATATAACTCGGCCAACTTTCTCACTGTATCCGTCGTCTTGATAGGAAGGAAATGAGCAGTCTTTGTCAATCGGTCAACGATTACCCATGTAGAATCAAAACCTTTTTGCGTCTTGGGCAATCCGGTGATGAAATCCATACCAATCTCTTCCCACTTCCACATAGGAATGGGCAGGGGTTGAAGTGTGCCTGCTGCACGCAAATGGTCGGCTTTCACCCGCTGACATACGTCACACTCGGCGACATATCGGGCAATCTCTCGTTTCATCCAGGTCCACCAAAGTCTTGGCTTAAGATCTTGATACATTTTTGTACTCCCGGGATGAATAGAGAATGTGGAATTATGAGCCTCATCAAGAATCAGTGCCTTCAACTCCTTACAATTTGGCACTACTAGCCGTTTGCCGAACCACAAGACACCTTGTGGGTCCTCGGTGAAACAATTGGCCTTGCCTTGCTTGATGCGGCTCGGATGAGTGCTATGCCCTTATGCATCTTTTGAGCCTCTTTGATTTGGTCCAAAAGATTATATTTAACCTCCATGACAGCAAGGAATCCTCCTTAATCACTTCTAGGTTGAGCTTCCAAACTTCGGCGATATGGCGTCCGATTCGGTTCTATTGAAAGACGATTGCATTGAGACTTTCGGCTCGAGCATCGGCAACAATATTGGCCTTTCGGGATGATAATGGAGTCCCATATCATAGTCTTTGATCAATTCGAGCCACCTCCTTTGCCTCAAGTTCAGATCGGCTTGAGTAAAGATGTACTTCAGGCTCTTGTGATCGGTGTAAACTTCACAACGATTACCGATGAGGAAATGTCGCCAGATTTTTAGAGCATGCACCACTGCTGCCAGCTCTAAATCATGGGTGGGATAATTTATCTCATGAGGTCTCAATTGTCTTGATGCATACGCCACAACTCGGCCTTCTTGCATAAGTACACAACCCAGCCCGAGGTGGGATGCATCGCAATATATGTCGAAGCCCTTGTGAATATCTGGCAGGACTAGGATGGGTGGAGTGGTTAAGCGAACCTTCAACAATTGAAAGCTTGCCTCACACTCCGCTGACCATACGAACTTGCTCTCCTTGTTCAAAAGTTCGGTCAGTGGCTTCGCGATTTTGGAGAAGTTCTCCACGTATCGGCGGTAATAACCCGCGAACCCGAGAAAACTTCGAACCTCTGTGATGTTCTTAGGCTGCTCCCAGTCGAGTACAGTCTGTATCTTGCCGGGGTCAACCGCAACTCCGCCTTCCGAGATCACATGGCCCAAGAAGGCAACCTCCTTTAGCCAAAATTCGCACTTGCTGAATTTTGCGTAAAGCCGGTGCTCTCGAAGCTTTTCCATGACTGCCCGAAGGTGTACTTCATGCTCCCCTTCGGACTTGGAGTAAATAAGAATATCATCGATGAAGATGACAACGAACTTGTCGAGATATTCCATGAAAACTGAATTCATAAGGCTCATGAAATAGGCTGGTGCATTGGTCAAACCGAAAGACATGATGGTATACTCATATAGACCATAACGAGTGGAGAATGCCGTTTTTGGAATATCTTCCGATATAATCTTGATTTGATGGTAGCCTAATCTCAAGTCAATCTTGGAGAAAACACGGGCTCCGGTCATTTGGTCGAACAAATCATCGATCCGCGGAAGTGGATACTTGTTCTTGACCGTGACTGCATTCAATGGACGGTAATCAACACACATCCGCAAACTATCATCCTTCTTCTTCACAAATATCGCCGGGCATCCCCAAGGTGAGGAGCTCGGCCGAATGAAGCCCTTTTCCTGCAGCTCCGTAAGTTGTTTCTTCAACTCTATCAACTCATTTCGAGGCATACGGTAAGGTCGCTTCGATATCGGAGCCGTTCCGGGTAGAAGCTCAATGACGAACTCAACCTCCCGGTCGGGTGGCATCCCGACAACTCTTCCGAAACACATCTGGGTAATCACACACCACTGGTATGCTACTTATTCCGAGGAATAGCTCACCCTTCAAGGCATAGAGGTGAGCAAAATCTGGACTTGCCGCAAACACGACTTGTTTGCCGCTTGCGTTGGTAAGTGAAATAGATCTGCTTGCACAATTGATGCATCCTTGGTGTTTGGACAGCCAATCCATCCCAAGAATAACTTCAATCCCTTCCGTCTTAATCATGATCAAATCAGCTAGGAACTCTACCCCATTGACTTCAATCTTTACTTCCCGGCAGACTCGATCGGTCCTTAATTCCGATCCCGGGGTTTTAATGAGAAGTGGTGGATGCATAAGTTGTATAGGGAACTCATGATGCATGGCAATCTTCTCTTTAATAAATGAATGAGATGCTCCGAAATCAAATTATTCGGACAGCAAGTCACACAAATTTTAAACTCTACATGTATGCAGCAAGAAAACATGCACCAACTCCAAAAGACATCAATATAAAAAGGTTCTTGAGCCACAACATCATCCATGAAAATAAATAACAAGATTCCGATACAATAACACAAGTTCACAACCCGTAGGTCAAGGGCGACAGCTAAGGGTGACTAAAACCAATAGCCCAAAACTCAACTGTCACGTTGAAAAGGATAAGAGGAGTTAGAAACTTGTTTGCACAATCAAATGAACATAAGGGTAAGATATAGAACTAAGAGGGGTAAGAAATAAAAGAAATGCACAATGTTATCAGTTCTGAAATTACTTCATAGCAAAATAATTTTGACTCAAAACATCTTCTAACTAGTCGTAGCATGGCCGTTCTAACCTACAGTCAGTATGGCTCTGATACCAAGCACATGGGGAACCGTCCAGGACTCCTTGATTCACCCAACGCGTGGCATATCTCAAGTGAATCAAGGGAACCTCGGGCGTCCCGTGATTATACCCGTGTTGGTCCCAGGATAGTCCGCCAACACGAGCATTCTCATCCAACAGTTGACATCACGACACATACATAATTAGCGGAAGCATAAACGTTATGACATACCAAAAGGAGGACTGCTGTCCATAACGACATATTTAAAGTTATTACATCAAGTAGCAGCGGAAATCACAAGATAAATAACAAAAGGGCCAGCATGGCATGCCCCCAAACCCTCAGGCAACCAACTGGGGCAAGAACGGCAACTACACGTTAGCATTATCAAAGTCGGCCCGGTAAAAGTCCACGGGTAATGCCTCATCCTCACCTGCAGCAAGTGGACAATCCGATTGAGTACAAAGAGTGTACTCGCACAATAATATACATTTCATGCTGATCTCTAGCCACATGTGGTTGCTACATCAAGGAAGGCATAATGGCAATTTCAGCATAAAGCAATATTGGAGATAAATCATAAGCAAGTATAGATTGAAAGATTTGCATTTAGTAAACATTTGCAAAGTCTAGTACATAATATACAATCATCATAATCACATTCATATCATGCCTTCAAGCATTCTCCGAACCATGAGTTCCATCGCTCATGTTCAATTAATTCATATCATGCCTTCAAGCATTTTCCGAACCATGAGTTCCATCGCTCATGTTCAATTACACACACAAGTACTCCAATACTTGTGTCTACTTTCCCACTCCCATCCCATTCTTACCAAGTCCTTAATACTCGCCTAGTGACTGACAATTCAAGAGATCGTCCTTAACCATGGACGCGGCTATTCGAATAGTTTAAACTCTGCAGAGGTACGACTTTACCCACACGACACGCCACACTCGTAAGCCAAGCTATTAACACATTTCCTTAGATGTGTCGGCCGAGGTGAAACGTGACAAACCATTTTCGAAGATGCATGGTAGTGTATCTAAACCAACCGGATGATCGTGACCCTCGATCCAGCGTGCCCGTGCTCGGTGTGTGTGGGTCAAGGAGTACACCGTTGTTGGACATCCCCAACTCAACAAAGTTCGAGGGACTCGAGGACCTTCCTTGGCGCTCCACTAAGCCCAAGGAATTCCGTGCCATTCCTTGACGCCCACTAAGCTCAAGGAATCCTGAGTGCACATGGTTTACATACCCTAGTCATACACAAGTACTTGGTTACGCCGGTCCCATAAACGGCGTGTGGTTCGCACGATAGTTACTCAAAGAGACGTCACCAGGATTTAATCCTTAGGGTCCTTAACCAATATCTCTATTCATTAAACAACAATTGAAAACAACCTCATCATAATAATTCTCAATCATTGCGACCAATGGACTAAGTCCATCTATCGCGGTTTCTAACGATGTTCTAAGCATGGCTAAGCAATTCGCACGAACCCATATAATAAGAATAATAACCAACCACCTAGGGCGAAAATGGAACACGGAAAGAACATGATAAGGGGATGACATCACAATGTGGTAATAGCTATGAATTTCTACCCAAACATAATTGTAATTAAAAGTAAGCATGCGTCCGATAAAAAAAAATAAGTTCAAAATGTAAGAGTCAAAATAGTAGGAGCAATCATGGTCAAGGAGTAAAGTAGTGCCTTGCTGCTCGTTCTTGACTTCGTAGACGTAGTCGTATTCGGGAGTGCCCTCCGAAGCGTCAACACCTAACGAGAAAATTCAATTCCATAAACACCAAATCAAGAACTCCAATGATGCACAGGAGTAAAAGATGCACGAAATGCTCATGATGTGTAATACCAACCATAATATGAAAGTACTAATTGAGTTTTTGTGTTAAAAGTTCAAGTATTAAGGTTTTTATTGAATTATGTTCGGAGTGTCCGAGTGTCACTTCGGACTGTCCGAGTGGACCCTCTCGGTATGAAATTGAATTATATTCGGACTATCCGACATGGTGTTCGGAGTATCCGAGTGTTACTTCGGAATGTCCGAGCAGACCCTCTCGGTTAGCCAATGCAGCCCTCAAGCTAATTCCTATTCGGACTATCCGGAACTTCATTCGGAGTATCCGAAGGTGTTCGGACTATTCGAGTAAAATCTCGGACTGTCCGAGCTGAGCGTTTCTGTTTCAAAACGGCTGGTTTGTCTATTATCCTCTACACTTCCAAGTAATGAGCTAGGGTTTCACGGGGATGGACTAGGGTTTCAAAGGGATGGTCTAGGGTAGAATATTACCACTACAATGTTGCTCTTGCACTTGGTGAAGATTGGTTTCGGTGAGGGGATGACGAAAAATGTCACAATGCCGATTCTTCACGGTTCGCCTCCTCCTAGCTCACGTAGACGGCAATGCCTTCGCTTGCTCGAGCTTGCAACTACAACTAGCCCTCCTCTTCCGGCTTCCATATGACATGCGCCACCCGATTCAAGTGTGATAATGGATCCCATGGAGAAGGAAGAAATGAGCTTCAATAGCCAAAATTTCAGAACATGGAAGAAATGAAATTGGTTGCCACTCTCCCAAAACTTGGTTCCTCAAGAATCCATTTGGATGGATTTGAAGCTCTTGATCTTGGCTTCAAGGGGGTGCAACATGCACAAACCAAAACTCAAGTTTGGAGGGGATTTGTGGGGGAGAAATGGCAAGAGTGGAGAAGAACACCTTGCTGTTTTTCTGTTCTTGAGCTGAGCAAATGAGCAGGAAAGGGGAGAAGAAACCAAGGTTGAGACCTTATATAGGCTGCCCACTCATGCCTTACATGTGGGGCTAGGTCCCACATGTCATAGAGTAGGTGGAAGAGTGGGTATGGGTGGTTGAAGTGAGAAAAGACATGGAAAAGATGTGCAGTCCACAATTTTCTATGCACAGGTAGGTCCCATGTGTCATTGACTTGTCACGTACATTGGTAGGGCTGAGTAATGTAGCAACTAGTAGGGTAGGTATGTGCAGCCTTCTCTCCTCTCTCTTACAAACATGGCCCACATGTCATTGAGTAAGGTGAAATAACATGTGTGCAGTTTTTGGAAAGTGAATGTTAGGATTTTGTAACTCTCTCATTTATGCAAGATGAACGTCCTAACACTTGGATGCTGATAATTAAATGAGGATGTAATGACATTATGAGAGACGTTGGCGTAACCAGCGTCACTTACCGGACTAGCGAAAACCAGCCTCACTCTCCAGGTCTTCGGTGAGGCGCCGATCCCGGATGCCAAATTTGAAGGCCTTGATCATAGCCTCGCTGGAGATACTTGGGATCAAGTTCCTCGTGCGGATGAACCACCGTATGAAATCGTGGAGCGGCTCGTTCTTGCCCTGGATGATGTGATCCAGGTCCTTCTCCGTCCCAGGTCGCTCGGCAGCTCTGGAAGTTGGAGCGGAGGGCGCTTTGAATTTGACGCCATGATTTGAAGGAACCAGGCTTCTGGTTGAAGAGCCAGGTCCGGGCGGCGCCATACAGCACGGTCGGGAGATAGTTAGCCATCACGAGCTCGTCGCCCCCGGCCGCAAGGATGGCGGTGGAGTAAATCGACAGAAACTCGTCAGGATTCTTGGTCCCATCAAAGCGCTCAATCAGCGCCGGTTTGAAACGAACTAGCCAGTGCACCCGACGAAGCTCATCGGAGTAGGCCGAGCAGCCGTAGGCCGGAACGGGCGCGCGCCGGGAGAAGTCATCACCGACGAGGCTTTCGCTGCTGCAGGACTCGGAGTCGAGGCTGCCTCGGTGACCTGACCTTCGGTGAGTGTGGTCATGGCGCCGAGCGTGGGAGTCGCCCGGGAGATACCGTATGCGGTCTTGAACCCTACGACGCTTGGGCAGAACATCCGAGGAAAGACTCCCAGACCCGACGCTGTTCAAAGGTGGGCTGATGTAGCTTGGTTGACACCAAACGCTACTCGGGACCGTATCCGCGGGACGGCGACGCGGCGGTGTCAGGGACACATCCCGAGGTAGCTGGCGAGGGGGTACCTCTTGCCGGGGGGACGACCGGTGAGTGCGCCGGCATCTGCGCAACAAATTGTCGTCACTTCTCAGGGAACGGGTCCCTGAGTGGTGAGACTGGTGCTGCGGAGGTATGACCTCTGTCGCAGCCCGGTCAAGCTCGTCAGCCAGGGCTCGACCGAAGAGTTCTGACTTCACCCGGTCAGGATCAACCATGACCTGGGCGATGGCACGAAGGCATTCTCCGGGTAGGAAGCTCAGGGTGGCGGATGAGGCTCGGCCCTTTCTGGTCTCTCACGGGAGGCGATTATTGCTGGTTGATGGCGACATGCACCATTCGGCGGACGTCATCAGGGGTTTGCGGGTCGTGATCTCTCGCCACCGCGCTTACGCCATGGCTATTTGCCATGAGGACATGCTGCTCGTGCGGCGGGGGCGAAAATAGGGACGTGGAGCCACCGTGCTCGGCATTCGAGCCCACGTCCGAGGAATGTTCTTCAATGAGGTGCGCTATGCTCCTGAGACCTTGGTGCTATTCCTCTGAATGAGAAAAGCTATCGGGCCCCACAGTGGGCGCCACCTGTCGACGATCGGAATCACCTGACCGCAAATACGAAGGAGGGGTTAGTAAAATCGAGGGACCCGGAGACGAGCTCTGCTCAGCGGCGGAACTTGCTGGGTGCGACGTTGGTCGGAGCTAGGCGGCAACGAGCATGACACAGAGGATTATACTGGTTCGAGCCCCCTGTGAGGGTAATAGCTCTACTCCAGTCTTGCCCTGAGGCAGAGGTCTTCACTATTCTTGAGTACAGTGGGGGATTTCAGTTTTAGCTCAAGCTTGACGACAATGGCTACTACCCTATAGCTCGTGCTCTGGAGTGGTGTATACGTGTGGTTGCCCGTCCATGTCGACCCTCCGGTGGGACCTTATATCCTCCCTAGCGCTGCCTGTAACGGTCAAGAGAAATTGCCGAAGTGATGGCCTCGTGTGCACTGGAGGTGGGCTGCAACCGTTCCGGATATGCCACCCACGTCTGCCTTGACTCCGCTTTCTCAGGCCTTGGGAACCGCTGGGTAAGCGCACGTCCTGGCATCCAAGGGAAACTGCCCCGAGCAAGAGCTGACCACACGCCTCCAGAGCCCAAGGTCGTGCGGGGGGTCGAGCTCTTGGTCGAGGTAGGCTCTAGGTTGAGGTCGACAACTGGCGAGCTAGGGGCCTCTACTGACCAAGATTTGACCGGACGAAAGTCTCCCGATCCCCGTCAGTCGTGTTACTTATTTAACACAATTGCTCAGAAGGTCATCGATTCTAAAGGACTAAATACTCTACAGGCCTAGGTGGGGATGACTCTATGTAATCTTGAGATGTATTTCCCTACGTCTTTTTTTGATATCAAGGTCCATCTCATTGATCATCTTGTGAGGGAGATAAAGAAGTGTGGGCCCATGTTCCTACATAGCATGTACCCGCTCAAGAGGTACATGGAAATTCTCAAGTTCTATATAAAGAATCGATCTCAACCGGAGGGTACAATTGTCAAAGGTTATGCAACCGAAGAGGTCATCGAATTCTACATGGATTACATGGCTTAGGTCAAATTGATAGGTGTGCTTCGATCCCTCCATGAGGGAGGCTCTAGGGTATCAGGACCATCAGAAGGAAAGCAATCATGCCTGATCTAGCTACGTGTGCTAAAGCCCATTTCATGGTTTTGCAATACATGACTATACTGTCCCTGTATATCGATGAGTAAAAGAACTAGCTACGGCAAGAGAATCAGTCGTGGCAAGAGCCTTGGATCATCAGACAGCATAACCTTTAGTTCAACAGATAGTCGAAGGAGCAACAACCCATCATTGGAAGCTCGTCAGGTGATACGTTGATATGGTTGGCAAAAGGGCAACATTTATAGTTGTAACTTGCAAAGGATACAAATTAAATGGGTACACATTTTACACGAGAGATCAGGATATGAAGATCAGTAAACCAGAATAGCGGCGTTTGCATAGATACGCTCAATACCGCTGGGTGAACGAGGAGCTACTACTATGGGTTCATTGAGAAAATTTGGGAGCTCGATTACATACTATTCAAGATCCCCTAATTTCGATGCCATTAGGTACACTTGTAGTAGGTGAAGGTTGACAAGTACAGCTTCACTAATGTAGGCCTCGAATGTGTCGGATACCAAGATGAACCGTTTGTACTCACTACCCAAGTTGTTTAAGTCTTTTATGTAACCGACCCATCCAACAAAAGTTCCACGTAGTTCATTAGGGAAAAAGAGGATTGTCGGGGTTGAGAATGTAGTAGATGAGGAATAATACAATCAGTTTGACAAATTGCCTCCTATCAGAAATGGCATAACGGTCCAAAAAGAACAACTTGAGGAAGCTAGCTATGCACGTGTTGATTATCGTGAAGGGCTAATTTTTATACAAAAGAATAAGCAAATGGAGTTATGACGAGGTCATCATGTTTAATTTTCAATGTCTAGCTTTGAGTACTGCCAATTGGTGGTGTGGGTTCCGGGATGGACGGGTAGATTCACATGGCTCAAGAGGGGGCCCTGAGGGGTTAAACCTTAGTGGGTAGTACTGAGTTTAGATAGTGCATTGTAAATGCTTTCTCATGATCTCTCTGCCGACACGCCAAAGTAAGTGTGTTAATTTGGAGGCAAAAGGAGATGATCATGTCTTGTGAGTAAAACTATTTGAATAGCCATGTTCGTGGTCATGGACATACCCGGAATTTCACATGAGGTATAGAGTGTTTCATAAAATGTGGAAATGTGGAATTGTTGGGATGTGAATGGGGAGTTCACTGTTGTTTTGTTTTCTAAATTTAATGCAGTTGAATTTAGTAGTTTGATACTTGTTTTGGATGGTGTAGGGTGATGCCTCGCCATTCTATTCATATTATCTACCATTGATTTACCAGTTATCTATTATCTTTTTCATCAATATGCTTTCAATCTATGTACTGTATTTCAATTCAAGTTATTGCTTTCTACAAATGAACCATATGGTTATCCTTTATCGAGCCTTGCATAAATATTGCATCATTTTCCTATGGCTTGCTTAGTACTTTTTGTGCTTATGGCTTTATGCCTTTGTTGATCAGTTACTAAGGAAGGACTAGGAAATAATGAATATCATGAGGAGGAATATTGACGAGGACTGGGAGACCCTTGGCCGGTCAGTGCACGGTCAACGGAGCTCCCTAGCTCGGAGGCCTCGACCATGACCTGGACCGTTTTGAGCCGCGTGACCTAGAGCACATACGGCCTCGAGGTCAGGCCCTGCACGACCTTGGGCTCGGGTCAGCTCTTGCTCAGGACGGCGTCCCCTTGGATTTTGGAACGTGCATTTACTTGGCGGTTACCAAGACGTGGGATCGTGGAGCAGAGGCAGGCATGCGCGACTTGTCCGGGACGGTTACTGCCAACCATCAACGCGCATGAAGACCACTACCCCAGGAATCTCTCTCGTCCATTACAGGCAGGGAAGATATAAGACTAAGAATAACGCAACCTGAAGGGGAGACGCTGCACTAGAGATCGAGCATTAGACATCGCCATTGTTGAGCTTGAGCTGTAACACACCCCTGTACTCGAGAATAGCAAAGATCACCGCCGCAAGGCAACTGGAGTAGGGCTATTACCTTCATAGGGGCTCGAACCAGTATAAGTCTTCGTGTCACGCTCGTTGTCGCCTTGCTCCGACCATCAGCACGTCGAATCCGCTCCTCCGTTGAGCAAAGCTCAGCTCAGGTCCCTAGTCTCACTAACCTCTTTTTATTTCTGTGGTTGGCGATCCCGATCGTCGACAGCTGGCGCCTACCGTGGGGCCCGATAGCTTCGCTCATTCGTAGGAAAGACACCAAGATCGTGGGAGCATGGTGCACCTCATCGATGGACATTCCTCGAGCGTGGGTTCGGGCGCGGACCCCGACTCCGTGTCCCTATTCTCGCCCTCACCGCCGCCGCACGAGTAGCACGTCTTGATGGCGGACAGCCATGGCGCGGGCGCGGCGGTGGATGGTCGTGATCCATAGACCCCTGAGGACGCTCGTCGGATGGTACATGTCGCCATCAATCAAGCCATAACTGCCCTCCGGCGGGAGGACCAGGAGAAGGCTGGCACATTGTCTGGGCATCCCAGACTTCCTCCTTCGGGAGAGCGCCTCCACGCTATCGCCCGTATCATGGTCGATCCCGATAGTGTGAGATCGGAACTCTTTGGCCGAGCCCTGGCCAAAAAGCTCGACCGGGCTGCGACCGAGGTCATACCTCCGTAGCACCGAAGTCACCGCTCGGGGACCCACTCCCTGAGGAGTAATGACAACTCATCGCGTCGTCGCCAGCCCGCTCGTTGGTCGCCTCCCGGGCAGGAGACGCCGTCTTGCCAGCGATCTCGGGATGTGACTTTGACTCCGCCACGTTGCCGTCCCGCGGGCACCAACCCGAGCAGGGTCAGGCGCGAGCCGAGCTACACGAGCTCCGCGTCGACCGGCAGTAAGTCTGGGGGTCTCTCCCCAGATATTCCACCCAGGCGCCACAGGGTCCAGTACCGCCTACGTTATCTCCCGGGTGACTCCCGTGCTTGGTGTCATGACCGTTTTCGCCGCAGGTCGGGCCGCCGAGGCAGCCTCGATTCCGAGTCCAGCAGCAGCGAAGGCCTTGTCGGCGACGACCTCTCCCAGCGCGCACCCGTCCCGGCCTATGGCTGCTCGACGTATTCCGATGACCTTCGCCGGGTGCGCTGGCTGGCTCGGTTCAAGCCGGCGTTGATAGAGCGCATCGACGGGACCAAGAATTCCAACGAGTTCCTGTCTATATACTCGACCGCCATCCTAGCGGCCGGGGGCGATGAGCTCGTGATGGCCAATTACCTCCCGACTGTGTTGGACGGCGCCGCACGAACCTATCTCTTCAACCAAAAGCCTGGTTCCTTCAGATCGTGGCGTCAAATCTAGAGCGCCCTCCGCTCCAACTTCCAGAGCTGCTACGAGTGGTCGGGGAGGGAGAAAGACCTGAATCGCGTTATCCAGGGCAAGAACGAGCCGCTTCGCGACTTCGTGCGGTGGTTTATCCGCACGAGGAACTTGATCCCGAGCATCTCCGACGAGGTCGTCATTAAAGCCTTCAAGTTTGGCATCTGCGACCGGCGCCTTACCGAAGACCTGGAGATCACATCGAGGCTCAGCGTCAACAAGTTGTTCCGCATGGCGGAGCGACTGTGCGATCACGATGATGCCGTCGCTAGAAGCGCGATTACGACCAGGGTAAGCTTGGTCTAAACCCCACGGAGGCTGGCCCGTCCAACTCCAAGGGCGCCGACCATGGCACCGCCACCAAGAAGCGGAAGCGCGACCGCAGGAACGGTGGTGGCCTGCCGCGAGTGATCGTTTCGGCAGACGGACATCGTGAAGTCCTAGAGGTCTGAGATCAAGCTCGGGAGGGGTCGCGATTTCGCCAAGGTCAACCTCGACCTCGTCAGACGCCGAACCAGCCCCAGCAGGGGGGCCGGCAACCTGGGCCTCGGCGGACCGATGCTCGGCCGCAGGGGGCCGAAGGACGCCCAGGGTTCGATGAAGCGAAATTCTGCTTGTTTCATAGGGCGGCTGGCCACGATTTGCGAACCTGCAGGGCATGGCAGAGCAAGCTGGATGCCTTTTACGATGGGCACGGAGAAATGCCCGAGCTCCCGAAGGAGGACGACTAGCCGTACAGGGTGAACGCTAGGACGGACCATGGCGACCTCGACCTAGAGTTCCAGCAGGGCGAGCGCCGGATCGATGTCATCTTCTGTGGCTCGTCAGCTTACCAGTCCCGACGTGAGCTTAAGGCCGCCTTGCGAACCATCTACCAGGTCGCCGCCGGGAAGCCCATCGAGCAACACTGCAAGTGGGCTGGAGCCACCATCACATTCTCTCGGGAGGATGCTCTCCAAGGTATGGCCCGTGACTTGAAGACCGCCTTGGTCGTGACCCCGACCATCAGCAATACCATGGTCGGGCACGTCATGGTCGATGGCGGCAGCTCCCTTAACTTGCTTCAGGCAGGAGCGCTCGACTGGATGCACATTCCCCGGTCGAAGGTCAAGAACATAGCTGTCCCCTTCTTCGGAATTGTCCCTGGAAGCTCGACCATCCCCTTGGGGCAGGTGGTCTTGCCCGTCACCTTCGGCGACTCGGACAACTTCCGCACCGAGCTGATCACCTTTGAGGTGGTCGAAGGAGACCTCCCGTACAACGCCATTCTCGGGCGACCTGCCTTGATCAAGTTCATGGTGGCCAACCACTATGGCCATCGAGGCGATCTACAGGCGGCACATGGATGTGAGACCAAGGCCTTGGCCCTTGCCGGCATTCTGCCCCAGTGAGGCCCGAAGGCGACAGTGAAGAACGCTCGTCAGAAGGCGGCGATCCAGCCCAGTGGGGCGATGAAGGCCGTGCCGCTCGAGGAAAGCGACCCGACCAGATGTATTCATGTCTCGGCCGAGCTGAGTTCCAAATAGGAACTCGAGCTCGTCACCTTCCTCCGCGCCAACAAGGGCATATTCGCTTGGGAGCCCGCGGACATGCCCGGCATCCCGAGGGAGGTGATCGAGCACAAGCTGCAGGTCAGGCCAGATTGCCGTCCAGTGCGGCAAAAGCTGCGTCGTTTCTCTCCGGAGAAATTCGCGGTCATCAAGGAGAACCTTCACAAGCTGTTGAAGGCCGGCTTCATTCGCGAGATCGACTACTCCGAATGGTTGGCCAACCCGGTCATCGTCCAGAAGAAGGGCGGAAAGTGGGGATGTCGTGGACCACACAGGTTAAACTTCGGCTTGTTCTGGCGACAACTTCCGCTCCGCGCAAGATCGACCGATTGTCGATTCCACCGCGAACGCCAAGATGTTAAGCTTCTTGGATGCCTATTCGGGGTACCATCAGATCAAGCTGGCGGTTGACGACGAGAGCAAGACATCGTTCATCACACCGTTCGGCACCTACTGCTACACGACCATGTCGTTTGGTCTGCGCAATGCTGGAGCCACGTTTCAGTGTCCGATGACCAAGACGTTCGACCCTCAGATCGGCCAAAACCTTGAGGTCTACGTGGATGACATCATCGTCAAGAGCCCCACTAAGGGCGATCACGTTCGGGACCTCGAGGAAACCTTCACTAATCTGAACAGACACAAGATCAAGCTCAACCCCGAGAAATACGTGTTCGGCGCTGTGTCAGGGAAGGTGCTCGGCTACATGATCGGGGGCTCGGGGGTTGGCCCGAACCCGGAAAAGATTGAGGCGATCGAGAAGATGGCGCCCCCGACCTCGGTCAAGCAGGTGCAGAGCCTCACCGGCCGTATGGCCGCCCTCAACAGATTCATCTCGAGGCTCGGTGAGCGTGGGCTCCCATTCTTCAGAGCTCTGTGTAAACAAGGGAGTTTCGAGTGGACCCCAGAGGCGCAGCGGTCTTTCGACGAGTTGAAGGTATACCTGTCAACACCACCCCTACTCACGACTCCGCAGCCTGGAGAGAGGTTGCTGCTCTACCTTGCGGCCTCCACCCAAGCCGCGAGTTTGTCCCGGTGGTGGAAGGGATCGCAGCAGACTGATCTATTATGTCGTGAAGTCTGCGACGGCCGAAGGAGCGCTACCCGTAGGTACAAAAGCTGTTGTATGCACTCCTCATGGCTTCGCGCAAGCTTCGTCATTACTTCCAGGCGCACTCTATGGTCGTCCCGAGCAACTTTCCGCTCGGGGACATCTTAAGGAACACGGAAGGCGGCGGACGAATCACCAAGTGGGCTATGGAACTGGCAGCATTTGATGTCCAGGTCGTAGCTCGCACGGCCATCAATCGCAAGTGCTCGCCGACTTTGTGGTCGAGCAGACGTCGCGACCCTCTCCCAAGCTCAAGGTCGAGGAAGAGAAGCCCTGGATCATGTTCTTTGACGGCTCGAGGTCCTTCAAGCGCTCGGGGGCTGGAATCCTTATTCTTACCCCGCGTGGCGATCAATTGAGGTACGTGGTTCGTTTTGGGTTTCCGGCGACCAATAACATGGCAGAGCTGGCTCTCTTGGCGGGCTCATGAGCTTGCAAAGCTTGGGGCTTGAGACGGTTGGTCGTAAGGGCGACTCCCTACTGTCAATCAATCAAGACAACAAGGAGTACCAAGCTTCGGGAGATTCGATGGCAAAGTACCTTGCCGAGTTGTGCAAAATGGAGAAGTGGTTTCAGAACCTGGAGCTCAAGCACATACCCAGAAGGGACAACTCCAGTGCCGACTTCCTCTCCAAGCTTGGCTCCTCCGATGACGAGATCCCCTCCAATGTCATCCTGGAGACGCTGGCGGCCCCCTCGATCTCCAATCAAGAGGTTTTGCTCGCCATGGTCGAAGGTATCCCCTCCTGGGCTGAACCTATTCACAATTTCCTTGCAAAGGGCGACCTACCGCCCGACCCTGCCGAGAGGAGAAGGATCAAGCGCCGGGCGAGTTTATACACGCTCGTCGAGGGGAAGCTCTACAGGCGGAATGTGTCTGGAGTACTAACAAGGTGCGTCACCACGGAGGAGGGTAAGTACCTATTAAATGACATTCACTCAGGCCTCTGTGGAGTGCACTCTTCGTACAGGACGATGATCGGCAAGGCCTTCCGCATGGGGTATTATTATCGACGGCGCCAGATGCCCGCGACATCGTCCGCTTTGTCGAGCATGCCGCCCCACACCGAAGTCGCATCACCGCCTACGCCGCTGCACCATCCGCTCGCTTGGCCTTTCTCGATGTGGGGGCTGGACATCCTCGGCCCTTTTCCTCAGGCGGTCAGGGGTAAGAAGTTCTTGTTCGTTGTTGTTTACACTTTTACTAAGTGGATAGAAGCCGAACCAGTCTCGACCATAACTGCTCGGGCGGCTGTCCGATTTTTTCGCTTGTTCGTGGTCACCAAGTATAGGGTTCCATGCAAAATTATCACTGAGAATGGTACGCAGTTTATAAGTGAGTTGTTCCAGGAGTTTTGCGAAGACCTCGGCATCAAAGTATGTTTCGATTCAGTGGCTCACCCTCAGAGCAATAGAGCATCAGAACGCGCCAACGGATAAATCGTCCAGGGCGTCAAAAAACAAGTTTCAGATGAGCTTGAACGCTATGGCAAGACTTGGGTGGATGAACTTCCCACCGTCTTATGGTCTATTCGTACCACGGTCAGCCGAGCAATAGGGTCCACACCCTTCCAGCTCGTGTTCGGTACTGAAGCCGTCCTGCCTCCTGAGGTTACGCTGGGCTCTGCTAGGGTCAGCTTGGTCGACCAAGTCGACTTCGAGCACGAGCGGTCTCTCGACCTTACCCTCGTAGAAGAAGTAAGATGCCGTGCACTACTACGATCAACGCACTACCTGCAAGCTCTTCGCAGACATGCGTCTCGATCGGTACGACCTAGGGAGCTCCTTGTTGGGGACCTAGCCCTAAGACGAATTCAGGGCTCGTCCAACACCAACAAGTTATCCCCGCGGTGGGAGGGCCCCTATAGAGTCATTGCAACAGATCGCACGGGGGCTTACCGGCTAGCGATGCCCGACGGTAGAGAGCTCTCTAGCTCGTGGAACATAGATCAGCTTCGGAAGTTTTATGTGTAATCCCTGCACCTTAAGTTTCAATATAGCTGTTCTTCAATTCTCGCCCTTTACACCTTTTTCTTTTTGTTGTGCATTCGTCATTGCTTGAGACTTCTTGAATCGACCTCCACGACAACGTGCACTCGCTCTTAGTCTAAATGTCACGAGCTTAATGTTCACCCCTAGTGGTCGAGCTGAGCGTAAGCCGAATCTCTTTGCAATCTAGCTCCTCCTGTGCCCGGGCTCGAGCAAAAAGCCTCACAGTTTGGACCATTGAGTAGTGCGCAAAGTTGTGGTCGGGATTCAAATATTAGTCTGGGCGTGACCATCACTGTCGAGCTCATTTTTTTCACGTTTACTCCCTCTGTGGACCTTTTCCCGACTTTGCAGGTCGTAGTCATTTGCTAGCGTCTAAATCTTGCGCCCAAGGCCGGCGTTGCTCGACCTTGTACCCAACGGGGGCTGGATGAGGACATACCACCGGCAATCGACCTAAAGCGCATATCTAAGGGCAAAAGAGGCATACACCAAATGTCCTCGACCAAAAAAAAACTTGAAACAAGATGAGTTTGATGCCCCCAAAAGAAATATAGCTCTATTAAATCATTTTGTCTTAGTGTTTTTTACTGGTTATCTGGCCTAGATCTATCTACAGATCGGCCATCTCGTGGGCAAGCTTCTCCTGCTCGAGCTCGGCGACCTTGGCCCTTAGGGTTGACAGCTCGCTCTAATACTAGAGGGCTTCCTTGGAGGCATCCACAGCACGGCGCCGCTCATCCTGGAGTTGGGCCAGAGCGCCCTTCGCTGCTTTGCTGGCTCGCCCAAGCTTCTCCTCAAGCTCTAGGACCTTGGCCTCAAGCTCGGGGGACGCCTTTGCCGAGGAAGACGCTTGCTCTACGGCGGCCTTCATCAGCACTTCGGCCTTGGCCCGCTCGGCTTCGAGCACCTTGGCCGACCGCGCGTGCTCTTGCTCCACGGCTTTGTAGGCATGGTCGCATTCGGTGGCTCTGGCCTGCTCGAGCTCGGCCGCGTGGGCAGCCTCCTGCGCCTTCATCGCCTAGCGCAGGTCGTCGAGCTCTTTGGCCCTTTGTTCGGCCTCTTCTTGCTCGATCTCCAGGGTCTCAATGAACCTGGAGCGCTCGACCTCCCGCACCTCCACCATGTTCAGGATGCCCTTCAGCACGTCGGCGTGCTTCTGAAGGCCTTGTAGTCCTTGGGAGATGCTGCGGATCGCCTTCATGGCAGAAAAGGTGGTCCAAATAAGAGAAGCAGTGAAGAGAGCTCAGGCTAGCGTACTGCAGGATGCGCGAGGGGGTCCTTACCTCACGAAGGCGGTTCTCGACGTGCGCACGGGTGAACTCTTCACGCTCGCCGCCCGATGTTCCCGGACCAGTGCCGACCTCGGCCAAGGGTTCAAGACCTACGGGAGCTTCTTCCGTGCATTTGTGAAACAAGGCTCGAGGTCGTTCCAGGTGTCTTCTTCGACCTTGAGCCTCGGGGGCTGGCAGACGAGGACTGGGAGACCCTTGGCCGGCCAGCGGACAGTCAACAGAGCTCCCTAGCTCGGAGGCCTCGACCACGACCTGGACCGTTTTGAGCCGCGCGACCTAAAGCACAAACGGCCTCGAGGTCGGGCCCCGCACGACCTTGGGCTCAGGTCAGCTCTTGCTCAGGACGGCGTCCCCTTGGATTCTGGAACATGCGTTTACTCGGCGGTTACCAAGACGTGGGATCGTGGAGCTAAGGCAGGCGTGCGCGACGTGTCCGGGACGGTTACTGCCAACCATCAACGCGCATGAAGACCACTACCCCGAGAATCTCTCCCGTCCGTTACAGGCAGGGAAGATATAAGACTAAGGATAATGCAACCTGAAGGGGAGACGCTGCACTAGAGCTCGAGCATTAGACATCGCCATTGTTGAGCTTGAGCTGTAACACACCCCTGTACTCGAGAATAGCAATGATCACCACCGCAAGGCAACTGGAGTAGGGCTATTACCTTCATAGGGGCTCGAACCAGTATAAGTCTTCGTGTCACGCTCGTTGTCGCCTTGCTCCGACCATCAGCACATCGAATTCGCTCCTCCGTTGAGCAAAGCTCAGCTCGGGTCCCTAGCCTCACTAACCCCTTTTTATTTCTGCGGTTGGCAATCCCGATCGTCGACAAATATTATGAAGACTACGTAGATTAGTGAAAACCATGTGGAGGTCTACCCATGTTGGTGATAAGTATTTGACTAAATTTGAGCTTGTTACGCTCTAGTTTGAGTTTAATTTAAATTAGATTTTCAATTTGAAGTAATTTGTGTTGAGACTGCCAAGTCCTGGCTTAGTCGAGTAATGCCCTGCCGGCTTGTGATCGAATGATTCGAGTAGATTGGAAATCGCTAAGTATTGAGTAGGAATGTTGTCATGTCGAGTGGATGGTTTGTTCAAGTGCCCTAATGGCTTGTGATCGAATGATTTGAGTAGATTGAGCATCGCTAAATATCGAGTAGGGATGTTGCCTGATCGAGCGCCCTGCCATCAGCCCATCTCGACTCCTTGGGTTAGCTGCAAGTTACTCGATGTTGACTCATCGACCTAACTCTCAGAGTTATTTGATGTCCTTGGGATATGCATTTTGAATTTGTGTGAGATTTATTGCATATCATTTTGGGCAATACTACGTGATGTGTTTTCCTTGTTTTTGATGGTTGCAGGACAACAGTGCTAGATCATAGTGAGGCGAATGATGATAGGGACTAGACGAGGTGCGTCGGAGGTCCAAACGGTTGAGTATCACTGAAGATGATCGGAGACAGAGTCGGTGCAAACCTAGAAGACAAGGAATGGATGAGATGCTAGCTTGGAGCTGCTCGGATCAAGGAGGGCCGTTGGATCACAGTCTAGATGATAGAGTAGCATGTCTAGTTGTTTGGAAAAGTGTGCAAAAACTTGATATGTGTATGGGTTTCGGGTTAGCCCATGTATAAGTGAATGAGTCAATCCTAACCCTTGATGGTGGTTCTTAGGGTAGAAGAAACTCATCCAAGGGTGAAGGGTGACTTAAGAGTAGTATAAATAGAGGGGTAGGGGTAGCCTTTCCCTTCTTAGGTTTTGAGGTTTTTGGTGCTCCTTTGAGTTTTGCCCAGCTTGTAGTAAGGATTTGTAAACCTCCCTTCCAAGAAATCCAAAACACATTTACCTTATGTTTGAATTTATTTGCTGCCTTTACATTACGCATTAAATTCAGCAATTTACTTTCAAGCATTTAAATTCCACACTTACATTCTTGCAATTTACTTATACACATTCTGGATTTACCTCTCCTCCTTCTACATGCTATTGCTTCCTATTTTGAAGAATCATTGCGTTTTTGTTGCAAGAGACCGATCTTGTGTTCTTGAGTGATTCATTCTTGTAGATCTTGTTTGTGGAGATTTTGACTTGAGTTCTTGCTTGCTGTGACAACTGGAAGGTTACCCAAGATCATCTTGATCATCAAAACCCCATGAGCAAGTCTAAGATCAAGTTCTTGTGTTTTGTTTGAAGTTGGTGTGTTTTCTCTTTCTAGTCAAAAAGGTCAGAACTTTTACATCAATCCTTGTGATTAAAGGTTAGAATAAGTTCCTAACATTCTTAAGATCATATCTACCAAGTTTCATGAGTTTGTGTCCAGCCAATCAAAAGTTGCATCAATTTGGCTTTTGAATTCGTGATGTTTTTCTTTCTGTTCTTGCTTCTGTTCTTGAGCTCGATGCTACCGGCCTGAGTAGTCAAGATTGTTTTAATTGGATTTCTTGGTCCGTTTTGATTGTATTTTGGTGTAAGCTTGTTCAGATCAGTTTGTCTAAGGGAAATTTTATTTTGAGATCATTCACCCCTCTCTGATCGCCATCTCGATCTTTCAACTAGGAAGGCGATCCCTGGACGATTACCTATGGCATGTCGTATGGCCCAAGTTATTTCTTTTTCGCTGCAACCGTTTATTTATTTCTTAAGCCCTTAAGGCGTAGTTGTATAAACTTTGACCATAAGGTCATTTGATTTATTTAATAATAATTTGCTTCTTCTTAGTTAATTCGTTGTATGGAATGATATTTCATCTATATTTCTACTGTGTGCACTAGCATGATTCTAGACTACTACAGTATACACAAAGGGTTTCGGATTTGCAAATCTGGGTCCTGACAGAGATGGTATCAGAGCCATATTGACTATAGCAACTACCCTAGTTAGCATGGTCTTCAAAATTATTTTCTAAATCAAACCAACAAATTGGTAGTTAATAGTCGTCTGCTCTCATCTTATTCTCAGGTTCTTATCCCTCTCCTTTGCTGAAATATTGCTTTAAAATTTAAATTGATCTTATCTCATGAAACTTCTTAAAGCCTCGGGTCTTCTGCAAGGAATCAAATCATGATGGTGATCAAGCCATCGAAAGCCTATCAGAGAAGCCTACCATATAAGATAGATTTGTGGTGCTCTGGGATGTTTGAGCATGCCACCCCCTTTCAGTTTAGTGACATATAGTCCGCGTATACTAGGATTTTCATTGCTTATGTCCTGGGTATGTCATACACCTGCCTCAAGCACGGTGTTGCAACCATATCTCAAGTTGGAAGCTTTATTTGCCTCTTTAATTTGTAGCGTTTTTGGCTATGTCCCTTATTGACTTTTGTCCTTGGATATTACCTTCTCCTCTAGATGACCTTACCACTTGTCTACTGCTTTTCTGTCTTACCTATCAAACCCTTGTGCTGCATCATAGATGTTGACACTAGTTCTCGAGCTGGTCGCAGCTTGCTAATGGATTCTAGTGCCAGTGCTAGCCCCAACCCCAATGCACCACCACCACCTACATTGATAGATCAAAACCTAGTTCACTTTTTGGCAACTCAGACTCAGCTTATGAACACCATGATACAAAATATGATCAACATAATGAATCAACAAAAATAGACTATGCAGTTGCTCTGGTTGACTTATTGAACTAGCAGAACCAAGCTACCACTGCACCTCCTCAAGCTCGTCCGTAGTCCAAGCTGGCAAAAATTATGAGGACTCATCCGCCAACCTTCTCCAATTCTTCAAAACCATTGGATACAAATGATTGGATTATCTCCATTGAGAAGAAGCTAGCCATTGCCCAATACACAAATCGTGAGAAGGTTCACTACGCTGCTCACCAGATAGAGGGCACCGCCGCTGAATGGTGAGAGAACTATAGTGCTGTCCATGATGACCCTCAGACCATCACTTGGGTAGAGTTTTCCACTACTTTCTAGCACTCCCACATCCCAAATGGAAAGTTGGAGAGGAAGAAGAATGAGTTTCGAAAGCTCAGGTAAGAAGGGATGTCAGTGAGTGAATAACTTAACAAGTTCACTCAACTTGCTTGTTACACACTAGAAGATGTTGCTACAGATAATGCTCTCCAGAAGAAGTTGAAGCGTGAGCTCAATCCAGGTTTAAAGGTGCAAGTTATTGGTAATGACTATGTAGACTTTTAGCATCTTGTGCACAAAGCCATGCTCATTGAGGAATCATGTCGTGATTTGGAGGAATCCCACAAAAGGAAGATGATGCAGCATGGAGCTCATTAGAATCATCTGTAGAGAGCCAGAACCAATGCACAATAGCCTGCTCATTTCACCCCTCCGACTGCATTCAGGACACTTGCACTAGCACCTTGCCCAACTCCTTCAGGTAATCACAACTTCAGCACCAACAGCAATCTACCTCAGAGGACCAATAATCCAGCAGCAGGAGTCACATGTTTCAATTGTCATGAACTTGGTCATTATGCCAATAGTTGCCCAAGAAAGCAAGTTGTGATGCTAGTCCATTTCAATTTGGGGGCTACACCAGCCAAGACCCCCACACCAGGAGCAGGACGTGGGGTGCCCCAGACTCCTAATCTAGCCACTAAGACTCCATTGCCTGTTGGAAGAGGCTATGTGAACCACGTCATCACTGAGGATGCCCAATCTACACCAGACGTCATACTAGGTAAGCTCCTAGTCAACTCAGCATCTACCAGGGTTTTGTTTGATTCTAGAGCCACGCATTCATTTGTTTCTTGGAGTTTTTCTACAAATCATTAATTAAAGACAAAACCTCTTAAATCTATTTTATTGGTGCAATCACATGGTTTTGATTTGAGTACGAACCAAGACTCCCCCAAAGTTAAAATATTAATTGGAGGGGAAGAATTTCTAGCCAGCCTCAATGTCCTAGACACCAAATCCCTAGATGTGATACTATTGCCCCTTTAAGAACCAAGCAGTTTTGGATTGTAGGAATAGAGAGATCACCTTAACTAGCCCAGATGGAACTAAGTTAAAATTTCAAGCTCCTGCAGATCAGTCTAAAGGAATAAAAGTTTGTAGTGCCAACATAATAAGTTTGGAAGATATGCCAGTCATCAGAGAGTTTCCTAATGTGTTTCCAGATGAGATGCCTGGGATGCCACCAGATAGGGATATAGAATTCTTGATTGAACTAGTTCCCAGAACACCACCCATCTCCAAGAGGCCATACAGGATGTCTACTAATGAGTTAGCTGAAATAAAGAGATAGATTAAAGAGCTGCGAGATCAAGGTTTTGTCCGATCAAGTTCTTCGCCATGGGGAGCATCAGTTCTCCTAGTTGAAAAGAAGGATAGAACTCAGAGGATGTGTGTGGATTGTCATTCTCTCAATGAGGTAACCATCAAGAATAAGTACCCTCTGCCAAGGATTGATGATTTGTTTGATCAACTTCAAGGAGTAGGAGTGTTCTCAAAAATTGACTTGAGATCAGGTTACCATCAGTTGAAGATTCGTAAAGAGGATATAGCCAAAATAGCTTTTGTGACTCAGTATGGACAATATGAGTACACTGTGATGTCCTTTGGTTTGACCAATGCCCCTGCCTACTTCATGACCTTGATGAACAATTTATTCATGGAATATCTAGACAAGTTTATTGTTATCTCCATTGATAACATTCTGGTCTACTCCAAAAGTGAGAAAGAACATGAGGATCACTTGCGCCAAGTCTTGACGAAGCTAAGAGAACACCAACTCTATGCTAAATATAGTAAATGTGAGTTCTAGATGGAAGAAGTTGCTTTCTTAGGCCATGTCATATCAGTTGAAGGAGTCGCTGTTGACCCTAGTATGGTACGAAATGTGCTCAGTTGGGAGTCACTCAAGACAGTACCACAAGTTCGAAGTTTTCTTGGCATGAAAGGGTATTATCGCCATTTCATAAAAGGATTTTCCAGAAAAGCTAGACTGTTCACTCAGCTCTTGAAACAGGAGAAGAAATTTATTTGGACACCAAAGTGTGGGTGATGTTTTCAAGAATCGAAAAAGTGTTTGACAACTGCCCCAATGCTTATTATGCCTAATATTAGAAAGAATTTTGAGATATTCTGTGATGCATCCCGACAAGGACTTGGTTGTGTGCTAATGCAAGATAAGAAGGTTGTGGCATATGCATCGTGACAACTAAGGCCACATGAAGTTAAATATCCTACCCATAATTTGGAATTGGCAGCCGTAGTGCATGCCTAAAGATTTGGCATCATTACCTCATCGATAATCGTTATGAGGTTTACACTGATCACAAAAGTTTAAAGTATATTTTTACCCAAACTAATCTCAATATGAAACAAAGAAGATGGTTGGAGTTGATCAAGAACTATGACATTGGAATTCATTATCATCCAGGAAAACCTAATGTCATAGCCAATGCTTTGAGTAGAAAGAACTACTGCAATACTCTGATGATTAAGGAAAGTCAGCTAGTACTTTATGAGAAATTTTAGAAGTTTAGTCTGGAATTGGTTCAGGAAGGTTATATAGCCACCTTGGAAGTACGCTCTACATTGAAAGATCAGATTTGAAAAGCATAGGTTGATGATATGGATATCAAAGAAATTAAGAGCAATATGAAGAAAGGAAAAGCCCCAGGATTCACAGAAGATGAGCAAGGTACCATTTGGTATGAGAATAGTATTTGCGTACTAGATCAAAAAGAGCTCAAGGAGTTGTTACTCAAACAAGCGCACGAGACTTTGTACTCCATTCATCCTGGAGGTACCAAGATGTATCAAGACCTTACGGAGAGGTTTTGGTGGCCTAGCATGAAGTGTGAGATTACAAAATATGTGGCTCTTTGTGATGTCTGCTAGAAGGTTAAAGCAGAGCATCAAAGGCTAGCAGGATTGCTACAGCCATTAAAGATTCTAGAATGAAAGTGGGAAGAGGTTGGTATGGATTTTTTTATCGGACTTCCTAAGACCCAAGCTGGCTATAATTCGATTTGGGTAATAGTAGACCGATTGACTAAGGTTGCACACTTCATTCCAATAAAGATTACCTACATAGGAGATAAATCGGTAGAATTCTATATGTTAAGGATTATTAGTCTTCACGGAGTGCCTAATAAGATAGTGTCAGATAGAAGGACTCAGTTTACCTCTCATTTTTGGTAGAGTTTGCACGAAGCTATGGGAACTTATCTCTAATTTAGTACTGCCTATCACCCTCAAACTAATGGACAAACTAAGCACATGAATCATATTCTTGAGGACATGTTAAGAGCTTGTGCCTCAACCTGTGATGCCAAGTGGGACAAGTGTTTGCCTTATGCAGAGTTTTCCTACAATAATAGTTATCAAGTCAGTCTACAAATGTCTCCTTTTGAAGCCTTATATGGGAGAAAGTGTAGAACCACTCTCAACTAGAAGGAGATAGGAGAAAGACAATTGTTTAGCCTCACTATACTGCAAGGAGCTGAAGAGCATGTTCAGTTAATTCAAGACAAGTTAAAAATGGCTAAAAGTAGACAAAAGAGTTGTGCAGATAATCGTCGTCGAGATTTGAGTTTTGAACATAATAATTATGTGTATCTTAGAGTCACTCCTCAAAGGAGTTAAGAGATTCCAAGTAAAACGAAAGATTGCCCCTAGATATGTCGGTTCATTCAAAGTTTTGGAGAGAAGAGGAGAGGTTGCCTACAAGCTTGAGTTACCCCAATCTTCTACTATGAAGGATTGAGATGGCGATCAGAGGGGGGTGAATGATCCTAAATCAAATTTTCCCCCTCCTAAAACAATCCAAACAAGTCCTCAAAGAAAAGCACCCAAAGGAATCAAATGAAATGAATAAGCTATTTTGGATGGACGGTGCTACTATTGGGAGGTCGGTAGCACCACACCAGGAGCGGTAGCACCAAGCTCAAGAACACCTGAAGAACTAGCACGAACTCTGAAAACAAATTTTAATGAATCTTTTGATCGACTGGATAAAAACTCATGAAACTTGGTAGATGTGGTTCTAAAGATGTTAGGAACTCATTCCAATCTTCAATTGCAAGGATTAATGTCAAAGTTTTGACCTTTTGAACCTTGAAGGAAGAACACACCAAGTTGGATCAAAACTCAAGAACTTGATCTAAGACTTGCTCGGGGGGGGGGGGGGGTTGATGATCAAGATGATCTTGGATAGCCTCCCACATGTCACAGCAAGATAGAACACAAGTAAAAAAAATTTCAAATGTGATTTTGAAGAATAATTCACTTAAAAGCACAAAACAGGTTCTTGCAAGAAGAATGCATGGATTGCCAAGATGATTGAGATATGATCTAAGAGAAGATTCATCCATCAATCAACATTCTTAGTACAAGAAGCAAAAGCATGTTGAAGGAGGTGAGGCAAATCCAAATTGCGTAAATGTAATTATGCATAAGGACATGAGTTTTGTATTTCTGGAAGGGAGGTTTACAAAACCTCACAACAAAGTAGGCAAAACTCAAAGGAACACCAAAAACCTCAAAACCTTCAAGATGGGGAAGGCTACCCTACCCCTCTATTTATACTCTTCTTGGGCCATCTACCACCTTTGGATGAGTCCCTCAACCCTATGGTGCTCCATCAAGGGCTAGGATTAGCCATGTAAGGGCTAATTCAAAACCCACCAAACAAACTAGGTTTTCTTGCACGGTTTTTAAAGCACACTAACTAGACCCGCTATCCTATCAACTAGACCGCGATCTGATGGCTCTCCTTGATCCACGAAGCGTCTAGCTAGCATCTTTTCCTTTCCTTGTCTTCTAGGCTTGCCACGACTCCGTCTCCAATCATCTTCTGGCGATCTTCGACCGTCTGGATCTCCAGTGCACCTCTCCTAGTCCCGATCATCCTCCACCACACCATGATCTAGCACTGTCTTCCTGCATCCATCAAAAATGAGGAAACACATCACATAGCAATGTCCAAAAAAGATATTCAATCAAATTAATCAAAAATCATAAATTAAAAATTCATCCTCACTCACAAGGGCCAGTGCTACCACCCCCTAGCTGGTAGCACCACCCTTCAACCCTAAACTAGAATATCCCTCTCTGGAATTTTCACACAGGGCACTTGAGCCAGTGCTACCGCTCGGCTAGTAGCACCGGGTTGCCATGGCCGGTAGCACTGGCTTGTCAGATCCTCTAAAAACACCCTCTCGGGATTGTCCACACCGCTCTGTGGTTCGATGCTACCGCTCGATCGGTAGCACCGCGCTACCATGGCCGGTAGCACCGAAAAAAATAGACAGAGCTCAAATTACTTCGAATTAAAAAATCCAATTCAAATAAAACTCAACACAAAGCATACCAATCTCAAATTTAGTCAAATACTCATCACCAATATGGGTAGACCTCCACATGGTCTTTCTTGCTAGAATCCATTATGTGTTCCATGTGTCGTAGTTAAAGAAGTGTCTACGTGTGCCAGAGGAACGGATGCCATTGGAAGCCATTGATTTGCAAGAGGATATTACTTATAAGGAGAAACCAGTGAAAATATTGGATGTGGCAGAGCGTATACGAGATGTAAGATCATCTGTTTTTGTAAGGTCCAGTGGAGCAACCACTTAGAAGAGGAAGCTACTTGGGAGCGAGAAGAGGATCTGAAGTCCGAGTTTCCCCATCTATTCTCCAGCCAGCCTGAATCTCAGGGTTGAGATTTCATTTAAGGGGGGAGGTTTTGTAACATCCCAAAATTTGATTTTTGGAATGTTTAAATTTGAAAATTAACCATTTCCATTTTTTGAATTAATCAAAGCTTAATTTGAATTTTCTATTAATAAAGGGGTTTAATTTGACTAAACTATACATCGAACAAAAGTTTTTTAGTATTTTTCGTAGTTGGGTTCATTGTGCTCTAAGGAATTTTTTGTATTTTGGAGAATTTTTTAATTTATTTGCTATTTATTTGAATTTATTTGGATTTTTTAATTTCTACTGTTTAAATAATTGGAAAAACTATTTTAAATCCAAAAATTTGCCTCAAGCCAAATCTTCCGCCAGCCCATTTACCACTACGGAACATGTGATTACTGCCGGGTCCACATCGGCATCACTGCTGGATGTGGACCCGGCACAACCTAAGTGGTAGTGATAGTCGAGGACTATCACTGCCGGATGTAAACCGGCAGTGATAATCACTATCACTGCCGGTTTATACTTAAGAACCGGCAGTGATAATAACTATCACTGCCGGTTCATACTTTCCAACCGACAGTGATAATATATTATCACTGCCGGTTATTATTTAGAACCGGCAGTGATAAGTAACTATCACTGCCACATTTTCAATAATATCCGGCAGTGATAAGTAACTATCGATGCCCAATTGTTATCAATATCCGATCGATAACTACTATCAACGCCTTTTTTCTTGTTAACCGGCAAAGTGATGGGTTTTTAAACCTTTTGCATATATATTTTTGCAAGATATGTTGTAGCATGTATATACATTGTACAAGAGATGTATTACAGACGGTATCGCCAGTGCACAATAGTATCAAGCATCACTAAAGTGTAATTGAAATACATTGAAGCATCATAATATTTAATTATTACATTGTTCATTCACTTTTGAAGCATTAAATTGTTCATTCAGAATTGTTGCCATGCAAAAATGGTCGTAAAACTCACCCTTCGTGTGGAGAATTTCTCGAATTATGAACCCAGCTATCTGCTCTTGAAGGGCATCAATTTTGTGGTCGAGCAGGCTGCTGGTGCCCTGATTGACGCACTGTCATGGGAGAAATTGAAGCATTAATTAGTGTCATCGTCTTTATAAAGAAAAGTATGGGTCAACATGTAATGATCGATATACTAGCTGGCCGTTGTAGTCCGTATTGTCAGTGATGAATGCGTGGATATGTGTCATTGCATAGTATCCACATAAATTGTTCCCTTGGGGTTGTTTTAGGCATGGAAAATCGGTGTGTATTCTGAAATTTTTCACGTATGGACGATGCCGTTTGCTCTTCTTGCAGTATTGTTTGTACACCCTGTTCATGGTTTTGAGTAGTCATTAAAATTAATTAGGTGCAATGGGATGGAAGATTATTAGAGCAATAATGCAACGACCGAAGTTACAGTTAGCAAGTCTATTAAGTCTTGGTATTCACCGTCGGTTTCCTCATTGAGTCCAAGATGTTGATGTTGCTTTCGCTCTAACATGAAGACAAGGACGATCCAAAGGAAAGTCGCAGAAGCCAATTAGTCGTCACATTGTGTTGCGCATCAAATATGAGACACTAGTAGGCGAGGAAACACGTCTCGAAAGTTGTAGGGTAAAAGTACGTAGTCCTTGTGTTGTAGCTTTAGCGGCCTTTGAGTACGCATACCTCAACATCATTTATTATTCTTGGATCTTCAATAAGTTTGCGATTGACCATGCCCGGTCCAGAATCCTATTTTTTCATTGTTGTCCGCTCTAAGTGTCTTTGTCTCCATTCTACGTAAAAAAGAAGTCGACCCTATGTTTAAGAGCGTGAATATACAAAGATGAATTATACAAGAGACTTACAGAGTCCATATTCTTAATATAGACACGCCCGGGCGCGCTCGTTGGTACATCCGATATAGTTCCATGTGTTCAACCCGAAAGAGTCGTCATTGTTGTGAAAGTCCATATCTTTGTATCATTTCGGGAAAGCAAGTGTTTTGTGTCTTTTGGACATACCGCAGTACCATTCATGTAGACGCCAGAATTGTGTGGTCGGTTTAACCTCCTTATTTGGATGCAAAGAAAGCTTCCCTGTTAACTAATGGCCACTTTACGTGTGCTCGCTGCCCTTCAAAGACCACTTTAGCTTCCAAAGAATGCTTACCACCATCTCCTTTAGATTTCTTCCTAGAGATGCGTTAAGTAGTCCGATAGTTGGCTAGGTTGAGGAGCTTCAGCTATCGTCTGCCTATTTAACCTTCGCTATGTCCAGGAAGAAATCCCGTTTGGTAGGTTCGATTTCAATCTTAGCAGGTGGTGGCGTCTTCTTGAAGTGCTCTTCTACATGGGCGCCTACTTCTTTTTTTGTTTCTTCGTCGGTCATTTCATATGGTTGTTTCTTGCTAAGAGTTTTGGCTAGCTTCACAGATGACGAACTTTTCCCCCCTGACCGTGTAGAATGTTCAGATCGCGGTACTCTTTGGCTGTCTTGTGGCGTGGAGCAGGAGGAGTTTTCTTGGGTGACGGCGGAGGACTTTTCCTGGGTGGCGCTGGAGCAGGAGAAGGAGCTTTCTTCGATGACGCCGGAGGAGGAGGAGGACTGTTCCTAGATGGAGACTCCGCCTCGTCATCATTGTTAACATCATCGTCGTTGTCATCTTCTGAGGCAAACTTTATATAGCGCTTGCGCCACGCGATGAATGTGCCTATGCTTTGTCCAAGACTTTGCCCTCCTCGCCGCGATCTCAACCTCCACTTTGCGGTATTCACAACCACGCCAATCGCAACTCTGGCGTATCCCCGAGGAATTGGGCGGTTATGCAATATCTGCCCCTCGTTGCATGGCCAAGCCATCCCTTCAGCCACCTTGATGGTAATGTTCGCTACGGGCAGGTGCAGACTGCAGCGTGTCGGCTCTATGATTTTGTCCACAGGAAAACTACACGCTGAGTCCTCTTCAGGAGGGTTAGCGGATGCTTGGCTGCTTTTGAGAACCCCGGTGGGACTTACGTCATGTGACTGATGACCTACGTCATGTGACTGACGTTCGCTCAGGACCTTTGTTACCATTTCTCGCATCACTTTCATCTGTTCTTCAAATTCGACTTCCCTTCTATGCATCTGGTCTTCTATTTCTCGTACACGTTCATTCAACTGTTCTTGTTTGGATTTCTTTGGTCGCTTGTACATATAGGCATCCTCTGGGAATGCTGCTTTCCACGGCACCAAGCCAACCCCTCTAGTGCGACCAGGGTGCTCCCTATTACCCAAAGCGCGTGTTAGCTCGTCGTCCTCCCTTCTTGGAAGGAAGGAGCTCTCAATAGCTTTGGAGTGGGCATCCGCGATCTTCCTCGAGATTTCCTCGTCTTTCTCGCTTCTGAAGCTTAAGCTGCCATCATCCGACAGAGTAGCTCCCCTCGCAAGCAGCCAGTGCTTCGATCTTGGGGCCAAGTGAGACGTCGCAGTAACAACTCCACCAAGTGTTAGCTGTTCTTCCCGTGCATCCCACTTAGGTACTTTCTTCACGTAGCCACCGGTGCCTAGCACATGGGGGTAAATGTTCTTGTCTGAATTTGCCTTGTTCTGCTGGCTGATAGCCTGGGCTTCATCAGATATCTTATATTGCTTGAATTCATCCCAAAATTGCTGTAACCTCGGGAATCTATTAAAATCCGGCGTTTGATCCTTCTTGACGTACTCCTTATTCAGCTTTGTCTTCCAGTTCTTCCATGCAGTTCCCATAACGCTTAGTGCATGTTTCCTGGCAATCTCCAACTGATCTTCGGGGAACTGAAACTTCGCTGTCAACTCTGTCCACAATGTTTCCTTGATGTCATCGGGAACATACGACGGAGAATCGCGCTGACGTGTCCATGATCTGTAGATGATGGGCACATTGTCTCTAGCCAGGACCCCGCATGCTGTCCGATATGGCCCAAGCAATGACGCGGGTATAGCTGGTTCTCCGACTGCACTAAGCTCAACTATCACCTTTCGTTCACCTGTGCGCATCTTGCTGGGACCTCGTCCGCGACGCTGGCTCGGTGCACTAGATGTCTGACCCTGCATTTTGATTGTTTCATTAGTCGTTTGGCTCTGCTCTAATTTCATCGGGAAGCATATCCTACGAAATAATCCTAGTAAAGACTTACCTCATGTACATTTGTTGCCTCGACTTGTTCCAAGTTGAGGAACTCTATCGGGCTTCGCTCTGGGCTTTGGTCCATGGGCTCAGCGCCATCCGGCACTTGTCCATTGTGAGAGGCCATGTGTGGCAAGTTTTCTAGAATTTTAAATTAACAAAATCATGAGATGAATCTTCGCATATATATCAATGTTGTGCATATATAAGGCGTAATCACCATTTTGTCATACGTTAGATAATACTGTAACGTACATATATATTAATAGTGTAAATTTCAAAATCTTAATCGCATGGATCGATTCTATGGCAACCTACTTTCATGGACAGAGGGAGCAGGTAACAAAGAACATATACAATTTCACATATACTTACACATGATACATATACAGTTGACAATTCACATATACTTATACAGATCACATATACTTACACATGATACATATACAATTGACAATTCACATATACTTATACAGATCACATATACTTACACATGATACATATACAATTGACAATTCACATATACTTATTTGCTCAATAAAAAATAATGAATCATTCTTATCCCACACTAATATGATTTTCAAAAAATGAAATAAGGTTATAAATCCACAACTAGAATGTTAGTAGTCTATTACACCAAAAGAAAGCAGAGCGATCAGTTCCTTGTCAACCAAGCACATCACCTCGTGGCTTTCTTCACCCAGCTGTATCGTATGCTCTCCTGGCAGCCATGGTTTTGCAGGTGCTAGCCAAATCAGACATGACCTTTTCAACGGCTGGCACCTGATGCCGCCGATGGACTCACCACGGCCGGCAACGTATCGTTGCGTTGCCGGCCGTTGCGAGCCCATCGGCGACATCAGGTGCCGACCGTTAGAGAAGGTCCTGTCTGATTTGACAAAAGCATGGCTGCCAGGAGAGCATACGATACAACTGGGTGAAGAAAGACACGAGGTGACGTGCTTGGTTGACAAGGAAATAATTGCTCTATTTTCTTTTGGTGTAATAGACTATTAACATTCTAGTTGTGGATTTATAACCTTATTTCATTTTTTGAAAATCATATAAATGTGGAATAAGAATGATTCATTATTTTTTATTGAGCAAATAAGCAATAATATTCTAAAGAATATATGAGTTGGGCCCCTGTCTCTTGGGCGCAAGCTTTCTTTTAATTTGTGACAACCTTACCTTATTGAAAATAAACAATATTTCAATACTTTAACAGACAAGACAGTAAACAAGACCAGTCAGTACTTAAGATACTCACATACATAAGGTCGTCACTGAACACATACACATACATATCCAATTACCAGCAAGGTGTAAAAATATTCAAACAAAATTTCCTCACAATAATCTCAATTCAATCAAAAGAGGATTCACCTTCGCAATTAATGTCCAAGTCGAGTATTATTATCGCCACCCAGTTAAATATACTCAAAATTCAACAAGATATAAACAGTTTTAGTTCTAATGAATCGTATGCAAATAAGCTCTTGACGACAGATAATGGAAATATGCTTGTCGACATAAAATTGAACTAAACAGAGACAACAAGCTTATATAATTTCAACAGATACCAAGAAATCATATAACAGATCACATAAAGACAACATTATGTCATTCATATGGAGGTAATTATGTACGATTGCTCTCAGATTATTGGGTTTGAATGAAGATTAGAACCTTCATCTCATCACAGATGTGCAAAACAATTAATTGAGTAAATAAGGCCTTAAATCATCACAGAGCAATAGCATCGGCCAACCCTAGAATCATCACAGAGCAACATCACAGAGCAATAACATCGAGAACCCAAGAATCATCGATTGTCAATGCATGTTAGTCTACCAACTTAAGGCCTTATTTACAGAACAATTGTCAATATCATCGAGAACCCTAGAATCATCACGGAGCAATAGCATCAGCCAACCCTAGAATCATCACAGAGCAATAACATCGAGAACCCTAGAATCATCACATAACAATAGCATCGGCCAACCCTAGAATCATCACAGGGCAACATCACAGAGCAACATCACAGAGCAATAACATCGAGAACCCTAGCATCATCACCAGCTTACGGTAGCGGGAGGGTCGCCGAGGAAGGAGGCACCGCAGGAGGGAGGGCCGGCGGGGAGGGTCACCGCAGGAGGGAGGGCCGACGGGGAGGGTCGCCAGGGAGGAAGGGCGGCAAGGGGAGGGGTCGCCAGACGGAGGGAGGCACCGCAGGGAGGGAGGGTCGCCACACCTGAGGGCCGGTGTGGGAGAGTCGACGGCTAGGGCGCAGAGAAGAAGTTCAAACAAATTGCGAAATGGCTAAGTGCGGAAATGGCTAAGTCGCGGAATGAAAAGGTATATATAGGAGGATTATTACTGCCGTTCAAATAAGTGAACCGGCAAGTGATATGTTATCTCTAGCCGTTTCTACAACCGCGATAATATTATATCAGTCGGGTGAAAATGCCCGGCACTAAAATGCATTATCACTGCGGTTCATTTAAATGAACCGGCAAAGTGATAATGTATTTTAGTGCCGCATTTCTCACCCGCAGCGATATAATATTATCACGGTCATTTATGAACCGCAGTGATGTTGTAATAGTAGTGCCCGTGATGTTCCATTGTAGTCGCGTGATATATATCTATTATCGCGGTTGCGCAGACTATGACGTGGCAATCGATGTGTTTTATTTATTAGTGTCTTCTCGCTTGTCAACCGCAAGACCGATGTTCCTTGTCTCACAGGCGTAGTGGCGCGGTGGCAAATCTTTGCCATGGCAAGGACTTATCGCCATGCAAGGAAAATTGGCACAGAAGTGGCGCGGTGGCAAATGCTGCCATGGCAAGGACTTACTGCCGCGGGAAGGAAAATTGGCACACCTGTTTTAGCCCAACCAAACACAAACATTGGAATTTCTTTAGCCCAACCAAATAAGAGCTATTTAGGGCTTCATACAAATTTCAAAATGAAGCATGTTCTTCGTACAAAATGTTTATATCACAAATTGAAGCTTGACCTTCATACAAAATAAAGCATATCCTTAATTACACAACTAAGTTACAATCCGACCTTCGTTATGATCGCGGCGTATGTATGTAGCTTCCTCTATGTCTTCCATGAGACCTAGGTCGATGTTCTCACCGAAAGGAGGAAGCTCATCAAACTGGTTATAGTCTTCCTCGTCGACTACATTCTCAACTCCCACAATCCTTCTTTTGATTGAAGAACCACGTGGCGCTCCTTGTCACCGGATCCTCACAAAGAAAATTTGTGTAACGGCATTAGCAAGTACAAATGGTTCTTCTCTCAGATCCGACGTGTTTGAAGTCCATAGTAGTGATACCGTGCATTTGTCGATGTTCACGCCCTAGGTAGCCCGACCCATCGGCACCGAAGAGGGTGACCTTCAAAGGCCCATAGTCAAGCTCCCAAATCTCTTCTATGAATCAGTGTACGCCGCATATTGCCATTCTTTGTCATAAGCATCTATACGGACCCCGCTGGTTTTGGTTGGTGCTCTTCTTATCTTGTGCTCTCGTATAAAAGGTATACCCATTGATGTCGATCCTTCAAATGTCAAAATTGTATATGATGGTCCCTTAGCCGCGTTCTCAATTGAGCGACTCTGCTTATGCGTATGCATCATGTATCTAAGCAACCAATCTCCAAAGTTATCTCTGTGCTCTCTCGCGATCCAAACCTCAGACTTACATGGGTTTTGTCTTCGTAGCATGTTCTTGTGCATGTCGACATACGGGGCCGCTACAACTGATTGGTGCAGAACTTTAAAATGTGCTTGCGTGAATGAAGTACGATCATTTGTACGGATCGATTTCTGATCTAGTGTCCCTTTCCCTTGTAGCCTCCCTTCATGGCGAGATACGGGCACACCAATCGGTTTGAGATCCATGTAATCGATGCGAACTCGATGACCTCCTCGGTTCCCCAACCTTCGCAATGCACCCTTCCTACCGATGTCGATTATTTAACATATTTCTTCACAACCCCATGAACCTCTCGAAGGGTACATCCGATGTAGAAACACAGGCCAAGAAACTATCTTCTTTCACAATATGAACAATGAGATGGACCATAATATCGAAGAAGGATGGAGGGAAGCACATCTCAAGCCGCATAGAGTGTGGATCACATCTTGCTTTGCAGCTTATCCAGCTTCAACGGGTCGATGACCTTCGTGAAATCGCGTTGAAGAATGAACACAACTTTATAATTGGGTCTCGCACTTTCTCTGCGTAACACCCCTAATTGCTACAGAAGCATCTGTGTCATCATCACGTGACAATCATGAGACTTCATACCAACTAATTTCAAGTCTTTCATTGAGACTAGCCTCTTTAGGTTGGCAGAATAACCAGACGAAACTTTGACTCCGTGCAAGCACTCACACACGCTAATTTTCTCAATCTTGCTTAAAGTGTAGCAAGCTGCGGGAAGGTACTTTTTTCCTTAACCCAGATCTTCATGATGCAGCTCCTTCCTGAGTTTCATATCTTTCAGGTCCATCCGTGCCTTGAGTGTATCTTTTGTTTTGCCAGGTATGTCTAGTAAAATACTAAGCAAGCTGTCACACACGTTCTTCTCTATATGCATGACATTGATAGCATGTCGAACATCCAGGTGCTGCCAATAAGGTAGGTCCATAAATACTGATCTCTTTTTCCACAAAGGAGCTGAATCACCGGAACTTGGGACTGATGTACTTCCGGCTCCCTTTCCATGGATAATTTTAATATCCTTTACGGCCGCAAATATCTCTTTGCCGTTGCGATGTTTCGGAGCTGAAGCAGTCTCCTTTGTACCGTCAAAAGCTCTCTTGTTGTTGCGATACGGGTGGTCCTTGCGAAGGAACCTATGATGATGCATGTAACACATTTTTCGACAGTATTTCAGCCACCGGCTCCCTGTGCAATGCACGCATCCATTGAATCCTTTTATAGTCTGGCCCGAAAGATTGCCAAGAGCAGGGTAATCATTGATGGTTACGAACATCAACGCCCGTAGCATGAAGTTCTCTCTTCAGACTCATCCTATACCCGTACAATCGCTTCCACAATACCGTAAGATTTTAACCAAAGGGTTTGAGGAACACATCAATATCGTTGCCGTTGCCTCGCCCTTGGATCAAGAACGGCATCATAATGTACTTCCGCTTCATGCAAAGCCAAGGAGGAAGGTTGTATATACATAAAGTCACCGCCAAGTGCTATGACGACTACTCATGTTGCCGAAAGGATTCATCCCATCCGTCTCGAGTCCGAACCTTATATTCCTCATATCATATGCAAAGTGTTTCTTGTATTTTCGTCGATATTCCTCCACCGCTGGAGTCGCCAGGTGTCTAAGCATTCCATCCTTTTTACGCTCTTCGGCATGCCATCGCAGCAATTGAGCATGCCTTTTGTTCGCAAACAGACGCTTCAGACGGGGGATTATAGGGAAATACCACACCACCTTGGTCGGAGGTCTTTTCTTCTTACATCGCCTTGATATCATCATCGCCGCTTATACCGAGATGCCTTGCAAGCGGGACATGCATCCAAATTTGCAAACTCATTGCGATACAATATGCAATCATTTGGACATGCGTATTTTTCACTTCCATCCCAACGGCAAACAACTGCTTGGCACGGTGCGTGGTTGCCGGCAACACGCTATCCCTAAGGACATCTCAAGAAACCTAACACTCCGTGAAACTCTTGTCGGACCAACCATTGCTTGCCTTCAATTGTAGCAGCGTAAGCACAACATGCAGCTTTTTGAACTCCTCTTTGCAACCTAGGTACAAGGGTGTTGTAGAATCCTCTATCATACGCTGAAACTTCTGAAAATCCCTTTCACTCGTGAGGTCCTCCTCCCCATCATGCAACATCTGTTCTAGATCATCTTCATGGTTATCGATGAATGTCTCTTCTTGGGTGTAGACGAAACTATTTTCCACCGCGGTCAAGTTGTTGTCTTCATCATCATCAATCAGATGCCCTTCACGTACAATCTCATCTTCACCATGCTCGGTCCAACAGGTATAGGCAGGCTTGAAACCCCTTCGAAGCAAGTGTGCACGGATCGCCTCAAGGTTCGAAAATTGCTTCTCATTCTTGTAATCGATGCATGGGCAACAAATATAGTCCATCAGCTTATTTGACTTGTACGCCGCAGCCGCGCTCAGAAAACTAGTCACACCGTTAAAGTACTCTCTATCACGACGGTCCGCTTCATACATCCATCTTCGATCCATCTACAAATATTTACAACAAATAAAATCTCAGGAATCAATAAGTGCTCACAAATTGTTTTATACATTTAATTTGTTATCACTACTACAACGCGGGCTTATATCATATGCACGATCACAGATGGTTTCGAAAACCGTCTATGATATGGAACATCACAGACGGTTATGTACTCAAACCGTACTCATTTATATACCACAGACGGTTTTATATTACAGCCGTCTGTGATGCAAGAAATATCACAGACGGTTTCTAAATATAACCGTCTGTGATGGCTACAGTGCTCATTACAGACGGTTTCTAATTAATCTAGAAATTTTCATTACTTATAAATCTATATCCAAATCTCGATTGTAAAACCAATTAAATAATTGCCATTAGTTATATATAATGGTCCGTCCAACAAATTTGAGTACTATTGTCTCCTCTTCTCTCATTTCAGTACTATTTTATCAAGGAGTATTGGATGAGGAACATAATTCTTTTATGCATGGCCTTTTTACATCAATTATATACCTTTTCATCCATTGGACATTTACTTTTTCTAGATGATTATAATAATCAATACTCCATAAATTACAAAATGTTTATATTACAAATTGAAGCTTGACCTTCATACAAAATAAAGCATATCTTTAATTATACAACTAAGTTACGATCCGACCTTCATGTTTATCGATGAACGCTTTGGCACACGTGGTTGCTATTAGTTATATATAAATCTATATCCAAATCTCGATTGTAAAATCAATTAAATAATTGCTATTAGTTATATATAATGGTCCGCCTAGCAAATTTACATTACTTACGTATATTAAATTAACATACATGAAATAAAGAAACATTTTTAAGTATTTAGATTAAACAATAGTTAATTATGAAGTGCTACCACATTTAAATTCAATCAACTTATTAAATGCAATCACTATACATATAAAAGTTGGTAATTTGAAATCTAAACTCCAGATTACAAATCTAATTGTGTTATCCAACTAAACAAAGATACTGAACCTTAGATCGGTTAGAAACGACAAATTACACCAAATTTGAGAGCAAAATTAGCCCCTCTCCACCCCAATCGAGCAAGAACAGAGCTCCTCTGCTCGGACAGCTTGGGGAAGGGAGCCAGGTATATATAGTGCCATACTATCATTTGCCGTTTATTCTCTTGAACCGGCAGTAATATATCACTGCCGTTCTATCTCAAAAACCAGCAGTGATATGGCTGCCTTTTCCCACGCAATTCACTTTATCACTGCCGGTTACACTGTTGAACCGACACTAATACTTTCACTGCCGGTTCTCTATCTAAAACCGGCAGTGATATTGAGTCGTTTCCTGCCCAAATGATTTATCGCCATCTGATTATACATATCTTGTTCCTATCATTGCCGGTTGAACTTGAAGTTTAGGTGATAATATTATCACCGTCGGTTGAGTTTAATAACGGCGGTGATAATATTATCACCGCTCGCTTGAGTTTAATAACCGCGTGATAATATGAACCTTCCATCTCCGCCGCCATGACCGCCGCTTTTCCCCATTCCTCTCGCCAACCGCTGCGCTTCCCCATTGTCGCAATCAAGGCTTCCCATTCCTTCTCTATATAATGCGCAACTCCTCAATCTGTGGTGCTCCTCACAATCCACCATTGCTGCAAGAATGGCACCCTCCAAGAAGCGAGCACGTACTGAGCAAAACAGTGATCCGCCGCCAGAGAAGGAGGAGAAGAAGGAGGAGGAGGCGGAGGAGGAGGAGGACGAGGAAGAGGAAAAAGAGGATGAAGAGGAGGAGGAGGGCGACGACGACGACAGCGGCTACGGCGAGCTCCTTCGGCGTTGGGGCAAGACCAACTCCGCCACCGAATCGGATTCAGAGGAGGAGGAGCACCGCTGCAACTCTGATCGGTCATCCGGCGGTAGCTCCGGCAACGAGGAGGAGGAGGACGACGATGACGAGTTTTCGATATAGGGTTTAATATGTTTTGTATATAAAATTATGACTATATGTAATTATGGACTACAAATGTTCTGCGAGAGATAAATAACAAATGTTAAATATGTTCTGTTTTTTTATCTAATTATGCTTTGATATGTTCTATATCTTAACTAATTTTGGGTAATATCACTGTCGGTTCTGGAGTAAAACTGGCAGTGAAAATTGTCTTATCACTGCCGGTTAAAAAAGAAAAACCGGCAATGATAGATCACTACCGGTTTTTTATATAAACCGGCAGTGATATCTTCTTATCACTGCCGGTTCTCTCTAAACCCGGCAATGATATTGCCTCCATCCGTGCCGCAAAATTTTACTATTCTTATCACTACCGGTTGAAATTAGAACCGGCAGTGATAATATTATCACTGTCGGTTGAAATTTGAACCGGCAGTGATATTATTATCACTGCCAGCTTGCGCCTAACCGACAGTGATGGGGTGTCGCGGATGAAGCAGTCTGTAGTAGTCCTCAGGCTGTTTCTTGCGATCCGCTTCACCTTCGCTTGGCTCGGTCTGGCCTGCTTCGCTAGCCCAACGCTTTGGCCTACTCTGCCTGGCTCGCTTTTCCCACACGCAGCCTAGTCGGCCCAGCCGTGCACGCCCATCGCTGTAAACCCTAACCCCAGCTGTGTGTGCTGCCGCTCTCAGAGTTCATGTCGTCCATGCCTCCCAAGGCTATTTAAGCCACCGTCCTACCACATCTGAGGTTCCCCTCATTGTGCTATGTCTTTTGCCCCATCCCACGTAGCTCGAGATGCCGTCATCTTCGCGCATGAGCTTGCTGAAGTTGAAGTGCTCTGTCGCCACCATCATCATCTTCAACCTTTTCGATCTCTGTCTTCGGACCGTATCCACCAACGCTGTCACTTTCTTCGAGTTTGCTGCATCGCCCTCTTCTCGATTTGCACAAGCTAGCGGCCGATCCGATACCGCATCGCTAAAGACCACATCTTCTTCCTCATATCCGGCGAGATTCCACCGCCGCCTCTTATTGGAGCTCTGTCACGAACCCTGGCTGTCCGATCGGCAACAAAGGCTTAGGATTCCACCACGTCCTCACCGATCACAACAGCAATCATCTGCCATCCTATTTGGTCATGTCTCCGTGAGCCCTAGCTGACGTCAGCGTTGCGCAATAAATCAAATTTTCAGTAGAAAAATAATTCTGTTAAATATGGATTTCTAATTTTCTACATTTTATTTATTTTAAATCTTTTGAAGGCTCATTCTCTCTCATACAAACTCTGATTGAGGCGATTCAAGTTTCTAAATTTTTCTAAAATCAAGCTCTACCTTCTAGAGCCATTTATTTGCATTTTTGGGCTGTTTTGTTCTCTAATTGGTATTTATTTGTATTCATTGCTTTCTTTTCCAATAGACGTGAATTTCAAGGGAGCAAACGGATAATTCCAAGATCAAGACTCAGCAATAGATCAGCAAGGCAAGCCATAACCTTTGATAATATTGATCCTATGTTTGCAAAATAATTTTTTTATACAAATACATGCTATTTGAGTATCATTGATTATTTCATGGAAATAGCTATGTACCTAGTTGAAATTATGCCACCTTTATCTTTGAAATGCCATGTATCCATTGGTAGCCACTAGGTGGGACATTACTAGTTGGACATGGTCATATTACCAACAACAGGTTATCGTAGCTATGCTTAGACATGCTTAGTTGTGTGTTGGGATCTATATAACATGTTAATTAATGTTAATCTTGACTTAATGAGATATTGAATCATGGCCGTTAGCCACTGTTGTAAAATTTGTTGTACCATGGTAGGGTTAGCCAATGGTCTTGGTTGAACAAAATGTTTTCCCTCGGGCAAGTGACCGTGCAATAAAGGCGGTGCTTTTAGCACATTGGGATTTTGATGTCTTGCTTGAGACAACTTAAGGACTTAATCTTGTGCGCCATTATACTGGGCCTAACCGTGCAACCACAAGTCTGGTATGGGACTGACCTAACTGATTAATTTGTAATGTCTAGCTTTGAGTACTACCAATTGGTGGTGTGGATTTTGGGATAGACGGGTAGATTCACATGGCTCAAGAGGAGACCCTGAGAGGTGAAATCTTAGTGGGTAGTACTAAGTTTAGACAATGTATTGTAAAGGCTTTGTCATGATCTATCTGTCGACACACCAAAGGAAGTGTATTAATCCGGAGGTAAAAGGAGATAATCATGTCTTGTGGGTAAAACAGTACAATCTCTTTAGAGTGTAAAACTATTCAAATAGCCATGTCCGCAGTCATGGACATGATCCGGAATTGCACACGAGGTATCGAGTGTTTCACAAAATGTGGGAATGTGGAATTGTTGGGATGTGAACGGAGAGTTCATTGTTGTTTGTTGTCTAAAGTTAATACTCTGTTGAATTTAGTGGTTTGATATTTATTTTGGATAGTGTAGGTTGATGCCTCGCCATTCTATTCATATTGTCCACCATTGATATACCACTTATCTATTATCTTTTTCATCAATATGCTTTCAATCTATGTACTGTATTTCAATTCAAGTTATTGCTTTCTACAAATGAACCATATGACTATCCTTTGTCGAGCCTTGCATAAATATTACATCATTTTCCTTTGGCTTGCTGAGTACTTTTGTACTCACGGCTTTATGCCTTCGTTGATCAGTTGCTGAGGAAGGACTAGAAAATAATGAAATTATGAGGAGGAATATTACAAAGACTACGTGGACTAGGAAGACGTTCCCCAGACGATTGCCTGTGGCATGTTGTATGGCCCAAGTTATTTGCTTTATTTAATAATAATTTGCTTCTTCTTAGTTAATTCGTTGTATGGAATGATATTTCATCTATATTTTCACTGTGTGCACTCTTATGATCTTAGACTACTACAGTATACACAGAAGGTTTCGGATTTGCAAATCTGGGTCCTGACACCTTTTTCTAGAAGTTCCTCGAATGAAACTACCAGAGCATTAGGCTGGTACTATCGTAAAGGCGGTAGTACCGCCTCAAAGTTGGTAGTAGATATTTTACATAAAGGTGCTCTTGGGCTAAATTCCTAAAATTTAGAGCGTGGCACAACCAGGCCTTAGTTGTCGGTAGTCTTTGGAATCAGAGCAACAAACCATCATCACCTATCTGCATTTAATGCTAATTAAACTATTACCTTGGTGGCTGCCACTATTGGCCCACACATGATGGTAGTGCTGGATTTGGCATAAAATCAGGAATTCGGTTCCAACGGCTAAAAAATAGTTGGAGGCTATAAGTACCCCGTCACCTACACCAAGGACAAGGTTAGAAACCTCATTGAACATCTCTTTGATAGCATCTAGGCCCCCTAATTTCTTATTTCTGTTTAATAATATGGTTTTGGTGATGATGACTAAGTCAATATTCATTAATGTGTATAAAGCAAGGGCTGAAAGCATAAGTGGAGCATGTTGGTCTAACAAGATTAAGGTACTTTGTTACTAGTTTATGGCTTGGGAGTTGATTCAAGCCAGATAGCTAGGATTATTTTCAGTTTGGCTGTACTATAAACGAGGACTTTGCACAAGTTAGTAGATTGGATCATAAGGTTAAGTCAAATTAGACTGCTTGGAGTTAAAACTCTTAATCCATCTGATCTTTGAATTAAAATTCTCTTTAATTCTCAAGTCCAAATTTGCGACGGTCTAAAAATTCAATTGTTTTTTTCTTAACTCTGTCGCAAACTTAGACCAAGTTATTTTCTCAGACCAAAGGTCTTAATCTTGCTCTAACCATTCACGACGGACCAAACTTTCCATTCTTACATACTTTAGTCCGTAGTGAAAGTACCTTGAAAAAGTCTTGCAGTCGAGTCATTTTCATGTATGATGGACCAAATATTTTGGTCCGGCATACACATAAATTCATATTCTTTCGATAGACCAAAATATCTTAGATTTTCATCTACGGCGGACCAAAGTTTTTAGTCCAGCACACGTTCAAAAATTTCAGTCTTTTTGCCAAACCAAACATTGAAATCTAATCATTAAAACCATAGTTAAAAGTATATTCAATATTCGTAGATTTCCCATTTATAACGAACCAAATATTACTAACTCAAAGTTTAGTCTGTCGCTAAAGCAAATCTCTCGATTAAACTTATTTTATGTCAAATAGGTCCATGGCTACTGATCTAGAAAATCCCACGTGTAACGGATCAAATATTTTGGTCCGGCATACATGTAGCTCTCTTATTCCTTTGCCGGACCAAATTCTCTGAAACTCCCATGTATGACGATTCAAATTATTTGGTCCATCGTAAATAGCTTCAATTGGTCTGTGATACACATGATCAGTTTCACTAAGTCCTGTTACTTAGTCCGTTGTAAATGTATTTTAGCTGATTTTTATTTTTCTGACACGTTGCAACGGTCACAGTGGTAGGTGTAACAGCTATATTCATTCGAAATGGCTATATAAGCATTTTCTGAGCCATCTACCAGATAATTCAATGAACTCCTTGACATTTTAGCATTCATAAGAGCTCTCATTCTCACAAGGAGTCTAAGCTTCACTCTCAAACTCAAAATCCTCAACATTTCTAACTGTTTTAGCTCCAAACTTAAGTCTAGCAGTGTAATTTGCAAGTGAGCCAAGAGACAGAACTTGTGCAAAGTTTATTACTCTTGGATCTTGGTGATCCTAGACAGCTTGGAGGAAGTGAAAAGTGCGACCTATCCAAAGGTGATTGTGGAAGGCCACTTTGGTTGTGAAAAGGTTTGGAGCTCACCTCACTAGAGTAGTGAAAGAGCTACCCGAGTGATCACCAAAGCTACTGCGACTAGCATTGGAGAAGCAATACTTCGAAAGAAGTGCTTCAACGTGGAGTAGGAGAAGGGCTCTGAACCACGGGATAAATCTCTGTCTCATTTGTGTTTTACTTCATTCTTGTTGCTTTTGCTGTTATCATCGATTGTGTTTATCCTCTGTTATATATTGCACTAAGTCATTCACTTAAGATAAATAGTAAACTGTAACTAAGAAGTTAAAACTTGAAAAGTTGTCTATTCAACCCCCCTCTAGGCCAACTCGTTCCTTCACTCTTGTGCCCTTGCAAGTCTCTCATTACTCTAGTGCATTAAATTTCACGTTTGTGAGTAATTGAGTGCATCCATGTGTATTATTCAATTTAAGCCATTAGAATCACTTGATCATCTTCAAGAAAGTCTCATAGTCTATTCTCTTGGAGGTTGTTGCCCCTTAGATAGCTTGGAGGCATGAGAATTGATGATCACTTTGAAAGGAGTTTGTGAAGAGGCCCGATATCAGTATGAAGGTTGGAGCTCTCCTACCTAAAGCGGGAAAGAGCTACCACTAGTGATCGAGGGAGGCTCAATTACACAAGGAGCTAGCTTGATTTGGTCAAACTTCCCCAACGTGGATTGGGGGAGACCGGCAACTCTACGAGATCACAGAAAAAGTTCTTGTGTTCAATTATGGTTTAATCATTGTCTTCTTTAATTCATGCCATTTATATTCCTTTTGATCATTGTGCTAGATCATCACTCTAGGTTTGCTATCCTTGCTTAGATTTAGATTGTTGCACTTAGTAAAACCTAGTTTATTTAGGCCTTGATAGTTGTCAAATTGCAAATTCTATCATTATCGGTGTATTCTACACTAGGGTACTCTCTCCACCGCTATTAGGTGGGACCGCATGTGCAAGACATGGAAAGAAGAAGGTACTGTACAAAGGACTCAACCCACTGAAGGGAGGCTTGGCGAGCGACCAGGACGCGTGGCTGCCCGACGAGCAGTCGGGCGACCAGGTCCCGACCCCGAGCGACCAAGGCATGATCCCTGACAACCAGGACATGTGGCCACTCGGAGAGTACTCGGGCGACCAGGCCACGTGGTCGTCTGACAAGCAGGCGGGCCCATTGTCAGTCATCCACGCAGACAAGGCTGGGAGGCTTCCGCCCGAAGCCTCTGCCAGGATCACGACGTATCATAGCCATTAAATGTGCATGGGAGCCATTAAATGCGCATGGAGCCGTTGCAATGCGCTTGGGAGCCGTTAAATAGCCGTGGCTCCCTAATGATATGATGACCTGTCCCTCCAACTGAGCCAGCTCCACCAACTCCAGTTCCATCTGCATTGCCCAGGGCAAGCCAGGGAGATGCGTGTACCAGGCGTTCGTCACGCAGCATCCGAACCCCTCCCCTCGAGCATTCCAAAGACAGGAAGTGTCCAGCAACGGCGTATACAAAGAGGCTCAGAAGGACACTAGAGATATGACTCGACACAATCAATGTAATTAATGCAAAACCACTCCCTCCACTTGCCCTAGCCAATCCCGGGAGTATGTAAGGGAGCTAGTGTGTATGGGGTGGGGAGGTTGGTCGATCAGTTCACAACAGAGAAGAGATCCAAAGCTCGAACGATCGAAAGATCGGGCGAACTAAGAACAAGTGATATACTAGAGCAACACGAGCTTGAGCAGGACGTAGGGTTGTTACCCGCATTGGGGTCCCGAACCTGGGTAAATCTCTGTGTGTTCTTGAGTTTCCTATCCTGCTCATCACGAGAAGAGAGTCGAGAGTGACACAGCTGCGAAGACCCCCCTCTACCGAAACTCGGTTATACACTCGAACCAATACTATCTGGCATAAACCCGCCGACAATCATATTTACAAAATTACCGCATTAGAGCCAAAAAAACTAAAAACCTCCTATTCACACCCTCTAGTCGGTTATCCTTAATCCTAGAATGGTGGAGGATGCAACAGAGATGAAAGTAGTGGAGGAGATGGAGAGATTGGCAGGGGCAGTGGGAGGATGATGAAGCCAGTCAAGCTCCTAGAGACACTGTGAGTCCCGATGGCAAGGGCCAGTACCAACCAAAAACCCCGTGCGACAATCACGAAAATAGAAAGAGTCAGAATCGAGGATAACACAACAACCATTAATACTTAGTTGGCCTATAGACACAAGCTGCATGGTTAGTTTGGAAACATGAGAAACAGTAAGAACATAAAAATAGAAAGACAAAAGAGTGCCTCGTCCTACAACATAAAGAGAGGTACCATCAGTGGTCTGAACAGTGATAGGAGCAGTGAGAGGGCTAATGAAATTAAGACTAGTGGAATTAGATGTCATATAAAAACAAGCACTAGAGTCAAGAATTCATGGTAAGATACCTAAAGGAGATGTGAAAGGTGGTCTCTCACTCTCTCACTAGAAGACTGAGTAGCAAATCTAGTAGAATGTATCGGTGCAGAGGCAACTATGCGATGTAGCAGTGTGAGAATCTCCTAAGTGGAATCAAAACCTACATATTTCCTCTAAGGGGAGGTTGTCGGGACCCGAATATGGAAATCCAAACCCTCTATATATACCGCACTAGTCCAGATCACGCCAGTGCACATAGTGTCAACATAGATGAATATCACAATCATATATAGTAGAAACATAATAAAAGACTTTATTTATTAAATATAAGATAGTTGAATGACCTTATGATCGACTTTACAAGACTACGCCATAGGGCTTAAACTATTATAAATAAAATTGCAGTGAAACGAAAATATGATAAGAAACCCATCAATTTTCCACAGGAAACTGACAAGGTTCATACCTTAGAGTTCGCCTCCTCCTGGTACTCCTCCATGGCTAGTATAGACTCCATTTCAACTGATGATTTTGTTGTGGCAAGGGTGATTACATAAAGCACTCAACAAGTTGTGTGCAAAATATAAGTCTAATATAACTATATGCAAGGCTTATTCCAATGGATGGGTGGTATGGTTATTTTATGGTAAAGTAGCATTTACAATTGAATATAATAAATAGATTGACATGATAGTAAAATAATTAACAATAATAATTAACTTTCAAGCATTTTTCAATGATAAACTTGGCACACAGCCCTAAATAATTTCCAATATTTACATAGCCTCCCTTTCCATGTTTCATTTTACAAAATCTAACCCTTGGCTAAAATTCCTAAGTATTGTCCACAACCAGGGACACAGCTATCCGAATAGATTTACACTCTGCAGAGGTTATACACTTTACCCACATGGTATGATCATCTCTCAATGCCAAGCTATTATCACACTTCCTTTGGTGTGCAGCTGAGTGATCACAACAAAATATTTCAGAGACTCTCATAACGCTGATCCTCCTGATAAGTCTGAACTTGCTATTTCTTCCCTCACACAGAGTAAAAGAATAAGAGGGATATACCATTGGACAGATGTGAGGCCACCGCACACACAAATTTCCCATAACCTCACACACAGTTTGGTTATCCTCCCGATGCATCAAATGTTAAGACTCAGTAACTTAGTTAGGTCTATTTCATTCAACCGTGTGGTTGCATAATTAGCCTAGTTCAATGGCCTGCAAAATTAAGTCCTCAATTGACTGAGGCAAGACTTCCAACAATTCACTCATAGAAAATATGTCACATTCACTGATATAACATCATGTCAACCCAATGCCACATAGGCCTACCATGGCTCATAGTCCCTTGCCGCACGCTCCAATCTAAATCATTTACCACCCCAGTTGATTATCGTACAACACATGCCATCAGCAACTCAATATCATTGCGTGACAACACATGACAAACCAATTCATAAACATGTTCCATATTCCACAAGTCATGATTGATTTGAACTTTTAAAATGATATCAATAATCCGTTGCATAACTAAGCACACTATACACGATCTAACCAGCCCACATTGGCATCTATCAGCAACCAACTAATAATGATCCATCCTAGGGTAACAAATAATCATGTCATACAAATGACAAGATAGGTTTGATCCAATTGGGTAGAATAACTAGATCCTAAACTAATTGAAAATAGTTCTAAGCATAAAAAAACATGCAGTAATTTAAAACAATATAGCATTTGTAAAACTAAGTTCAGCATGATGAAAGCACAGCTTGCTTTGGAAAATATCCTAATTTTGATCAGCAGCTTGGTCTTGAATCAATATTTTACCCTAAAGCGATCGCAGCACTTCAACGTCTACGTGAATCGAGAGACAATACCAAATAAACAAAAAACTAGAGAAAAAACAAACTCCAAAAATCAAATAAAATTCACCATTAAATAGTACTTTTACAAATTTTTATAAATTTGAATTGCCTCAATCGAAGCTCGCGTGAAGAAGAATGGGCTCTTGAAAGATTTAAATTAAAAGAAAAACCAAAAAAAGGAAAATTATATTTTCTTAATTTATTTTTCTATTGAAAAATTAACTTATGATGTCATGCTAACATCAGTAGTTAATTTCTCAATTAAAAATAAATCTAAAAAATCCCATCTGATCGACACATGGGCCCTAGTCCATGGACCATGTCCACGGGCGACTGGAGTTCACGGTGAACCAGGTCCATGGGTGTCAATGACTCACAAGTAGGCCTGCGAGCATTGGTGTGGCACTGCCATCTCGGCTAACATGCAAGAGAGCATAACAAGGCGACGCATGGCGCTGATGGGGTTTCCACATGGCGACCACATCAGCTGACCCTAGGGTTTGGTTTCCAGTGAGCTCGGGCGGTGGAGTGATACTGGCACTAAGGAAGACGACCACACTTGCGGTGATTCGGTAACTTTTTGGTAACGTTATCTTGTGGATCTGAGGGTTCATGAACTCAATAGTGCCTTAAAACTCGACGAAGGCCCAATGGCAATGGAGCTCCATGTGGAAGAAATTGGCGGCACACCAAAACAAATCTAGTGAGCTCGATCTTGATGATAGCAATAGCTTTGGTGATGGAAGATAGGGAAAAAGGTGTGGCGTAGATTGGAGATCATGGCTTAGGGGTTGATGCAGCTTTTAAAGCCTCAGGCAACGGGCTTCACATGGATTCTACTCAAAGACACATGCATAATCCAAGTTTGATATAGCAATGGTATGGAGATGAAACTATCACATCTCGGTTGCACATGTATCCTTGATCCAATGACCTCTACATGTTAGTGTTTTCGAATCAATCTTAACTGTCCAATGAGAACCAAAGACCGAGATCTAGGGTTTCGCTGAGAGTTGGGCTGCGGGTGGGTCAAACTGGACCAATGCAGGAAAATGGGCTAGGCCCGCTATGGTTTTCAGCCCAAACACTATTCAAAATATTTTTCCAGCTTTTCCTAATTAATTTAATTCTAGAAATCAAAACAAGCCAAATAAAATAGAAAAATATCAAAAAAATCTTAAAAATATTTTGAAACATTTAGAACTCAAGTAAAATATTTTTGATAAAATTTTATATAAAATTTTCATGTATTTAAATACTTTTCATAATAGGCCTAATTCAAAATATTAAATAAACACCAAAAAATTCCAAAAATTCACAAATAACAATATTAAATTAATTTAAGTCAAAAATGGGGAAGTTACAGAGGCACTCATGCCTTCAATGCCCTTGAGAGGGTGGCCACCTCGATGAGCAATATCCCTCTTTTTTGAATAACAGAACTGCTTCATGTGTCTATTCTTATTGTAGTAGGTGCAATGAAGCCCTCTAACCCCAGTGGCTGCCACTAGAGTAAGCACCACTGGTGGAGGGACAACACGAAGCATAACATATGTGGAAACTAATGCACACAGAGTCAAGACCGAAGGAAACACAAGCAAACCCACAACACGAAGGGGAATCTCCTTAGTACGAATAGCTCAGGGGCCTTCAACAAGGTCACATAAGGGTGGCGAGAGAGCAACTAAGCACGAATCTACTCAAACACATCCCAAAGATGTGACAAGAAGTCATAGACGCGTGAAGCTCCAAATAGTAGTGTTGATGCTAACATCACTAGGAAGTGTGGTAAACCTTTGGTCCAAGAGAATTAAGCTGATGGCACACTAAGGATAGCTACACATAGAACTCATCTATGGTAGAATCACCCTATTGCAGTGACTACTCCTGTCGCACAACATCTATGTACAAAAAATCGCTAGCAAGCTCATAATGGTCATGAAGATGCACCCTCATCAACTTTGTCAAAGAGAAAGCAACCACGTCTCCAGTGAGATGCACCTCCATGCTAGTACCAAAATAGTGGAGACATGAGTATCCTCATCAATCCTCATCTTATAGGAAACAAAGTGAGTTTGAAAAGACTCCACAACATCAGCATTATCATCAGACATCGGTGAGAAACTCCCAAAGATGCTGACCACGCATATAAAGGCGCATATGTAGAATGTAGTCTCGATAATTGAGACCATCAAAGATAACTAGATAGCGAGAAATAGAAATGGTGCTTGAGAAAGAACAAGAAGACAACAATATTTTATTTAGACAACCTAACTGAGGGAGCTGAGCAAACGGAGTGAGTCAAAACCAGGTCAAAACAGAGTGAGCCAAATTTTTTGTCAAAAAAAAGAGTAAGCCAAAACCAAGCTGAGCTAGAAAAACGTGAAGAGTCAAGCCAGAAATTGGAGCTGAACCCGAATTAAATCCGGTTTTGGGATCTGACAAAAATCAGATCAATTGGTTTCCTCTCCTTCCTCTGTTTTGATCCAGTAGTGGAGGCTGGTAGAGCGGAGGTGGGGTGCAGATGGCGGCAACTTAAGTCGGCGGCTGAGCGCCGATGGCGCGTGGGCGGAGCTCTCAGGTGGTTGCGCCAACTAGGGTGACATGCGTCGTCGTGGTGCAGACCGGTGAAGAGCAGCCTAGGTGACATCGGTAGAGAGCACAAAGGATGACAGCCAACTCACAGGAATGGCAGCCAAAGCAGGCGATCCAAGGGCAAAGGAAAGCTGACATGGTAGTGGGAAGAGCCACACGAATTGCAGCAATGGCCAGCCAATAAGGAGAAGGTGGTGGATGGCACAAGTGCAACACCAATGAAACCCTAACCCTAAATACACTCTGATACCATGTTATGAATATTACTTATATATCATGAGCCCAATAGACCAGTATATATAGCCGTGCGTCGTCATCCCTATGGGCCTCGTCCTCCCTGTGCACCTGCCTCCCCATGCGTCATAGTCCCAGTGTGTCGGCCTCACCGTGGGCCGTCATCCTCATGGCACTCGTCCTCCCCTACGTCATTCTCCAGTTAGCATATCCTTCACCCAATATGTGCCTTACATTTACGTGCTTGATTTATGTTCTTTATAGAACTTAATATGTGCTAGTTGTATGCTCGATGATGTAATTTGGGTCAGTACAAGTTGAATTAAACAATTACAATACTAATCTTGGGCTTGAACTAGGTGTTGACCTTCTGTTAATGCTAGGAAATATTACATTGTTGTTTAATTGGCTATGAGGTTAATGTTCTTATGATTATCACATGATTCTGATCAATAGCCTATGTTTTGTTTGGCATTGGTCTCTCCTATTGATATTGTCATACTCTATTTTGGTTAAACAATACTTCGCACAACTATTTTCTGTTAAATAGTGAATATCTAATCTTTAATACTTTCTGGTGCACAATTTGGGAAGGTAAAGAGTTTAAGGCCTTATTTTTTTAGATAACTGTCTAATTCAACTAGTAATTATTCAACCCTAGTGTAGAGGAGGTAAGAGATTAATTCTCTAGTAGTCGTACACCTTGTAGCGAGGAGGCTAAGAGTCTCATCTCAAGTAGCCCAACACCTGAGAGCATATTTATTCACTCTATCATTCAATTATTCATTAATTGTACACTCACCATGGTAGAAAGGCTTCCATGTTGGAGCTCTCTGCTCTTCGGGACTTCTTCGGAGGATCAGCAATAGCAAGCTCAGTTCAGCAATGGTATGGCATTTTGGTTGATGCTTGTTCTACTTCAAAAAGTTTCTTTCTTCTGATCACGTTCTCCAGATTTTCTTTTCACCTCAATGAGTTTTCAGTTAGCTTGGTTCTTGCTCCATGCTTGGGGGAGACCCTATCGGATTTCAAATCAACAGGGCCTATAATTATGGTTTTCATTTCTCAGTTTCTTGCAAAAAGGTTGGTCTTTTCATCTATGCTCTTAAAGGCCTCTCTTCCAAGGATTTCACTATTCACTTTCATATCTAGCGAGATGGGGGCTGATGCGAGAAAGGAATTCAGAAACTGGTCTCGTAGGCATGAAAATGAATGGATTATCGTTTCTTCCAAAATGCATCCTAGGAGGAACAAGTCCCTTTTTCATGTTAAACCCAAATCAATTTCTTTCACCCCGCCATTCTCTTGGGAGGCTCTAAAGTCCGAAGCAATCTAATTATCTCAAATTTGGGTCTTTCTCTCTGTCGCTTCATGGTGGTTTGCCTTCCCATTGGTAATTGGTAGAGTCCAAGCTCTCTCAACAAAGGCCAGTTCAACAGAGGTTCTTCCTATGTAGTCTAGGTGTTCAAATTCTAATAGCGTTGCTAGTCTACCGAGTAATCATATCTTTCTTCATTGCTCACGCTATCTTGGGATTGGACATCATCCCGCCATTTGCATTAATGGTATCAGGTGCAATGGCTACTTCTGATATGGTCACCAGCTTACGTAGTGTATAATCTTGAGGAGAAACAAATCTTTTGCCTAGAAGCTAGTTTCATAGCCGTATCTTTTCCAAACCCAACCCCACTTGCCAGCGTAATTTGCCTTCGGCCTATGCCGGTTCATCTTCAAACTGCTGTAGTTCCTACAAACACCATATTTTCCACTCCTCCCGATCGTGCAAGCCCATTGCTCATCTCTACTTCTGCATCCGAGAAACTTGCATTGTCCCTCATGGCAGAGTTCACATTGAAGCACAAGATCATTTCAACTCAGATGGAATGCAAGCAGAGGATGGAGGACAACTTCAAAGAGATCGAGCTGACATGATCTTCATGGCACCTTCCAAATCGCACGAGGATTTCGCAGTGGCCCTCTTGCAACCTCAGTCTCAAGATGCTGAACTCATGTTTATAAAATTGCTATATCATTTTACCTTATTGCATATTATTTCATGTATACAGTGGATTCAAATTAAATTGGGACTTAGTTAATCTACCAATTTAATCTATATCCTACTTTGTCTTTTGTATGCTATGATCTATTGTCACCCTAGATTGTTTTGTTATAGTTGGTTAATAATAATATCAACATGCGATGTTTAGATCATGTTAGTTGCTTAGCCATGCCACATCATCACATGTACTTGAATCATTAATGTTTAATCTTGACTAATGGAATATGAAACAATGATACACTATACCACAACACATAATTAGCGTCGGACGTCTGACGGCAATAGTGGGTAAATGCCAACAGAAAAGAAGTCGGCAAAAGTTTGCAACTGATGACTAGTCGGGAATTGTTTGTACAGTGTCAGCTGGTCAGTCGGCAATAATACTTATTATTAGCGACGGACCGTGCATTGGTAAAATTAATTTTTCCTGTCCTACAGTCAGTCGCCAAAAGTGCATAAAGTTTTCCTGTCTTAGAGTTAGTCGAAAAAAATACGTCGGTAATTATTGGGCGCTACATAGGGTGAAAAAATTAGCGCCAAAACTTATACCCTAATCCCCTCATCCCGGCCTGTATCGATCTCTCTCCGCACACACCAAATCAATCGATCGATCGGCTGCGCACGCACCTCCTCCCTGTCCTCTCCGCGCCGCCTCCTCCTCCCCGGCCTCTCCGCCGTCGCATCCGCCTCCCTGTACTCTCCACCGCTGCCTCCTCCTCCCCATCCTCTCCACCGCCGCCTCCTCCCCAGCCTCTCCACCGCCGCATCCACCTCCCTATCCTCTCCACCGCCGCGTCGTCCTCCCCGTCCTCTCCGCCTCTACCTCCTCCTCCTCGCGCTGCCTTCCCCCCACCGTGCCGCCGACCTCCACGCCGTCGGGTTCCTCCCCACCATGCTGCCGATTAGCGCCGCCTCCTTTCAGACCGCCTCCTCCCCACCGTGCCGCCAACCTCCACGCCGCCGGGCTCCTCCCCCACCGTGCAGCCAGTCGGCAAGACTCCTCCTCATGTTGCCCTCCTTTGTGATCACTCCGTTGATCCTCGTCCGATCGAGACCGTAGGTAAATTATTGTTGGAAGCAATTGTACTCTTGCAAAGGAAACTCTTAGTATGGGTGAGCTTGATAGCTGATGCCCTTTGTTTGGGAAGTTCTTTTTCTAAATGTTATGATATGAGTAATAGTTAACAAAAGTATAAACGACTATGGTTGAATTGGCAAATGATAATTTGTTCCTAGAGAACTGAATTATTTCATTTCTTTAACAAGACAAAGAAAATGAAATATGTGATGCGAAGGCATCTCATGATAGAGCAAGACCGTTACAATTGAAGGCCAATTTGCGTGGTTGTGCTCTCATCGCACTATAGAATCTACTTAGTTTCGTGAATGTTACCGATTCTAGTAAAATTTTGTCGTTATGGGTCCCAAAAATATGCTTTCAATCAACGGTTACATCCAAAGTGGAAATAAAGTGATTTCAAAAGCCATCGCCACCGCAATGCCAAACGAAACCTAAATTAGAGGGGAAAAACTTAGCTTTGCTTCCATTGTAGTTGTTAGTGATTTTTATACTCTTTTATTCAAAACTGACTTGGTGCATGTGCCCTACATTGTTTTTCTTTGGGAGATGAAACCACCAAATGGCAAGGAATGGACCGAGTAGGGAATTAATTGTATATATTTTAAGATTAATTTACAATAATATGGAAAAGACAGTTACAAAAACTTCACCAAATATTCAAACTCTTACGTGTATTATCTTGTATCTTTGTAGGCAAAAGAGACAATGACTTGTAATTACATGTTGGGTCAGTGCATATTTGTAGTTTCTAGTTTGGCATAGAAATGAATCATCAGATCTCTGTCTTGTTACTCTTGTAGCTGCCCTCCAAAGAATTTTTTGTCTATTAACTTGTTTAGAGATTTGCGAGGAAAGTAATGCCATATACAAAGCCCAGTGCTTTCAAACATCTACAGAAAAACCTTTATCATTGCTGATATCAAAGAGAATGTTTATATGTGTATGAGCACTTGCATACCAGAATATTTTTGATCCAGAGGCACAAGAGGGAAATAGAACAACCACTATATATATCTGCACTATCTCATACACAGCTGTCTATTGTACTACTTCAAATGCAGCTTGTGTCAGCCGTTCCATTATCAGTTGTTTGATGTCTATAATCATCAGATCTGTGTGTGTGTGTGTGTGTGTGTGTTGAGTGTACGTAGACTAGCTATCTGGATGGAGATGATCATGCCTTTATCTATGTGTTTTTTTAGAGGCATATGGATTGTACTTATTCACCAAAGAAAGTTGACAAGTTGTGCTTTTCTTCCCTGTGGTTATACAGTCATGACTTTGTTAACCATGTATGTGCAGTACGTGCAAGTTTGCATGCATGCTTAAGCGAGAGCCATAAGATTTGGTCCTTGGAGGAGTGTCCATCTATACATATGCTCCCAAGGCTTTAAGATTTAATCATTGGTGAAGTCCCTATGTATACCTAACTTTACAAAGAGTGACATTGTCATACTTGTAAATATGTTCTCAGTTATAACATTAATTGACATACTTTTGTGTAACAAATTACAATATTTCTAAGTTCATATGTATGTTTTATAGGTATCCAATTAATCTTGCAGACCCAATGCAAACACCAAGTGGAGCGCATCTGGGTTAACTTTGTATCTAGGGAGATATGGCTCATCTACTCTAAAATAAGGGTATATATGATTTCTTCGCCTTCAAATTCTAATTTGCAAGCGCTTGTTTACTTAACTGCATCCATCTGCTGTATAGATTAGGTTATGCAATTATATGTCTGAATGTAAATTAATAGTGTTCTAATTCCAATGTAAATGCAATGTGTATATATATGAATCTTAGTCCAGTTTTGGATATGTACTGTGCCAAAAGCTCATTCAAAGGTGTCAATGATCTGTAGTACTTCTGTTGATCAAGCCTTTAGGTATTACATGCACTAATTAACTCGATCTTAGACTTCAAGACAAGCTAGTCTAACTTACAATAATTCGACGTTTGGTTTATATTTGGGTTATATCTATGATCTTAGTTATACATACAAACACGTGCTATATATACGATCGGAACCATGAAATCTCTTTGACTCCGAACTTTCTCTATGCAATGAGCTCATATGTGCATATATATTTACATCCTACCTTATTTACTTTGCACATAGCATGTATTCTGTGTTCCCATTACTGGTTCCTTTATATAGTGAATTTTTTTAAATCAAAATTAGATTAAGAAAATCCATAAATTATCATGACATATGAAGCTATTTTTGTAGAATTTACTTGTAATCACTATGCACCTTCAACTAATATGAAAAACATAAGCCTAGTACTTCCCGCATAATTAGTCTCTCCACACACGCCAAATCAATCTCTCCGCAAACAACAATTGGAATACCCAAACAACAATTGGAAGTTTTTACAAGGGAAAATAAATCCGAATGTATTATTTGTGCCCACAAATATACAAGTGTAAGACATTTACACTTGTAAAAAAATTCAAGTCTTCCAAGCAGGGCCTTAGTCTGTAAAAATGACTGGTTGAGCACCCTTTTTTTGTAGTTTGCAAAATATACCAATTACTAATTACATTGCATGTTGTATGCTTAATCCATATAGCTTTACATCATTCATAGTGAAGGTCCAGGATGGATAAAAGGTGGATGGATGAGCCTAGGTACATGACATGTTTTTACTCTATTAGGTGGTTTCGGTTGTAACTTTTGAGCTAACCTAACATGTTGTATTTGTTTGATATTTAGGCACAAAAAGGTCTATATAGATGGGGTATGCCAATTTATAGACTATGCAATTCTTAATTCAACAGATGGAAATAGAATATTGTGCCCTTGTAGAAAGTGTGTCAACTCTTTGTGGAAAGAACTAAGCGAAGTGCATGTGCACTTAACATGTGAGGGATTTCAAGAAGGTTATACAAGGTGGACTTATCATGGAGAGGTGGGCTCCTCTTTTGAGAGTACAGAGGCTAGGGATAGTTTGGATGAAGATGACATTTCTAATTTGCTCGAGGACCTAGCAGGTGGTTTAGATGACGTAGGGGATTTTGAGGTCGATGGAGGTTTAGAGCAGTCCAATGAAGAATTAGAAGCTCTTAAAAAACTAGTAGATGATAACAGCATAGAGCTATACCCAGGCTATAAGAATTTCTCTAAGTTGCGTTTCCTAGTTAGACTTCTTCACCTTAAATTACTTGGAGGATGGACCGATAAAAGTTTTGATCGGTTATTAGATCTACTTAAAGAAGTTTTCCCTGATGAGTCGTCATTGCCAACAAATTTCAATGAAGCTAAGAAAATAGTTAAATGCCTAGGGCTTGGGTATGTGAAAATTCATGCATGTGAAAATGACTGCATTTTCTTTTGGAAGGATAACGCTAATGATGAGTCATGTCCAACATGTGGAAAGTCAAGATGGAAGTCAGAAAGGACGTCTGTAGATGGGAAACATTTACATAAAGTTCCGTGCAAAGTTCTTCTCTATTTTTCAATGAAAAGAAGGTTTCAAAGGCTTTTTACATCCTACAAAACTGCCGAGGACATGAGATGGCACGATGAAGAGCGCAAAAAAGATGGTTTACTTAGGCATCCTGCTGATTCTCCTCTTTGGAAGGATTTTGACCTTAAACATCCTGAGTTTGCTTCAGATAGCCGAAACATTAGACTTGGGTTGGCTACGGATGGTTTTAACCCCTTCACGTCCATGAATGTCAGCTATAGCATTTGGCCTGTTATTTTGATTCCATATAACTTTCCACCTTGGGTGTGTATGAAGCAAACAAATTTCATTCTATCATTGTTAATTCCTGGCCGAAAAGCTCCTGGTAGTGATTTTGATGTCTATCTTCAGCCACTAATTGATGATATGGTAGATATGTTTGTGAGTGGTGTGAGAACATATGATGCATCGAAACGTGAGTACTTCCAACTACGTGCTGCCATATTACGGACCATTTCTGATTACCCAGGTCTAGGCTATGTCGTTGGATGCACTACGTCCGGTGAAGTAGCATGCATTGCATGCCACTCATATACATCTTCTCTACAATTAAAAAAAGGTAGAAAGACATGCTATATGGGACATCGGAGGTTCTTGGATATAGACCATGATTTTAGGTATGATGCTGATTTATTTGATGGTAAAATTGAGCTTGGGTCAGCGCCTAGGTCACTTTCAGGGGAGGAGATTTTGTCGCAGACAGAAAATATGCGTACAAAGTTTGGGAAAACAGCCAAAAAGCCGAAATGCAAGAAGGGTGAGCCTCTGATCATTTGGAAAAGGAGGTCTATTTTTTTTAAGCTGCCATATTGGAAGGACTTATTGTTGTGGCATAATCTAGATCCAATGCATATAGAGAAGAATGTATGTGATAACATAACTAACGCACTTTTGGGAATTGATGGGAAGTCCAAGGATAACTTGAATGCTCGTTTGGACCTTCAGTCTCTAGACATTAGAAGAGATCTCCATCCTGTTGAAGCAATAGATAATTCATGAGATGAACTTTTCTTACCTCCAGCGCCCTACACCATGGACACATCCGAGAAGAAGTTATTTTGTGAAGTACTCACAGAAGTCAAGTTCCCTGATGGTTATGCATCTGATATACACCATAATGTGCATGTTAATGAGAAAAAGATAGTTGGGCTAAATAGCCATGGAAACCATATTTTTATACAAGATTTACTTCCACTTTGTGTGAGAAGGATACTGCCGGACAAAGTTAGTGCAGCGCTGATTTGTGTAAGCAATTTTTTCAAGAAAATATATTCACCAGTAATTTGTCCAAGTGCTATGCATACACTAGATTTACATGGTGAGACTAGATTTACTCATCAACTACGAAATGAGGTTGTTCATATGGATATCAGTAGCACCACTACTTTCTTCTACAACAATATTGGTTGAGGATTGGTTGGGAAGCGCATCGTGACATTAGACCGCAAATCTTGGGTCCAAGCACATAGATATGTCCTGTTCAACTATGACCACATAGAACCGTACCTAAGGTAAGCTATGTAATTTATTTTCACACTGTATAATTTTAATATAATTTAGTATTAATGCGACCATTATTTGCAGCAAGCATCTTGAGTATCTTTCATCGGTTGGTCATAATGAACTAGACATCAATGTTTTGCACCATGACACCTTCCATGAGTGGTTCACATCGAATGTAATTAAGTAGTCATATGACTTGGCCCAACTTTTGATTACACATTGAATATGAATTTATTTTAACAAAGATATTAAATTTTTATAGGTGGAAACAATTGGTGAGGAAGTATCAGAAGAGATAAAAATTTTAGCTAACGAGCCGAACATAGTTGCACGGACATATGATGGCTATGCTATAATTGGGAAAAAAATTCCATACAGAAGCCTATGATGAGGGTACGCCAGTTCAATGTAGTGGGGTAGCTCTTATTGCAAAGACAACAAGTTTTGAAGGAAGAAACAATGATAAGGCTGTAATACGAGACAAGACATATTATGGTGTTATAAAAGAAATTCTTGAGCTAGACTATCAACATCAAGGAAGTGTAGTATTGCTCAAATGTGACTGGGTAGACAACCGCATAGAAAACCATTGGGTGAAAACTGATAAATTCAGTGTTACCACCGTTAATTTCAAGCATTTGTTCAATACCGGCAAAAATGCATCAGATGAGCCTTTTATTTTAGCTTCACAAGCAACTCAAGTTTATTATGTGAAAGATCCCATTGATACCGAGTGGTTTGCTGTTGTTCAGTCAAAACGACGTGACATCTATGACATGCATGATGTAGAAGTTGGCAATTACTTGCCAGACTTGCATACAAAAGCACAAGCGATTGTTTCCATGGGTGGTATTGATTGTGTTAGAGCTGATATAGATGGAATAATGGTTAGGAGAGATGCAAAAAAACCTACAAAGTAAGGCTTGTCTACATGTATTTATATAGAACTACATAATGTTTAGTACTAATTTTTGTAACTCTTTTTAACATGCTTTAGGAGGAACAATGTTAAACACAAGAGGAAAGGCCAATGAAGGACATGGCAACGCATATGACCTTCAAAGAGATGCAAACATTGCAAAAAACATGGAGGTCATGCGATCTCTTAATATTCCTTCATTGAAAACTGCTATAGGGTCAGAAGCAAACACATCGCATCGTTCTAAGGCAGCAAAGGTTGTCTTCTTAATCATCTCTTTACGTGCCATTTTTTTGGCAGTTTAACAAATTTCTCAATGTGCCATTTTCTTGTAGACAACTCCATGCACAAACGATGCCGCATATGAAGGTCCTATTTTGCGATCAAGGGGGAGAGAAAGTCATGATAATCAAGAGGATGCTGGTAGCGAAGACGTTGTATGTGCAGATGACGAGCAACCAAATGGCATATGTGAAGATGACGAGTAACCAAACGTGCCTTTTGTTTGGCATGTTACAGGTTGTCTCTTGTCATACTCAGGTGACGGGCAGCCGCAAAAAAGGAAAGGGAGGGGCATAACCTTGAAGCAGAACATATATTCAAGTGCAGGTGGACCGAAAAGGAAAATAGACCTCAATGAATATGGGCAACCTGTTGGTACATACAGTAAAGAATTTGGCAATTTCATTGGAACAATGGTGAGAAAGCTTATTCCTATTGCCTATGATGACTGGAAACTAGTAAATCCTAACAAGAAGTTTGAAGTTTGGACTAAAACTAACGTATTATATATATTTGACCATCCAAGCAACTGAGATTTTTTGTTGGGTTTGGCTAATAACTGAAAAATTGTTCTCTTGTTTAAGGTTACAACATAGTTGCTTAGATTTTACAAAGAGTTTGTATCTACTTTGTTTAAGGTTACAACTACTAACGCTGTGGATTGATTTGATTTGTGTTTTGTGTTTGAAACTGTGCAGAACCCACTTATATACATGTATTTTTAGTTTACCTAAACTCTTGCCATAACTATTTTTAGTTTACCCCATTTGTGATATGTTTGCTATTTGCTCGGTATCAATTGTGATGCACTTGATAGCAACTGTGATTGTCACTTCTGTCTTGATGACTGCTTGAGGTGATATTTCAAAGTAGCTAGCACTTGTGATGATAATTGTGCTGCTGCTCTGAAATTATAAGAGATGTGATTGGCAAGGTCTCTAGTGATAGTCAGTTTAGGAACCTGGTTTCATGAGCATGTATATAAGTGGGTTCTGTCATACTAGTTCTGTTGATTGAGAGTTATTCCATAATTATCAATGTGTTGATATATTCTGATCCGCAACAACTTTTTGATTCACTCAACTTAATCTATGATTACGCATATATACATGTATACGAAATTTGATTTGTGTTTTGTGTTTGAAACTGTGCATTTTTTTTGCGTGTTTAATTTGACCTTAACTCATGTTATCTGAAAATGTTGTTGTGCATAATTTCAACTATTAGTAGAATTGGATGCTTCCTGTGATGTGTGTTGTGCCCACACCTTGCACAATAAGCTTGAATAATAGTTTGTGGTGCATTCCCTTTCTTTCCTTCAAATTCTAGCTAAGCTTTTCTTTATATACCGTTTACTCATTATTGTCTCTCTGATAAGCCCTTCCCTTTAACAAATCTGAATTAGTTTGACTGAGAGGACAAAAGCTCTGCCAATCAAATAAAAGGGTGTTAAAAGTCCAAATCAAGGCCTAGTAATCATATATTTTCCATGTTAACCATAGTGGTTTCTTTTTTGTATGTTTACCAGCACTTTCTGTTTGTATGTTTAGCACCTACTGCTTATGACTTCTTATGTTCATACAGACTTTTTTTTAGGTGGATGATGCTGCTTTTGATTATGTCATAGCATCAGCTGCAAAGAAATGGAAGGAATTTAAAGCAGACCTAAAGAGCAAGTACTTCGATGACACATTGAGTGATGAGGAACTTATGGCAAAAAGGGATGATAGAGTAAAAGAAAGTGATTAGAAGTGGCTTATTGACTACTGGAGGTCTCCGGAATCTGAAGTAAGGCATATTTTTCATTCTATTCCTTCCATATGGATTGCTACACTTAAAGGTACTCATTTTATTTATGTTGCGGGCTCGAACCATGAGAGCTAAAGAGAGCCGCTCAAGGTGTCCTTGGTACATACTTTACAAACAAGAGTTACGCTCGTGTTGGGCACTGGCCGTAATTTGATCGATCAAAAACTAAAATTTCCTTGCTGAAAATTCTAACATGATGTAACATACTACATTGCTTGTAGGGTGAGAAACAGGGATACCCAGCTAGGAGAGATGAAATCTTTATTGAAACACATGTACATCAAACAAAAAATAGAGAACCTCTACCTGGAGCAAATTCAGTAATTGTGAGTTTTTTTTGCAAAATTTGCATATGCATTGTTAGTTGCATGAAGATAATTATGTACTCGTTTTTTGTAGAACAAACTTAAAGAAGTAGCTGGAAACAACCCAGAATTGAAAGAAAAGAGTATTCAAGATGGTGATTTATATGCACATGTTTGTGGAGAGAAGGAGCCAAGATGACTTGTTCGTGTTTTAGGCTTAGGACCAACTCCAGCAGAAGTGGGTACTCCTGGAACACAAAGAAAAATATCCACCAAACTTCAATTGGCAGTGCAAGCTCAACGACAATCTGGTGAAGAGATCATAGCTTTGAGACAAGAACTGAGTCAAATGAAAGAAGAAATGAAAGACGAAATGTACAAACAATTCCAAAAATTCATGGAAGTTTTTCAAGATATGCAAAATGTGGAAAGGACATCGCACCATGGCTCTAATTCTGGACACTTGGTAAAAATTTGCATACCTCTTCATTGGAAGATATTAGATTAAACACTTTTTTTCCATTGACTAACTCTACTAACATTTTTTTCTTTGCTTTAGAACTCAAGGACCCGTGAATCACCTATTGATAAGGAGCCAAATGATTACTGCGGAGTGGGTGAGTTTGCATACAGACAAAATGTGGAAGAAGAGGGCATGTCTCTTCTTCATAGGCAAGTTGTGAACACAAGGGTACTTCCAATACATTGTGAACCATTTCCTAGTGAAGATGATAACCTTGTCATTTCTCATCTTGTCATATAAGTAGTTATATTTTATCTTTCATATTCTTCATATTTTAAAAATGCAATATGTGATGCAGGTGGAAGAAGAGGACATCTCTCCTGTTCATAGGCGAGTTGTGAAGACAAGGGTACCTCCAATACATCGTGAACCATTTCGTAGTAAAGATGATAACCTTGTAATTTCTCATCTTGTCAGAGAAGTAGTTATATTTTATCTTTCATATTCTTCATATTTTAAAAATGCAATATGTGATACAGGTGGAAGAAGAGGACATCTCTCCTGTTCGTAGGCGAGTTGTGAACACAAGTGTAACATCCCAAAATTTGGGTTTTCAAAAATTTATATTTAAATTAGCTTTCCAAAAATTTTACATCAATCTTATTTGATTAAAGAAGCTTTATTTAGAATTTTCTAAATCTAAAACCATTTAATGTGCCTTCTGTTGCATCAAGTAATTTAAAATTTAGTTTTTTTACAGTGTCCTTTGTATCTCAGGGAATTTCCCAAATTATAGATTTGCTAAAAAATTAATTAAAATTATTAATTTAAACATTTGGATGTTAATTGGATTTTTATTGGATTTTTAATTTGAATTATTAATTGTTCGGGCGATTCTATATCCAAATTCCAATTCAAGCCTTTCCATTGAAATTCCATTTGAATTCAAAATTTTGATTTCCCTCGATGTTCTAATTAACCTGGCATCCATATCCTTCCGAAATTGGAGTTCAATCCTTTTCCGTCCGCAAAGTCAAAATTTTAATTTCGGTCCTTATTTGAAATTTTACCCGAGTTCCAAAATATTCCAAAAATCTTAAAATTCATATAATTAGGTTCCAAATATTCTATAATGATTTTGATAATTTTTCTAAGATTTATATAATCTCTCTGATATTTTATCTCTCACGGTCTTTCGTTAAATCCAGTATATTCGTCCCGGAATTGTCTAAATTCCAAAACTCATCAAAATTCAGTGAAACTAATTTTATTGGGTTCCAAATAATCTCTAGTATTTTTAGAAATTTTTTCAAGATTTTTAGATTATTTTTGCTATTTTATTCCTCACGCTTTTATCCCTCCATTTCTTCCGACCAATGAGAACGCGACACGTGTCCTTTACTGTTCATCTTCAACCTCCAGCCGTGCGCACTGTTCACGTTCCAGCCCCATTTGCAGCCCAAACTTCAAATGCTCATAACTTTTGCAATTCTCAACGAAATTGAGTGACGTCAGTTGGAAAACTACCATGTCATCAAGGACTTCAATTCTCCTACAGTTTTCCCCTCTGAAATCAAGTGAAACGTAAACTGCAAGCACTTCTTTGCCGTTTCTTGTTTAGGCCATAACTTTTCCGTTTCTCATCCTCTCAACGTGTGTGACCACCCAAAACGTGCGTTTCAGTCTCCCCAACACGGTGCTCACACTTGACCTCCATTTCCAGAATATTTGCCCTTCCGAAAATCGAAGAAACGATCGCTGGATGTCCTCCGTTGACATCGCCGTGTCATCTTTTGATCCGGTAAGGCAAATGGACTTCCGTTCGCGTCATCATGTGCAAATTAGTGTGTAAATCATAACCCCTCAAGAAAATCCAGGTTTCATCAAGAATTGCTCCGGGAATTTGCGTTTGTTCGTCGTCAAGTCAGGTTCGGTTCGTCGTCGATTCCTCCCAAACCGGTAATCCCCAATCAAATTCCTTTTAGATATAGCCTAGTATGATCTTGCTCTACGCCGTGCTCCCGCTAGTTTTGAGAAATTCCACGTTCTATCGTGTTTTTGGCCGCCATGCCATTCGGGCCATTTTTGGTCGCTCCGTTCATCCATGGCGCCGCTGCCCTAGGCCTCCCCGTGGTCGGCCGTCGTGTCCACGAGCATCCCCTCACCTTGCTGCCCCCATCCCACCCCTTGGCCGCCCCTCCCCGCTACCGGAGCACGCCGCCGCCATGTGCCTCCTGTTCACCGACCAAGCCGCCGCCGTGCCACCTTCATGCGCTATCCCGGCCCCATCCAACCGCCCAGCCCGTCTCCTCACGATGCCGCGCCCCTCCTGCACCTCCTGGCCGACTCCCCATGCCGCTCCTTCGCCGGCGCACCGCGCAGCCACACCGGTTGCCGCCCCGAGCGCCGCCGGCGCCGCTCCCGTCCTCCGTTCGCCGAGCCGTTGCTTGCCTCGGTACCGCATCGTCGTCCTTGTTCCATTTTGTCGCTCCCCATGCGCTGCCATGTCCCCAAGCTCTGGAAATGATGGAGCAAAAAGCTTCTAACAGTGCTCTGTAAAACGAAGCACTGTAGCTACAGTGCGATTTCTTATTTTCGGGATTTTCTTTCTAGTCAAACTTCGTTTAATCCGTTCTCCTCCATCCGAACTCGTAATTGAGTGATTCAAATTTCTAAATTCATCTACATTCATCCTCTATCTGCCAGTATTTTTATTATAATTTTTACTTTCTGTTTATTTTATTTTATTCATTTGTATCTCGACTATTAAATCATTGATCCGTTTTGCGTGTCAACTGCCCCGGCAGTACCCATTCGGCCAGCACAAATTTACCATGTAGTTGCCATGTTGTGACCTCGCTGCCCTATCTATCAGCCGATGGTCGCCACCTTATTATTTCATATGCGTTCCGTCATCGCTTCGCCTTCGCCGTTAACGTTTCGCCGTTAACGTTTCATCGTTAACGTTCCGCTGTTAACGTTTCGTCGTTAACGTTGCGCCGTTAACGCTTTGCTCTCGCTTCGCTGTCATCACATGCGCGCATTCAAGCAAGAGCGTAGCGCGATGTCATTATCCTTTTTATCGTCCTATCGTGATCTAACCCCATTCCTTGTGAATCCGGCTTTATCTTTCTATCATTTGCAAAGCCAGACCAAAACCTAACTTAAGACCAGTTCGATGAACTGAGTTCATCGTGAGCTGCGCAGCCAGTATTACGGTTTCCCTCGTTGTGTCCACCGTAGTAAGATATTTGTGCTCTGTCTTACTACATATCGTTATCGCCCTGTTATCGTCAAGTCTCTTCGTTAATGTATGACTGAACCCCAAATCGGATCGCACTGAATGTCGATTCCATCCGTCCTTGTCTTATCTCTGAAAATCTAATATGCCATTAACCCAGAATTCATTCGTGGACTTGGTCGCTAGACCATTGACCATGTGTCATATCTTTGAGCCATATCTAATCTATCAGCTTATCTTTCTTTTGTTTACTGTGTATCTGTTCAGTTAACAAAAGTCAACTTTTGCATCAGCTTAGTTCATCGTGAACTAACAAATCTTCATGGACCCGGTCTATGGATCGAGAGCCATATGTCATTGTCTGCCTAATCAAGATAGCAACTTCAAAGGAAATATTCTTCGGAATACTATTCCTTCTTTCCCAGTTATTAATCTTTCTCTTCGGTGTATTTTCCGAAAGCCGTTCTATTTTGTCTAATCATCGACCTAATCCATTTAAATTTCTAATTTCATCTGAGCCATTGTGCCCAATGCTATTCGTTCTTAATTTGGAGTTTACTTGATTTGCTTTTTGAGTTTTATTGTATTTGTGCTTGTTTATCGTTAGACGCATTGCTGGAAGTCACTCGAAGGAGCTGAGAAGCAAGGAAGTGGAGATTGAAGATCGAGGATCAAGGATCGAAGATAAAGAGTAAAGATCAATAAAGATAGCAAGGGTCAGGCAAGTCGTGCTTTGATCATATTGCTCCCAGTTTTACAAATTTACTTTGATTCAAATTATTGCATGCTAGTTCAAAAATTAAAATAATTTAAATTAATTTGGGATTAGTTATACAATCCAATTGCTAATATCACCTTGCCATGATTAATTGTATGCCATAATTCATTTGTCACCCTAAGATGGTTGATTATTAGTTGGTTGTTTTTACTTGCCAACGTGGGTTGGTTAGACCGTGTACAATTGCTTAGCCATGCCACGCAAGTCATGTCTTTTGAAAATAAAAGAATAATACTGATTAATGGATTATGAATTGTGTTTGTGAAATGGTGTGACGTGTTGCCACACCATGATGTTGATATGTGGAACCAGCTTGGTTCTACATGGATGTTGAGTTCTTGTTGGCATTGTGTTGCGCAATAATCAACTGGGGTGATAAAGGATTTAGACTGGGGCAAGTGGCAAGTGGCTTTATGCCAGGTGGGCCATCGTGGCATTTGGGTGGGTTGAGTGTTGTGAGGGCTGTGTGCCAATTTTGAGAGAAGGATGTCTTGCCCTGGTCAGTTAAGGACTTCACCTTGCAAGCCTTTGACCTGAGTCACTCGTACAACCACATGTCTGAATGGGAAGACCTAGTTTAGTAGGATTCTGATATCTCACCTTTGATACCTCCGGGTGGCAGTCATCCAAGGGGGTGACTGTATGGGGAGCGTGCCTGTGCGGTTTGGTACCCATCCAACGGTGTTTGTCGGTCCTATACTTCGGCTCAGTGTGAGGGAAGTGATAGTGAAGGCAACCCGGAGAGGTTCCTAGGTTGAGCTAGAAGTTTTTGAAAGGCTTTGTTATGATCACTCATTCGCATACTCTTGTATGGCGATTCACGGCTGACGTGATGAGTTGATTGTATCTTGTGGGTAAAGTGTACAACCTCTGCAGAGTGTAAAAAACTATTCGAATAGCCGAGTCCGCGGTATTGGACATTGCTCGGGGATTACAGTCAAGGGGTAGAGTTTTGAAAATAAAATGAGGATGGGAATGTGAACAATGTGATATGGTAATTGGTTAAGGATGAGAAATGTTTTACTTGAGAATGATTACGAAAGTTATTATGGGTATTACTTGTTTTACTGCTTTTCAATCTATTTATGATATTCATTTGTAAATGCTGTTTTATGCAAAATAGCCAATTCAGCCATTCAATTGGAATAAGCCGTGCATATAGTTATTTAGACTTGCATTCTATGCACGAATTGTTGAGTACGGTTGTGTACTCACCCTTGCTTTAACAAAACATCACCAGTTGAGAAGTCTCTGTCTTCGAAGGAGGAGAAGTTCTGCAAGAAGGCGAATATCTAGGAGTTGAACCTTGTCAAATGCCTGTGGTATTTTGATGGGATTCACCAACGTTCTTCGTTCCGCTGTTGTTCGTTTTACTCTGAATTGAAGCCATCTAGGCTTCACAATTGTAAGTTGACCTTAAGGTTGTTCAACATGTTATATTAAAAGATGAATTCTTTATTTATTATTCCGTTGTGTATGATTGTGATATTCATCTTTGTTAACTGTGGGCACTAGCGACTGATCCTGGGACTAGTGCTGAAAACACAGAGGGTTTCCGGATTGCGAATTCGGGTCCCGACAACAAGGATACCTCCAATACATCGTGAACCATTTCCTAGTGAAGATGATTACCTTGTAATTTCTCATCTTGTTATATAAGTAGTTATATTTCATCTTTCATATTCTTCACATTTTAAAAATGCAATATGTGATGTAGGTTCAGAATGAGGTAATACTATATGCTATGGTCAGATCAGACACTCCCGTGGGTAAGGCAACTATTCTATCAACTAACCCAAACACCAAGGTAGGAGGTGTTTGTCTTGGAAGAGAGTTTTATGAAGTTCGTGCGGATACGGTTTTCAAAAAAGATGTTGATCTACCACGACCACATGGTGATTTGACAACTATGGCACATGCTCACAAGAAGCGTATTGCCTGGCCATGCAATAAAGTAATAATCAAGACTATGCAGTGTTTATGCTAATATTTAATACATAACAAGCTACTAACTTATAAATTTTTATGTAGATGAATCCTACCAAGAAGCCATCTTGCTCCCATACAGCAAGTACCCACTAGCTAGTAATCATTTGTCACTTTAGTATAATTATCAGTTGTTTTCCTGCTTCGATTTGGTATCTGCACCCTCATCTACACATGAGGAATTCCTCTCATTCTCGTATCTGCACCCTCGATTTGGTAACTGTTGCTATTTTGCTTGTCTTGGTCACAAAGGTTGAACAAATTATACGCACCGGAGAGGGCAACTTGGTATAGTATATATTCTACCATCGTATACTTTTTTCATCTAGCAATGTCAGTGTTGAGGCATCTTGCTGTGACAGGCTTCTCTTGCAGTGCTATATTTAGCTCCCTATTGCGAACCATCTCACGTTGTGATTCCAATCCGATGGTCTTCGACCTTCTTGTCAATGCATATCTGAAGGAAAGAAAAGTTGTTGATGCAAGTGTGGCAATTTTCTTTATGGATGACTGTGGTTTTAAGGCTTCAGCTCATGCTTGCAATATTGTTCTTAATGCTCTCGTGGAAGTAGGGGAGCCAAAAGATGTTTGGTTCTTCTTAAGAGAAAGCTTGGCCCGAAAGTTTCCTTTGGATGTCACCACTTGCAATATTGTGCTGAATTTTCTGTGTGCTCAGGGTAACCTTAGAAAGGCTAATCTTATGCTGCAGAAGATGAAGAGTCATTGCTTACCAAATGTTGTTTCTTATAATACAATATTGTATTGGTATGTTAAGAAGGGAAGGTTCAAGGCTTCCTTGAATGTCCTAGAAGATATGGAGAAGAATGGTATAAAGGCAGATGTGTATACTTATAACATCATGATAGATAAGTTATGTAAAATGGAAAGGAGTGCACGTGCTTACCTTTTGCTCAAAGGAATGACAAAGTAAAGTCATCTGAGTTTAGCAACATAAATAGCCTGACAAAGTAAAATCATCTGAGTCCTTGATGACTAGCATCACCTCAACAGAGGTTTTATATTATACAAATTTCTGATCGACATTTTCATGTTTTGCCAGTTTGTAAAGGCAAACCATGATTTCAGATTTTTCCTCAGATCACATCTACAGATCACACAATTGTTTTTACATATGCAAGCTTATTTCACTTTGCAGACCAATTAAGATCGATCTTGATTTCTGAAATATCAATAATTTTATTGTTGTAGTATTGATCTATATATCTTTTGATGCCAATAAATGTTCTTTCTGCAGGTAAAAAAGGAAGGGTGTAGCTCAACGATTCTTACACCTCCAGTTCATGCCTCATCGACACTGTCTCTTGATAATGTGAGTTTAATCTCTCCACTTTCTGACAAGATTTCGGATAATGCAATTACAATCTCTCTTAGACCATTCTCATTAGACAAAACTTTTTCAACTAAAGTGGAAAACTGCTCTATTTTCTGAGAGCTTGCGTTATGGTAGGAATTTCTTCCTTGGAGCTCAGATGCTTGTCTTATAAGTGACTTAACAAACTCATGCACCCTTGAAATTGCCTTTCTTAATTAGACCATGATCCATAGAACCCAAGTTCTTGGCCTGCATCGTTGAAGATCCATCATCAGCAATTGCAAACGTGTGGTCATGATGATTCCTATCTGCATTCACTAATTCCGCCTCTTCTTCAATATCCCTTAGGATATTTCTAATACCATCTAGTACCTTGCCAACATTGTTCTCTGGTGATTGAAAGCGCAGCAAAAAGAAATTCTTGAGTGTAGTTTTGAAAGCGGGAGTTTTCAGCGGATGCTCACTACTAGATGGAGTACAGTAACGCAAAGTCGGCCATGAACCTTTATTATTGTCACTTTTAGTGACGGTGAGAGTCACCTCAACTTTATCAACCTTCTTCTTGTCAACAATGTTGCCACATCCTTTTGCTTCGAAGATAAACATGCCAATCTCTCCATTTCTAGGAAGTCATCCATGAGTCCCATCGATTGGAGTTTTTGTCAAACTTCCCTTACAAGACGAGAGATCACAACATCAAAGTTACAAATTTACAATACACACACTAATTGAGTGTCTTTGATTTAGTTTCCCGTTTAAAACCGAAAGCTAGTGCTTAGATGGCTCGGTTCGATTTTCATTTTTGTGTTGTTATGGCACTCCTTTGGATTTTGTTTTATCTATATTTACTCAATCGTTCATAGCTTTGTTGTCAATAGCATAATCTCACTATTTGTTGCCTTCACTACATTGAACTGAGTCCACATAAACTCAATATTTCTTGATAAAGGAACCTAATCTTTTAATGTTATATTTAACTATATTTAGAACAAGGCCAAAGCTCTCAAAAGTTCTCTGAGCAAGACTATGAAATGGAAAGGCATAGACTCCATCTAGACCGATCAAAGCTTCGATCAGGGTAGGGTACACACAATTCAAAAGGCTATATTACTCTGATTATGGGATTCCTGACTTGCTACTAGTTTGGAAGTGGTTACAGGTCTGAGCGAATCCGAACATACGACTTTTCATTTGTTTCCTAAGTTCTAATTTTGTGGATTCTTGGAGCATCAACCACATCATAAATAAAGAGAAGGAACCATATAGAACACTGAATCAACGAAGACAAGAACTTCCGGATTTGCATGCACACTACTTTTCCAGCTTTTGAATTTCAAGTTTTCCTGACCCTATCTAGCCTTGGAGCTTTAAGCTTTAGCAATAGCGGTCTTGACATATTTATCTCCATAATTTTGTCGGACCCCAAGGTGTTTATGGGTGCTCGGTTCGAAGTGAATGCCACTTCAAAGTGTTAATCAAGTTAAGCTCGGATGTATAAAACAATTTTGACAGATCTACATGGTAATACCTCATGCATGATGGTTTGGTTTACAACATTCCTCGCGATGGTGCGGTAAACCCAAATTCTCGTAAGGTCAAATCTTGTACCAATCAAAATCAAGACTAAGTTCACCTAGCGTTGGATCGAAAACGGAATTTTCAATTGTACAAAGGCAAAAATATAGAGAACAAGATACAAAACTAAAACGGGATTTAGGACAACCACATCACTTTGCAGACCAATTAAGATCGATCTTGATTTTTGAAATATCAATAATTTTATTATTGCAGTATTGATCTATATATCTTTTGATGCCAATAAATGTTCTTTCTGCAGGTAAAAAAAGAAGGGCGTAGCTCAACGATTCTTGCACCTCCAGTTCATGCGTGGAGACTCCATACCTCTCTTTTGGTGTTATATATATGCTTGTACAAACTATTATCTTTTGGGGATCAGCTATATATTGGTGTTATTGTAATATACTTTTGGTGTTAAATGTAATTGTTAATTGTCTAAGTTGGATGATATGCTATCTTTTGGACAAATTTGATTATTAGTAGAGCAAGTTGTTACTTTGAATGCTTGAATTATCCTATCATGTTTTATTGATGCTTGAATTATATCATGTCATGTCTCATCTAGTTGGATGAATTGTCTTTGTAATTTTTTAAGCTATCGATTATAGCAACGAATCGTTGGCAATACTAGACATTACCGACACATTGTAAGTCGGGAAACACAAGTGCGTCGGCAAAAAATGAAATCGGATGGCAAAGCGAAGTTCGTCGGTAAAAATATGTCAGTCGGCAAAATTTCCTCATTGCCGACACACTGTCCGTCGGTAATACAAGATCCGTCGGTAATACTTTTTACCGACGGACTGTTTGTCGCTATATAGGGTCCATTCCAACGCACAGTTAGACGCAAATAATGTGTCATGGTATAGTGGATATGAACTTGTGTGTCATGTGAGGTCACACAATGAGATTGAGTTGTAGTGGTGAGGGATGTCACGCAACGATGTTGAATTATTGATGCCACATGGTGCTTGGTAATCAACTGGGGTGGTAATCACTTAGATTGAGACAAGTGGCAAGGGCAAGTATGCCAAGGTGGGCCCGATAGGCAGAGGGTATGTGGAAGTCTTACTTCGATCATCTTAAGGAGTTAACAAATAAGCATGCAAGCCTTTGACCTAAGTCAATAATGCAGCCACATGTCTGGTATGGAACAGCCTAGCTGATTAATTTGCAATGTCTTAGCTTGATACTATTAATGGTGTGTGAGCCTCGAGTTATGGATCAACTAACATGGCACAAGAGGGTGGCCTTGGATGTGGTAACCAGTCCCACCAGTGTTGAAACCTTAATGAGTAGTATCGGGTTAAGGTAGTGCATTGTAAAGGCTTTATTATAATCACTCGCATGTGTGGTTATTGATTGTATCATATGTGGGTAAAATGCATAACCTTTGCAGAGTGTAGATCTATTTGGATAACCGTACTCACGGTATTCAGCATAGCTTGGGAATTACAGTCGAGGGTTAGTTTAATTAAAATAGAAACTTGGTTGGGATGGCACGATGCCATTGGAAGGTTGGAAACTTAACTTAGGATTGAAAACTTGGTTTAATTAAGGAATGCTGAAATTATTACTTATTGTTATTGGTTTTACTGTCTTTACAATCTATTATCATATTTGTTCATAAATGCTGCTTTATTGCGAAATAGCCATGTTAGCATTTTCCTTTGGAACAAGCCTTGCATATAGTTATATAGAATTGCATTCTGTGCACAACTTGTTGAGTGCTTTCAAGTACTCACCCTTGCCAACAAACACAATCACCAATTGAGGAGTCTACGCCTTTGTTGGAGGAGGAGTTCTAGGAGGACATGAGTCCTTAGGGTCTGAGCCTTGTTAGTTGCCTGTGGTGAACTGATGAGTCATCTATGTCTTCTATTTTCCGCTGCATATGTCTTAAGTTTTATTTCAAGTTTAGCCCTACATGACTTAATAATGTAAGATAGTCATAAGATCATATACTTAGTTATATCAATAAATAAAGTCTTATTATTATCATTGTGTATGATGTGATATTTACCAAAGTTAAGCTGTGTGCACTAGCGTTGATCCTAGGACTAGTGAGGTAAATACGGTGGGTCTGAATTGGTGAATTTTGGTCCCAACAAGACTCGAAGCGAACTAGAAGAGGCCAACGCCAAAAGGATGAGGGCGACAAGAGAGCACCCTTACCCTGAGAACTTGTTCCAAGTAGACTCTGACCTCAAGCAACATTTGCTAGGAACTCTATCCCATTCATAAGCAACTTAACTCCCAAACACCTAAGGCTAGACCGAAGTTCAAATCCTGGGGCTTGCACTAAAAGCACACATTTAAGGTTCTTAATATCAAACCCATTCTTCATTGTAAAACTCCGAGAAACAAACAAATGCAAAGCTCCAAAATCAAATAGAACTGTAGCAGGTACTGAGTTAACCAAAAATTTACCCAGTACGATGTCCGATGCCTCTTGTGCTTCATCTACAGTGATATGGTTGATTCTACCATGCACTGTTGTCTGAAGTGTTGCTCCTGCTTACACTGGTACGTGGTTTCCTCCTATCACAGGTGCCTTGGCTGGAGTAGTGCCCAAGTTGAAGCGAACTGGCGTAACTCCTCCTTTCTTCGGACACTTGTTAGCAAAATGTCCTGGCTCATTGCAAGAGTAGCATTACTTGATATCAGACTGTTGACTCCCGGCTGGTGCGTTACCCCCTTGTATTGGTGTTTGAAAATTCTGATTAGTAGGGCGAGGTGCCGGGGTTGATGCCTTTCTTGACAACTACGGCTTAATCCTAGCAAACTGTTGGGGAGACATCCTCAATCTAAACAGATTTGGCCGCCCTGCTTGACTAGCCATACTGCGCTTGTAGTCTTCACCTAGCTCTTTGCACTTATCCTCCAAGATCAGAGCCTTATTGACGAATTCTTAAAAGTCAGGGAAATTGTGGGTGATCAATCCCACTTGCAGTCCAGAGTTTAGCCCTTTCAGAAAGCAAGATAGCCTGGCCTTATCTGTAGCCACATCCTTAGGAGCATAGAGTGCTAATTGAGTAAATTTGTTTAGGTAATTCTACACTGACTGATCTCCTTACTTTAGAGCCCTGAACTCTTCCTTTTTCAGATCCATCATGCCTTTAGGCACGTGGTATTGGCGAAAGGCAATCGAGAACTCTTCCCAGGTGATCTCCTGCTAGGCTTCATGCGTGGCACAATAGTTCTCCCACCACTCTGCTGCAGTTCCTTCTAGTTGATGAGAGGCAACAGTACCTTCTCATTGCCCTCACACTGAGTGATGTGTAGCTTCCTCTCAATAGTTCTCAGCCAATCATCAGCTTCCAAATGATTGACCTGAAAATGTCGATAGGTGGGTTCTCATGAAGTCTGATAACTTGGAATAGGGACGCGACCCATTGCTACCATGCTGAAAATTGTTGTTCATTGCAGCTTGACTTGTCACACTCTACATCTGTTGCATCATGGCCTGCATGAGTTGAGTCTGCGCTGCAAGGAAAGCTCCCAAGTTCTGCATGTCCACTAGTGGTGCTGGCTACAGTGGAACTCCCTCATTGAAGTTGTTACTTGGGCACAAACCACTTCGTGAAGCTCCGTTGTTTCCATAGGTGTTCACCATCTGTTGATTGCTTCTTAGGTTAGGAAAGGTAGATTAGCATAGATAAGATACAAGAATTTCTAAGGCGGGGGGAACAGGTTAAATCCAAACTTAAACAACTTTATTAATTAATTTGGTATGGTTGCTTACAAAAACATAAGGGCTATGCAAGACATACTGCACACCTAGCAAACAACAAGAAACAAACTAAGCACACAACCTTAATGACTATTACAAATGGTAAGACTATCTTATTGACGCGACTCAACACTTGAGTCTCAACCTATCACTAAGACTCTCACTCATCTAGCCACCCTAGCTAAGGCTGACCCGGTGCATACACCGGTGGGTGGGCTGGCATGGGTGAAACTGATCCTGATGCCCTGCACCTGGATGCTCCATCACCACATGCACCTCCTGCTCTTCTGGCTCGAACTTGACCTCCTCTGGGTCTTCCTCTTCCTCCTCAACGTCTGGCAGTGTTGGTGCAGCCTGGCCACCCTCCTGCAGTGCCTCCTCTAGCTCCATAATCTTCTCAGTGAAGGCCACGCGGGTGTCCTGCAACTCCTTCTCTGTGACTCTAAGGGTCTCGTACACCATCTTCAGCTCTTCTGCTGTATCCCTCGTGTGGGCGTCTTGTGCTGCTGGCAACTGTGCCAGGTGTACAACTATGGCATTCTCCTCTTCCTCGATCCTCTATCGCCACGATGCTTGTCCCAAAGGGTGAAGTCTGAACACAGTGTCGTCGAGCTCGCGGGAGTAGTCGTGGCAGATCCTCCTCAGGGCAAGTCGAGAAGAGAAGCCTCCTAGATACCGATCTCAAAGGTAGTTCTCCTCATGGTGATGTTGATTGGCTGACTTGCTTTTTCATCCTCTCTGGCATAAATCAAGAGCCTGCAGACAACACCTCTTGTAACTCCATTGACGATGCAATTTTTGCCTCGATACGTCGGTCTTGTGAAGCCTCCCAAAACTAGAAGGACCCTCCAAAGATCTGCTACGTAGCCACCCTCACGCTCTCCATAGGTCTGCTGCCTCCTCATTTATTCAAAAGAGAAATAGATAAGTCCACAACTCCCAAATGGCCATGAGAAAATGAAAATTCAGCAAAGGCGAGAAGCGGAGAATAAGAAGAGTTAAGAGTGTTATTTTTAGTCAATTTAGATTTTCTTTAGAAAATAGTTTTGGACACACCTAGGACTAGGGATGAAAACGGATAGTAATTCGGATATCAATTTTTTTGTCTTTGTTCTTCAATGGGAAACAAATATGATATAGAATTTTCTATCCTAATTCATATTCTTGTTTGTGGTGTTGAGCTTATTCAAATTCATAAAAATGAACCTCAAATTCATTATATATTTATTTAAATGATAGAAACAAAATTCGGATATCAATCGGATACGGATTCGGATATTTTTTCACCTTTTATATATGGGAAGCAAATAATGCGTAATTTTTTATCTGATTTTATAATCTTATTTTTTATAATGAGCTTGCTAAAGTGTTAAAAATGAAAACCAAAATCGTTATATATCTATTTAAAAATGTCGAATTTGTTCGAGAAATTGGATATCCGTTTTCACCTAGACACCACCAAGCTAACTAGGGCTAAGTCCTACAGCCAGTATGCTCTGATACCACCTCTGTCAGGACCTGAATTCACCAATTCGAACCTGCTGTGTTTACCGCACTAGTCCCTGGATCAACGCTAATGCACACAGATCAACGTTGGCAAGTATCACATCATATATAGCAATAAGAATAATAAGACTCCATTTATTGATATAACTAATTGTATGATCTTATAACCAACTTATATTATTAAGCCACGCAGGGCTAAACTGAAAATAAAGACTAAGACAAATGCAGCAGAAAAACTAGAAGATGCTGGTGACTCATCAGTTCAGCACAGGCGACTCATAAGGCTTGGGCCTAGTAACTCGTGTCCACCTGGAACTCCTCCAACAAAGGTGATGACTCCTCAACTATCGATTTGTTGGTGATGGCAAGGATGAGTAGAAAAGTACTCAACAAGTTGTACACAGAATGCAACTCTACCATAACTATATGCAAGCTTATTCCAAAGGAATGGCTAACATAGCTTATTTGCAGCAAAGCAGCATTTATGAACAAGTACGATACATAGATTGAAAAGATAGAAAACAAATAACAGTTATAGATAGATTCAATGTTTCTCAAGTAAACCTAGTTTCCAATCCTAAGTCAAGTTTCATCCATCCACATGACAACCTGCCATTCCATCTAGTTACATTTTATTAACTAACCCTTGACTGTGTTTCCCAAGCTATGCTCGGTACCGTGAGCACGGCTATCCGAATAGATTTATACTCTGCAGAGGTTATGCACTTTACCCACATGATACAACCATACACCACACAGGTGAGTGATTATAACAAAGCCTTTATAATGCCACACCTTAACCCAGTACTACCTGCTGAAGTTTCAACACTGAAGGGTTAAACCACCACAACAGGGCCCCCGCTTGTGCCATGTGAGTTCATCCGTGAACCCAAACTCACACCACCACAAGTAGTACTAAAGTTAAGACATTGCAAATTAGTCAGCTAGGCTGCCCTATAACAGACATGTGGTTGCATGATTGACTCAGGTCAAAGGCTCACAAGGTTAAGTCCTTAGGATGATCAAAGCAAGACTTTCACATACCCTCAGCCTACCTTGGCACACTTGCCCCTTGCCACTTACTTCAATCTAAGTGATTACCAACCTAGTTGATTACCAAGCACCACGTGCTATCCACAAGTCAACATCATTGCGTGACCTCTCTCGTCACCACAACTCAACCTCATTGTGTGACCACACATGACACACAAGTTCATAGCATTGTTTCATATTCCATTAGTCAAGATTAATAATCAATGATTAAGTACATGTGATGACATGGCACGGCTAAGCAATCTATTACGATCTAACTATCTCATGTTGATTTTAATATCAATCAACTATAGTGAACCAATCTAGAGTGACAGACAGATCATGGCATACGATTGACAAGGTAGGGTATAGATCAAAAGGTACAATAGCTAATTCCCAATTTAGATTGAAAGGGTTTGTACACATGAAATAATATACAATACTATAAAACAAAATAGTAACTTTATCAACATAGGTTCAACATGATCAAAGCACAACTTGTCTTACCAAAGGTCTTGATCTTGCTCTGGAATCTAGTCTTGAGTTGATAAATCTTCCTCCGATGCGTCGCACAACTCAACATCTACGCGAATCGAGAGAGAAAAGCAAATAAATACCCAAAATAGAAAGCAAATGAACTCCAAAAATCAAAAGAAATTACCATTAGATAAATCTTAATTTTAGACATTTTTAGAAATTTGACTCACCTCAATCAGAGTTCGTATGAGGGAGAACAAGCTCTTAGAAGATTCAAAAATCATAAAAATCTGAATATTGGAAAATCAAATAATAACCGAATTATTTTCATAAAATAAAACTAATTTATTGTGTCATCCTGATGTCATGCGGACATCAGCCCTGACCCAAGCCAACCGAGGTGTGACACGTGTCTCTCGCACTATAAGAAAAGTGATTATCTGTGACGAAAACGTCATGACGTTGTCAACTTTTGTCATGAAAAATCTATTTTCTATGACGACTTGTTTATGTTCGTCATTAATTGTATCAGGCGCCGTCGCCCCCTGTACTTTTGTGACGAAACATAAAATTTCTTCATGAAACTATAATACAAATCGTCATAGAAAATGAATGGTTGTTTGTCTTGGACTAACGTCAAACATATATCTAGAGGATTTATAACTTTTGATCCGTAGATCCGATCGACCTGATTCTTGTTGCGTTAGTTTCGGATTTGAATCTAGTTTATTAAGTTAAAATTTCACGTCAATCCGACGGTTGGATCTTCAGTAATTACAGTTTTAGTGAACGTCTGTTAATCTGTTTGTGTTGAAACCGAGAGCAATATTTCATAATTAATTTAGGGGGTTTTGTGAATCAAGCAAATTTTGATTTTATCTTCCGCTCAATCATTCACCCCCCCAAGACCGAAGCGCCTCTGAATATGAAGAATATGAAAGATGAAATAACTACTTATATGACAAGATGAGAAATTACAAGGTTATCATCTTCACTACGAAATGGTTCACGGTGTATTGGAGGTACCCTTGTGTTCACAACTCGCCTATGAACAGGAGAGATGTCCTCTTCTTCCACCTGCATCACATATTGCATTTTTAAAATATGAAGAATATGAAAGATAAAATATAACTACTTATATGACAAGGTTATCATCTTCACTAGGAAATGGTTCAAGATGTAGTGGAAGTACCCTTGTGTTCACAACTCGCCTATGAAGAGGAGACATGCCCTCTTCTTCCACATTTTGTCTGTATGCAAACTCACCCACTCCGCAGTAATCATTTGGCTCCTTATCAATAGGTGATTCACGGGTCCTTGAGTTCTAAAGCAAAGAAAAAATGTTAGTAGAGTTAGTCAATGGAAAGAAAGTGTTTAATCTAATATCTTCCAATGAAGAGGTATGCAAATTTTTACCAAGTGTCCAGAATTAGAGCCATGGTGCGATGTCCTTTCCACATTTTGCATATCTTGAAAAACTTCTATGAATTTTTGGAATTGTTTGTTCATTTCGTCTTTCATTTCTTTTTTCATTTGACTCATTTCTTGTCTCAAAGCTATAATCTCTTCACCAGATTGTCGTTGAGCTTGCATTGCCAATTGAAGCTTGGTGGATATTTTTCTTTGTGTTCCAGGAGTACCCACTTCTGCTGGAGTTGGTCCTAAGCCTAAAACACGAACACGTCCTCTTGGCTCCTTCTCTCCACAAACATGTGCATATAAATCACCATCTTGAATACTCTTTTCTTTCAATTCTGGGTTGTTTCCAGCTACTTCTTTAAGTTTGTTCTACAAAACAGTGAGTACATAATTATCTTCATGCAACTAACAATGCATATGCAAATTTTGCAAAAAAAACTCACAATTACTGAATCTGCTCCAAGTAGAGGTTCTCTATTTTTAGTTCGATGTACATGTGTTTCAATAAAGATTTCATCTCTCCTAGCTGGGTATCCCTGTTTCTCACCCTACAAGCAATGTAGTATGTTACATCATGTTAGAATTTTCAGCAAGGAAATTTTAGTTTTTGATTCAGTCAAATTACCAGTTCGTGCCCAACACGAGCGTAACTCTTGCTGCCTGCAGTATGTACTAAGTACACCTTGGAGCGGCTCTCTTTAGCTCTCATGGTTCGAGAGCCTGCAACATAAATAAAATGAGTACCTTTAAGTGTAGCAATCCATATGGAAGGAATTGAATGAAAATTATGCCTTACTTCAGATTCTGGAGACCTCCAGTAGTCAATAAGCCACTTCCAATCACTTTCTTTTACTCTATCATCCCTTTTTGCCATAAGTTCCTCATCACTCAATGTGTCATCGAAGTACTTGCTCTTTAGGTCTGCTTTAAATTCCTTCCATTTCTTTGCTGTTGATGCTATGACATAATCAAAAGCAGCAGCATCCACCTCAAAAAAAGTTTGTATGAACATAAGAAGTCATAAGCAGTAGGTGTTTGAAGCATGCTGTAAATGGTATAGAATTATGTCATAAGCAGTACATATTTACATTTCTGAATTTATGGCCAAAGCATGCTGTAAATGGTATAGAATTATGTCATAAAGTTGAACTGGCAGTGGGAAAAAAGGGTTGTATTGCTTGCTGCTAAACATACAAACACACACACACACCTAGAATTGCAATTGGATCTGGGCTGTATTATTCAAGCTTATTGTGTAAGGTGTGGGCACAACACACATCCCATGTTGCACATCATCCCATTCTAACAATGTAAAACATCACAGGAAGCGTCCAATTCTACTAATAGTTGAAGTTTTGCACAACAACATTTTCAGATAACATGAGTTAAGGTGTTTGCAGATAGAGTACAACATAATACCTTCACATAGGTGTTGACTGAAAAACTAAGTTCAGAAGGAATTATAATACCTTAGTCTCCAGTCATCATAGGCAATAGGAATAAGCTTTCTCACCATTGTTCCAATGAAATTGCCAAATTCTTTACTGTATATACCAATAGGTTGCCTATATTCATTGAGGTCTATTTTCCTTTTCGGTCCTCTTGCGCTTGAATATATGTTCTGCTTCAAGGTTATGCCCCTCCCTTTCCTTTTGTTCGGCTGCCCGTCACCTGAGTATGACAAGAGACAACCTGTAATACCATAATATGGCAGTTTGTAGGTGAATACACACACCAAACAAAAGGCACATTTGGTTACTCGTCATCTTCACATACCTTCCATGCCATTTGGTTGCTCGTCATCTTCACATAAAACATCTTCGCTACCAGCATCCTCTTGATTATCATGACTTTCTCTCCCTCTTGATCGCAAAATAGGACCTTCATATGCGGCATCGTATGTGCATGGAGTTGTCTACAAGAAAATGGCACATTGAGAAATTTGTTAAACTGCCAAAAAAAGGTACATAAAGAGATGATTAAGAAGACAACCTTTGCTGCCTTCTTAGAACGATGCGATGTGTTTGCTTCGGACCCTATAGCAGCTTTCAATGAAGGAATATTAAGAGATCGCATGACCTCCATGTTTTTTGCAATGTTTGCATCTCTTTGAAGGTCATATGCGTTGCCATGTCCTTCATTGGACTTTCCTCTTGCGTTTAACATTGTTCCTCCTGAAGCAAGTTAAAAAGAGTTACAAAAATTAGTACTAAACATTATGTAGTTCTATATAAATACATGTAGACAAGCCTTACTTTGTAGGTTTTTTTGCATCTCTCCTAACCATTATTCCATCTATATCAGCTCTAACACAATCAATACCACCCATGGAAACAATCGCTTGTGCTTTTGTATGCAAGTCTGGCAAGTAATTGCCAACTTCTACATCATGCATGTCATAAATGTCACGTTGTTTTGACTGAACAACAGCAAACCACTCGGTATCAATGGGATCTTTCACATAATAAACTTGAGTTGCTTGTGAAGCTAAAATAAAAGGCTCATCTGATACATTTTTGCCGGTATTGAACAAATGCTTGAAATTAACGGTGGTAACACCAAATTTATCAGTTTTCACCCAATGGTTTTCTATGCGGTTGTCTACCCAGTCACATTTGAGCAATACTACACTTCCTTGATGTTGATAGTCTAGCTCAAGAATTTCTTTAATAACACCATAATATGTCTTGTCTCGTATTACAGCCTTATCACTGTTTCTTCCTTCAAAACTTGTTGTCTTTGCAATAAGAGCTACCCCACCACATTGAACCGGCCTACCCTCATCATAGACTTCTGTATGGAATTTTTTTCCCATTTATAGCATAGCTATCATATGTCCGTGCAACTATGTTCGGCTCGTTAGCTAAAATTTTTATCTCTTCTGATACTTCCTCACCAATTGTTTCCACCTATAAAAAATTAATATCTTTGTTAAAATAAATTCATATTCAATGTGTAATCAAAAGTTGGGCCAAGTCATATGACTACTTACATTCGATGTGAACCACTCATGGAAGGTCTCATGGTGCAAAAGATTGATGTCTAGTTCATTATGACCAACCGATGAAAGATACTCAAGATGCTTGCTGCAAATAATGGTCGCATTAATACTAAATTATATTAAAATTATAAAGTGTGAAAATAAATTACATAGCTTACCTTAGGTACGGTTCTATGTGGTCATAGTTGAACAGGACATATCTATGTGCTTGGACCCAAGATTTGCGGTCTAATGTCACGATGCGCTTCCCAACCAATCCTCGACCAATATTGTTGTAGAAGAAAGTAGTGGTGCTACTGATATCCATATGAACAACCTCATTTCGTACTTGATGAGTAAATCTAGTCTCACCATGTAAATAGCGAGAACAGAATGTAAGTTTCTCATCAAACAAATAGCCTTCTCAATCGATCCCTTCGGATGACATCTAGTGCGGACATAGCCCTTCAACCTCATCAAATACCTCTCCACAGGGTACATATTTCGAAAATGTATTGGGCCGATGATGAGGACATCACTCCAATGCATACGCCCGAGACTCCTCCAGTTGTGATGCAAGGACCCATCACAAGAGCACGAGCACGGCAATTGAATCAACAGGTGAGCTCGTTCCTAAGTGCCCGTGCTGATACTTGTGAGAATGGTATGCTACCTAATGATATTATTGATTATATTGTACTTAGGAACTTTGGAGAGGATCATGAAGGCCTTGGGAACCAGCAAGGGCCAGGAGGGAGGCAAGGAGGGAGTCCAATTCAAGTTGGAGGTCTAATTCGTCTCGGAGTCGACTACCTCGGCCACCAGGAGCAGTGTTCACTAAAATAGTCGCCCAGGCCACAAACGGGCTCCGATTTTGATGATCCACATATGCCTCGAAAGCTAAGGAGATAACCTTTCCAATGGCACCAGTTTCAGGTCATTTGGACTTCGGAGTCGACAGGAATTCACGTTGCAAGTTGGCGGACAGAATCTGTCCCAGGGTGCCGCGTCACCAATTTGGGCCCTTGGCCCATGTATCGTGTTGGAGTCCATCACGGACGCGTCTAGGGTTTCTAGGACGTCCCCTAGCATTTATATCCAGTAGCCGCTGCTAGGGTTTGATTTGGGTTTTGCTTAGATTAATTCTGTCTTTGAACAGTGTCGCCGTTTATCGGTTTGTGAGACCCCAACTCGTGAGCTTCATCTTCAATTGCAATTTCAGTTGCATCTTTCTTGTTCTTGCTTGTGTTCTCGATTCATTGGCAGGGATTAGCCTTCGTGGCGAGGTCAACCGGGCAGCGCACGGTTGATAACCAGAGGACGCGTGGTGCTGCGATTGCAGGGGTTTTGATCGTGCCGATCAAGAAGCCGGATCGTGTGTGTCTCGCGCCGCCTAATCGACTTATCCTCCACCTGACGGAAGTTCGGGCAACCCCGTCCCCATCAAGTGGTATCAGAGCGAGGTTTACCGTCAGGTTTGCCTTTTCCCCTAGTTTAATTTAGTTTTGTGTTCGTCCTATAGTCCACAAAAAAGCCCAAAAAAAATTGCAGTTCATAGTATACCATACCTAGAACCACGCCCTAGCCTTTGCACAATTTCGTTTCAGAATCCGTAGTACTGAGTTTGTGTCCATAGTCGAGTCGTGTTGCTGGTTTAGATCGTGGTCTTAATTTAGTTGTGTTTCATCTCCGCTGCAGCATCCCATATCCTACACCGATCCAGTCACCAATCGCTATTTGAGTCCTTGTAGGATTCGGATTGTTTTGTGGTCTTTCCTCAGTTTCGGAGTCCTAGTTGTGTTAGGGTTTCTCCTTCATAAACCCTAATTCCCCACCTCCTGTTATCCATATCGCCACCCCTCATCACAGAACCTACCACCACAGATCATCGCGTTCCATATCCGCTCCATACGCCCTTGAGTTTGGAGAGGTGCCGCCTGGAAAACCCTGATTCGGAGTCCTTCCGTAAAACGGCCATAACTTTCGCATACGGACTCGGAATTAGGCGAATTTTTTTTTCACGGATATCTACAGAAAATTTTACATCTGATTCTCCCCGACTTTGTCGGGTTTGCCGAATTTATTTTTGCGAAATTCCCTCTGGAAGATTGAGTTCTCGGCCGCCGAAGTTTGAGCACGCTTTTCGAAAAACACTTCTTATTTCATATTGGTTTCATCTTACATCTGTTTAGGCTGAAAATTTGTGTACTATCTACCTTTGTGCTCCTGATCCTAGGAAAAATATCAAAAAAATCAAAGAAAAATAAAAAAAAAATTGTGAAAGAAGCCTAGAGCAAAAAAAAATTGTGAAGGAAGGCAGCGAGGAGCAAAAAAAAAAAAAGGATAGGAGCAAGGGTAGGTGTTTTTACCGATCCTGAGAAAAGTGTTTTGCTGTTCTGCTGATATCTGTTCATATATTCTGACGCCTTTGTTGCTTGTTTCTATACCTTCCTTGCTTTCTGCCGCAGCTAAAATAAGGACACGTTTAGACCAGCAACTAGGGCAAAAGCTTTTGGACATTTATTCAGCATTACTATCTGTTACTGAATTGTGTGCCACTCAATACATATAACCTTCCTACAGCTCCACATATACATCCTTCTGATCAGCACAGGTTATTGACCCTTGCAATCGCTTCATCACGCCCTCACGGTGTCACGAACCAGCCACCGGTTGCACCGTCCCTCGCTGTGTTGGTAAGAACCGGGTAAGAACTTGGTAAGATTGCTTGAGAGCGAGAGATCCCACCTCCTAGTAGTTCATAGGGCTCATAATACTTGTGTTTGTATTTCCCTCTGTCCTTTTTCTGTGCTAACCATGGCAGGTGGCAAGAAGGGCAGGAACGAGGATGATGTTACCATCGGCGACTGTGTCCTTCATTCAGAGTTGTCGACCATGCTGGATGAGATAAGAATGATGTTCAAGGAGCATGCCATGATGACGAACAGGACACTTGAGAGCATCGATCGACGAGTCTCCACCCTTGCCGATAGGGTGGATGCCGTCGAAAAACGTCCTCCCGCGACTGTTGATGGAGATGCATCCGTCAACCACGGCAACAACGACCATGACGAGGATGGTGATTTTGAGGGAGACGAAGATGAGCAGCAACGTGCCGCCAGGGACCGAGCTGCTCAACGAGACGCCCGCTTGCATGACCGTTTTCGCCGCAACCATCACGGTATGGGAGGTAATAACCAGAATCGCAATGATGATCCTTTTGCTAAGGTAAAATTCACCATCCCATCCTTTTCTGGAGGTTATGATGCTGATGCTTACTTAGATTGGGAGATGACGGTCGAGCAGAAATTCAATTCCCATCTAGTTCGAGATTCATAGAGTTAGACAAGCCACTAGTGAATTTAAAGATTTTGCTATAATCGGTGGAATGAACTAGTAAATGCCCGCTACAACCTGATTCTTGGGCGAGATTAAAAGATGCTATCGTAATAGATTTGTTCCTCCTTCCTACCAACGTGATATGCGCAAGAGATTGCAACGATTAGATCAAGGTAGTATGACGGTTCAGAATATTACCAAGAGCTTCAAAAGGGTATGTTACGTTGTGGGGTAGTAGAGAACCCGAGGATAAAATTGCGCGTTTTACGGTGGGTTGCGTCCGAAATTCAGGATATTGTTGATTATAAAGAATATACAACTCATCAATCGCTTGTTTCAACTTGCTATGTTAGCGAGAGAAGGAATTGCAGGGCGCCATTCCAAGAGCAGAGCAATGCGGCAGAAGACCTTCACGCCCCGAACGACTACGGGACAAGCGAAGACAGTGCCTTCTTCCACCTTTCGACCAACTGCACCGCCACCTTCGACGAAAGCACACGACGCACCGACGCACACCGCCCGCCCGCGTCAGCGGACAGCAAGAAGTCGGCCCCGCCAACACCGCCAAGAGCTCCTCCGTCGCTTCCACAGCCGTACATCGACGGAATTCGCTGCCATAAGTGCCAAGGATTGGCCACGTCAAGAGAGAATGCCCCACCGGCGGGCATACATCGCCACCGACGACGGAGGTTACATCGCCTCCGATGTTGAGGATGAGATCGACGACACCGGGTGGGCGACGATGAGGTTGATGATGAAGCCACCTTTGGCGCCGAGGATCTTCTGCGTCTGGTCCATCATTGTCCAACGTGTCCTTAGCGCACGATGGAGCAAGCCGAAGCGGCAGCAGCCACAACTTGTTCCAGATTTTCTTCGTCATCAACAACCGACGAGCGCGCGTGATCATTGACTCCGGCACTTGCAACAACTTGGTGAGTACAGATTTGGTCAAGAAGCTTGGCTTGACCACACGCTCGCACCCACATCCATACCACATTTAGTGGCTGAATGATTCCGGCAAAGCTAAGGTAACACAAACAGTTCGGGTTCATTTTTCCATTGGTTCCTATTCTGATTTTGCTGATTGTGATGTGGTTCCGATGCAAGCTTGCTCTCTTTTATTGGGTCGCCCATGGGAATATGACACTGATGCACTTCACCACGGTAGAAGTAATAAATACACTTTTATGCATAAGGGAAAGAAAATTACACTTCTACCTTTGACCCCCGCTGAAATTGTTAAATCTGATAGGGAGCGGATTGCTAATGACAAGAAACCCATTGATGAGAAATCTGAAATTCAGCATGTAGCCAACCAAATTAAATTGAGGAATCCGTCTTGCTTGCTACAAAATCTGATCTTGCTGCAATTAGTGATGATGCTTTGTGCTATCTTCAGGCTATGCAAAGATGCTTTGTTTTCATTGGATGATCTGCCCAGTACTTTGCCTCCTGCTGTCACTAACCTTTTGCAGGAGTATGAGGATGTTTTTCCTGCCGAGATACCTCCAGGACTCCCACCCATACGAGGGATTGAGCACCAAATTGATTTGATACCTGGAGCGAGTTTGCCAAACCGCGCTGCTTATAGGACCAACCCCGAGGAGACTAAGGAGATTCAGCGCCAAGTCCACGATCTTTTGGACCGCGGGTATGTACGAGAGAGCCTTAGTCCTTGTGCTGTCCCTGTTCTTTTGGTTCCTAAGAAAGATGGCAGTTGGCGCATGTGCGTAGATTGTAGAGCCATTAACAATATCACAATAAGGTACCGTCATCCTATTCCTAGGCTAGACGACATGCTTGATGAGTTAAGTGGTTCTATAATTTTCTAAGGTTGACTTATGTAGTGGATACCACCAAATCTGAATGAAATTGGGAGATGAATGGAAAACAGCTTTTAAAACCAAGTTTGGATTGTATGAGTGGTTAGTCATGCCTTTTGGTTTAACTAATGCACCGAGCACCTTCATGCGCTTAATGAGCGAGGTTTTACGAGCTTTCATTGGGAAATTTGTGGTGGTTTATTTTGATGATATATTGATTTACAGCAAGTCATTACATGAACATCTTGATCATCTACGTGCTGTTTTTGATGCTTTGCGTCTTTGCACGCTTTATTTGGTAACCTCGAGAAGTGCACTTTTGCACCGAACGAGTATCGTTTCTTGGCTATGTTGTGACTCGCAGGAATTGAGGTTGATGAAGCCAAGGTGCACGCGATTAAGAGTTGGCCAACGCCACGACGATTTCACAAGTCGCGAGCTTCCACGGACTTGCGGATTTTACCGCCGCTTTGTGAAGGATTTCAGCACCATTGCAGCCCCATTGAACGAGTTGACGAAGAAGGGAGTTGCGTTCCATTGGGGGCAAGCACAGGAGAATGCCTTCAATCTTTTGAAAGATAAGCTTACTGATGCACCTTTACTCCAACTTCCTGATTTTAATAAGACCTTTGAGCTTGAATGTGATGCTAGTGGGGTTGGAATTGGTGGTGTTTTGATGCAAGATAGAAAACCTGTTGCTTATTTTAGCGAAAAATTGAGTGGTCCTGTTTTGAATTATTCCACGTATGATAAAGAATTGTATGCTCTTGTGCGATCTTTAGAAACGTGGCAACATTATCTTTGGCCCAAAGAATTTGTTATTCATTCCGATCATGAGTCGCTAAAACATATTCGCAGTCAGGTGAAACTGAATCGTAGACATGCTAAATGGGTTGAATTTATTGAATCTTTTCCTTATGTTATCAAACACAAGAAAGGGAAGGATAATGTGATTGCTGATGCCTTGTCTAGGAGATATACCATGTTGTCCCAACTTGATTGTCGTATATTTGGATTGGAATCAATTAAAGAACAATACGCTAATGATGATGATTTTAAAGATGTCTTGCTACATTGCAAAGAGGGAAGAACATGGGACAAATATGTGATAAATGATGGATTTGTGTTTAGAGCTAACCGCCTATGCATTCCAGTTGGATCCGTTCGTTTTCTTTTGATACAGGAGGCTCATGGAGGAGGTTTGATGGGTCATTTTGGTGCCAAGAAGACGGAGGCCGTGTTGTCCGCTCACTTCTTTTGGCCGAAGATGAGGCGAGACATTGAGAGGTTTGTATCCCGCTGCACTACATGTCAAAAGGCTAAGTCACGATTGAATCCACATGGTTTATATATGCCTCTTCCTGTTCCTAGCACTCCATGGGAGGATATATCTATGGACTTTGTTTTAGGACTACCTAGGACCAAGAGGGGGAGGGATAGTATTTTTGTGGTGGTTGATAGATTTTCTAAGATGGCTCACTTTATTCCTTGTCATAAGAGCGACGATCTTTGTTAATGTTGCTAACCTTTTCTTTCAAGAAATCGTTAAGCTTGCATGGTATGCCTTCTACTATTGTTTCAGATCGTGATGCCAAGTTTTTGAGCCACTTTTGGAGAACTCTATGGAATAAATTGGGGACCAAGCTGCTGTTTTCAACAACATGTCATCCCCAAACCGATGGCCAAACCGAGGTAGTAAATCGTACATTATCTACTATGTTGAGGACTGTTCTGAAGAAGAATTTGAAGATGTGGGAAGAGTGTTTGCCGCATGTTGAGTTCGCTTATAATAGGGCGGTACACTCCACCACCAAGGTAAGTCCTTTTCAGGTAGTGTATGGCTTCAATCCCCGTGCTCCTATTGATCTATTACCTTTACCTACTAGTGAACGAGTTAATCATGATGCTAAGGAACGTGCTGAATTTATTCTGAAATTGCATGAAAAGACTAGAGAAAATATTGAAATGATGAATGAAAGGTATAGGATCGGGGAAGTAAAGGTAGAAAGGAAGTAAAACTTGAACCGGGTGATTTAGTATGGTTACATTTGCGAAAGGATCGTTTTCCAGAATTGAGAAAGTCTAAATTAATGCCTAGAGCTGATGGTCCTTTCAAGATACTTGAGAAAATAAATGATAATGCATATAAACTTGAGTTGCCGCCCGAATTTGGGGTTAGTCCCACATTTAACATTGCAGATTTGAAACCGTTCATGGGAGAAGAAGATGAGCTTGAGTCGAGGACGACTCCACTTCAAGAGGGGGAGGATGATGAGGACATCACTCCAATGCATACGCCCGAGACTCCTCCAGTTGTGATGCAAGGACCCATCACAAGAGCACGAGCACGGCAATTGAATCAACAGGTGAGCTCGTTCCTAAGTGCCCGTGCTGATACTTGTGAGAATGGTATGCTACCTAATGATATTATTGATTATATTGTACTTAGGAACTTTGGAGAGGATCATGAAGGCCTTGGGAACCAGCAAGGGCCAGGAGGGAGGCAAGGAGGGAGTCCAATTCAAGTTGGAGGTCTAATTCGTCTCGGAGTCGACTACCTCGGCCACCAGGAGCAGCGTTCACTAAAATCGTCACCCAGGCCACAAACGGGCTCCGATTTTGATGATCCACATATGCCTCGAAAGCTAAGGAGATAACCTTTCCAATGGCACCAGTTTCAGGTCATTTGGACTTCGGAGTCGACAGGAATTCACGTTGCAAGTTGGCGGACAGAATCTGTCCCAGGGTGCTGCGTCACCAATTTGGGCCCTTGGCCCATGTATCGTGTTGGAGTCCATCACGGACGCGTCTAGGGTTTCTAGGACGTCCCCTAGCCTTTATATCCAGTAGCCACCGCTAGGGTTTGATTTGGGTTTTGCTTAGATTAATTCTGTCTTTGAACAGTGTCGCCGTTCATCGGTTTGTGAGACCCCAACTCGTGAGCTTCATCTTCAATTGCAATTTCAGTTGCATCTTTCTTGTTCTTGCTTGTGTTCTCGATTCATTGGCAGGGATTAGCCTTCGTGGCGAGGTCAACCGGGCAGCGCACGGTTGATAACCAGAGGACGCGTGGTGCTGCGATTGCAGGGGTTTTGATCGTGCCGATCAAGAAGCCGGATCGTGTGTGTCTCGCGCCGCCTAATCGACTTATCCTCCACCTGACGGAAGTTCGGGCAACCCCGTCCCCATCAGCCAGCAACTCTTGCTTGGGCAGGAAGATGAACCATCAAATGTACCATGACGTCAAAAAAAGATGGGAGAAATATAGTCTCCAAAAGGCTCAGGGTCTCTGCTATTTCTGATTCTAGTGTATGCATAGCACTTGGACAAATTACTGGTGAATATATTTTCTTGAAAAAATTGCTTACACAAATCAGCGCTGCACTAACTTTGTCTAGCAGTATCCTTCTCACACAAAGTGGAAGTAAATCTTGTATAAAAATATGGTTTCCATGGCTATTTAGCCCAACTATCTTTTTCTCATTAACTTGCACATTATGGTGTATATCAGATGCATAACCATCAGGGAACTTGACTCCTGTGAGTACTTCACAAAATAACTTCTTCTCGGATGTGTCCATGGTGTAGGGCGCTGGAGGTAAGAAAAGTTCATCTCGTGAATTATCTATTGCTTCAACAGGATGGAGATCTCTTCTAATGTTTAGAGACTGAAGGTCCAAACGAGCATTCAAGTTATCCTTGGACTTCCCATCAATTCCCAAAAGTGTGTTAGTTACGTTATCACATACATTCTTCTCTATATGCATTGGATCTAGATTATGCCGCAACAATAAGTCCTTCCAATATGGCAGCTTAAAAAAAATAGACCTCCTTTTCCAAATGATCAGAGGCTCACCCTTCTTGCGTTTCGGCTTTTTGGCTGTTTTCCCAAACTTTGTACGCATATTTTCTGTCTGCGACAAAATCTCGTCCCCTGAAAGTGACCTAGGCGCTGACCCAAGCTCAATTTTACCATCAAATAAATCAGCATCATACCTAAAATCATGGTCTATATCCAAGAACCTCCGATGTCCCATATAGCATGTCTTTCTACCTTTTTTTAATCGTAGAGAAGATGTATCTGAGTGGCATGCAATGCATGCTACTTCACCGGACGTAGTGCATCCAGCGACATAGCCTAGACCTGGGTAATCAGAAATGGTCCATAATATGGCAGCACGCAGTTGGAAGTACTCACGTTTCGATGCATCATATGTTCTCACACCACTCACAAACATATCTACCATATCATCAATTAGTGGCTGAAGATAGACATCAATATCACTACCAGAGCTTTTCGCCAGAATTAACAACGATAGAATGAAATTTGTTTGCTTCATACACACCCAAGGTGGAAAGTTATATGGAATCAAAATAATGTGCCAAATGCTATAGTGACATTCATTACCCAAGGGGTTAAAACCATCCGTAGCCAACCCAAGTCTAATGTTTCGGCTATCTGAAGCAAACTCAGGATGTTTAAGGTCAAAATCCTTCCAAAGAGGAGAATCAGCAGGATGCCTAAGTAAACCATCTTTTTTGCGCTCTTCATCGTGCCATCTCATGTCCTCGGCAGTTTTATAGGATGTAAAAAGCCTTTGAAACCTTCTTTTCACCGAAAAATAGCGAAGAACTTTGCACGGAACTTTATGTAAATGTTTCCCATCTACAGACGTCCTTTCTAACTTCCATCTTGACTTTCCACATGTTGGACATGACTCATCATTAGCGTTATCCTTCCAAAAGAGAATGCAATCATTTTCACATGCATGAATTTTCACATACCCAAGTCCTAGGCATTTAACTATTTTCTTAGCTTCATTGAAATTTGTTGGCAATGACGACTCATCAGGGAAAGCTTCTTTAAGTAGATCTAATAACCGATCAAAACTTTTATCGGTCCATCCTCCAAGCAATTTAAGGTGAAGAAGTCTAACTAGGAAACGCAACTTAGAGAAATTCTTACAGCCTGGGATAGGTGAGCTCCAACTTTCACAACTCACTAGGCCTTTTCACAAGTTTCTTTAAGAAGGACTGAAGGATCGATAAGGTCGCCTAGAGGGGGGGTGAATAGGCGATTGTTAAATTAAAACCTAATTTGCAGCGGAATTATCGGAATATCCGACTTTGATATCGGACTATCCGATATATATCGGACTATCCGATATGTGCAGTCGGACTATCCGATCAGAGCGAGAGAAAATAGATCTATCACAGATAAAAGTAGATCAAGGGTAGGCAACAAACAAATAAGTGCAAGGCAAGATACTAGTAGGCAAGACACAGCAGTTATTACAAAATAAACCTAACCAAAGCAACAAGAGAATATCAAACCACAGATTCGATGCGCGGTTGGTTTTTTTCGAAGTTCGGATCTTTGAGGAGATCCTACGTCTCCGTTGAGGAGGCACAAAGCCCGGGTCTCACTTGACCACTTTCCTCCCAGTGTTGCACAAAGCACTCGCCGGTTTCACTTCTTGATCCCTTTCCTTGCGGAGGTGGAATCAACCCTTCATAAACTTCCGGCGGCGTCCTACACAAAGATCGGGAGCTCACCGGTGACTCCTAGCCGTCTAGGAGACCTTAATCTCCAAGAGTAATGAATGGAGTGTAGATCTGCTCTTGAAAATCTCTCTAGTGCTCAAATGGACTTTCACGGTTTGAAATCGAGGCACTAGAAAACACTTGCTTCAACTCTCAACAAGATTCTCAAAGATGGACTCAAGAGAGAGCAAGAAAAAAAAAGCCAAGACGAAATAAATGTTCAGCTCACTGGTTGGTGCCCATAAATGAGGGAGTGGGTGGAGTATTTATAGCCAAGACACAAAATATAGCCGTTCTGCCCTGTGTCAGGCCCCACATCGGATTATCCGATACCTGTCATCGGACTATCCGATATGTATAAATCTCCAGATCGACCCCACTCAAAAAATTCAAATTCTTTTGAGAGAATACACATATCGGACTATCCGATGACACACATCGGACATTCCGATAATACCCGAGAGTTTTCAAAATAACTCAGTTACTTCCGAAATTTCTAAGTGTATATCGGACTGTCCGATATGAGACATCGGACAATCCGATAATTCCAGAGAGTTCCAAAGAGGAAGAAGTTTTCCAAAAACTTTCTAAGTACATATCGGAATGTCCGATATAAGCGATCGGACAATCCGACTTTTCCCGAGAGTTCCACTTTCAAAGACTTAGAAAAATTCTCAGCCCTCATCGGACAATCCGATGCAGACAATCGGATAATCCGACTTTTCCCGAGAGGACCAAGACTAGCCACCACACTCACATCGGAAAATCCGATACTATCGGACTATCCGATATTCACATCGGACATTCCGATAATATCAGCATAATTAATTAAAATCAATGTGAGTGTCGTGCTTGGTGACTTTCAAAACTTATTTTGTAAAAGATGTTCATCTGAGCACAGAGATCATTTCTAACACACCTACATCCCATCCCTCTTGATAGTACGGCGATTCTATCGACTCAATTTAATAAAAAATCTACACTAAGTCGACGCCGTTCTTCTTTTCTCTTTTGAGGGTCGTCATTGTCTGTAGATGCGTTTCTTTTGGGACTATCACCTGCTCATAAACTTATTTAAGCCATTAGTCCCTTAATCGTTTGTCATTAATCACCCAAAACACAATTTGGGGCCTAGATGCACTTTCAAGGACACCGAGCAATGACGCCTTTACGCTATCTAGGTGTCGGCAAACAGCAAGAGTAATAGGTCAAGCCTCTCATTTGATCCTTATCAAGTGCAACACATGCACAAGGATACTCAATTCTTCTCTAGATGCAACACATGCAACTAGAGACCTTCTTTCCTTACTCACAAGGTGCAACACATGCACAATTGACTAGAGAAGCTTGCACTAGCTCAAGAGAACGCAAATAGAACACCAAGAGTCATCAAACAAGAAACTATAGCTCAAAAGCTTCTCAAAACACTTAAACATGGCTCTATGAGCTCTGAAGGTTTTGCTCTCAAGTGTGTGCCTCAAATAGGTGTAAGAGCATCAACAAACACCTCCTAGCTCGGGCCCTTTTGTAGCCCCTCAAGAAAACTAGCTATTGGTGGCAAAATGCCCAAAAATTAGCAAAACCTAGTGCTACTGCCCATCTAGGGCCAGTAGCACCGGCCTCAGGCTCAATGAGTTTCGTGCATTACATACACCGTAACTATCCGTTGCTACAGTACCCTGGTGCTACCGCCTATCTAGGATCAGTAGCATCGGCCATTTCAACCCAAAAACACCTCTTTAGAAAATAAACACCACCTTTTGGAGTGGCACTACCGCTGGGGTGGTGCTACCACCCATCTAGCAGCACCGCTCGGGCGGTGCTACCACCCATGTACGGGCGGTGCTACCATTATTTCAACAACTAAAACGTCATAACATTTTTACTTCAAAGTCCAATTTAGGTGATATTTAACTCTATGAAAAGCTTATCAAGAGGGATACAATTTCCACCCTTTTTCAAGATTTAGGCAACCATAGATATTTCTAAATATCACAAAAACTCCAATGTAGTCACTCAAGTCTAAAATCTGATTTTCTCGAAATCCCTCACATAGACTTGATCAAGAGTGTGACTACAAGCTAGCAAGAGTCAACAAGATTAAATCTTTAGCCATGTGATGATCAACTCATGATCAAAACAATTTTGTAAAATATATTTGCAAATTCTAATTACATGCTCTAATATCAAATGCATAGATACCAATATTTTGGAAAATACATTTGTAAATATAAATCTTGCAAACAAGAGCAATGAATCACATCTTTGAGCCATGTGATGAACAACACATGATCAAACCAATTTGTAAGACACATTTGCAAACTCTAGTCACATGCTCCAAAGAATTGCATAAATATGAACTTGTTTGCAAAACACATTTACAAAACAACATCAAATATGAGCTTCTCCTATTTGCAAAACACATTTGCAAATCAAAGCTCCATGCAAAGAACACATCAATAAAATTGCAAGCATGTGCTAAAACTATTTGCAAAACACATTCGCAAATATTTGCTCTATACAAAAACCAAATCAAGAGAGTGTGAGCTAGAGCAAGTGGGAATGAGGTATCAACACATGATGAGACTCAAGCTATAAAATTGGACCCCTCTTAATAGTATAACAACCTTACTAGCAACCTGGTCTCCCAATCAAAACACCGAGACCGGTAAAAGACTAAGAACACATCCTTAGCCCTATGCTAGTTATACCTTTACCTCTAGCACATCCACTTGGGGCTTTTATGATTGCCATTATCTTCTCTCCAAGTCAGGATCTCGTCTCATTCATCAACACATGATAGACTCCCTTATCTCTTCTCTTTGGGATCTCTCATTGATGCCCATCAACACATAATAGTATCCATCTTCCCAATTCTTGACTTGATGGCAATCAATACATGATGCCATCCAAATCTTCATCAACGTTGGACTTAACCTACTTTCACAACTCATAGAAAAGATTAGTCCAACACACATGGTTATCTTAATCATCAACACGCTCCATTAACACATAATGGGTGCCTTCAAGATCATTTAATCTAATCCCTTGATGATTGCCCACAACCCAAATCAATTGATTGAAATATTTTGATTTGTCTTAAGTATATTAATGCAACTAATGCGTCATATACTCAGGAACTTTTCGTTTGTCCTTTAACCAACAAAGAATACCATCAACGCATGATTGGTTCTGTGATGATTAAATGACAACCAAACACAATTTAAATTGACTTTAAATTATCATGAGTATATATTAACTACACAAGTTTCATATACTCATTTTGATGGTTTTTAATTAATGATCCAAAATTATATGGAGTGGTGGAAAGGGATCAATATTATTTAGACCAACAAACATAGAATAAACTCCATTAAATGTGTGCATATAAGTAATTGAACTTTGAATCAATATGAACATATTCAATTTGAGATTGCTTGGGAGTTTGTCCTAATATTAACATGAGTATACTACAACTACACAAGTTTTATATATATACTCAAGAGTTTGTCTCAATGTAATGGTTCTTTATAAATGGAAAGAGGTAAGAGATCAGTACTACTGAAACTTCAAGATTAAGCATGAACTCCCCCTAAATATGTGCATTCATGTATATATAGAATTGAAAATATTATGCACATCTTAAGATTGAGCCTACAGTGAAGTTCATCTTCTATCTTGAATCCAAGGAATGCATCTAGAAATAATAGAGTTGTATTGGATACATACCTTTGGGATTTCCAATTTTTAATGAGATGAGACTAAACAAAAGTATACTCAATAAAAGAATTAGTCTCATATTCAATATGACTATGAATATTATATCTAAGGAATACAACAAGATATGATAATATGAACTCGAATACATACCTTTGATATTTTCATCTTTTTTATCCAAAAGAGAATAATAAGAGTTTAGCTCAACAAAAAGGCTAGTCTCATAAAAAGATTTGTTATTAATTAACAATTGAGACTAATCAAATATTATGATTATCAAAAGAGTTAGTCTCAATATTAGATTTGTCACTAACACCAAAACCAAATTAATGGAGCTTGAACTTTCAGTTTGGAGCAAAGGGTTACTCTAGCTCGATAAGACATTGGGATGGATGGTGATGATTGGAGGGTTACTTCATTCTCTCTCACAATGGTGAGCCACTCATTAAAGATCTGAGATGCATGCTAGAGGTAGACTGGCTATGTCAAATCCCAGGGTTGAGGGGATAAACACACTAGGTAGGGTGATGTTAGTGTGTAGTAGTGTAAAGGCCCTGTTATGATTTTCTTAGTCACACACCTATCGAAGTGTATTAGACAAGCAGTCAAAGATAATCATATATTGTGGGTAAAGTACTACAATCGCTGTAGTGTATAAAACTATTCGATTAACAATGTCCACAGTCATTGATATGGTTGGGAATATCACATGAGATAGTGTTTTTCATAAAATGTTGGAAGGTGGAACTATTGGGAAGTGAACAGGGAGTTCACTGTTGATTTTGTTATCTAAAGTTAACACTGATGAGTTTAGTGATTCGATGATGGTTTTAGATAATGTTGGGTGAAGTCTCAACAATCTGTTAATGTTATCTACCATTGGTTTACTAGCTATTTAATATATTTTTATAAATATGCTTTGAATCAATTTATTGTATTTAAATTCAAGTTATTGCTTTCTTCAAGAGAACCATATGACTATTCATTTGTCAAGCCTTACATGAATATATTTGTATCATTCGCTACGGCTTGCTAAGTACTTTTTGTACACACGGCTATATGCCTTTATTGATTAATTGTTGAGTAAAGACTAGAGAATACAGAGTTCTATGAGTACTATGAAGACTACATCAACTAGGAAGGTGTTTCTCCACACGATTGTCTGTGGCATGTCAAATGGCTCAAGCTATTTTATTTCCACTGCAATAGTTTTTTTGTTTGTTAAGCCTTTGTGGCATAGTTGTGTAAACTTGACCATAAGGTATGTTGCTATTATTTAATAATAATTTGATACTTTCTTATTTAATTTATTGAATGGAATGGTATTTCAACTATGCTACTACTGTATATACTAGCGTGATCTTGGACTAGTGCAGTATACCCAGAGGGTTTCGAATTGGTAATCCGGGCCCCGACATTGTATGGAATGATATTTCATCTATCTTACAACTGTGTGCACTAGCGTGATCCTAGACTAGGACAGTATACACTCGGAATTGGTAATCTAGGTCCAAGAACCTTGCACTTCTTTGCACCTCAAAAATTAAAGCAGCAATAGCAACCTATAACCAAAAGCATATAAGGTATCATTTACTGAAATTTGAATTAATTTATCTTTTTTCACAAAACACAGCAGTGTTTCTTCAACCTAACAAATATATCACTGTGGTTGTTGGACATGAAATGACACATGGAGTTCATTAATGTTTCAGAAAAGTACCGAAAAGATAAAGGCTTATCCAATTAGATTTGTAGTAGCTTGTATCGTTGGTGAGATCCCTATGATCACTGCCCTTTGCTCCAGTTGATAGATACAGGTTAGTGGAGGGAGGTGGTGCCAGAGTTAGGGGGTGACACAGCCGATGCTAGGCAAAGGTGAGGAGGGAGAAGATGCTAGGCCGGGGGAAACGACGTGGTGGTGATGTTGGTTTGGGGGCAGACAGAATCGAGGGAGCCAGCTTTGGGGAAGAGGGAGGCAGTTGGAGGTGACGCACATCGACCGGATCTAGAGAGGGGGATGACGGTTCAAAGAGATGATGAGTTTCGGCGATGGTGACCGTATCTGGCCGGATCTGGATATGTCCAACTAGATCTGATTGATGGAAGTGGTGACCAAGGAGGGGTGGCTGCACACAGAGATGAGGTGGTGGTGGCGAGGGAGGGAAGCGAGGGGGTGGAGAGGAGGGTGGATCTGGATGGGCCCGACCAGATTCGTCAAGTGGATATGGCAACAAGGGAGGGGGCGGCTACACACAGAGTTAAGACGACGACGGCAATGGAAGGAAGGGTAGGGATAGGTGCACTTGCGGGATGGGGAATCATCGAGTCGAGAGAGAGGAGAGTACTGCGCGTGCGTTGCAAAATAGAATAGAATGGGAGAGCACGTTGAGGCCCCACACCACCATTCACCCCATCGCCCACCACCAGTATCTCCCTCCTCACCGCCAACTCAAGCAATTGGAGAAAGAGAGGGGAAGTAGGAATCGAGGAAGAAGAATTTGGGAAGGAGAATGTGGGTGGGAGGCCTCAGCCAATTCCGGCAACCGATGTGGGTGAATCTCATTTAAGCTAAGATCTAACAAGTAAATTGAACTAAAGGCAAAGGGAGGTGAGGACGATTGACCACCACTAACTCGTATTTAGTAGAGAAAAGCACTAGCATCTCATAGTCCCAAACTAATGTAACCATGCTTTCCTGTTTTCCCACCTCACTCTGGCATGCACAATCTTCTAAAACTAATACAATAGCCAAGATTGCAGATACCACTATCATACCTTAAGGATATTTATTCCTTACACAAAAATAAGTTTTTAAGTGTGTTAACATTGGGTGATAAGTTGCTCACCACAAACCTCAACAACCATGGCCCATAGGTAAATACATTACAGAAGCTTACTATATATGTACAGAAAACGTCCTGATGATTCACAAAATGGGAGGGACTTTCAAGAATTAAAAAAAATACAAAAAATGTAATTGCTTGCCAAAAATATATATAATTATACCAAACCACATTAGCTATGAACTTCAGAATCTATAATTCTCACCTACTACTTTTCAATAGGGAAAAAAAATCGAACTTATATACTATGAGCATTCCATTCATCTTTACAAATCACCAGTCTTATTAGCTGCAGTTTTGCTAGGCTTTGTTTTGGCGATGTTAACAAGATCACCAAAGAGCGAATCTTCAGGTCTGGTTGGCCTATTTTTCTGCTGAAGGGAGGAGGAGGCAGGTGTGCCATACAGACTGCTGTCTTGCACCGAGAGTCCATTCATTCTCTGAGAAAGCTCGTTTGCACTGGCATATGCATATGCAGCGTTCGGAACATAGTAGCCTCCAGGCTGCTGACCATAGCCATAACTGGCCATCTGGCCACCATATGTCTGTTGCTGGTAGAAATCTCCTGCCATCGGTTGGGGCCACGTGCCCGCTGCTTGGTGGCCTTGCATTGGAGGATACATTCCCCCATACTGCGTGTTTGGTACAGGTTGCGGTTGTTGAGTCCCGAGCTGCTCTCCAAATCCTGGTTGAAATTGCATTCCTCCTGGTTGCGCAGTCAGCATTGTTTGTGACGGTGCAACTTGCCCAGGCTGCCCGACTTGAACAGGCTGTTGTCGAATGCCTCCAAGTTGTCCTGATGGTATTGCCAACCCGCCAGGTTGACCAATTTGGAATTGATCACTTTCTGCAGGATGAGTTTCCCAGGGTGGTGGTGGGAGATTGCTGCTATGATCATCTTGACCTGTCAAGAACAAAGAGCCTAGAGCTGACAGCCACCATTTCTATGTTCGAAACAAAGGCAGAGCTTAAAAAAAATCACAAACAAACCAAAAACAAGTCAAACAAGTCTTCACCCTGTGCTCTCTTGGAAAACAACTACATAAATATCATTTACAAAAAAACTCCCTCCGTTGTTAAATTGATATTTTCTCGAACATTGGTGTTAAGTGTTTATATATATAGAATTCAGTGTATTCTCTTCAATAATGAATATGATGCACAGTTGTGAATAGTAAAGCATCTCTTCTCTTTATTTTAACATGGTATTAGAGAAAGGTTAGGGTTAGGGTTTCCACCTCTTCTGTTGCCACCGCTGTTGAGCTCGCCGCCAGTGTGCTGTGGTGATCCTATCCATTGTAGCTTATGGTAGGATCCACATTGGTGCACCTCCATCGTTGTTGGTGGCCAAATCCGCCTCCAACATTGTCGACTGTGGCTAGGTCCGCAACGCCACGCTTTCATTATCGTCACCCGTGGCTGGATCCGCAACACCGCACCTTCATTATCATTGTTGGTGGCCAGATCCGCGCCACTAGCCTCCTCTGCTTCAAGTGTGACGCTGCCATCGACCCCATCAGCACCAGGCCCAACACCCATCGACCTCGACATCTCAGTCATTGTCGTCCTTTTGATTTGGTCCATTGTGATGTTCAGAGTCCTCATTTTGCTTCCAAGGGTGGTCACAATTATTATGTCGTATTTATCAATGATCACTCTAGATATACATGGATCTATTTTATGAAACATCATTCTTAGTTGGTTTCTATTTATGTCTTTTGCTAAGATGGCTCATACTCAGTTTTTTTTCTTCTATTTGTGTTTTTCGTTCTAATTCTGAAGAGTATCTTTCACCAATTTTTCGTCAATTTCTTTCTTCTAAGGGTACACTTCCTCAACTCTCGTGTCTTGGTGCTCATACTCAGAATGGTGTTGCTAAGCGAAAGCATCGTCACACCGTTGAGACTGCTCATACTCTTCTCATTTCATCCTTTGTTCCCTCTCTTTTTTGGGGGGAAGTGATTTCTACGACAGTCTATCTCATCAACCTTTAGCCTTTTCCAAATATCAGGGCAAGTTGTCCTAGCGAGATCTTGTATGGAGCACCTCCTCTATATGGTCATCTTCGTGTTTTTCGTTGCACCTACTATGTTCTTTTGGCACCTCATGAGCATACAAAGCTTAGCACTAAGACAATTGAGTGCCTTTCTAGGTTATAGCCATGAACATAAGGGTTATCGTTGCTATGATCCTTTGGCACATCGCATTCGCATCTCTCGTGATGTGACCTTTTATGAGGATTGACCCTTCTTTTATCATTGTTCCACTCGTCCCACTTCTTCCACATATTCTACCTCTTTTTTGTGTCTACCTCCCATTCCTTCACCAGATTTGCCTTCTTCAGTTCAATCTCCAAATACCTCTCCATCAGTTTCACCTTTCAGTGTGTCTCTTCCACCAACTCCACAAGTTTCTAACACTTCCACTATGTATCCACCAGCTCTACCAATTTCTGACACTTTAACTTTTCCCTTTCTACATTTGATCCTCTATCTAATAGCACATACTCTAGCGATCGTTCTACTACATCATGGTATGTCCTACGTGATTGTTCTTCTATTCCGACACCAGAGAGATGGGGTTTTCCTCATGCAAATGTAGTATCTAAGCCGAGTACCTATCAAGAGGCAGCTAGGGTACCCGAGTAGCAGTTGGCTATGACTAAGAAGCTTACAACATTAGAGCATACTGGCACTTAGGATCTTGTTCCACTACGATCTGGAGTTGTTCCTATTACTTGCAAGTGAGTGTACAAAGTAAAGAACAAGTCAGATGGTTCAATGGAGCGATACAATTCTCGTCTTGTTGCAAGAGGTTTTCAGCCGGCTTATTGTCGAGATTATAACAAGACTTTTGCTCTAGTTGCTCATATGACTACAATCCGTACTTTCATTGTTGTTGTAGTGGTATGTCCATGGACTATATCTCAGATGAATGTCAAGAATGCTTTTCTTCGTGGTGATCTACATGAGGTTTATATGCAGCCACCCTTAGGTGTTGAGGCTCCTGCAGGCAAAGTTTGCCACCTTTGGTGTGCTCTATATGGTCTCAAGGAGGCTCCTCATGCTTAGTTTGAGCGTTTCAATTCTGTTATTAGAGTCGTTAATTTTTCTCCGAGTGAGCATGTTCCTGCCTTGTTCGGTCACACTTCTCAACAGGGTCAAACTCTGCTTCTGTTGTATGTGGATGATATTCTGATCACAGCAGATGACATGGACTATGTGACATTTGTCAAGAAGAAATAGAGTGAACAATTTATGATGTCCGATTTGGGACCACTTAGCTACTTCCCAGAAATTGAGGTTCATTTGGACGGTGATAGCTACTCTCTCACATCATTGATATGATTAGGATTTGCTTGCTCGTTCTGGCCTAATTAATACTCGTATTGCTACCACACCTATGGAGCTTCACTTGCAGCTTCGTCCTACATGTGGTGTACTACTGACAGATCCTTCCCGCTATTGTCAGGTTGTTAGGAGTCTTGTTTATCTCATGGTCACTAAGCCAGACATTGCTCAAGTTGTCCATATGCTTGGCCACTTTGTTAGTGCTCCCACCTTAGTCCACTATGGTCACCTTCTCCGTGTGCTGAGATAATTGAGGGGAACTGTGTCCAGACGTCTGTTCTATGCTAGTTCAAGTCAACTCCAGCTCCACGCTTACTCTGATTCCACTTGGGCGAGTGATCCTGTTGATCGCCGATCTATCACTGGCTACTGCATCTCTCATGGTACTGCACCCATTGCCTAGAAGTCCAAAAGGCAGACTGTGATGTCACGTTCTAGTGCAGAGGCTAACCTTCGAGCCTTTGCCGCTACCACCTCAAAGATTGTTTGGCTCCATGCTTTTGGCTGATCTTGGTGTTCTTTGTGATAATCCTACACCTTTATTTTGTGACGACACAAGTGCTATTCATATTGTTGGTGAACCAATCAAGCATGAGTTGACAAAGCACATTGATGTTGATATATCATTCACGAAATCTCATTGTCGGCAGTCAACCATCAACCTCCAGTATGCACCCTCAGAGCTTCAAGTTGCAGATTTCTTCACTAAAGCTCAGACTCGGGAGCAACATCGGCTTCATCTACTCAAACTTAGTGCATCAGATCCTCCTGGTATACCTTGAGTTTGAAGAGGGGTGTTAAGTGTGTACATGTAGAGAATCTAGTGCCCTGACCCATGTAGCCCATGATGCCCATAAACAAGTGTACTGTGTCCTGGCCCATGTAGCCCATGATGCCCATAAACAAGTGTGTATATATCTCCTCAATAATCAATAAGATGCACAGCTGTGTATAGTAAAACATCTCCGCTCTTTATTTTAATGATTGGCACGGTCTTCAATACGCACTTCTGATTGTTACTTTTATGATTAATGTTATTATAAATTTTATCAAATATAGTGATATGGAATTACTTTTTATGACAAATCTATTAATATCATTTTTATGTGACAAATATAAATGCTTATGTGTATCAGTGGTCAAAGTTTTCAAACATTGTGTACACTCATTCTAATGGCATCTATTTAGGGGCAGAGGGAGTATATAGCAAGAACTATCTACATGAACTTTTGGACAAGATAGATTACACAAACAAAAAATAATACTAAGATAATATATTGGAAGCTCAGAATATAGAAGATAGCGTTAGTACCATAATTTGGTGCCTGCTGTGGCGGAACCATTCCATGAGTAAATTGACCATTCCATGAACTTGCTGAGTTTAGGTCAGAACGTTGATCATGAGGTGTCATTGTATTGGTAGTCAACCCATTAGAATACGGAAAAGGCTGCTGTCGTGGAACATGATGCTGTGGACCAGGATATGCTTGTGGTGCCGAGAGATTAGGATTTGAGTTTAATGCAGAAGAGATGGCAGGGTTCTGGTTGTTATTGCTAACATTGCTTTGGGCAAACATGTCTACAAGATCTAAGGTATTGTGGCCTGAAGCTGAAGTTGCAGGCGGATTGCCTACAGTAACAAGGACTTGGGAATTAACAGGTTCTGGTTTCAAATAGTCATCTCCACTAAGTAGGTCAATATTAGGGCAAACTGCTGGTTCTCCAGGAGGTTTTGAACTGCTAGATGATGGAGGTGCAGGAAGTGCTAATTGCTCAAATGGAGTCATGTTCCTAGCAGCTTCAGAAGACCTGGCAGGTACAGAATGTATATAAAAGAAATCAGCGAGAGACTAATGAAGCACTGAAGCAATCTACTATAATCATTTGACTGTCTAAAAGAGTTATTGAACCCTCATCAGCTCAAGCATCATTTCCATTTGAGTAACATAAGCTGATTAGAACAGGATGCTTGATATAACACAACCTTTGGTCTGGCTCTTTTGTCCCCTCTGGCTTTGTTGATGGAGAATTATCCTCACCGGCCTGGAGTGCTTTTGGCTTTTCTACCTGAACTGCTATGCCTGCAGCAATTGCATCGTGTTTTGCTAGAACACACTGCAAATCATCATTCAGTGAAAGGCCCTGGCTTAGCAGTTCCTCATCCCTGTCACAATTCAATATATGAAAAGAATTAGATAATCATTCTAGTATAATCTATAGTTGTACGAAAACAAGACAGCAATTCATTGAATGATTGAAAGCCATGTCGTGAAATTCAGTTTAAGGGAAAAAATCGCCACAATTGAGAAAAATAATCTAGCAGGTTTTCGGCTAATAGTGCATACCCAAAAATGTCGCACACACTATCAAGTACATAAATGGATTTATGATAATACGGTAATACCACATCACAATTAGGTTTTGGACTACCATGTAACTTAAGAATGTGTAACACCCCATTTTTTGAGCCTTTGGAAAATTTTTAAAATTAAAATGAACCATTTTTCTAAAATTAAATAAAGCTTAAATTGAATTTTCCTATCATGAAAAGATTTAATTTGACTAATCTTAGTAATCTATACACCAAATATGAGAAAATCTGTTTTATTTGGGTTCCTTGTGCTGCAAGGAATTTTTCTGTATTTGTTGGGATTTTTTTTGAGTTTATTTGCTATTTATTTTAATTTTTGGCATTTCCTTTATTTGGAAATCATTTTCTTTTTGAAAAATCTTCTTAGGCTGAATCCGGCCGACCCATCTTCTTTTCCCTAGGCCGCTAGCCTACTGGCCCAGCTCCACGGCCCACTAGCCCAGCCTAACAATGATGTGCACTGTTCATCTTCTTCGAGGAGTCCTCGCTGTGCCCGACACAGTCTAAGCCTTTCGTACGCCATCCGACACATCAGCTATAAAACCGAGCCTGCCTGCATCACAATGATCGCCATTGTCTCCTCTTCCAAAACCCTAGATCACTGCCTTGGATTGTGTTGTTTTCTCGCTAGAAAGGTTAGCTACCCAATGTCTTGTCAATTGTCACTGAACCCCTCCGCAAAAACTAAGTGCTATAAGTTCTAATTTAGATTATGCATTGACACATAGTATGTAGCTAGCTAGCTTAGTACTAAGTACTAAAACAATAAAACTTATAGATGTCAGCTTGCTAACTTCTATTAGTTCTAATAACTGCCAACACCATCTGAAGCACTGTCATCAAGCATCATGTCTTCCTCTTCACTTCCATCAGAGTCAAACTCAGTCTCATCTAGGGCTTCCACTGCTGAAGAAGATCCCGTTCCCATATTTGGAGTGCGTCTGGTACTTCTCCTTGGTTGTGAAGCCTCTTCTGCTCCTATGGCCATATCAACTAAACCCTAGAGAGACGAGATTATTCTTTTATGGGGATTGTGGCTACATGGAATAGGGTAAGCCTTTTTCTATTAGTTGGGCTGGCCCACGATTAAACAGACCTATTAAATGTTAACGGCCATTAAACCGAATAAACAACCCAACAAAATAGACAAACCTTGAAATGTCTATAAACGTAACAGGCAAGAGACCTTTACCTTTTTAAAGGCCATTTTTTAGAACAGTGAGCACAGATATTAGCAGCACTGTGCAGCCTTCAACTACTTTTATCAAAAGGATATAAGAATTAACTTGGCAGCAAGAGCAGTTTGGTGGGTTATCAAAACTATTGCGTCATGCATATCCTAGATTTCCACTACCCGATTCCCTGAAGTTTATATGCTGTTTGAAAAGAAAGACATATCACAGGAACTTACAAGGTTGTGTTGACAAGCTGTACCACTCTCTGCTTGTAAGAACAGCATTGGTCTACAAGGTCCATGATGACCTCCTGCCGTAGACCCTGCATGTTCGTTACTGCTTAGCAATGTTGATTTGAGAGATAACTAGAAAACTTATGATTTATGAAATGCCATGTTAGAATTCAGTTGGACTATTTGTATGGCCATACACAAATCCAGTTTTTTGTAAAAATAATCCCCACATAGAAGGGAAGACGAATTGGTTTATTTTGCCCTGGTTTATTTTGCCCTGCACTAACTTTCCATACATAAACTGACCATTCGATCATTTTCTGAACCACATATAGTTATAGAGGATGAGTAGGCACTCAACAGAAATATACCTCTCTGTTACCAGGATCAATAGCATTTAATATCTCTGAAAGAACATCCATGACACCACGTGAATTCTGAATTTCTGTCAAGCTGGTAAAAAAATAATGTGATTTTGAAATTTCCTTACGAAAGGAAACTTAAAGACTTGAAAGCAGTAATACAATGCTAATCATAATAATGATGAAACTGTGTGGTCATAAAATCGGAAAGGAAATTAAAAGCAGCTTCTCTACAGGTCCACAGAAAGGATCAGCTGTGAGGTAAAACCGTAAAAGAAACATATTCAAGCTCTTGTGAAGAAAGCATTTAAGCATTGAAAAATCTCAGATTTGTGCTTCATCCAAATTTCAAAAGCTATACATAATATCCTTGGGTTCTGTTTAGAGTTTAGATTAGTGCCTTAATCAATTTTCTAGAAAATGATCTTAATGGAAAAGAAACCATACACATGTTGCATAGTATAATGGGTGGAGTGAGGTATTGTATGATAAGTTGATAACCCTCAATTTTGTCCTAGTTCAAAAGTGTACAAGATAATGCACGCATTCAGCATTAGTTCTGAGCACCATCAATTCTGTGGCTGCACGGTAAAGTAGGTTTTAAAAAGCAATATACCTCAATGCAGGTACTTCCAGTGCTGAAGATGATTCAGGTGTCTCTTGCTGATAGTCAGTATTACGTAAAGCAGGAGGAGGATAGTTCCGTAGAGGTTGAGTCTGCGGAGGAGTATAGATTGGCACAGAACTCACTGGTCTTTGAGGAAATACAGCTCCAGCACGCTGATATGCCAAACAGCAAAATTATGATGAGTTCTAGAAAGCTTGATGCTAAACATTAGGCAATCGGATGTTTCTAAATGTTTGGCTTAAGCAAGAAAAATATTCCATTTATTTTGTATTACGGATTTACTGTTCTCTAGTAAAAAAATATTTCAGATGGTGAAACAAACATCATTTATTTTCTGTTTCTACTTTCGGTTCATGTTTGTTAGTTAGCACTTATCGTAAACAAATAAACAATTTTACAGGTCATGAAAATTTATGGAAGATGAACAAAATGTAAGTATGTTTGATCAGACATGAATAATACCAGCAGCTCTTGGTATGCCACATAATATTGTGGATATCTTGCACGGGCACCACCAAAAGCTTCTTGCCAAGTGTCTATCAGAATGAGTATCTTCTCTTTTACATGATAATCAGGCTACCAAAAAAAAATCAAAATTGAAATCTTATTCTTTATGTGGATGAATATTAAACGATGCAGGCATACCTTCTTCTTAACAATCTTCACCATTTCATGAAGTATATCCCTCTCAGCAACATGCATATGAACAAAATCTCCACAATTTTTAATCAGCGTCTCCAGCAACTGAAAAAAAGGAGATGAATGAAGTATTTCTACATGCTTAATTAGTTTAGTTGGGTACCTACTTTCACGTATGAACAGCCCCAAGCCATGAAGTTAAATTACAGAACCACAAAATTCAACTAGTCATTTTCCAGATAACTAAAGTATGCCACAAAAGATAAAAATCAGTAAAAAAATAAAACTGCAAGGCTTATAAATTTTCACAGAAGATAAGGAAAGTAACAAGGTTACATTACACAGGCCGATATGTTATCCCTCTTGAATTTTGCCTTTTCCTGCAGTATCCATCATTTACCATAGATTTCTCTTGATCAAGCAAAGAACTTAGAAGATTCCATTACAAAGACCACTCTAACATCTGTCATCCTGACAAACTTGGCATTCCCTATCACACCAATCCCTTAGAATGTTATAGAAGCATCCATCATCCACCGAGTTATGATGTTGCAGCTGCTGACCACAGCCCCCTAAATGTCTTTTAGCTCTAACTAACTGCCACTAGTCGAGGTCATTTGCAGATCTACTCGACGACTATTGTCTCTGTGCTCGGTGAGCATTCAGTTGTTCATCTATCAGCTCCATTTTCTTGCAGGACTCGTGTTGATCAGGTTACTTCAGTCGTTATGAGTTGATCTAGCTATCTTGATTGTCAAGACTTGTGGTCTCTTGACGTAGTCTCGATTGTTCCTTAGTACTGAGATCATTGTGCTCTTAGTGATGAGTTTGATATGTGTATTCTTAATGTTGCTTATATAGTAACTGTAGATAATCCTTTTCCGAGATTGCTTCGAGCTATCTATTCGAGTTTCTCATGTTGTGATTTGAGAGCTTACATAGTCTTGAGTTTGATTCTCGAGTTAGGATTCATTGGATTCTGTACTTCTTCGATCATTTCGATTTGGTTCACTTCGGATGATTACTTATGCATGTTTGCATATGCTGGTCCAAGATTGTGTTGCTATGATTGTCCATTGATGTATGCATTGTACGATTACTGACTATTCTTTCTTATCCTTTTGCCAGCACCATTAAACAATGTTATTTAACTCAGTTTGTTTGACCATTTGACATATTTAATGTTGTTACTTATCACAGACTCACAGTCAGGTTTTTAAGTTAAGATATAAATTCCTTGTCAGACCACAGGACCACGCATCAGCTATACTACTGCTATACTGATCGGTAAGAACTAACCCCTGTCACCTTTCCCCATCATGCCCGCAATCCTCCCTGTTGCTTGACTAGGTGCCAACCCACACAGATTATGCTTCTATGCTATGTGGTTGCCAAGAAGATGGAGCAGAAGGTGTGCAAGACGCAACAGCTGATTTAGCACCGCACCACACCTGTACCAGGAGCACATATTGTGAAATCCTAAAGCATCAACCCTGGTACGTTGGATCTTTAACCAAAAGTCACACTAAATTGGTACCAAAGCTGTAGATTAAATTAATCAGGACTCCACATGAACCTCCACAATTTCAGTTTCTTCACCTAGCGAAAATTAATCTTATAGACCTTATTGGCTATTCATTTCTTTCCCCGTTAATTGAATGTGATGAACAAAGTACCACAAAAACAAAAAGATTGAAACTCGGGTGAATTCCACAGGACCACGAGGATTGATCAATACAATAGTTCTATCCGAAACATCAACCCAGCTTCTAACGCGAGCATCGCCGCAGCCATACACCTAGAAAATCGTCATGGGACCAGAACAAAATTCGCAGCGCGACAGTCCCCGCCCCAACTGACACCCGAGAAGCTCGCCGGCTATGCAACAGTAAGGCTGGCGCCGTGAACAATGAGAACAAAGCATGGATAGGAAGGGCAAAGGACAGTAGAGTCGCTCACGAGGGGTCGTGGTTGAGGATGTCGCAGATCTCGAGGTTGAGGGACCAGTCGGGTCCGATGAGCGACTCGCTCGTCGCTCGGTCGACCAGCACCGACTGCGGCATCGCGGCGAGCCCCCTGATCGGCGGCGACGAAGACGGTGGTGAAGCGCGGGCGGAAACCCTAGCCGGACCCTAGTCGTTTGCTTGGCCGAGAGGAGGAGGAAAATTCGTTTGCGGTTTTCGGGTTTAGATTTGGGTGGGGCCCATGTTTCAGCGAGACATGTTTCCAAATTTGGGTTCACCTGAGTTTGCGCGCCACGTGAAAATTGCTAAGACGTGGAATGCCCTCTCTCGGAACAAATTCTTTTCGTACGGCAGCCACATTTACTAGTTTCCAGTTTCCACAAGGCCATTTTGTGGGCTTCAAAATCCATGGATTTCACCTGGCCCAACCTTATATTTGAGCAAGGCCCGTCACCAGCCCATGTACTATTTAACTATCTAAATATGTAGTACTCCCTTAGTTCAAGTTTACAAGGTACTAGTCATGTATCCGTGCGTTGCAACGGAAACTCAATTTATGATAAAAAAATTTATTTGCAAATAGCATTAACCTTATCTGAATAATAATGTTCACTCTGAATGTACAATGGTTAAATGTTTAAGTCAATTCATCGAAACATACAAATTTCAAGCACTTGTTTATAAACTCGAGCTTAAAATTATCTTTAATTTCATAAACTTAAATAATAACATCACAGCACTTGGGATTGTAAATTTGTAATGCCATAATTCAAGATCGATCGATTGACCGAGAGAGGCAACACCTGCTGCCCCATAGACGCAAAGGCGTTGAAGAAGTAGGCGTCATCCGTATGTGACTGCCACCATCAGCGGTGTGCGTTGCTCATATATCTTACTCTGGCCATACCATAGCCTCACCCCATCAACCAACTCCACTGACTCCTCATCTCCCCCTACGAACACCGCTCTCAACCTATTGACATCATCCACTACGGCGAGCTCTAGTAGCGCCGCCAGCCTATATCGCCGCCCACCACAGGCAACTTGCACCTATGCCACATCGATGAGATCAGAAAAGTTGCTCATTACCTCCACTTAACGGATAAGCTCAACACATTTACAGGAGAGGCAAGAAGCGGCGGGGTTATATAGATTCAACAACCGAGGAGATATCTATGGAATCCAGATTATGAAATCATCGAATAAGAAAGGCAACAAAAGGGAAAGAGGCGAAAAGAGACCCAACTCTATGAATCAGAGCTCTGCTTCCTTCGAAAAGGAATCAATCAATCCAATCCAAAAAGCATTAAGAGCAATCGCCACCGATTCAAATGCTAGATCAATGGGAGAAAGAAAAGCAATAAATGAGTTATGCATATTCATTTACCTCCCACGACGGGATGATCCATCCAATCTACTGAGGTGACCATTGCCTGCTTCCCACTCAGCCATACGGGTGCGCACACGTGTCGAGGTGAGGGTAGAGAACGGATATACCACCACCAACTCTTAATTAGAATTAGTAAAGATGGAGATAACAAACGTATCTAGTCGCGTCATGCATGGCCGTGCTGTAAGATCGAGGATGAGCCTAGAGGGGGGGTGAATAGGCTTTTTAAATTTTTCTATCACTAAATTCAAGTTTAATGATTTCTAAGCCCAAAAGACAATTTCGACACTTTTGATGCCTAACAATTCTAGTGATCACTAAATAGTATTTCTACTCAAGTAACAATAATTAAACAAGTATTGCACAAGGATGATCAATTTACTAGAATTGCACAAAGGTAAAACAATGCAAACCACAAATGATGGACACGAATTTTATCCCGTGGTCTCGGAGACTTGCCGGTCTCCCCTACTCCATGTTGAGGTGACTTGAACTTCTTCAAGCCGGCTCCTCTCGCTTGAGCCTTCCCCGATCACTAGAGGTAGCTCTTCCCCGCTCCGGGTAGGCGAGCTCCTTGCCTTCACAATGATTGGGCCTTCTCACAACCTTCTTCGAGAAGATCGCCAATCCCGATCGCCTCCAAGCCGTCTAGGAGGCAACCTCCAAGAGTAACAAACTTGATGAAAGCTTGAAGCTCTAGAGTGCAATCAATATGGCTCACTAATGCAATGCACTCAATTTCCTCTTCTAGAACTCAAGAATCAAGAATTGAATGCACAAGAGTGTGGAGAGTGTTGTTAGGGCTCAAGAGTATTCAATAGAGTCACCAACCAGCCCCTAGCACAGGTGAGGGGGGTATTTATAACCCCCAACCACTCAAACTAGCCGTTATTTACTTTTTCTGCTGAATTTGCGCCATGGCCGGTACTACCGCCCTCTAGGGGCCGGTAGTACCACACCTTCGTCCCAACGGCTATACGGCGCATTAAATGCACTGACACGTAGCCGTTACAGTGCGAAAACTATATAGCCGGTACTACCTCCCTTGAGGTGCGGTAGTACCGCACTTTGCTAGCCCGAAGGAACAATAAGATCGCAATTTTGCTATCAAGAAGTTTAGGTGCGGATAGTACCGACTTTATGATACTATCACTGAGCATGCCTTGGTAGTCTGCCACGAGCGAGACTCAAAAGAAACACATTCTGTTAAAAAGCTACCGCAGTAGAACCGTTGGTAGTACCGACTTTACAGATTACCGCCCTTCACTTTCTAGAGTGCCACGAAACAACTTGGAAGAATTTCAGCTCACAAAAACCTCATTATTATATGCCCTAGTACCAAGATTTGTAAGATTACCGCTCTACTGTCTTGATAGTGCCTACCTCATCGAATTTTTCAGAAATGTTTTTCTCTCTAATGCACAAATGTACCACTAGACTTTTTGAGCCAATATTGATGCACTTTTAAATCTCAAGACCCAAACCAAGTCCCTCTTAATAGTACGGCGACTATCATAACAATCCGATCTTTACTTCAAACTCCAAGATCGGTAAAAATGGCTAGGAAAATATTTCTAAAGTTTTATACCTTCATTTCTTTTGCTTTCTTGATGCGCACTCCATTTTTTGCACTTGAAGCCAACCGACATCTTCCGAAGAATACATTTTTCCTGTTTTCAACTTACTCATGCAAACACGGTTAGTCTATTAGCCTCGATTGTCATTAATTACCAAAACCCTAAACACATGGGGGCCTAGATGCTTTCAATCTCCCCCTTTTTGGTAATTGATGACAATCCTTATAAACGAATTGAAGTAAATTGAGATTTTGGGTGAGTGACCAAAAACCTTGATTACTGACACCGCGAGATTCTTATTTAGCAATATTCTATCTCTTAGAGGACAAAAGATATTTGAATTAAAATATTGCTAAATGAGAACATAACTCCCCCTACAAATGTGCTATGGATGAGCAATAGTAATATGCACATTTGTATATGAGTTTTTCATGAGTGACTAAGCATGATATTACGAGAAGAATAAGCAAGACAAAACAAAACAAAAACTCAAGAGAGAATTACTTATGTAACATTAGAGCGCGAAAGAACCATAAAGCGAGTTTACGACATTTAGACCAAGAGCAAACATAAACCACACGAGTCAACGTTATTACAAGTTCATTACAGGACTGCAACAAAATATAGGCTAGATAAAGCTAAGGAATTAGAGAACTTCAATTCTTCATTCTCCCCCTTTGTCATCAAGGACCAAAAGGGGATTGCCAAGACGCCATCTATTCCTCGCCGTCTTTAGGAGAGTCCGGAGCTTAGCTGGACGGCTGAGGAGGATGAGAAGGAAGAGGAGCACTACTGTCATCCGGGCGACGACGCTGGTAAGCCTGATGATATGATCGATAGTGATCAAACGAAGTGCTGAGAGAATCCAAGCGCTCCCGGACATCCTCAACCATTTGACGATTATTGTACTGGAGCTCAAGAACAAGTGCAAACTGGCCCATCATATTTGACTCTTGGCGCGCAAATCCAGCCATCATATCAGACTGAAGAGTCTCAAGACTAGCAAGGTAGGCATCAGGCACTGAGGCAGCTTGAGCAGCTTGAGCTTGAGCTTGGGCTTGGGCTTGGGCGGCTTGCTCCGCTTGAGCTTTTGCTTGAGCGGCTTGTTCGGCGATGTGATGCAATACTTGAGGAGGAGCAACTCGGGGCTTGTATGGCTTGTGAGGAGTAGGAGTAGCACCATTATACTCAGCAACTCTCCGGATCAGTGCCATAATATATGGAGCAAAGTAAATGGTCTTCCCCCTATCTCTAGCAAACTGAGCCATCTCCCTCAAGATGAAGTCCACCACATCAAATTTTTCCCTCGCCATAATCTTTGCAATGACATTCCAAGCATGGCCTCTCACAGCATCGAAATTGCCACTTTTCGGATGAATAGTGACTCTAATGATTTTATTTACCATGCTTGGTTGGAGTAGCAAGCCAGCTGATTGTCCAATCTAGTAAGGATGAGTTTGATCATAGAACTTAGCGGCTTGATCCAAAGTCAAAGGAGGCTCATCATGAATTTTAGGATACCGACTATGAAAAATTCCCAAGGCGTGCTCAAAATCATCCTTGGAAGCAGTATACTTGTGGGAGTCGGTCATCCAGGTGATTTGCTCAAAGGAGTCTGAAACATGAAGAGTTGCATAGAATTGTTTGATGGTCTTCTCATGAAAGTCAGTCCTTGTACCAAGAAAATTGCACAGGCCAGCTCCTTCAAACAGCTCAGGAATTCCAACAAATTCGAGCTGCTCTCAGATGTGCTTCCAACTAACCCATCGCTGATTAGCAAAGTCCTTTTCCAAATATATTTGGTCATATACCTTCTGCTGAAAAAGGGAATGGAATTTTGGGTTGGTTGCAGAGCGAGGCTGAAGATAGTGATTCTGAGCCCGGATGGCATAGTAGTCGTCTCCTTTGAGTTGGGAAGGATCATTGCGATGCCTTCCAACTTGAGGTACCACTTCTTCTTCCTCAGAACTTTCCTCATTCTCACTTTCAGTCTCGTCATCACTGCCAGTGATTTGAGGTGTGGCCTCGGTGACCTTTCTTTTCTTAGGCTGGGAAGACTCAGTTGGTCCTTTTCCTTTAGCCCTCGTGGTTCGCATGGCGATGGTGAAAGAATTGTCGCTGTCTTCACTATCAGTGTCCGGAGTAGGAATGCCACGACCCTTAGTCGACTTCCTCGTGCCTCTACCCCCACCAGACGGACCGACCCCAGCTATCTTTGTGCGAGGCATGATCTAAAGTTGAGGACATGAGCATCAATCAAATAGGATTTTTGAGAGATAAAAGGAATGTGTGAATTTTTTGTATTTGAACAATCCCTCAAATAGCTCAACATACACGTGCTGTGAGTGCTTGGCCGGTACTACCGCCCAAGGAACCCGGTAGTACCGCAAAGTCGGTACTACCGCTCCTGACGGCCGGTACTACCGCCTATGCACGATCAAAGCACGGCTTGAGCAATTTGAGACAATGTGGCGACACAAAATCGTTTACACATGGATTAGGTACTGAGTATAGTTGAATGACATTTATCTTAAACCTAATCCACGGAGATTTTGCCATAAAAAAATTCACATATTACAATTCATCATATAAACCCTAGAATGCTCAAAAGGAGATGAAAAAGCAAGGGAGGATGAAGAGGATTGATACCTTTTGGAGGAGGAGGTCACAAAGATTAAATCCAAAGGAGGAACCCTTGCAAAATTTCAAGATTTTGGTGGAGATGGATTTTAGGGTTTGAGAAGGAGAGAGAGAGAGAGAGAAACGCACGGGTGGAGAGGAGAAGGAGAGAGAGAGCGGTTTCGGGTGAGGAGAGAAGAAAAGATAAAGGAGAGAGAAAACCAGACGGTTTGAATTCGGGTCCCCACCAATTAACGGGCCGAGCAGTACTACCGCCCTCTGACCCCAGTAGTACCGCAAATGCGGTACTATCGCCTTGGGCGGCCGGTAGTGCCGGATTCAGGCTGAAGGCAGGGAAACTTCGAGGAGTTAGGTCGCGAAATTGCTCATATATTGTCATAGCAAGTATGAGTATATATTAGAGCATTTCCAACCGAGAGGACAAGCATGAAACAAAGGCCTTAATCGAAATCAAATAAAGACTCATGCCTTGACTTGTTTGAGTTGAAATACCTCATAAGAAACTAGAAATATGGGAATTCTAGTTCTATGGGCAAGACTCAAGATGTGCCTTTAGTAGATCAATATAGATCAAGATTTTGAATTTTATCAACCTTTTCAAAAGCAAAAGTTTTATTTTTATTATAAACACAGTATAGAAGTTTCAAAGGATGAGATTTATATAGTAGATTGTAAATGAAGATTTTAAGAAACTTTGCACTCGGTAAAGCTAAAATAAATTATTTCCAAATAGTTTGACCTATAAAGATCTAGTTTTACCTTTTAAGATATATAGCACTTATCTTTTATTTTTCACATTTAGGGGATGTGATATATATATAAAAGGCATATTACTTCCCCTTGATGTGAGACACATCTAATAAGAACACAAATCCAATAAAATCCAATAAGCAACCAAAAGAACTATCTTTAGGCCACATTAGAGATATCTATGACATTTAATTCATTCCTCAATTTGCAAAATCTAGCCTCATCTAAGGGTTTAGTTAGTATATCCGCTAATTGATTTTCCGTTCTAATGTGACTAATTTCAATATCACCCTTACTTACATGATCTCTCAAGAAATGATGGCGGATATCTATATGTTTTGTTCTTGAGTGTTAGACCGGATTATTGGCTATTTTAACCGCGTTTTCATTATCACATAAGAGAGGCACCTTTTTAAAATTTATTCCATAATCCATTAGAGTTTGCCTCATCCATAATAATTGAGCGCAACAACTACCGGCGGATATATATTCGGCTTCAGCGGTGGATAAAGCTACGGAATTTTGTTTCTTGGAGAACCATGAAACTAGAGATCTACCTAGCAATTGGCAACTCCCGGAGGTGCTTTTTCTATCCACTTTACAACCTGCATAATCCGAATCCGAATATCCAATTAAATCAAATTTTGCACCTTTGGGATACCATAACCCTATGTTTGAGGAATGTTTCAAATATCTTAGAATTCTCTTTACGGCAACTAAATGACATTCTTTGGAAGATGCTTGAAAACGAGCACACATGCAAACACTAAACATAATGTCGGGCCTAGATGCGGTAAGGTAAAGTAAACTACCGATCATTGAACGATAAAGTTTTAAGTCTACCGATTTACCTCTCTCATTAAGGTCGAGATGCCCGTTTGATGCCATTGGAGTCTTGATCGGCTTTGCGTCCTCCATACCAAACCTTTTAAGAAGGTCCTTAGTATACTTGGTTTGACTCACGAATGTCCCATTCTTGAGTTGCTTGATTTGAAGTCCAAGGAAGAAACTCAACTCTCCGATCATGGACATTTCGAACTCCCTAGACATCATATCACCAAATTCCTTGCAAAAGTCTTCGTTAGTAGAACCGAAAATGATATCATCAACATAAATTTGACATACAAAGAAATCTTTATCAATTATTTTTGTAAAGAGTGTGGTATCAACCTTCCCAATTTTGAAACCTTTAAAAATTAGAAAATCTCTAAGTCGCTCATACCATGCTCTAGGATCTTGTTTGAGTCCGTATAGCGCCTTAGAGAGTTTGTAAACATGATTAGGACATTTAGGATTTTCAAAACCGGGAGGTTGTTCTACAAATACCAATTCGGATATTTGTCCATTTAGGAAAGCACTCTTTACATCCATTTGAAACAATTTAATATCAAAACTAGATGCGAATACAAGCAAGATTCTAATAGCCTCTAATCTAGCTACGGGTGCAAAAGTTTAACCGAAATCTAATCCTTCGACTTGAGTGAAACCTTGTGCCACTAATCTAGCTTTATTTCTTACTACAATACCATTCTCATCTTGTTTATTTCGAAAAACCCATTTTGTGCCAATTACATTATGTTCTTTAGGTCTTTCTACTAAAGTCCAAACATCATTACGAGCAAAGTTATTTAATTCTTCATGCATTGCATTTACCCAATCCGGGTCAACTAGTGCTTTATCTATGTGAGTAGGTTCAAATGATGATACAAAAGAATAATACTTACAAAAAGAAGCTACACGAGATCGAGTTTGAACACCCTTACTCACGTCACCCAAAATTTGGTCTATTGGGTGATCCTTGGAGAGACCGTGATGAATTTGTTGAGGTAAAGGTTGAACATGTCGATCATTATTCTTGTCATCTTCATCGATGATTTGAATATGACTTGGAGTTACAGATGTTTAAGGTTCAACTTGAGTGGATGAGGATTGATTATCTTTCTCCACTTCCGGCTTCACATCTCCAAGAGTCATATTCTTCATTGCCTCTCTCAAACCTTCTTCACCTACATCATCCAAATTTTCTTGCTCTTCTTGAGAGCCGTTAGTCTCATCAAATTCAACATCACATGTTTCCTCAACAAAACCTTTATTTTTATTAAAAACTCGGTAAGCTTTACTATTCGATGAATAACCAAGCAAGAAACCTTCATCGCACCGACTTTGAAATTTGGAGAGCCGAACACCCTTTTTCAAAATATAACATTTGCAACCAAAAACTCGAAAATAAGAAATGTTCGGCCTTCTCCCAACAAGAAGCTCATAAGAGGTCTTTTTCAAAAGTCGATGCAAATAAAGTCTATTTGTTGCATGACAAGCGGTATTAATGGCTTCCGCCCAAAAACTATCGGAAGTGCCATATTCATCAAGCATTGTTCTTGCCATTTCAATTAATGTCCGATTTTTCCGTTCTACAACACCATTTTGTTCCGGAGTGTAGGTTGCGGAAAGCTCGTGCTTTATTCCAAGTTCATCACAACAATCTTCAATTCTTGTATTTTTGAACTCGGAACCATTGTCACTATGGATTTTCTTTAACTTAAAATCAAATTCATTTTGAGCCCTTTTTGCAAACTTTTTGAAGATTTTGGAAGCTTCGGATTTATCATCCAAAAAGAATACCCACGTATACCTAGAGTAATCATCGATAACAACTAAGCAATAAGAATTACCCCCAATGCTCTTATAGGTTGTCGGGCCAAACAAATCCATATGTAAGAGCTCTAATGGTCTAGATGTGGACATGATAGTCTTTGAACGATGAGAACTAGCCACTTGCTTGCCGGCTTGACAAGCGCTACAAAGTCTATTTTTCTCAAACTTCACATCTTTCAAGCCCACAACTAAATCATTTTTAAAAAGCTTTTTGAGTTGAATCATCCCAACATGAGCTAGTCTTCTATGCCATAACCATCCTAAAGATGTTTTTGCCATTAAGCATGTTTGAAGACAAGAGTCATTCGAGGTGAAGTCAACTAAATATAAATTTCCGAATCTAAATCCTTTAAATACCAAAGAATTATCATTTTCTCTAGAAATAACAACACCATCTTTAGAGAAGTTACAAACAAGACCAAGATCACATATTTGTGCAACGAATAATAAGTTAAAATTAAATGTTTCAATTAGAGATACATTAGAAATGGAAAGATCATTTGATATGGCAATTTTACCTAAGCCCAATACCTTTCCTTTGCTATTATCTCGAAATGTGATCTTGTCATGTTGTCCATTTCCCGAATCAAAGGTAGTAAACATTTTCCGGTCACCGATCATGTGTTGAGTACATCCGCTATCCAACACCCAATGCCGTCCACCGGTCTTGTAGTTTACCTACAAAAGAAAATCAAGCCTTTTTAGGTACCCAAATTTGTTTGGGTCCTTGGAGGTTAGTGACCAAGGTTTTGGGAACCCAAACGGCTTTCTTTCTTTAGCCAATTATTGGGGTCCCAACAAATTTAGCGAAAACTTTACCATATCTATCTCTCTTGAGTACATAGCAAGAATCATGAATATTATCCTTAGATGCTTTACTCAAGGTACAATCATTCGCTAGATGTCCTATTTCATGGCATTTATAGCAAAATTTACCATTTGATTTCACAAAGTGCGGAGCCTTGTTACTTATTTTCTTATTCTTTTTAGGCACATATCCTAGTTGAAAGACCATGTGGAGGTCTATCCTTGTGTGTGATGAGTAATTGACAAGATTTGAGATTGGATTGATTTGAAATTGAGTTTGATTTGAATTGGATCCTCAAATTGAAGCAATTTGAGTGTTGGTTGCTTTTCCTAGTGCTACCGGTCTGGGGGCAGTAGCACCGGACCATTGGGCGCAATTATGATTGATTAATGATTTGGGATAATCATTGAAAATATCTGTGTGGGCATTGCTATGTGAAAGATTTTTCCTTGTCTTTGATGGTTGCAGGGCGACGGTGCTAGGTCATGGTGAGGCGGAGGATGACCGGGACTAGGCGAGGAGCGTCGGAGGTCCAGACGGTCGGAGATCGCGGAAGATGACCGAGACGGAGTCCGGGCAAGCCAAGAAGATAAGGAAAGGAGATGATGCTAGCTAGATGCCGCGTGGATCAATGAGGGCCATCGGATCGCGGTCTAGTTGATAGGTTAGCGGGTCTAGGTAGTATGCTTTGAAAACCGTGCAAGAAAACCCGGTATGTGTGCGGGTTTTGGGTTAGCCCTTGCATGGCTGTGTGAGTGGGTTAATCCTAGCCCTTAGATGAGTGTCCTAGGGTTGAGGGACTCATCCAAGGGTGGTAGGTGGCCCAAGAGTTGTATAAATAGGGGTGGGAGGTGGCCTCCTCCCCTTGAAGGTTTGAGTTGCTCCTTTGAGCTTTGCCCACATGAAGTGAGGCTTTGTAAACCTTCCCACTAGAAATACAAAGAAATTTCTTTACATTATTGTGAATTTAAATTCCGCATTTACATTATGTCTTTACTTTACGCAATTTAAATTCAGCATTTACATTACGCATTTACCTTCCCGCAATCTACATTCATGCAATTTGGATTTGCCTCCCCTCCTTCTAAATGCTGATCTTGGATGTTTTGAGTGTGTTCATATGGTTTTACATCTCTTTTGCACTCTTTGATTAAGTAGAGATAATCTTTTCTTTCAAGTTCCAGTTCTGTCCAGAACTTGTTCTTCGTGTAGCAGTTAGTATTTGATTTTTATAAAAATCTAGAAAAATCCTTTTTGCGTGATTCTTATTGGAGATTGTGCGGGACTCCCAGACCCATCTGTAGAAAAATTTTGGAGTTCACTTGTTGCACCGTTTGGGCGCCATGAGGTGAAAACTGAGCCCCAAATTTTCTACTGGAAGTTCCTGACTGTCTGTGTTCATAGATTTATGATGATTTTTCTACATGGCTTTTTAAACTGAAATTTGGTAGAGTTCTTCAAGACTAATCTACTCATAGGGAGAAAATTTCTCATAATTTTGTGAGCAGAAGAAACCCACCAACCTCCTGTTCAAATTAAAGACAGATTCTGGAAATATCTGCTTTTACTTTTCTAAAAGAGACTTTTGTGTGTTGGCTTGATCTCTTTTAGAAAAGAAGTATTTGAATTGATTTCTCTTTCTTTTGGACACTTGACAACCAGAATTGTGATGGAAAAATTCCTCACATATTTTATGGATAACATCCATGTAAGCTAAGGATGCATATAGTTGTCTAGTCGTTCCGGTTTTTGCGGGTTTTTCACGATTTCCCTTGCGCGATCTTTTCACGGTTTTAGTTGGAGTATTTTGGGGAAAATTTATTTGCGACCATTCACCCCCCTCTGTTCGCCATCTCGATCCTTCAATTGGTATCAGAGCCGGTTTTGCTCTTTCATAGATCTTGACCGGTCTCAAGAGCCATGGCGACGGACAAATACTCCACCAAGCCTCCCATTTTCAATGGAGTTGATTTTCCTTTTGAAGTCCCGAATGGAGTCATACATCACTCGCCTGGGCTTCGATATGGCGAAGGTGAAGCTCCCATATGAGGTTCTGCCGATGAGAACGCCATCACTTAAATAATATGGTCGACGTTGAGGCAAATGCTAAGGCAAGGAACATTCTCATCTGAGGACTCACCAAGTGAGTATGATCGGATTTCTCACCTTCACTCCGCCCACGAGATTTGGGTAACCCTCGATGCTTACCATGAGGGCACTACTCAAATCAAAACCGTGAGGCAAGACCAGTTCAAGCGCGAGTACAACAAATTTGAACAATGCGCTGGTGAGAGTCTCGATGAGTGCTTTGGTCGGTTTACCAAGATTTTGAGCGACCTCCGAGCAGTTGGTTGTATATACCCTGACTCGGACAATGCTCGGCATTTCTTGACCGCACTCGACCTTCGGGTTTGGGAGATGAAGGTGACCACCATCAAGGACACCATCGATCTGTCGACTCGACTCTTGACGGGCTTTATTCCGCCTCAAGACTCATGAGATTGATGTCGTCTCTAAGACGAAATCTCGATCGATGGCTTTGGTCACCGATCCCATTGGGTCCTCTTCGGATTTTCTCTTGACTTTGTTTTCGTTTTCTCTCCACTCTTTGCGACGTAAGCGATGAAATTCGAACGATTTCCGAGAAAATGAGCTTGCTCTTGTCGTCAAAATTTTCCAATATTTACAAGAGAGTGAGAGAGAGGAAGAGAGGTGGCATGATCACCGCTTGAGTGTGGTGGCCTCAACCACATTCGAGCGAACCGCCTAAGCCGAGAAGGGCAAGAACGACGTCGGCGGTTTGGGCAAGAACGACTACACCGACAAGAACCACAATAAGAAGCCTCCGGTTAAATGACGCGACGAGAAGAAGTACCACAACTTCTCCAAGAACAAGAAGCTCTTCCACACGCCTCGCCGCCTCGACGACATCAACCTCTCCGACACGGAGACATGGAGCGACGAAGGCGAGGATGATCCGCAAGAGAAGAAAGGCGGCGACGACTTCTCTCAAGATGTGCTTCATGGCAGTGCCATTGAAGTGAGCGACTCGAAACAGACAAATGACACGGATGAGGTACCCACCTACGACGAGTTAAATGATGCCTTCAGAATTAGGCAAGTTTCATGCTAAGGCTAGGTCGAGGTGTTCTGAGTTAGAGAAGGAGGTAGATAGTTTGTCTCGGGAGTTAGCTTCACTTAAATCATGTTCCTCCCGAGACTCTGACAACTGTACACTCTGTGATGCTTTGCTTATGGAGCTGGAGAACCTAAGGACTTTGCATGATAGTGTGGTTTCTGATCTTGAGGCTCTTAGGTCGAAGGATGCTAGCACATGTTCTATTGATCCTATTCCTATTGATGTTAGTTTTCTTCATACTCACACAACTGCATCTTGTGAAAATTGCCCTAAGCTACTTGCTGAAATTGATGCCATGAGTTGTCACCTTAGGAAGCTTTCTACTAGAAATAATGAACTTGAATTGCATGCTTCTAAGGACCCAAATGGCTCATGTGAGGGTCAGAAGCAACTAAAACTTGATAATGAAGCTTTGAATGCCAAGTGTGATCAACTTGCTAAGGACTTACTAGTTAAGTCAAATAATGGTTGCTTGTTGTGTATTGGGGTTGAGGATGACGTGGATAAAGTCCACGCAGAGCTTAGGAAGAAGTTAGAGCCCTGTGTTGGTAGAATTAGAGATGCTTCTTGTGCTTCTGTGAGTCTCTCAAATATGAGGCACCGTGTATAGGGAAAAATATGCACGCTACTGCTTCGATCCTCTTCTTCCGGCTCTTCTTCTACTCCTTCCCTTGCTCTTCATCGCCTCACTTTTCCGAGAGTGTCAAGATCTTATGAGCACTCTCGAGAAATTTGTTGGAGGCAAGAAGAAGCTCAATCTCATTCTAGACCACCCAAGATTAGCAGATTCAATCAAGGTCTAGGATTTGATTACTTGGAGCATGCTAGGACTCATCCTCCTACCATTGTGCGTGGTTCCAAGAGTGGAGAGATAGTGGTTGCTCCTGTGTTGAGCACCACCGTGTTTAGGTCTCGCCGGTGTGGTCCACGGACTTCCGACCGAAGGATGCTTCTCTTGTTGCTTCGCCTCTAACAAGGCAAAGTACACATGCACCTTCTCAGAAGAAGGATGATCACCTAGTAGATTTCGCTTGAGCGCCCAAGATCACTCGGCGTGAGCGTGTTGATGCTCTTAGGGTATTCAGGTCATCCCTGCACTGAAAGTGCTCCTAAGGCACGACCGCTTCTAGACGAGTTAGAGAGTCGCTTTGCTTTTGGACAAAGATCCTGGACTTGGTTTTCGTCTTTGCTTCTTTGAGTTTTAGCCCCGAGTCGTTTCGTGGTCGGGCCTACCCACCGCCCTTTTGATATTCCTCGCTTTTTCCCATCGAGGTAGATATCGGCGGCGTGAGGTGTTTTTCGGTAGGAGACCTAGGCACCTCATTGGGATGGTCCGGCCTTTGCACCACGGCGGGCCAACCCAGTTTTGGCTCCTAGATCATCTACTAGAGTTCCTACTGATCATCAAAGAAACACTCGAGTCCAGTCTTCTTCTGTGGCTGGTACTCTGAGGCATCGTGTGGTTCAGTATTGGGTTCCCGGGACTTCACTCTTTCCCAGTATTGAGTCATCTCCCTCTTTCTTGACTTGATCGGGTTCGCTCGGATGGGGAAGGAGACGTTTGGATTGTTGATTCCGGTTGTTCTCGCCATATGACCGGAGATTCTCGTTGGTTCTCTTCCTAGTCCGAGCCCCGTGATGAGTTGATCACTTTTAGGATGCGTCTTCGGTAGGGTCATTGCAAAAGGTACCATCTGCATTAATGAAAGTTTTATTCTTAAAGATGTTGCCTTAGTAAGTAAACCGCAATACAATCGCTTCGCTTTCTCGACTTATCGATGACTCTTTCGAGGTAAGCTTCAAGAGTAATGCTGAGAATCCTTGATTCATCGGGAGGGTTAGTTTATGGATTTCTAGATTTAGGAGAGTATTTCGTGCTAATTTTTCTGCTTCTTCTGGAGACTCTCTTCGATGTTTGATTGCTTCTGAGTCTCGTGATCTCTCCTTCTGGCATAGGAGACTTGGTCACATTGGTTTTGATCATTTGACCCGAGTTAGCAGTCACGATCTCATTTGTGGTTTGCCCAAACTCAAGATGGTCAAAGACTTAGTTTGCTCTCCCTGCCGACATGGCAAGATGGTTACTGCTTCTCATCCTCCAGCCACCGTAGTGATGACTGATGCACCAGGACAGCTTTTACACATGGACACTATTGGTCCAGCTAGAGTGCAGTCAGCAAGAGGGAAGTGGTATGTTCTTGTCATTGTTGATGATTTTTCAAGGTATTCTTGGGTATTTTTCATGGCCTCGAAGGATGAGACTTTTTCTCACTTCAGGGGATTGGTTAGTAGATTGTCTATTGAGCTCCCAGATGCATTACAAGCTATACGCAGTGATAATGGCACCGAGTTCAAGAATTCCTACTTTGAGAGTTTCTGTGTGGAGTCTGGGTTAGAGCATCAGTTCTCCTCTCCATACGCCCCTCAAAGAAATGGCGAGTGGAAAGGAAGAATAGGACCTCGGTTGAGATGGCGGGACGATGCTAGATGAGTACAAGACTCTAGGAAGTTTTGAATGAGGCTATAGCTCTTGCTTGTCATGTTTCCAATCGCGTTTTCTTGAGAGCACATTTGCATCGCACTTCTTATGAGTTGATGTATGGGCGAAAGCCCGTGTTTCTCATTTTCGCTTTTTGGTTGCAAGTGTTTTATCTTGAAGTCCGGTAACCTAGATAAGTTTGAGTCTCGTTCTTCGATGGTATCTTTACGGGTTACTCGACTTCCTCTCGTAGCTATAGGGTCAGAGTTGTGATGCGAATAGGATCATAGAGACCGTGGACGTGACCTTTGATGAGGCTAGCCTGTGCTAGACCCGATATTTCGAGCTCTTCTTATCCCTCCGAGACCATCTTTGTAGAGGATGAGGATGATGGAGATGATGGTGTTCCACCTGATCCAGTCTCCTCTTCACCTGAGGTGCCTCCTGTTTCCATTTCTGCACCTCAGGATGATCAGCCTTTGCCTTCAGACTCTCCTTCAGCGAGTGGCTCTATTCCTACCTCTTCTCCTCAAGAGGTAGAGGCCACTTCTGCTTCTGGTCCTCCACGACACATTCAGCGTTCTCATCCACCTGAGCAGATCATTGGTGATCTGTTTGAGCGGGTGATGCACTCAAAATCAGGCTTATCTTCTTTCTGCCTTCAATCTGCCTTTGTTGCCTCTTTTGAGCCAAAGGATGTTACTCATGCATTATCCGATGAATCATGGATTAATGCTATGCATGAGGAACTGGAAAACTTTGAGAGGAACAAAGTTTGGCAGCTGTAAGTTCAACCTTCATTAGTTATGGTTTTGGTGTTAATGACAAATCTAATCTTGTGTTAAAGACAAATCCAATATTGAGTTTATCCCTTAATGCGATAGTGTTATTAATGACAATCTTATATCGAGACTAACTTGTTTATTTAGAATATCTTTGATTAGTCTCATCGCATTGAAAAATGGAAAACCCAAGGTATGTTTGCATATTCATTCTAATATTAGTTGCATACTTTGGATTCAAGTTAAAGTATGAATGTCCCCATTATATTAACCACAAACGTGCATCATGTTTCCCAATCCACATATTACATGGATGCACATATTTAGGGGGAGTTTGTAGTTTAACTTGAAAGTCTCTTTGTATTGATCGATTCGTTATTGACACACATAAGGATCAAGACAAAGAAACTAAATCCTTGAGTATATATTTGAATTGCCTAGTTATAAGTATACTCATGGCAATATAGGATATACTCCAATACGATCAATTTGAATATGTGCATATTATCTCCAAGTCAATCATATTTATGCACGTATACATGTGGGGTGTATTCTATAGTTGATGATTTAGAGAAATGATCAATTCCATACAATTTACATATAATGGATCATTACTTTCCATCAACATGAGTATATGAAAACTTATGTAGTTAATATATACTCATATCAATTTAAATGATAATTTAAATTGAGTTCATTTGTCTTGTTAATCATTAAAGAACATTTCATCATGTGTTGATGGTGTTCCGTGATTAATTGAGGACAAATAAATAGTTCTTAAGTATAATTAAGCTTGTGTTGCATTATTATACTTAAGACACATTTACAATCATTTCAATTGATTTAGGTTGTGCTCAATTGATCTAGAGGCATCCATTATGTGTTAATGGAGTGCAAGAGATAATTGAGACAACCATGTATCTTGGACTAACTATGTTTATGAGTTGTGATTGAGTTAGGTCCAATGATGGATGAGAACGGGACAAGGACGGCATCATGTGTTGATGGGCGTCAAGAGTGGATCCCAAGAGGAGTCGAGTGAAATCCGGGGAATATCAAGTGTCAATCATAAAGACCCCAAAGGGATTGCTTGCGTCTTGTGCGAAGGTATAACTAGATAGGCTAAGGACTTTTGTAGTCTTTGAGTCTAAAGTTTTATCGCCGTACTATTAAGAGGGGTCGTTCCCTTTGCTTGAGCTTCATCATGTGTTGATGATCTCATTTCCGCGTTCACTCAAGCTCAAACCATTTGGATTTGGTTTTTGCATGAGGGTTAACCATTTGGCATGTGTTGCGAATGGGTTAAACTTATGCTTGGTTGTATTTGGTTTTCGCATAATGCTTTGATTTGCATGTGTTGCAAATAGGATAAGCTAGTGCGTTGGCGTTTGCGTGAAGTTCACTTTTGCATGTGTTGCATTAGTTAAAGCTTCATGCTTTGGTTTCGCAAAACATCTTTATAAAACCTTGGTGTTGCTTGGAGCTAAGTTTTGCATGTGTTGCAAAAGGAGAGAGCTCAAGCATGATTTTATGTTGTGTGTTTGTATGGAGCTAGAGGCTTGCATGTGTTGCGAGTAAAGAGCTCATACGTATGGTTTTGGTTTTAGTCGAAGTTTGATTTGTGGTTGCTTTGAACTAGAGAATTGCATGTGTTGCAATTAGAGAGTTCAAGCACCTTGATTTAATGTTGCTTGGAGCTAGACTTTTGCATGTGTTGCAAAGAGTAGTGCTCAAGCATGAAATGTATTTATTGTGCTATTTGCAAGTTCGTTGTGCGAATAAACTGAGGTTTATGAGTCCGGAATTCCGAGAGCATGTGAGTGGGGCTTGCAACGGGTGTTGGCAAGTTGACCGGGTCTTGTGTTGACCTTCACATGGCTAGGGGGATTAATCTCATAAACTCGAGTTTGATTCGCTTAATACAATTTGCGAATAGTTCTTGAGTCGATTGCGAAATGTGTTTTCGCAATTTGGGTTAAATTCCTTGAGCATGGTTTGAATTGGTGCAAATGTGTTTTGCACGGGTGTTTGATCATGTGTTGATCACTTGTGGGCTCAAGGAATGGTTTTTGGATTTTTGGAATCGGATTTTGCGAAGAAACCGGAGTTCATTCAGTGGGGGCGGTGCGACCGGCCCCCCCCTCCGGTCTGACCGGCTGTGCGGTTGGACTGGGCCTCCTCCGGTGCAAGTTTTTCAGTAAGCGCGGCGTCTGCGGCTGGCTTGGGCGGTCGGACCGCCCGGAGGCCGGTCGGACTGGAGGTGAGGTCGGACCGGGCCGGAGTCGGCTTGTGTTTTCCAGAGAGGCTGATTTTCGTGCTTTGCTGAGTTTTTGCCTGGCGGTTGGACCGGCCGGGCTCCGGTGTGACCGGCCGAGAGGTCGGACCGGGTGGCGAGCGGTGCGACCGGCCGTGTAACGGTCGGTTTTCCGACCGTTGCCCTGTGAGGGTCGGTCGGACCGGCCGAGGCCCGGTCGGACCGCAAATTTGCTGATTTCGCCCATTTTGCCCCCAAACGGCTAGTTTTCTTGTGGGGGGCTATAAATACCCCCTTGGGGGGTTGGTTGCTTGTGTTGTTGCTGTGTTTAAGAGTTTGGGTGAGGTGTTGCATGTGTTGCACACTCACATTTGGTTTTTGAGCTAAAGAGTGAACTAATTGCATGTGTTGCAATTAGAAGTGGGTTTGAGAGGCTCTTGTGCATGTGTTGCACTTGAGTGAGGCCTTGTGCATGTGTTGCACTTGGTGATCACCGAGGAGCGCATTCGTTGTGCCCGGTGAAGTTCGAGCGAAGGAGTGTCTTGTTACTCTTGGAGGTTGCCGACTCCTAGACGGCGTAGGCGTCGTGCGCGGGAGCTCTCGAGGTGTGAGAAGCCCCGGCAAGTTTGTGAAGGTTCGGGTTGAGCCTACGCGCAAGCGTGAAAAACCACGACTAGTGGAAAGAGGCGGATGCTCGAGCGGGAGCCGGTCCAAGTGTGGGCTAGCCTCAACGTGGACTAGGGGAGACCGGCAAGTCTCCGAACACCACGGAAAAATATCGGTTGTCTCTTGTCTCATTTATATTCAAGCACTTTACATTATTGAATATTTATCAATTGCTTGAATTAGAATGGCTAGTATTATTTAGTTGATTAATTTAGCAATTCTTGTGTAGAGACATAATTTAGTTAGTGCACTAGTGAGCCTAGTTGATTTAGGCTTTAATTGTCAAAACCGATTTATCGCTTCCGCATATATAAATTGATTAGGTTTTGATATAGGGGTTGATTAGAGCGAATTGATTAGTGAGCGATCAAATTTTGTAAATCGCCTATTCACCCCCCCTCTAGGCGCATCCTCGACCCTACAAGTGGTATCAGAGCCACGGTCACTCTCATTTTAGGCTTAACCGTCTAGAGAGTAAAAAGGATGGCGCCTAGCGATTTAGTGCACTCCACCGATTCACAAATATTTAATGGCTCAAATTATTCATCATGGAAATTATTTATGATTTCGCATTTTAGATCCATGAGCCCACAAATATGGTGGATTGTAGATGTCGACATTTCTTCTCCAATTAATGATATTGCTCCAACTAAAGGAGAGGAGAAATGTCTACATCTCGACGCTCAAGCAACTAATGCCATTTTTAGTTTTGTGAGCGTAGAAATGTTTAGTCTCATATGCAATCTCAAGAGCGCTCATGCTATGTGGATCAAGCTTCAAGAATTATTTAAATCATCCACATCAACAAGTGAGGATTGCATTGAGGAGGAAGTGTCGGTTGACGATTCAACATCAACATCAAATGATGAACCGGCATCTCCATCAACCTCAACCTCCGCCTCAAGCGACGACGAATCTTCACTTATATCAAAAATTCGTTGCTTCATGGCAAAAGGTAAAGATGAGGTATGTGATGACGAAGAGCCCTCTTATGATGATTTAATGGATATGTTAGAGGAGCTCAATAATTATCTTGGGAAGGAGAAAACAAAATATAAGATTTTAAAGTTAGAACATGAGTCACTTAAAAATGATTATGATGTTCTAAAAGAAAATCATGAAAAAGTCCTTCTCAAGGAATTTAGTAAAGCTAGTTTGGATAGTGCTATTCAATGTAATCTAGATGATGAATTGCCTTGCTTAAATTCTATTACAATCAATTCATCAAATAAATGCATATCCACATCTAGCGATGATTTGCCTTATTGCTCTAATGAAATTGCTTCTAGTTCCTCTATGCTTTTAGATGCAAATATTGTAGAGGAAAATAATGAGCTCAAGGCCCAAGTCATTAAATTGGAAAATGACTTGAAGAGGTGCGTAAAAGGAAAAGCCCTCCTCGACGAGATCTTGAGCAAGCCAAGGGCGCCTCAAGACAAGCGAGGACTCGGCTACAACTCCAAGAGGGAGAATAGCAAGACGAGGCACAACGCGCGTCACTCGAAGACTATCAAGTGCTTCGCTTGCAACAAGAAGGGTCACCTCGCCTCCGTGTGCCCTAATCAAGTGGATAACAAGGCCACAACATCAACAATGAGGCAAACCGGCAAGGAGCAAGTCAAATCGGTCAAGAGAGGGCCAAATAGCGTGACGTGCTTCAATTGCCGGGAAAAGGGACATTTCGGTAAGGATTGTCCCAAAGGTATCACTCCTAAGCCTATTATTATTAATGACAATTATTTGCTTAGGAAGGACAAGAATGGCAATGTGTTTGCCAAGCTTGTCAAGTCCCCTATGCCCGCTAAAAATGATATTCATTTGCATAGGAAGAGTATTTCTAGAAATGTATTTGCTCAACATACTAGTTTTTCTAAGAATAAGAAAATACATGATGATCATATGCTTAGGAAAAATAATTATAGCAAATCATTTGCTAGAAATGCTAGATCATCTAAGCATCCTTACCATAATGATTATTATATGCTTAGAAAGGATCAAACTAGGAATGGATTTGTCAAGAATGCCAAAACTCCTAAGCCTCCTCAATTCAATGCAAATAAGTCGCTTAGGAGTAACAAGAATGGCAAATCCATTGCTAGTCATGTTAGTCAATTTAAAAATGCTAAAATTAGGACCATTTGGGTTCCTAAATCTATTGTGACTAACATTGTCGGACCCAACAAGGATTGGGTACCAAAGATCGCCTAAAAGGATTTTTAGGTGATATGAGATGGATTGGACGCTTGCACACTCAAGAAGGGAAGGACTATATTTGTCTACAAGTGGTGTCAAGCAAGAAGATTATCAAGTCCATCATGAGCCAATGCCATCTCGGGTAACAAGTATTTAAATTGATTATTATTTAAACGTATAGCCTTGTGTAGGTTATAATGCAATATTAATGAATATCAATTTAGATTACTTGTTATGGCCACTTGCTCTCGCCTCTTATCTATTCTCTTATTGCAAATCTTGAGCAAGTTAGGAGGTGGCACATTTAGGGCGAGTGTTAATTCATATTCATGTGTACCACATCCCTACGTGTGCCCATATTAATATAAGTGCATATATATATATTTTTGAAATCAAACCATTTAGCCAAAAATCAAAATTTGTATACTAATTACTATTCTTGTGAAAAACAAATTGAAAAGTGTATACAAATGCTTTCAAAAGGCTTTTCAATGGTTTTGGCTTTACAAAAACTAATTTCAAAAGAAAATGAGTTTTAACTCCAAAATCCAGTTATTAGTATCTTGATTTTGATTTAAACTTATAATTTTCATAAAATTAAAAGTAAAAGGATTTTGAAAGTAATTCTAAAACGAAAATCCTAGAGTTGGTCATTCTTAACAATTCTCATGTTCAAAAGATTTTCAAAAGACCAACTTATCAAAAGTTATTTGATTTTGAAACTCGCCGAAAAAAAACTATAATCGACCCATAATGGTCATACTATTGCACTTTGTGAGTTTCTCCATTTGGATCCATTCTTGTGTAGAATTGTGATTCAAAATGGTATTTTAGACTCATACACAAAATTCAAATCCATATATCTTACCCCTTGCTTTAATTGAATTCTTGTGTTGTTGAATTTGACTTGATTTCTATTTGCTTCTTCAAATGGACTATTTAGATCAAAAGTCAAAGTTCAAATTTAAAAGGACCAAGTTTGTGAAAAGACTTGTAAAAGTATTCTATTACGTATTTCAAATATTTTACAAGCTTTCAAAATGAAAATTCTATGTTGAAATCTAATTTGGCTCAAAAACGATTTGATTTAATCCGAAATGGCCTATTTAGGCATATAGCTCAAATCGTAGCATTCGAGTTGGATTTCACCATAAATCTTGGCTATACACATTCTTGATACACCTATCTAAGCCATGGAAAAAGAAATTGCATGAAATCCAAACCGAAGTGCGTTTTGAGGCTTTTTGTGAAAATCAATTTCCTTTTATGCCTCAAAGCGCAAATTGCCATAACTTTCAAAATAAAATTGATTTTGAGAAATTTATTTTTGCAAAACCTTCTAATTAGTCCAAAGTTCATTTCCTCAAAATTTCATAATTTTTGGACTTCGTTTGAATCGGTTTTGCCAAAATTTGCAAAATCGTGGTTTTTCACTGACAAAGTGCGGTTGCACACTGCAGGCATGCTTGATGCACCCGGCCTTTGGTCCGGTTGGACCGGCCTTTGGCCCGGTTGGACCGGCCATGGCTTGTCAGCTCTGAAATTTCATATTTTTCAGAGTTTTCTTTTGGGATATCTTTTGATTGGAACCTCCTTTTTCAAAAATTCTTTTTGGAAATGATTCTTACTATCCCAAAGTTCATTTGTGCAAAATTTCAAAATTTTCTCAAATTATTTGATCGCTTTTTCAAGTGGTATCAGTTATGAGCACTTTAATTGGTTTAAAGAGTGATATTCACTTGATCTTTTGAAAAGACAAAACTTGTGCAATTCAAATGCAAATAACTCCATGATTCACCTGTTGAATATCTTGGGGAGTTTATTTATTGCAAGTTTTGGGCACTTATTGCTTCCAAGTGATGTCATATCTTTATTTTGCTCTGATACTAAATCTTTGCGATTTCATTGATTATTCTTGAGCCTTGCTCTATTTCGATACCCGTAAGTATATCTTTCTGAGAATATTGCTCTGATACCCATCGATATCATAGATAATCCTTTCAAGTGGTATCAATTCTTTGTGAGTTGATCCTAAGTGGTATCAATCGAGCTTTTATTCATTTCATATGGTTACAAAGTGGTATCATTGAGTTTCTCTCTTCTCCAAGTGGTATCATGGTTCTTATTGATCATTTCTTCTAATGATATCCTTAACTATGTGGATTTCTTTTTAAGTGGTATCATTGAATTCAATTATTTCCTACAAGTGGTATTTCATTACCTCTTTGTAGCATTATTGCGATACCCACATTCTTGATTAAGATTTTTTCCTCTCAAGCTAAAATTGTAAGTTCAACCGCCTAAGACTTCTCTGTGTGAGATTCTTTAAGTGTTGAAATACATAAAAGAGGAAAGTCTTTTGTTGAGCATTGTTCTTCAAATTAAAATTTCAAAATGCTCATTTCTTTTGGATCTTCAAGCAAGCCCTTGAGATTAATTTTACAAGTGGTATCTATTTGCTCAAGTGGTATCTATTTCTTCTTGGGTTCCTCGTTTGACCCGTTTAGGCAAATCGTTGGATTCTTTGAAAGAATCATGTTGAAAAATTTGCAAAGCCTAATAAAATGAGGAGTGAGTTATTTGAATGTGTTTCAAATAAACCGTGTGATACCCTTACTTCGTTTTTCATGCTTATCTTTACAAGTGGTATTTGTCTTACAAGTGGTATCCACAAATCCAAATATGGTCTCTTTTCGAGTTTTCCTTATTTTTAGACCATATTTCAAATAAAAACTTGTTTTGCTTCTTGGATGACCCTTCAAGTTTTTATTTGGTTTGAAATTTTAATCTCCTTCAATTCTTTTCCCTAGGTCATAAGTGTTTATTTCAATTCTTGTATGACCTTCATTAAAAAGAGATAATTTCATGAGGGGAGAATAATTGAATAACCAAAAAAAAGGGGGAAAATAATGATAAATTGATAAATGCCAAAAAGGGGAAGAATGTATTTCAAGTTAATCTTTTAGTTTTTCCATTTTTGGTGCTTAATGCCAAAAGGGGGAGAATTAGGAAGCTTAATGTCATTTGGTTAAAAAGAGAGCTTAATATGATTAAGGGGGAGAATTAATATGCATATGTGTTCAATTAGCTTAAATTCTCTCATTATGATAGTTTTAACCAAAATGTGCTCATTAAGCTTGGATTTGTCATTAATCACCAAAAAGGGGGAGATTGTAAGTTCAACCTTCATTAGTTATGTTTTGGTGTTAATGACAAATCTAATCTTGTGTTAATGACAAATCCAATATTGAGTTTATCCCTTAATGCGATAGTGTTATTAATGACAATCTTATATCGAGACTAACTTGTTTATTTAGAATATCTTTGATTAGTCTCATCGCATTGAAAAATGGAAAACCCAAGGTATGTTTGCATATTCATTCTAATATTAGTTGCATACTTTGGATTCAAGTTAAAGTATGAATGTCCCCATTATATTAACCACAAACGTGCATCATGTTTCCCAATCCACATATTACATGGATGCACATATTTAGGGGGAGTTTGTAGTTTAACTTGAAAGTCTCTTTGTATTGATCGATTCGTTATTGACACACATAAGGATCAAGACAAAGAAACTAAATCCTTGAGTATATATTTGAATTGCCTAGTTATAAGTATACTCATGGCAATATAGGATATACTCCAATACGATCAATTTGAATATGTGCATATTATCTCCAAGTCAATCATATTTATGCACGATACATGTGGGGTGTATTCTATAGTTGATGATTTAGAGAAATGATCAATTCCATACAATTTACATATAATGGATCATTACTTTCCATCAACATGAGTATATGAAAACTTATGTAGTTAATATATACTCATATCAATTTAAATGATAATTTAAATTGAGTTCATTTGTCTTGTTAATCATTAAAGAACATTTCATCATGTGTTGATGGTGTTCCGTGATTAATTGAGGACAAATGAATAGTTCTTAAGTATAATTAAGCTTGTGTTGCATTATTATACTTAAGACACATTTACAATCATTTCAATTGATTTAGGTTGTGCTCAATTGATCTAGAGGCATCCATTATGTGTTAATGGAGTGCAAGAGATAATTGAGACAACCATGTATCTTGGACTAACTATGTTTATGAGTTGTGATTGAGTTAGGTCCAATGATGGATGAGAACGGGACAAGGACGGCATCATGTGTTGATGGGCGTCAAGAGTGGATCCCGAAGAGGAGTCGAGTGAAATCCCGGGGGAATATCAAGTGTCAATCATAAAGACCCCAAAGGGGATTGCTTGCGTGCGGCGGCGAAGGTATAACTAGATAGGCTAAGGACTTTTGTAGTCTTTGAGTCTAAAGTTTTATCGCCGTACTATTAAGAGGGGTCGTTCCCTTTGCTTGAGCTTCATCATGTGTTGATGATCTCATTTCCGCGTTCACTCAAGCTCAAACCATTTGGATTTGGTTTTTGCATGAGGGTTAACCATTTGGCATGTGTTGCGAATGGGTTAAACTTATGCTTGGTTGTATTTGGTTTTCGCATAATGCTTTGATTTGCATGTGTTGCAAATAGGATAAGCTAGTGCGTTGGCGCTTATGTGAAGTTCACTTTTGCATGTGTTGCATTAGTTAAAGCTTCATGCTTTGGTTTCATAAAACATCTTTATAAAACCTTGGTGTTGCTTGGAGCTAAGTTTTGCATGTGTTGCAAAAGGAGAGAGCTCAAGCATGATTTTATGTTGTGTGTTTGTATGGAGCTAGAGGCTTGCATGTGTTAAGTAGTAAAGAGCTCATACGTATGGTTTTGGTTTTAGTCGAAGTTTGATTTGTGGTTGCATTGAACTAGAGAATTGCATGTGTTGCAATTAGAGAGTTCATGCACCTTGATTTAATGTTGCCTGGAGCTAGACTTTTGCATGTGTTGCAAAGAGTAGTGCTCAAGCATGAAATGTATTTATTGTGCTATTTGCAAGTTCACAGCGAATAAACCGAGGTTTATGAGTCCGAATTCGAGAGCATGTGAGTGGGGCTTGCAACGGGTGTTGGCAAGTTGACCGGGTCTTGTGTTGACCTTCACATGGCTAGGGGGATTAATCTCATAAACTCGAGTTTGATTCGCTTAATACGATTTGCGAATAGTTCTTGAGTCGATTGCGAAATGTGTTTTCGCAATTTGGGTTAAATTCCTTGAGCATGGTTTGAATTGGTGCAAATGTGTTTTGCACGGGTGTTTGATCATGTGTTGATCACTTGTGGGCTCAAGGAATGGTTTTTGGATTTTTGGAATCGGATTTTGCGAAGAAACCGGAGTTCATTCAGTGGGGGCGGTGCGATCGGCCCCCCCTCCGGTCTGACCGGCTGTGCGGTTGGACCGGGCCTCCTCCGGTGCAAGTTTTCCAGTAAGCGCGGCGTCTGCGGCTGGCTTGGGCGGTCGGACCGCCCGGAGGCCGGTCGGACCGGAGGTGAGGTCGGACCGGGCCGGAGTCGGCTTGTGTTTTCCAGAGAGGCTGATTTCCGTGCTTTGCTGAGTTTTTGCCTGGCGGTTGGACCGACCGGGCTCCGGTGTGACCGGCCGAGAGGTCGGACCGGGTGGCGAGCGGTGCGACCGGCCGTGTAACGGTCGGTTTTCCGACCGTTGCCCTGTGAGGGTCGGTCGTACCGGCCGAGGCCCGGTCGGACCGCAAATTTGCTGATTTCGCCCATTTTGCCCCCAAACGGCTAGTTTTCTTGTGGGGGGCTATAAATACCCCCTTGGGGGGTTGGTTGCTTGTGTTGTTGCTGTGTTTAAGAGTTTGGGTGAGGTGTTGCATGTGTTGCACACTCACATTTGGTTTTGAGCTAAGAGTGAACTAATTGCATGTGTTGCAATTAGAAGTGGGTTTGAGAGGCTCTTGTGCATGTGTTGCACTTGAGTGAGGCCTTGTGCATGTGTTGCACTTGGTGATCACCGAGGAGCGATTCACAGTGCCGGTGAAGTTCGAGCGAAGGAGTGGCTTGTTACTCTTGGAGGTTGCCGACTCCTAGACAGGCGTGAGGTGTCGTCTTGGCGGGAGCTCTCGAGGTGTGAGAAGCCCGGCAAGTTTGTGAAGGTTCGGGTTGAGCCTACGCATAGCGTGAAAAACCACGACTAGTGGAAAGAGGCGGTGCTCGTAAGGAGCCGGTCCAAGTGTGGGCTAGCCTCAACGTGGACTAGGGAGACCGCAAGTCTCCTAACACCACGGAAAAATATCGGTTGTCTCTTGTCTCATTTATATTCAAGCACTTTACATTATTGAATATTTATCAATTGCTTGAATTAGAATGGCTAGTATTATTTAGTTGATCAATTTAGCAATTCTTGTGTAGAGACATAATTTAGTTAGTGCACTAGTGAGCCTAGTTGATTTAGGCTTTAATTGTCAAAACCGATTTATCGCTTCCGCATATATAAATTGATTAGGTTTTGATATAGGGGTTGATTAGAGCGAATTGATTAGTGAGCGATCAAATTTTGTAAATCGCCTATTCACCCCCCCTCTAGGCGCATCCTCGACCCTACAGCAGCTTGTAGAACCCCCATCTGGTCATAATGTCATTGGGACCAAGTGGGTGTTCAAAAACAAGCAGAGTGTGGATGGGGTTGTCATTCGCAACAAGGCTAGGCTAGTTGCACAGGGCTTCACTCAGGTTGAGCGTCTTGACTTTGAGGAGACCTTTGCCCCTGTAGCTAGACTAGAGGCGATTAGAATTCTGCTTGCATTTTCTGCATCCCAGGGCTTCAAGCTCTATCAAATGGATGTCAAGAGTTCATTTCTCAATAGCTTCATTGAGGAAGAGGTGTATGTCAAGCAACCTCCAGGATTTGAGAACCCCAAATACCCGAACCATGTCTACAAACTTTCCAAAGCCTTGTATGGACTTAAGCAGGCCCCTAGAGCTTGGTATGAGAGGCTTAAGTCCTATCTTCTTAGTCATGGTTTTAAAATGGGTATAGTAGACAAAACTCTATTCATCAGACACCAGGATTCTCATTTTCTTCTCGTCTAGATTTATGTGGACGATATTATCTTTGGTGGTTCATCTCAGTCTCTTGTGTCTCATTTTTCTGAGGTGATGAGCACAGAATTTGAGATGAGTATGATGGGTGAGTTGAGCTACTTTCTTGGCTTCCAAATCAAGCAGACTCGGGAGGGTACTTTCCTGCACCAAGGTAAGTACACTCGGGACCTTCTGAGATGGTTTGATATGTCTGATGGAAAGCCCGTGATGACTCCTATGGCCACCATTGCTGTCCTCGAGCCCGATGAGGATGGTGAGCGTGCTGATCAAAAGGAGTTTCGAAGCATGATTGGCTCTCTCTTGTATCTTACTGCCTCGCGGCCGGACATACACTTTGCTGTGTGTATGTGCGCTCGCTTTCAGGCTTCTCCTCGCGTCTCTCATCGCTAGGCGGTGAAGCGCATCTTTAGGTACCTTCGAGCTACCATTGACTATGGTATCTGGTACTCTTCTTCCTCTTGTCTATCCCTTAGAGCCTTTTCCGATGCTGACTTTGCTGGCTGTAGGATAGATAGGAAGAGCACTTCTGGCACTTGCCAATTCATTGGCACTTCTCTTGTTTCTTGGTCATCTAAGAAGCAGTCCGGAGTCGCATACCCACCGCCGAGGCCGAGTATGTTGTCACAGCCCGATTGTCAGAGCTGTGTGCTCTAGATGAGATCGACCTTGCGGGACTTTGGGTTAGAGATAGAGTGTTCCACTTTTCTGTGATAACACTTCTGCTATTTGCATTGCCAAGAACCCAGTGCAGCACTCCCGGACCAAGCACATTGATATTAGATATCACTTCCTTAGAGACCATGTGGAGAAAGGAGACATAGTGCTTCAGTTTGTGGAGAGTGACCACCAGTTGACCGATATCTTTACCAAGCCTTTGGATAGCTCTAAGTTTGTTGCCTTGAGGAGTGAGCTTGGAATTGTGTGCCCTTACGGCCTTCTGTGAGGGGGAGCTGATCTGTATATTATGTATTATATTTTATTTCAGTTTTTCCTTTCTTTTGTATTGCTCTGGGTGCTTATGGGTTTTATTCCTTAAAGTTATGAGTTCACTTCACTTAGACTTCTGGCATGCTTTGCATGGACCTCTCATCTTGTGCTTTAGGTTGCTATCATGCTTAATTAGCTGTTCTCTCTTCTCTCTAGGTTGAGTTCCTCACAATCGTATAAGTCTAGCAGTGTTGGGCCCCTGGTAGACAGGTGGTCTGTGCACTCCTTAGTTTGGGATCTAGAGGCAGCTTCCCTATGTTAGTCATTGGGGAAGATGAGAGCGAGTCTGAGCCGTAGTGTTCTCTACCATCTTTTCTATACTCTATAGCCACCCAGTTCGCAGTTTCTTGAGTTCTTCCCTCCATTCTGTGTTTCTGGCTTTAATTGAGTTCTTTTCATCCTTTCTTGAGCTTAATCTTGCTAATAACTCAATTTGAACCAGATTTGTGCTTAAAATGGAATCACATGTTGAGGGGGAGTTTAAGAATCTGTCTCATGCATTGCATATAGACTTGATTTTTCATTTTATGAGCTTTGTCTATTATGCAAATGATCCATGCTTCATTTTATACACCATGCTATATTATGAAGAAAATTAATTGCTTAGATATGTCCAAGTTGATTTATCTTACTATGCTTACAAAAATTGAAAAATGAGCATTAAAAGAAAAACTTGATAAAACATGTTGCTTTTACTTGTTAAGTTTCTTCTCTAGGTGTTTTTGCCATGATTTGTGAAATTCTGAAATTCTCTAGAGTCCCTATAGCAACTTGGGTGAATCTTGTTAGATCCATACTTGAGTCCTTCACTAGCTTAACAATGAAAATGCTAAAATGAAAGTGAAGCAAAATTGACTCTTTTTGTGCGCATTAGACTCAACACCTCACATTCACAAGATAGCTTCTCATTGCACTTGAGATGAACTTGGAATAGGTTGTGTATGACCAAGATCATTCTCTTAAGAGTCTCTCTTGAGATGATCGATTATGGCTTGAGTTAATTGCTTTAAAAATGCAAAAAAAACGTATGTGGGTAAAGAATGCAAATAATGTCAAACATTTGCACCCCGCTATGTCGTTCAAAGATTCAAAGAAAATTTGCATACAATAAAAAAAATAAGCTCGAAGGACCTTGTGTGCACTTCTAGATTTCCCAAAGTGTTGAGTAGGTTGAACTCTAGGTTTTTCATTTGATCCTTTGAATGGCTTTGCTTCTAGTTTTGAAACCAATGACAAGTGTTGCTCATGTTTAATCTTGCTAAAAATGACATGGTTTTAATTAAATCTTGCTAGCAAAATATTTATTTGCACTTGGACATACCTTAGCTTAGTCTATTTTTGCCATAACTTAGCTTGGTGTCATAACTTGTCTTGTTGGTCACATGGATAATCTTCAAAGCTCTCTTAGGCTGCATTACTTGCATAAAAACGTCAAAAAAAGGGGAGAAAAGAAAATGTCATCTTGATGCCTATATTGCCAAAAGGGGGAGAAATTGTAGAAAAGGCATCATTTTGCACTTGATTCTTCTTATTTCTTATGATCTTTGTTAATCTTTACTATCTATCTTCCATAGATCATAAGTATTTCCGGTTGCCAACTTGGTCATGTTTTTATTTCCATTTCTTTGATGAAGTTTGGCTTTGCATTCAAATTGCTTTCTTCTTTTATTCAAACTCAACATATGCCTTTTCATGTGTTTGTCAATATACTCATCAAGGGGGAGATTGAAAGACCATGTGGAGGTCTATCCTTGTGTGTGATGAGTAATTGACAAGATTTGAGATTGGATTGATTTGAAATTGAGTTTGATTTGAATTGGATCTTCAAATTGAAGCAATTTGAGTGTTGGTTGCTTTTCCTAGTGCTACCGGCCTGGGGGCAGTAGCACCGGACCATTGGGCGCAATTATAATTGATTAATGATTTGGGATAATCATTGAAAATATCTTTGTGGGCATTGCTATGTGAAAGGTTTTTCCTTGACTTTGATGGTTGCAGGCGGCGGTGCTAGGTCATGGTGAGGCGGAGGATGACCGGACTAGGCGAGGAGCGCGGAGGTCCAGACGGCCGGGAGATCGCGGAAGATGACCGGAGACGGAGTCCGCAAGCCAAGAAGATAAGGAAAGGAGATGATGCTAGCTAGATGCGCGTGGATCAATGAGGGCCGTCGGATCGCGGTCTAGTTGATAGGTTAGCGGGTCTAGGTAGTATGCTTTGAAAATCGTGCAAGAAAACCCTAGTATGTGTGCGGGTTTTGGGTTAGCCCTTGCATGGCTGTGTGAGTGGGTTAATCCTAGCCCTTAGATGAGTGTCCTAGGGTTGAGGGACTCATCCAAGGGTGGTAGGTGGCCCAAGAGTTGTATAAATAGGGGTGGAGGGGTGGCTTCCTCCCTTGAAGGTTTGAGTTGCTCCTTTGAGCTTTGCCCACATGAAGTGAGGCTTTGTAAACCTTCCCACCAGAAATACAAAGAAATTTCTTTACATTATTGTGAATTTAAATTCCGCATTTACATTATGTCTTTACTTTACGCAATTTAAATTCAGCATTTACATTACGCATTTACCTTCCCGCAATCTACATTCATGCAATTTGGATTTGCCTCCCCTCCTAAATGCTGATCTTGGATGTTTTGAGTGTGTTCATATGGTTTTACATCTCTTTTGCACTCTTTGATTAAGTAGAGATCATCTTTTCTTTCAAGTTCCAGTTCTGTCCAGAACTTGTTCTTCACGCAGTAGTTAGTATTTGATTTTTAGAAAAATCTAGAAAATCCTTTTTGCATGATTCTTATTGTAGAGTGTGCGGGACTCCCAGACCCATCTTTAGAAAAATTTTGGAGTTCACTTGTTGCACCGTTTGGGCGCCATGAGGTGAAAACTGAGCCCCAAATTTTCTTCTGGAAGTTCCTGACTGTCTGTGTTCATAGATTTATGATGATTTTTCTACGTGGCTTTTTGATCTGGAATTTGGTAGAGTTCTTCATGACTCATCTTCTCGTAGGGAGAAAATTTCTTATAATTTTGTGAGCAGCAGAAACCCACCAACCTCCTGTTCAAATTAAAGACATATTCTGGAAATATCTGCTTTTACTTTTCTAAAAGAGACTTTTGTGTCTTGGCTTGATCTCTTTTAGAAAAGAAGTATTTGAATTGATTCCTCTTTCTTTTAGACACTTGACAACCAGAATTGTGATTGAAAAATCCCTCACATATTTTATGGATAACATCCATGTAAGCTAGGGATGCACATAGTTGTCTAGTCGTTTCGGTTTTTGCGGGTTTTTCACGATTTCCCTTGCGCGATCTTTTCACGGTTTTAGTTGGAGTATTTTGGGGAAAATTTATTTGCGACCATTCACCCCCCCTCTGTTCGCCATCTCGATCCTTTACTAGTCCTTCCTTATTGTATGAACATCTTTGACTACTTAAAATTTTGTTCAATGTGTCCTTACCCTTAAAACATCTATCTAGGCTTTTGTTGAGTTTATCTACTTGTTCTTTAAGCTCATTATTTTCGACAATTAAATTTTCATTACATGAGTTTGCACTAGAACATGGTAAATCAACTAAATCATAACATGAAGTAGATATGCTTGACTTTTCTACGTGAAGTGAGCTATTTTCTAATCTAGGCAAATCATTTATAATATTACATTCGATACCAATATTGTTTGTGGATTTTGGATTATCCTTGGCAAAGAGAACCTCATGAGCTTCCTTTAGCTCCTCATAAGAATTTTTGAGAGAAAGAAACTCTTTTCTCAAAACCTTAAATTTTGATTTCTCTTTGCCAAGGTACACATTTAAATCTTCAAGCATATCCATTAAATCATCATATGAAGGTTCATCATCGTTGTTCGGATTTACCTTAACATCTCCTTTAGCCATAAGACATAAAGGAGTGACGAACGGTGATGAAGCCTCTTTGATGGCGATACCGGCAAGACTCTTCTTCTTTGAAGGAGTTTCTTCTTCAGATGAGTCGGAGTCCGAATACTCTTCTTCGGAATCCCACTCCCCAATATGAGCTTAGCCCTTGCCATCTTTGTGGAATTTCTTGAAGAGCTTCTTCTTGCCTTGAAAGAATTTCTTCTTCTTGGGTGATTTATCTTTGTCATCCTTCTTCTTGGGACAATGTGAGGCAATGTGCCCCTTCTCTCATCGCATTCATAGCACCGGATATTTGCATACCAGTTGGTGCTAGAATTTTGCCCGTTCTTGAATATTTGCGGACCGCTATAGCTTGATCTCCTTCTCATGAATCTCTTCATTTTTCTTACGAGAAGAGCCATCTCCTCCTCGGTATCTTCATCTTCGGAGCCCTCATCACTTGACTCCACCTTTGCCTTGAAAGCAATATTCTTTTTCTTCGAGGTACTTTGTTCCAATAGCTCTTCCTAGTCCTTTTTGTAGAGCTCGTTTGTGATGAGGTTACCAAGAATTCCGGTTGGCGTCATCCTTGGCAACTCCGGTGAATTGAGGAATAGAGTTACCAATGTCTCGTACTTCTCGGGAAGAGCCCTAAGCATTTTTCTGACAATATCAACATCACTCAAGGTCGTACCAAGACCCTTGAGTTCATTAACAATATTGTTTAATCTAGAATACATTTCATTTATATTCTCATGAGGTAACATAACAAAGCTTTCATATTTTACTCTAAGCATGTGTAATTTAGCTTCCTTAACCGTGGATGTCCCTTCATGAATTTCCGATAGTGTATTCTAAATTTCATGTGCGGTATCTAAATTACTTATACGATTAAATTCATCCGCATTTAAGGCACCAAAAATAGCATTCATTGCTTGAGCATTAAGATGAACAAATCTTTCATTTTGTTCGGCAGTTAAAGCGGGATCACTAGTCACAACATAACCTTCATTAACAATTCTCTAGATGTTGGGACTCATAGCTTCGAGATAAACCGTCATACGGATTTTCCAATAAGAGTAATTTGTACCATCAAAGAAAGGAGCTTTTCCAATTTAAATCCCCTTGTTGGCCATCCTTGCTCTCTAGGCGGTAAAGCCGAAATAGAGAGACCTGGCTCTGATACCACTTGTAAGATCGAGGATGAGCCTAGAGGGGGGTGAATAGGCTTTTTAAATTTTTCTATCACTAAATTCAATTTTAATGATTTCTAAGCCCAAAAGACAATTTCGACACTTTTGATGCCTAACAATTCTAGTGATCACTAAATAGTATTTCTACTCAAGTAACAATAATTAAACAAGTATTGCACAAGGATGATCAATTTACTAGAATTGCACAAAGGTAAAATAATGCAAACCACAAATGATGGACACGAATTTTATCTCGTGGTCTCGGAGACTTGCCGGTCTCCCCTACTCCACGTTGAGGTGACTTGAACTTCTTCAAGCCGGCTCTTCTCGCTTGAGCCTTCCCCGATCACTAGAGGTAGCTCTTCCCCGCTCCGGGTAGGCGAGCTCCTTGCCTTCACAATGATTGGGCCTTCTCACAACCTTCTTCGAGAAGATCACCAATACCGATCGCCTCCAAGCCGTCTAGGAGGCGATAACCTCCAAGAGTAACAAACTTGATGAAGGCTTGAAGCTCTAGAGTGCAATCAATATGGCTCACTAATGCAATGCACTCAATTTCCTCTCATAGAACTCAAGAATCAAGAATTGAATGCACTAGAGTGTGGAGAGTGTTGCTAGGGCTCAAGAGTATTCAATAGAGTCACCAACCAGCCCCTAGCACAGGTGAGGGGGTATTTATAACCCCCAACCACTCAAACTAGCCGTTATTTACTTTTTCTGCTGAATTTGCGCCATGGCCGGTACTACCGCCCTCTAGGGGCAGTAGAGTACCAAGACCAAGGCCCCAACGGCTATACTGGCACATTAAATGCAATCGACACGAGTCAGTTAAAGGCGAAAACTATATAGCCAGATTATCGCCTTTGAGGTGCTTGATAGTACCGACTTTGCCACCAAGGAACAACAAGACTGCAATTTTGCTACCGTAGACTTAGGTGCGGTAGTACCGACTACCGCCCGAGCATGCCGGTAGTGCCGGCCGAGCGAGACTCAAAAGAAACACCTTCTGTTAAAAAGCTACCGCAGTAGAACCGTCGGTAGTACCGACTTTGCGGTACTACCGCCCTTCACCTACGGTAGTGCTGGCCGAGCAACTTCAGAAGAATTTCAGCTCTGTCAAAAACCTACCGCCATTATATGCCCTAGAGTACCAAGATTTATGATACTCTCGCTTCTGTCTGTGGTAGTGCCGGCCTCATCAGAATTTTTCAGAAATGTTTTTCTCTCTAATGCACAAATGTACCACTAGACTTTTTGAGCCAATATTGATGCACTTTTAAACCTCAAGACCCAAACCAAGTCCCTCTTAATAGTACGGTGACTATCCTAACAATCCGATCTTTACTTCAAACTCCAAGATCGGTAAAAATGGCTTGGAAAATATTTCTAAAGTTTTATACCTTCATTTCTTTTGCTTTCTTGATGCGCACTCCATTTTTTGCACTTGAAGCCAACCGACATCTTTCGAAGAATACATTTTTCCTGTTTTCAACTTACTCATGCAAACACGGTTAGTCTATTAGCCTCGATTGTCATTAATTGCCAAAACCCTAAACACATGGGGGCCTAGATGCTTTCACGTGCGCATGCTGCTAGCTGGTTGAAATCAAGTCCATTTATTGATTATCACTAAGTGTATGATCTTATGACCAATTTACATTATTAAGCCATGTAGGACTAGACTTGAAATAAAAACTAAGCCAAATGCAACGAAAAGTAGAAGATGTAGATGACCCCTTAGTTTACCACCGGCGACTGACAAGACTCGAACCCTAATTACTCGTGTCCTCTTAGAACTTCTCCTCCAACAAAGGTGTAGATTCCTCAATTGTTGATTGTGGTTTTTGGCAAGAGTGGTGTGTTTTACTTCCGTGGCTCATCCGCGAAGCAACGCACAAGCTGAGCGCGCCAACACGCTGGTCCTAAGGGGTCTCAAGACCAGGGCGTTCGACAGGCTCTGCAAGCGCGGAGCACGCTAGGCAGAAGAGCTTCCAGCGGTGTTGTGGTCTCTCCGAACCACACCTAGCCGTGCGACCGGGGAGACCCCATTCTTCCTGGTCTGCGGCGCTGAAGCGATGCTGCCCTCCGAGCTCTCCTTGGGCTCGCCACGCGTGGCGGCCTTCAACGAAGAAGACTAGGAGGACCGACGTCAAGACGATGTCAACTTCCTAGAGGAAGTACAAGATCGGGTGGCATTTTTTGCTGCCCGGTACCAGCAAAGTCTCTGGCGCTACCACGCCACCCGGGTTCGTGAGAGAACATTGGCGATAAGCGACCTCGTCCTACGCCGAATTCCGCCGCAGGTAGGCCGTGACAAACTGTCTCCCCGCTAGGAAGGCCCCTTCAAGGTGGTCTTTGTCTCGCGGCCCGGGGCAGTTCGATTAGCCGCAGAAGACGGTCAAGAGCTAGCGAACTCCTAGAATATAGAACTACTACGGAAGTTCTACCCCAGAACTCGCCTACATGGGTGTCTTGCATGCCTATATCCCGGCAGCTCCTTGACCATAACATGGACCCCCAACTCTTGCACCTGGCCTGGATAGGTGCCTAGTAGGTGTGTGTGGCCTGGTGCGCTACGACTATGCTCCGCCCACCATGGTGCTTCGCGGCTGTAACATCCCAATTTTTGACATTTAAATTATTTAATATTATTTTATTACAATTCATGATTTTTGTGAATTTTTTGGATTTTATTGGATTTTCTGAAATTTATTTGAATTATTTTGAATTAAAATATAATACCTTGTGTTAAGAAATAATTATAAAAAGAAAAGTTTAAAATAAAGTTTTGCTAAAAATATTTTATTTAAGTTCAGAATGTCTCAAAGTATTTTTGAAAATTTTCTTGGAATTTTTAGAGTACTTTTACTTCCTTAAATAAATCAAATGAATTTCTTAGATTATTTTTAATCGAAAAATAAGAGGAAAATCGTGTGAACAGTGTTGGGCCGGCCCAGTCTCTCGGCCAGCCAAAGGAGATCCATCGCGCACCGTCGGATCGAAATCCAACGGCCATTATCGCGCCATGTCATTTATGAAACCCTAAGTGATCGTAGCCGTTAGATTCTCATCGCACTGTCCTCATTAGCCGATACCGATTTGGAAACTTACGTTCTATCGTGGCCGTCGGATCAAGATCATGCGGTCATGGGTCATCGTGTTCATGCCGAACTCTCGTGCCACTGTCTCCGAGTCGAACCCGTCGCCGCCGCCGTGTCCGAGGGGAACTTTCCTTATTTTCCACGCTTGGCCGGGTATTTAAGGAGCCCCAGACCTTTCCCGAGACTCACCTCGAGTCGCCGCACAAATTCCCTGCCGCATCGTCGCCGGAGGAGCACCGTGAAGACCGCGCGAGCTCGCCGGAGTAGCCGAGGGTTTCACCGCATCATTGCCACCGTTAGGGAGTCTCTTCCGCCGCACCGAAGCCGGATTCAAGCTTGTCGCATCTCGCCGCGTCGGAGCTGCTGCTTCTTCGTCGCCGGAGAACGCCAAATCGCCGTGCCCGTGGTCATCTTCTACAAGTCCGGCCAGCTGCACCGCCGTCGCTCCATCAACGCTCGCGAGGAACGTCGACCGCCGGATCTTCATCGAAGCGCCGGAAACAAGCCACGTCGCCCGGTGAATAGTGGACCGCTCGGGTAAGTAATAGCCGTTAGATTAGAATCCCATGGTTGATGATAAGCCACGTCGCGGATTAAAGAGTAATCATCCGATCAGTTTTAGATGGCTTAGATTGTGCCACGTGTTGTCCAGCCGGGGCGGGAAATTCATATTTTTCTTTATAAAAATAATTCGGGAAAATCAGAATTTCTAATTTCAGAATTAATTAAACTTCTAAATGGTATAACTTTTGCATATGAACTCCGATTGAGGTGATTCAAATTCTAAAAATTTTAAAATTGAGAACTATCCAATGGTGATTTTTATTTGAATTTTTGAGTTCAATTGTTCTTTGGTTTTGGTGTTTATTTGCTATTTCTTCTCGATTCACGTAGACGTTGAATTGTGCGAGGCTTCAGAGGAGGAATTTGCAACTCAAGAACAATGTTTAGACCAAGACCAAGAGCTTAAGCAAGGCAAGTTGTGCTTTGATCATGTTGCACCCATGTTTGCAAAATTGCTATTTTGATTTACTCTATTGCATGATATTTTATGTGTACAAATGATTTTTACTTAACTTTGGGATTAGCTAATTGTAACATCCCGAAATTTTGCCCAGATTAATTTTTGGAGTTTTTAAAAAATTTTATGAATTAATCAACCTTTATTTGCATTTAATTGAATTTATCTGAATTTTTGGGGATTTATTGGATTTAATTAACATTTATTTGAAATATCCTTCTCTTGATTAATTAATATCAGAAAAAGTATTTGTTAAAAATAAATAAAAATATTTTATTTACGCTCAAAATGCTCTGAAATATTTTCTAGAATTTTTCTAGAATTTTTCGAGTATTTTTAGAACTCCAAATAAATACTTTGAATAACTGAAAATATTTTTATTGGCAAAATCTGGAAAATCGCTAGCTACAGTGTCGGGTCGAGCCCAACACTGTGTTGTCGTCGAAAACCCTAACGCCGTAGATTTCGCGCCGTGCGATCTCGATCGGACGATCGTGAGTAAGCCACGTCGCTCTTGTCGCTTGAGCCATTGGATCTTGGAGTCAAGCCGTTAGGATGGTGACGTGTGGCATAGCTCAGCCGAAACGTTATTCAATCCGCGCCGTTGGATGACGATCGAACGGTCGATGTGACCAAACGGTCTCGGGAGCGTGCGCACTGTGCACCGCCGTCCGTCGTTGGGTGCCGGAGATATTGTCAGAGATATTGCGCGAGTTCCAAGGCTCGCCCGTGCAGGAGATAAAGCCCGTTGCGTTCAGCACTCCATTCCGCTCCTTTTGCCACCTCTCTCGTGCACTCTCGCTCACCGTAGACCTCGTTAGAGCTCGCCGTAGTAGCAACTCTTCTCCGCTTCGGTTTCCTTCGCCTTCCACCGTCGTCCGTCGATCTCCGCCGAGCCCAAGACCTCCACCGAGTTCACCAAGCCAAGCCGCGTCCAGCAAGTTACTTCTTCCGACCGGAGACGCCCGGAATCGCCCGCGCCTTCGTCTTCTTCTCCAAGTCCGGCAGCCAGCGCCACCGTTTCTTCGTCGACGCCTCGCGAGCAACCTCCACCGTCGGATTTGCATCGGACGCGCGAGGAAAAGCCACGTTTTTCTTTTTAAATACGAATCGAATCGGTACTAGTAAATCTTGGCCGTTGGATCCGCATCGTGTGGTCCTAAGGAGCCCACGTAGGCTAAGGAATAGTAAACCCGCTGGGTAACGGTAGCCGTCGGATTCTCATCCAACGGGCGACGTTGCGCCACGTCTTCCCCGTAGAGTTAAGTCGATTATGCACGGTAGATCTCGGCCGTTGGTTGGTAATCGTGCGGCTCTGGTGTGCCCACGTAGGTGCGATGAGCAGTAAACTCTTCGGGTAACCATGGCCGTTGGATCTTCATCCGACCGCTCTGGTTCATCCACGTAGGCTTAGTAGCAGCGCATCGCTCGGGTAAAGACCGACCGTTGGATTTGAATCCAACGGCCCGGGAAAATTGTGTATGCGTGGCTTGATGATTCCTCGCCGCGTGTCAGTCGCTGAGTGGTCCATGTACTGTTCCGGTGGGGCCCACATGTCAGTATGGTGACCCGGCTGTGCTGACGTCAGCATGACGTCATGAGGGGCCCACTTGTCAGTGACCGAGAGCGACGTGGAAGCCTCTGGTGCCGACACGTGTCAAGACGAGGATTTAATCCAGATTTCCAGTGGAAAAATAAATGGAATAATTCGATTATTCATTATTTGAATTTCAGAAAACTTGCAAATGATATAACTTTTGCATTTTAACTCGGATTTGGGTGATTCCAGTGCCCAAAAATTTGTAAAAATATAAAATATTTAATGGTGATTTTTATTTTATTTTTGGTGTTGATCTTGCTATCTATTTAGTATATTTATTGTGTGCACGTTTGTTCCGAATAGACCCCGAGTTGCCGGAAGTCGCCGAGGGAGAATTCGAAGACCCGTCGCAGATCTCGGACCAGAACCAACTGCTTTTCGAAGGCAAGTCATGCTTTGACCATGTTGCCCCTAGATTTTCAAAGATATTTCGATTCAAATTATGCATGCTATGTTAATTAAAAATGATATTGCTCATGTGGGAAAAATAGATAAAATACCTATCTTGCTTACGACACCTTGTTAATACTTTTGTATGCCCTGAACACCTTGTCACCCTAGAATGCTAAAATATGTTGGTTGCTACATTAATGCCAACACAGGAGGCTAGACCGTGATTAGTCGCTAGCCTCTTGTGCGTATTGTTGAATGTCTTTTAAATAGCACATTAATACTGACTAAACAATTATGGAACGCATTTTGGAATAATGCGATGATGTCATGAGATGGAATTGAGGGTAGCGACCTGTGTGGTTCTACTCGTGCAATGACGTGGGCATTGGCATGTGTTGCATAAATGCAAACCCTGGGTGGGTAATGATTTGGACCGGGGCAAGTGGCAAGAAGGCTTCGTGCCAGGTGGGCCTATGTGGCAATGGGAGGTATTGTGATGGTTAAGGCTGTGTGCCGAGATGTATAAAATGGATGTCTTGCCCGGGACAGTTAAGGACTTCACCTTGAGAGCCTTTGATCTGAGTTTCTCGTACAACCACTTATCCGGAATGGGACGGACCTAGTTGAGTAGGTCTCTAATATCTTTCCTTTGATACCTCGGGGTGACAGTTACACCAAAATGTAACCGTAAGGGGGAGCGTACCTGTGCTGCGGCTTGGTACCCATCTAATGGTATTCGTTTGTTCTAAACTTTGGCTCTGTGTGAGGGAAGTGTTAGAAAGGCAACACTGGAGAGGTTCACTGGCTAAGTGTTAGCCTCTGAAAGACTTTGTTGCAATCAATCACCTGTGTGGTGAGCGACTGTATCCTGTGGGTAAAGTGTACAGCCTCTGCAGAGTGTGTGTGTAAACCTATTCGAGTAGCCGCGTCATGATCTCGACAATGCTCGTGATTACAAATCAAGGGTTAGATTTTAAAAATAAAAGATGTGGATTGGGTGGTCAGTGTGCCAAAAGTCGATGAATGAAACTAGGGTCAGGTGCCAAACTCTTGGAAAAGAATTGAGAAATTAATCATTAATAATATTGATTTTATCGCTTTTAATCTAATAGGATTACTGCTTAAAAGGAATGCTTTGCTTTAAGCAAAACAACCAATTAAGCATTTCCTTTGGACTAAGCCATGCATGTAGTAATAGAACTGCATTGTGCATGACTTGTTGAGTATGTTGTATACTCACCCTTGCATCGACGAAAACCCCAGAAGAAGAAGCTGTGCCCGCTTGGGAGGAAGAGTACATCGAAGGACAGGAGAATCAGGGTTGAGCCGCACTCGGTTGCCTGTGGCTTTGAAGGGTTCATTGTTTTACTTTTGCTTCCGCTGATAAACTTGTGCTACTTTATTATTAATCGCCCTGCGCGGCGAATTGATGTAAGGCGACCATAAGGTCACGTAACTCGTTATTATTTATGCTTGAAGTACTTTATTATTAATTCCGTTGTGTATGATTGTGGTACTTCAACCTGTTTATCCTGTGTGTACTAGCGTGATCCTAGACTAGTACAGAATACACAGAGTGTCCGAATTCGTAAATTCGGGGCACGACAGAGTTGGTATCAGAGCCATACTGATTGTAGGACTTAACCCTAGTTAGACTGGCCGTCTTAGAGGAGTACAAATTAATTTCTAAAGAATAAAATTTGGGCAAGAATAATCAAAGAGATCTTGACTTATCCCTTCTTCCTTACTTCATACCTCTGCTGTATTATGCTTTTACTTTTGTGTTCTTTCAAAATTTTAGTACTGACGCGTTGCTTTGGCAGATGCGGATGGTCCACTCCTTTGGCGAAGGCCACGGCTCTGCTGCAGAGCTCTGGAGGATGCTCCAGGTGTTGGGAGGCTTCGACCACCCTCTCTACCGATCCCGCACCTGGACGGTCAACGGGATCAATCGTGGATGGGAGACGACTCTCACTTTGTACGCGCGGGAGCACGCGCGTGCTAGTCGTCCGCTTCACCTCATGGTGAAGCGAGCCAGCTACGAGGCGGGCATACAGGAGTGTGCCCGGGTAGCGCTTCGCCGGGTTAGCAGGGACTACGGCTTCGAGCTGTGGGATACCGCTTTCCGTGTGCACCCGCACGCGGGAGGACCTCTCCAGGCGCGCTTGGAGCTGGAGGACGACGCCGCCGTCGTGCACCTGGGTCGGTTTGCTGCGGCACAGGAGGAGGTCATGGACGATATGACTTCAGAGCTGCAGGCTGTGTACCGCGTCCTGGAGGAGACCGAGGTGGCTCTACGAGAGACCCGGATGCACGCAGTGTAGAGGATCGCCGAGCTGGAGGAGGCTCTCTACGGTCATGGGGAGCCGAACGCCGTCATGGAGCTCGACGATGAGGACGAGGAGGAGCCAAAGGAGCCGGAGCCGGAAGCCACGCCGGAGGACCAGCAGCCGGTGGTGCCCCCAGCTGCACCAGTGGGAGGGCATAGGGATCTGTTTGCCCCGATGCCAGCTCACCCACCGGTTTACGTGATCGGTGAGCCGCAGCCGGGTTGGCTCAAGGAGTGAGCTTTTTCAGAGTTGCAGTGATCAGCTTTTGCGTTGAGACTCACCTGTGTTGAGTCGCGTCTTTAATTGCAAACTTAGCTATGCGATGTGATGTAATGAACAATTTGATGTGATGTTGTGACTGCTGTGTGGTTGCATAGTCTTTAGACTATGTAATAAACCATACGTAATTATTATTTATGCTTGAATATTTAATGGTTTTTAAGTTACACCTGTTTCCCCCATAAGTTCTTCTACGTATCTATTCTTTTCCCCCTTATCTCTAAACCACCGGCAATCGGCAGATGGTGAACACTCGCAACAACGGAGCAGAGGCGGTGGTTCGCGCCAGAGGTAGTCGAGCGAGACACCACCACCGCAGCGGCACCACCGTTGATATGCGTAATCTAGGAGCATTTCTCTCAAAGATGCACGATTAATCACGCAGACTATGATGGCAATCGTGCAACAAATCAACACTCAAGTTGCATAAACAATCAAGCTATGAACAATGGGCCATGCCCATATTCAAGATTGTCCGAGTTTATGAGGACGCGCCCGCCGACATTCTCAGGCAATGCCAGTCCACTAGAGGCAGACGACTGGTTAAGAACCATCGTAAGGAAATTGCATATAACGTAGTGTGAAGGAAACGAGAGAGTGCTTTATGCCTCTCACCCGCTAGAGGGAACAGCCGCAGGATGGTGGGAAAACTACTGCGCATCGCAGGAGAACCCGTAGGAGATTACCTGGGATGAATTCACCTTAGCCTTTCGTCAATACCATGTGCCGGAGGGTATCATGGAGTTAAAAAAAGAGGAATTCAGAGCGCTTAAGCAAGGAGGCCAGTCAGTGGCTGATTATTTGAATAAGTTCACGCAATTAGCACGCTACGCTCCAGAAGACGTAGCGACAGACAAGGCAAGGCAGTCTCGCTTTATGAAGGGGCTCAACACTGGCCTACAGGTGGGATTGATCACCCATACCTTTCCGGATTTTCAAGAGTTAGTAAACAAGGCGCTTATATTGGAAGACAAGCGCAAGGAATTGGACGACAATCGCAAACGCCGCATGGCTCAGTGTAACGTCCCGAAATTTGGTCCGATTTTAATTTTTGGCGTTATTTGGATTTTTGTGAATTAATTAAAAGTTAATTTGTTTTTATTTGAATTTATCTGAAATTCTGGAGTTAATTGAATTTTTATGGATTTTTGAGGATTTATTGGATTTAAATAAAATTTATTTGAGTTATTCTTCTCTTGATTAATTAATATCAGAAAAATCATTTATCAAAAATAAATGAAAATATTTTATTTAGGTTCAAAATGCCTTGAAATAGTTTCTGGAATTTTTCTAGAATTTTTTGGGTATTTTTAGTGCCTTAAATAATTGCTTTGAATTTCTGTCTTTATTTTTATTCGAAAAACCGGAAAATCCTTTAGCTACAGTGTTGGGCGGCCCAACACCGTGTGCTTCATGAGGAAACCCTAATCGCCGCCGAATCTGGACCGTTGGATCGCGATCGGACGGTCGATGTGACCGCACAGTCTCGGGACGAGGCGACTATACACCGCCGCCGCTGTTGGCCGCCGTGGATATTGTCAGAGATTTTGCGCGACTCGAGGCATGTCCGAGCGAGAGGAGTATATCTCCGTGTTCAGCACTTCACCCCGCCATTTCACCTCATCTCTCGCCACCATCCACCGTAGCACGCGCAATAGCTCGCCGTAGTAGCCGCTCTCCTCGCCTCGGTTCTTCACCGCTTTGCGCCGCCGTCCGCCGTTCCCGCCGCAACTAAGGCCCGCCCAACTCGCCGTGCCAAAGGCGATCCGTGTGGTTACTTTTCCGGCGGAGACGCCGAAACGCCATCGCCACGCATCTTCTCCATGTCCGCGACCGGCCGCCGCTTCTTCTTCGACTCTCGCGTGCAACCACGTACCATCGATTTCCATCCGACGCCAAGGTGTGGCCACGAGGCGTGTTAACGATGTATCGCTTTGCTAGACTCGCGCCATCGATTTGAATCCAACGGTCAGAAAATCCGTGGCGTGGCTTGATACTTCCTCGCCGGTGTCGGGCCGACATGTGGGTCGAAGCGCCGTTTCACCGGGCCCACTCGTCAGTGGGTGGACCGCCGATCGTGCTGACGTCATCTGGGACCCACCTGTCAGTGTCCGTAAGCGACGTGGTTAACTCCGGTGCCGACACGTGTCGCCGAGGGAATTAATCCGGATTTTCAGTAGGCAAATAAATAAAGAAATCCGGTTATATATTTATTTGAATTTTAGTAAACTTGAAAATGCTATAACTTTTGCATTTTAACTCGGATTTGAGTGATTCCAGTGCCCAAAAATTTGTAAAAATGTAAGCTATTTTATGGTGATTTTTATTTTATTTTTGGTGTTAATGTTGCTGTCTATATTGCATATTTATTGTGTGCTTGCTTGTACCGATTAGACTCCGAGTCGCCGGAATTCACCGAGGGAGAATTCGAAGACCCATCGCAAGCCTCGGACCAGAACCAATCGCTGTTTGAAGGCAAGTCATGCTTTGACCATTTTGCGCCTAGTTTTCAAAGTATATTTTGATTTCCATATTGCATGCTATGTTAAGGACAAATACTATTGGTTTAAATGGGAAATTGTAGTTAAAAGCCAAACTTGTTTATGCCGCCTTGATTATAATGTATATATGCCCTGAAATCCTTGTCCACCCTAAGATGTTTAAATGTTGGATGCTAATATGACGCCAACACGGGAGGCTAGACCGTGATTAGTCGCTTAGCCCGCTTATATGCGTTGAATGCCTTTCAAATTGCAAACGAATGTTGACTAAACAATTATGGAACGCATTTTGAAATAATGCGATGATGTCATGAAATGGAATTGAGGGTAGCGACCTGTGTGGTTCTACTCGTACAATGAAGTGGGCATTGGCACGTGTTGCAATAATGCAAAACTGGGTGGGAAATGATTTGGACCGGGGCAAGTGGCAAGGATGGCTTCGTGCCAGGTGGGCCTGTGTGGCAACGGGTTGTATGAAAGATTATGAAGGCTGTGAGCCGAGAAGTATAAAATGGATGTCTTGTCCGGGACAATTAAGGACTTAACCTTGCGAGCCTTTGAACTGAGTTCCGTGTACAACCACTTGTCCGGAATGGGACGGACCTAGTTAAGTAGGTTTCTAACCTCTTTCCTTTGAAACCTCGGGGTGACGGTGCACACCAGTGTAACTGTGGGGAAGCGTACCTGTGCTACGGCTTGGTACCCATTCAACGGTACTTGCTCTATCTAAACTTCAGCTCTGAGTGATGGAAGTGTTAGAAGGGAAGTATCGGAGGGGTTCAATGGTTAAATGTTAGTCTCTGAAAGACTTTGTTGCAATCAATCGCTGTGGTGGTGAGCGATCGATCCTGTGGGTAAAGTGTACAGCCTCTGCAGTGTGTGTGTGTTGAAACTATTCGAATAGCCGTGTCCGCGGTACTGGACATTGCTCGGTGATTACAGTCAAGGGTTAGATTTTGAAAATAAAAATGTGGAATGGGTGGCTGTGCCAAAAGAATGATGAATGAAACTAGGGCTGTGTGCCAATCTCTTGGGAAAGAATTGTGAAATTAATTATTATTAATATCGGTTTTACTGCTTTTAATCTAATTGGATTACCTGTGTAAAAGAAATGCTGCTTTATGCAAAATAACCAATTAAGCCTTTCCCTTGGAATAAGCCATGCATGTAGTAATAGACCTGCATTGTGCATGACTTGTTGAGTATGTTGTATACTCACCCTTGCATCGACAAAAATCTCAGAAGAAGAAGCTGTGCCAGCTTGGGAGGAGGAGTTCATCGAAGGCCAAGAGGACTAAGGGGTTGAGCTGCACTCAGTAGCCTGTGGTTATGAAGGGTTCCTTGCTTTACTTTTGTTTCCGCTGATAAACTTGTGCTACTTGATATTATCGCTCAAGGTGGCTTAATTATTGTAAGGTGACCATAAGGTCATGTAACTCGATTATATTATGCTTGAAGTACTTTATTATTTATTTCCGCTGTGTATGATTGTGGTACTTCAACCTGTTTATCCTGTGTGTACTAGCGTGATCCTAGACTAGTACGGAATACATAGAGTGTCCGAATCCGTAAAAATTCGGGGCACGACAGGGATGGTATCAGAGCCATACTGACTGTAGGACTTAACCCTAGATTAGACTGGCCGTTTTAGAAAGGATAAAAGCTAATTTCTAAAGACTAAAATTTGGCAAGAGTAATCAATGAAATCTTGACTTATCCCTTCTTCCTTACTTCATACCTCTGCTGTATTTTTCTGTTACTTCTGTATTCTTTTATAATTGTTGTTCTGACGCGTTGCTTTGGCAGATGCGGATGGTTCACTCTTTCGGCGAAGGCCACGGAGGCTACGCAATGCTCGAGGATGCTCCAGTGTTGGGAGGCTTCGATCGTCCACTCTACAAGTCCCGCACCGATAGTCAACGGATTGCTCGCGGATGGGAGACGACTTTTACCTTGTACGCCGGGAGCACGCGTGCAGCCGCGTCTCGCTTCGCCTCGCGGTGAAGCGAAGCTAGCTACGAGGCGGCATACAGGTGTGCCCGGTTGCGCCAAGGCCGGATCGCGAGGACCACGGCCGAGCTGTGGGACACCGCCTTCGTGCACACCGCACGTGGGAGGACCTCTTCAGGCGCGCTTGGAGCTAGAGGACGACGCTGCCGTCGTGCACCTGGGCAGGTTCGCTGCTGCGCAGGAGGAGGTTATGGACGCCACGACTTCAGAGCTGCAGGCAGTGTACCGCGTTCTGGAGGAGACCGAGGTTGCTCTACGGGAGACCAGAGAGCACGCCGTTCAGAGGATCGCCGAGCTAGAGGGGGCTCTCTACGTCCACGGGGAGCCGGACGCCGTCATGGAGCTCGACGACGACGACGAGGAGGAGCCGAGAGAGAGCAGCCTAAGCGCCAGAGGGCTGAGCATGGTGGTGCCCCAACACACTGGGGGCGGGCATGGGGACCAGTTTGCCCTGATGCCAGCTCACCCGCCGGTTTACGTGATCAGCGAGCCAGAGCCGGGTTGGCTCGAGGAGTGATGCTTTTTCAGAGTTGCGATGATCGGCTTTTATGCTGAGACTCACCGTGTTGAGTCGCGTCTTTCATTTCGAACGTTAGTATGCGATGTTGTAATGAACAATTTGATGTGATGTTTGTGACTGATTTTGTGGTTGCATAGTCCCTAGACTATGTAGGCAACCATACCTATCACTATTAATGCTTTAATGTTTATGGTTCTATTTAAATTACACCTGTTTCCCCGTATAAGTTCTATGCTTGCCTATTCTTTTCCCCCTTATCTCTAAACCACCGAAGCAATCAGCAGATGGTGAACACTCGCAACAACGGAGCAGGAGGCAGTGGTTCGCGCCCGAGGCAATCGAGCGAAGACACCACCACCGCAGACAAAGACCGCCAAAGGATATGTAGAATCTAGGAGCATTTGTCGCAAAGACGCACTCAATTAATGCAGACTATGATGGCAACCGTGCAATGATCAACACCAGCGATGCGCCAATAATCAAAGCAACCACAACGGACCATGACCTTATTCAAGATTGTCCGAAGTTTATGAGGACGCGTCCACGACATTCTCGGGCAATGCTAGCCCCTTGGAGGCGTATGATTGGCTAAGAACCATCGAAAGGAAATTGCACATAACACAAGGTGAAGGAAATGAGAGGGTGCTTTATGCCTCTCATCAATTGGAAGGAACCACAAATGAATGGTGGGAGAACTATCGGCGCACGCAGAGAACCCGCAGAGATTACTTGGGAAGAATTCACCATAGCTTTTCGTCAATACCATGTGCCGGAGGGTATCATGGAATTGAAAAAGGAGGAATTCAGAGCGCTGAAGCAGGGAGGCCAGTCAGTGGTCGATTATTTAAATAAGTTCACCCAACTTGCGCGCTACACTCCAGAAGACGTAGCAACAGACAAGGCAAGGCAATCTCGCTTTATGAAAGGGCTTAACACCGGATTGCAGGTGGGACTGATCACCCACACTTTCTCGGATTTTCAAGAGTTGGTAAACAAGGCGCTCATACTGGAGGATAAGCGCAAAGAACTTGACGACAATCGCAAACGCCGCATGGCTCTGCAAGGAGGACGTCAGGGTCATCAGAAAACAAGAATGATACCCCAACAGTTCCCTAGATTTTAGCAGGGAAGCATTGTCAAGACACCACCGCCAATGCCAAGACCAGCCGGACAGACCCCTCAGACTCCCGTCAAGATTGCCAACCAGAGCGGAGGAAATCAGCAGATGTCAGGGAGGCGCTACTACAACTGCAACGAAACCGAACATTTCGCCAATATGTGCCCCAAGAAAGGAGGAGTGACCCCAGTGCGCTTCAACTTAGGGAGCACACCCGCCAAGACCCCTGTCCAAGGAGGAAGTCGGGGACCTGCACCAGCTGGGACTACGCCGCAAGTATTCTCTCGAGGCAGGGTCAATCACATTGCAGCAGACGAAGTCCAGAATGCCACGGACGTCGTGCTCGGTAAGTTCCTAGTCAACTCAGTGCCAGCTACAGTATTATTCGATTCAGGAGCTTCACATTCGTTCATCTCTCAAGATTTTGCTGTGACAAATGATCTGGATATTGTTAACCTTAAAAGTACACTCCTAGTTCAATCCCCTGGATCAGAACTCCGTTCTAAGGTCAGATGTTCTGGAGTTAAGCTATTAATAAAAGGAATAGAGTTCCTAGCGAACCTTATTATATTAGATACCCAAACCCTGGATGTTATCCTGGGAATGGATTGGTTGACCAAGCATAAGGCTATATTAGACTGCGGGAGGAGAGTTGTGTCTATTGAGAGCCCGGAAGGTAGGCAAGTGGAATTTCAAGCTAAGGCAGTTCGAGAAGGATAGATGTTGGTAAACAATTTGGAAACCGTCAGTATAACAGATGTACCAGTGGTCAGTGAATACCCAGATGTTTTTCCCGAGGAATTACCAGGAATGCCACCGCACAAAGACATAGAGTTCGTAATTGACTTAGTACCAGGGACAACACCCATAGCAAAGAGACCATATCGGATGTCTACCGAAGAACCTGGTTGAGATGAAAAGCGATCAAGAGTTATTGGAGAAAGGATTCATTAAGCCGAGCTCATCACCATGGGGAGCACCGGTTCTGTTTGTTAAGAAGAAAGATGGGAGTTTTCGGATGTGTGTGGATTATCGTGCACTTAACGGCGTGACGATAAAGAATAAATACCGTTACCGGATAGATGATCTTTTCGATCAACTAAGAGGAGCAGGAGTATTTTCCAAGATCGACCTTAGGTCGATACCACCAGCTTGAAAATCAAAATAGAGGACATACCCAAGACCGCGTTTTCTTCAAGATATGGACACTACGAAGTTCACCGTTATGTCATTTGGATTGACAAATGCTTTCGCTACTTTATGAACTTAATGAACAAAGTGTTTATGGAATACTTAGATAAATTTGTGGTCGATTCATCGATTTATATTTTGGTTTACTCAAGGATCGGATGAAGAGCACGCACAACATTTGAGATTAGTGCCGAGAAACTAAGGGAGCAATAGCTTGTATCGCGAAATTCAAGAAGTGCGATTTCGAAGAGTAAGGTAGATTTCCTAGGGCATGTAATGACCACGGAGGGAATTGCAGTGGACCCAAGCAAGGTCGAGACGGTACTACATTGGGAATCGCCAAAGACGGTTACGCAAGTTCGGAGTTTTCTTGGAATGGCGGGTTATTACCGCCGATTCATAGAGGGATTTTCCACAATCGCTAGACCAATTACGCAATTGTTAAAGAAAGAAAAGAAGTTTGTTTGGACACCAGACTGTGAGAGAAGTTTTCAAGAATTGAAGAAACGACTGACATCGGCACCGGTGTTAGTGCAACCAGATGTGCATCAGAGTTTTGATATTTACTACGATGCATCACGCCAAGGACTTGGATGCGTGTTGATGCAAAATGGAAAGGTAGTAGCCTATGCATCAAGGCAATTAAGGCCACATGAAGGGAATTACCCAACGCACGATCTAGAATTAGCAGCTGTAGTGCATGCCCTGAAGATATGGCGTCACTATCTTATCGGCAATAGATGTGAGGTGTATACAGACCATAAAAGCCTTAAATACATTTTCACCCAATCTGACCTGAACATGAGACAAAGGAGATGGTTAGAGCTGATCAAGGATTATAACATGGGTATCCATTATCATCCCGGCAAGGCCAATGTAGTGGCTGATGCCTTGAGTCGGAAAAATCATAGTCTAAATATGATAGTGGGAGAAGGCCAAAAAGAATTGTGCAAGGATCTTCAGAGATTAAAATTGGAAGTTGTTCCGGGAGGATTCGTGGCCGCGTTAGAGGTAAAGCCTATCTTGGAAGACCAGATTAGAGAAGGTCAGAAGAATGATGAGAAGATCAAGCGAATCAAAGCCAAGATAGAGGGAGGACAAGTGAAAGAGTTTAAGCTGGACGATCAGGGCACACTATGGATGAAGGAACGCATTTGTGTGCCTAACAAAAAGGAGTTAAAGCAGTTAATATTGGAGGAAGCTCACGATTCCAAGTATTCGATTCACCCAGGAAGTGCAAAAATGTACCAAGACTTAAAAGAGAGATTCTGGTGTCCGAATATGAAGAGAGAAGTTGCTGAACACGTAGCACTATGTGATGTATGTCAGCGAGTCAAAGCTATGCATCAGAGACCAGCAGGACTGCTGCAACCATTGAAAATACCAGAGTGGAAATGGGAAGAAATCGGAATGGATTTCATTACCGGGTTGCCAAGGACGCAAGGAGGTTATGACTCCATATGGGTCATCGTGGATCGATTAACAAAGGTCGCACACTTCATACCGGTAAAGACAACCTATTCGGGAGATAAGTTAGCCGTGCTATACATGGCAAGGATCGTTTGTTTGCATGGAGTGCCAAAGAAGATAGTATCGGACAGAGGTACCCAATTTACCTCAAGGTTTTGGGATAAATTGCATACAGCAATGGGCACCCGTTTGAACTTCAGTACAGCTTATCACCCGCAGACGGATGGGCAGACTGAAAGAGTCAACCAGATATTAGAAGATATGTTGAGAGCCTGTGCGTTGGCTTATACATCGACTTGGGATAAATGTTTGCCATATGCGGAGTTTAGTTACAACAACAGCTATCAGGCAAGTCCTCAGATGTCGCCTTTCAAAGCATTGTATGGTCGACCCTGCAGAACTCCGTTAAATTGGAATGAGACCGGAGAGCGTCATGTCTTCGGACCGGACATACTCCAAGAAGCCGAAGAGCAGATAGCACTGATCAGAGAAAGGTTAAAAATTGCGCAGTCAAGACAGAAGAGTTACGCAGACAACCGCCGCAGAGATTTGAGCTTTGAGCCTGAAGATTATGTGTATCTCAGAGTTACGCCGCTTAAAGGAGTTCAGAGATTTCACAAAAAGGGAAAACTTGCACCAAGATATGTAGGGCCGCTCAAGATCGTGGAGTCAGAAGGCGAGGTCGCAGATCAACCGGAGTTACCACAACCATTAGCGAGAGTACACAACGTTTTCCATGTATCGCAACTCAAGAAGTGTCTCCGACACCAAGAGCGTACATCACTGGAAGAAGTTGATCTACAGGAAGACTTGACTTACAAGGAACAACCGATAAAAATTCTGGATACAATGGATCGAAAAACAAGAAACAAGACAACCCGTTTCTGCAGAGTTCAGTGAAGCAATCACACAGAAAGCGAAGCCACATGGGAACGAGAGGAAGACCTAAAAAAGGAATTTCCAAACCTATTCTGTAGTTAAGCCTCGAATCTCGGGGACGAGATTCTGTTAAGTGGGGTAGGTTTGTAACGTTCCGAAATTTGGCCCGATTTTAATTTTTAGCGTTATTTGGATTTTTGTGAATTAATTAAAAGTTAATTTGTTTTTATTTGAATTTATCTGAATTCTGGAGTTAATTGAATTTTTATGGATTTTTGAGGATTTATTGGATTTAAATAAAATTTCTTTGAGTTATTCTTCTCTTGATTAATTAATATCAGAAAAATCATTTATCAAAAATAAATGAAAATATTTTATTTAGGTTCAAAATGCCTTGAAATATTTTCTGGAATTTTTCTAGAATTTTTTGAGTATTTTTAGTGCCTTAAATAATTGCTTTGAATTTCTATCTTTATTTTTATTCGAAAAACCGGAAAATCCTTTAGCTACAGTGTTGGGCCGCCCAACACTGTGCTTCGCATGAGGAAACCCTAATCGCCACCGAATCTGGACCGTTGGATCGCGATCAGACGGTCGATGTGACCGCATAGTCTCGGGACGAGGCGATCAGACATCGCCGCCGCCGCTGGCGCCGTGGATATTGTCAGAGATTTTGCGCGTACTCCGAGGCATGTCTGAGCAAGAGGAGTATATCTCCGTGTTCAGCACTTCACCCCGCTCATTTCACCTCATCTCTCTCGCCACCATCCACCGTAGCACGCGCAATAGTTCGCCGTAGTAGCCGCTCTCCTCCGCCTCGGTTCTTCACCGCTTATGCCGTCCGTCGTTCCGCCGCAACCAAGGCCCGCCCGAACTTGTCGTGCCAAGGCGATCCGTGTGGTTACTTTTTCCGTCGAGACGGCCGAAAACGCCGCCGCCACGATCTTCTCCAAGTCCGCGACCAGCGCCCGCTTTTCTTCGACTCTCGCGGCAACCACAACCATCGATTTCCATCCGACGCCAAGGTGAGGCCACGAGGCGATATTAACAGTATCACTTTGCTAGACTTGCGCCACGATTTGAATCCAACCGTCGAAAATCCCGTGGGCGTGGCTTGATACTTCCTCGCCGCATGTCGGCCGCCGACATGTGGGGCCGAAGCGCCGTTCACCGTGCCCACTGTCGATGGGTGGACCACGGCCGGCCGACGCCAAGATGACGCTATCTGGGACCCACCTGCCGTTGTCCGTAGCGGCGTGGTTAACTCCGTGCCGACACGCGTCGCCGAGGGAATTAATCCGGATTTTCAGTAGGCAAATAAATAAAGAAATCCGGTTATATATTTATTTGAATTTCAGTAAACTTGAAAATGCTATAACTTTTGCATTTTAACTCGGATTTGAGTGATTCTAGTGCCCAAAAATTTGTAAAAATGTAAGCTATTTTATGGTGATTTTTATTTTATTTTTGGTGTTAATGTTACTGTCTGTATTGCATATTTATTGTGTGCTTGCTTGTACCGATTAGACTCCGAGTCGCCAGAATTCACCGAGGGAGAATTCGAAGACCCATCGCAAGCCTCGGATCAGAACCAATCGCTGTTTGAAGGCAAGTCATGCTTTGACCATTTTGCTCCTAGTTTTCAAAGTATATTTTGATTTCCATATTGCATGCTATGTTAAGTACAAATACTATTGGTTTAAATGGGAAATGGTAGTTAAAAGCCAAACTTGTTTATGCCGCCTTGATTATAATGTATATATGCCCTGAAATCCTTGTCCACCCTAAGATGTTTAAATGTTGGATGCTAATATGACGCCAACACGGGAGGCTAGACCGTGATTAGTCGCTTAGCCCGCTTATATGCGTTGAATGCCTTTCAAATTGCAAACGAATGTTGACTAAACAATTATGGAACGCATTTTGAAATAATGCGATGATGTCATGAAATGGAATTGAGGGTAGCGACCTGTGTGGTTCTACTCGTACAATGAAGTGGGCATTGGCATGTGTTGCAATAATGCAAAAGCTGGGTGGGAAATGATTTGGACCGGGGCAAGTGGCAAGGATGGCTTCGTGCCAGGTGGGCCTGTGTGGCAACGGTTGTATGAATGATTATGAAGGCTGTGAGCCGAGAAGTATAAAATGGATGTCTTGCCTGGGACAATTAAGGACTTAACCTTGCGAGCCTTTGAACTGAGTTCCGTGTACAACCACTTGTCCGGAATGGGACGGACCTAGTTAAGTAGGTTTCTAACCTCTTTCCTTTGAAACCTCGGGGTGACGGTGCACACCGGTGCAACTGTGGGGGAAGCGTACCTGTGCTACGGCTTGGTACCCGTTCAACGGTACTTGCTCTATCTAAACTTCGGCTCTAAGTGAGGGAAGTGTTAGAAGGGAAGTATCGGAGGGGTTCAATGGTTAAATGTTAGTCTCTGAAAGACTTTGTTGCAATCAATCGCCTGTGTGGTGAGCGACTGTATCCTGTGGGTAAAGTGTACGGCCTCTGCAGAGTGTGTGTGTTGAAACTATTCGAATAGCCGTGTCCGCAAAGATCGACATTGCTCGGTGATTACAAATAAGGGTTAGATTTTCAAAATAAAAATGTGGAATGGGTGGTCAGTGCCAAAAGAATGATGAATGAAACTAGGGTCAGGTGCCAATCTCTTGGGAAAGAATTGTGAAATTAATTATTATTAATATCGGTTTTACTGCTTTTAATCTAATAGGATTACCTGTGTAAAAGAAATGATGCTTTATGCAAAATAACCAATTAAGCCTTTCCCTTGGAATAAGCCATGCATGTAGTAATAGACCTGCATTGTGCATGACTTGTTGAGTATGTTGTATACTCACCCTTGCATCGACAAAAACCTCAGAAGAAGAAGCTGTGCCAGCTTGGGAGGAGGAGTTCATCGAAGGCCAAGAGGACTAAGGGGTTGAGCCGCACTCAGTAGCCTGTGGTTATGAAGGGTTCCTTGCTTTACTTTTGCTTCCGCTGATAAACTTGTGCTACTTGATATTATCGCCCTGCGTGGCGAATTATTGTAAGGTGACCATAAGGTCATGTAACTCGATTATATTATGCTTGAAGTACTTTATTATTTATTTCCGCTGTGTATGATTGTGGTACTTCAACCTGTTTATCCTGTGTGTACTAGCGTGATCCTGGACTAGTACGGAATACACAGAGTGTCTGAATCCGTAAAAATTCGGGGCACGACACTCAGCAAGGAGGACGCCATGGTCATCAGAAAACAAGAATGATACCCCAGTAGTTCACCAGATTTCAGCCAGGGAACAGTGTCAGGACACCGCCGCCAATGCCAAGACCAGCCGGACAAACCCCTCAGACCCCAGTCAAGATTGCCAATCAGAACGGAGGAAATCAGCAGATGTCAGGAAGACGCTGCTACAACTGTAACGAGACTGGACATTTCGCCAACATGTGCCCAAAGAAAGGAGGAGTGACCCCAGTGCGCTTCAACCTAGGGAGCACGCCAGCTAAAACTCCTGCTTAGGGAGGAAGCCGAGGACTTGCCCAAGATGGAGCCTCACCGCCAGCATTCACGCGAGGAAGGATTAATCATATCTCCTCAGACGAAGTCCAGAATGCTACGGACGTCGTGCTCGGTAAGTTCCTTGTCAACTCATAGTGCCGCCTCTGATGATTATTTGACTCAGAGCTTCACATTCGCTCGCTTTCGAGATTTTGCCATGACAAATGACCGGATGTGGTTAATCTTAAAAGTACACTTTTAGTCCAATCTCTGATCGTAACTTCGCTCTAAAGTCGGATGTTCGGGGGTTAAGCTATTAATAAAAGGGGTAGAGTTCCTAGCGAACCTTATTATCTTAGATACCCAAACCTTGGATGTTATCCTGGGAATGGATTGGTTGACTAAGCATAAGGCTATATTAGACTGCGGACGAAGAGTAGTGTTTATCGAGAGCCCTGATGGGAGGAAAGTGGAATTTCAAGCTGAGGCAGTTCGAGAAGGGCAGATGTTAGTAAACAATTTGGAGACTGTCAGTATAAGAGATGTACCAGTGGTCAGTGAATAATCAGATGTTTTTCCCGAGGAATTACCAGGAATACCACCAGACAGAGACATAGAGTTCGTAATTGACTTAGTACCAGGGACCGCACCAATAGCAAAGAGACCATATCGGATGTCCACCGAAGAGTTGGTAGAAATGAAAAAGCAGATTGAGGAGTTATTGGAGAAAGGATTTATCGACTGTGCTCACACCCTGGGGAGCACCGGTTCTATTCGTTAAGAAAAAGGATGGGAGCTTTCGGATGTGTGTAGATTATCGTGCACTTAACGAAGTGATAATAAAGAATAAATACCCGTTACCACGGATAGATGATCTCTTCGATCAACTAAGAAGAGCTGGAGTATTCTCAAAGATCGACCTTAGGTCGGGTTATCACCAGTTGAAAATCAAGACAGAGGACATACCCAAGACCGCATTTTCATCAAGATATGGCCACTATGAGTTCACGGTGATGTCATTTGGATTGACAAATGCGCCAGCCTATTTTATGAACTTGATGAATAAAGTATTCATGGAATACTTAGATAAATTTGTGGTCGTATTCATAGACGACATCTTGGTTTATTCAAGGACGGATGAAGAGCACGCCCAACATTTGAGATTAGTGCCGAGAAACTAAGAGAGCAACAGCTTATATGCTAAATTCAAGAATGCGATTTCGAAGAGTAAGGTAGATTTCTTAGGGCACGAATGACCATGAGGGAATCGCAGAGACCCAAGCAAGGTCGAGGCAAGATTACATTGGGAATCGCCAAAGACGAGCACTCAGATTCAAGTTTTCTAGGAATGGTCGGTTATTACCGATTTATTTATAGAGGATTCTCGACAATCGCTAGGCCAATTACGCAATTGCTTAAGAAAGAAAAGAAATTTTTTTGGACACCAGAATGTGAAAACAGTTTTCAGGAATTGAAGAAACGACTGACATCAGTGCCAGTACTAGTTCAACCAGATGTGCATCAGAGTTTTGATGTTTATTGCGATGCATCACGCCAAGGACTTGGATGCGTGTTAATGCAGAATGGAAAGGTAGTAGCTTACGCGTCAAGGCAACTAAGGCCTCATGAAGGGAATTACCCGACGCATGATCTAGAATTAGCGGCCGTAGTGCACGCACTGAAGATATGGCGTCACTACCTTATTGGTAACCGGTGTGAGGTGTATATAGACCATAAGAGCCTCAAATACATTTTCACCCAATCTGATCTGAACATGAGACAAAGGAGATGGTTGGAGCTGATCAAGGATTACAACATGGGTATCCATTATCATCCCGGCAAGGCCAATGTAGTGGCTGATGCGTCGGAAAAATCATAGTCTAAATATGATAGTGGGAGAAAGCCAGAGAGAATTGTGCAAGGATCTCCAGAGGTTGAAATTGGAAGTTGTTCCGGAAGGATTTGTAGCCGCTTTAGAAGTAAAGCCAATCTTGGAAGACCAGATTAGAGAAGGTCAGAAGAATGACGAGAAGATCAAGCGCATCAAGGCCAAGATGGAGGAAGGGCAAGCAAAGGAATTCAAGCTGGACGATTAGGGCACACTGTGGATGAAGGGATGCATTTGTGTACCTAACAAGAAGGAGTTAAAGCAGTTAATACTGGAAGAAGCTCATGACTCCAAGTATTCGATTCACCCAGGAAGTGCGAAAATGTATCAAGATTTAAAAAAAAGGTTCTGGTGGCCAAATATGAAGAGAGAGGTAGCTGAGCACGTGGAATTATGTGATGTGTGTCAGCGAGTCAAAGCTATGCATCAGAGACCAGCAGGGCTGCTGCAACCAATAAAAATACCAGAGTGGAAATGGGAAGAAATTGGAATGGATTTCATTACCGGATTGCCAAGGACGCAAGGAGGTTATGACTCCATATGGGTCATCGTGGATCGATTGACAAAAGTTGCGCACTTCATACCGGTAAAGACAACCTATTTGGGAGATAAGTTAGCAGAGCTATACATGGCAAGGATCATTTGCTTGCATGGAGTGCCGAAGAAGATAGTATCGGACAGAGGTACCCAATTTACTTCAAGATTTTGGGACAAATTGCATACAGCACTGGGCACCCGCTTGAATTTCAGTACAGCTTACCACCCGCAAACAGATGGACAGACAGAAAGAGTCAACCAGATATTAGAAGATATGTTGAGAGCTTGTGCGTTGGCATATACATCAACTTGGGATAAATGTTTGCCGTATGCGGAGTTTAGTTACAACAACAGCTATCAGGCTAGTCTTCAGATGTCACCTTTCGAAGCATTGTATGGTCGACCTTGTAGGACGCCGTTAAATTGGAATGAGACTGGTGAGCGCCGTGTCTTCGGACCAGACATACTCCAAAAAGCCGAAGAGCAGATAGCATTAATAAGGGAATGGTTAAAAATCGCGCAGTCAAGACAAAAGAGTTACGCGGATAATCGCCGCAGGGATTTGAGCTTTGAACCTGAAGATTATGTGTATCTCAGAGTTACGCCTCTTAAGGGAGTCCAGAGGTTTCACAAAAAGGGTAAACTTGCGCCAAGATATGTGGGACCGTTTAAAGTCATAAGCCGTAAGGGCGAAGTCGCCTATCAACTGGAGTTACCGCAGTCATTAGCAGGAGTACACAATGTCTTTCATGTATCGCAACTCAAGAAGTGTCTCCGAGTGCCTGAAGAGAAAACATCACTGGAAGAAGTTGAACTACAGGAAGACTTGACCTACCAGGAACAACCGATAAAAATTCTGGATACAATGGATCGGAAAACAAGAAATAAGACAACCCGTTTCTGCAGAGTTCAGTGGAGCAACCACACAGAAAGTAAAGCCACCTGGGAACGAGAGGAAGATCTGAAAAAAGAATTCCCAAACCTATTCTCTAGTTAGACTTCGAATCTCAGGGACGAGATTCTGTTAAGGGGGGTAGGTTTGTAACGTCCCGAAATTTTGCCCGGATTAATTTTTGGAGTTTTTAAAATTTTTTATGAATTAATCAACCTTTATTTGCATTTAATTGAATTTATCTAAATTTTTGGGGATTTATTGGATTTAATTAACATTTATTTGAAATATCCTTCTCTTGATTAATTAATATCAGAAAAAGTATTTGTTAAAAATAAATAAAAATATTTTATTTAGGCTCAAAATGCTCTGAAATATTTTCTAGAATTTTTCTAGAATTTTTCAAGTATTTTTAGAACTCCAAATAAATACTTTGAATAACTGAAAATATTTTTATTGGCAAAATCTGGAAAATCGCTAGCTACAGTGTCGGGCCGAGCCCAATACTGTGCTGTCGTTGAAAACCCTAGTGCCGTAGATTTCGCGCCGTGCGATCTCGATCGGACGATCGTGAGTAAGCCACGTCGCTCTTGTCGCTTGAGCCATTGGATCTTGGAGTCAAGCCGTTAGGATGGCGATGTGTGGCATAGCTCAGCCGAAACGTTATTCAATCCGCGCCGTTGGATGACGATCGAACGGCCGATGTGACCAAACGGTCTCGGGAGCGTGCGCACTGTGCACCGCCGTCCATCGTTGGGTGCCGGAGATATTGTTAGAGATATTGCGCGAGTTCCAAGGCTCGCCTGCAGAGATAAAGCTCGCTATGCTCAGACTCCATTCCGCCTTTTGCCACCTCTCTCGCACTCTCGCCACCGAGACTTCGTAGAGCTCGCCGTAGTAGCAACTCTTCTCCGCTTCGCTTCTTTCGCTTCCGCCGCCGTCTGCCGATCTCCGCCGAGCCCAAGACCTCCACCGAAGTTCACCGAGCCAAGCCGCGTCCCACAAGTTACTTCTTCCGACCGGAGACGCCTTAATCGCCTCGCGCTTTTGTCTTCTTCTCCAAGTCCGCAGCCAGCGCCATCGCTTTTCGTCGACGCCATGAGCAACCTCCACCGCCGGATTTGCATCGACGCACGAGGTAAAGCCACGTTTTCCTTTTTTAAATACTAATCGAATCGGTACTAGTAAATCTTGGCCGTTGATCCGCATCGTGTGGTCCTAAGGAGCCCACGAGGCTAAGGAATAGTAAACCCGCTGGTAATCAGAGTCGCGTCGATTTCATCCAACGGGCGACGCTATGCCACGCCTTCCCGTAGAGTTAAGTCGATTATGCACGGTAGATCTCGGCCGTTGGTTGGTAATCGTGCGGCTCGTGTGCCCACGAGGTGCGATGAGCAAGAAACTCTCCGCAACCATGGCCGCTGGATCTTCATCCGACCGCCCGTTCATCCACGAGGCTTAGTAGCAACAAGATCGCCGGTAAAGACCGACCGTTGGATTTGAATCCAATGGCCCGGGAAAATTGTGTATGCGTGGCTTGATGATTCCTCGCCGCGTGTCGATCGAGTGGTCCATGTATCGCTCCTGGGGCCCACATGTCAAGATGGTGACTCACTTTGTCAGGCCGACGCCAAGATGACGTCATCGAGGCCCACTTGTCGCTGATCGAGAGCGACGTGGAAGCCTCGTGCCGTGCCGATACACGTGTCAAGACGAGGATTTAATCCGGATTTCCAAAGGAAAAATAAATGGAATAATTCGATTATTCATTATTTGAATTTCAGAAAATTTGCAAATGATATAACTTTTGCATTTTAACTCGGATTTGGGTGATTCCAGTGCCCAAAAATTTTGAAAAATATAAACTATTTAATGGTAATTTTTATTTTATTTTTGGTGTTGATCTTGCTGTCTGTTTAGTATATTTATTGTGTGCACGGTTGTTCCGAATAGACCCCGAGTTGCCGGAAGTCGCCGAGGGAGAATTCGAAGACCCGTCGCAGATCTCGGACTAGAACCAACTGCTTTTTGAAGGCAAGTCATACTTTGACCATGTTGCCCCTAGATTTTCAAAGATATTTCGATTCAAATTATGCATGCTATGTTAATTAAAAATGATATTGCTCATGTGGGAAAAATAGATAAAATACCTATCTTGCTTACTTACACCTTGTTAATACTTTTGTATGCCCTCAACACCTTGTCACCCTAGAATGCTAAAATATGTTGGTTGCTACATTAATGCCAACACGGAGGCTAGACCGTGATTAGTCGCTAGCCCGCTTGTATGCTACTAATGTCTTTTAAATAGCACATTAATACTAACTAAACACTATGGAACGATTTTGGAATAATGCGATGATGTCATGAGATGGAATTGAGGGTAGCGACTGCGTGGTTCTACTCGTGCAATGACGTGGGCATTGGCATGTGTTGCATAAATGCAAACCCCGGTGGGTAATGATTTGGACCGGGCAAGTGGCAAGAAGGCTTCGTGCGGGTGGGCCTATGTGGCAATGGGAGGTATTGTGATGGTTAAGGTCAGGTGCCGAGATGTATAAAATGGATGTCTTGCCCGGACAGCTTAGGACTTCACCTTGCAGCCTTTGATCTGAAGTTTCTCGATGTACCACTTGTCCTAATGGGACGGACCTAGTTGAGTAGGTCTCTAATATCTTTCCTTTGATACTCGGGTGACAAGCATACACCAAAATGTAACAGAAGGGGAGCGTACTGTCAAGTTGCGGCTTGGTACTGCCGATGGTTGCTACCGACAATGAAGAAGAGGGAGTGGGGAAGGCGGAAGATCCCAAATCGATGGTAGAACAGTAACACCCAGAGGATTTTTACCTGTGTTCTGCTCCCCAATGGAGATAATACCCTAGTCCCGCTCTCTTTGTTGATGCGAGTATATTGAAGTTCTTGGTTACAAGGAGGCTCTCTTTCTCTCAGACAGGTTCTTCTATATATCTCGACGGGCATCCCCAGGCACGGCGAGGGAGTTGTTGGTGGCCAGTCGACAGGTCAGGAAGCTGTTGGAGATGGCAGGAGGACTGTCTCAGAAGGCCGACAAAGCACAAGGCCATGCAGAGTCAAGGCCGTCCCAGACAGAGGAGCTGCCGCAGCCCACTCTCTTCTCGCACCCGCGTTCCGCTCGCTTTCTCTGCACCATCCTGCCTCCTAGAACTCCCTCCTTTTGTCCGGTGGGCTTGGTCCATCTACATGGGCTGGTCGGCTTGGCCCGCCACCGACCCCACGACCACATTTCCACAAAGAGATTTCGAGTGCTTCGAGACCGGCCGTCTTTGTGGGTTTGCCACTTTCACCGGCTGCGAAGGCCATTTTTCGCCGTTGAGTGCGTTGACGGGGAGGTCTCGATGGACTCAATTCCCTTGATAGCTTCGCCGTACGCTCCCGGATTTGATAGGAAGATGTCTGCTCCTGGTCATACCGGGACTCATCGTGGCCCGCGACGGAGCTAGCCGCCATTTGGCCTCGACCGAAGCAGTACCGCAGACAGCGGCAATCGGCTCATCATGGAGCGCATTTGACTTAGGTTTGGTGACGCCTACACCCGGCCATGCCGGGCATAGCGTGGTTTCTTCATGGAGCGCGCCACCATTCGCTCTTGGTCGATTGGTACCGTGACATGTACGGCAATCGGCTCATCATGGAGCGCACCTTGATTTAGGTTTGGTGGCGCCACACACCGGTCATGCCGGGCATAGCGTGGTTTCTTCATGGAAGCGCGCCACCATTCGCTCTTAGTCGATTGGTACCGTACATGTACGGCAATGGCTCATCATGGAGAGTACCTTGATTTAGGTTTGGTGGCGCCTACACCCGGTCATGCCGGCATAGCGTGGTTTTCATGGAGCGCGCCACCATTCGCTCTTGGTCGATTGGTACCGTACATGTACTGGCCACGGCTCATCATGGAGCGCACCTTGATTCGGGTTTGGTGACCCTATATTTGATTCCGCCTTCATTCAGTGCACGATCCGGCAAAGGACGCGTGGCGGGACGCGGACCAGAATCCGGGTGACTCGTACCTCGGTCAAACTTGGTAGCGGCGGGCCCCACCTTCGGCGAGAATAGATGCCCTTTACAGTCCCTTGGAACTGCTCCAGGTAAATCATTCTCGCGCTCCACGCCTCTCGCCTCTTCGTTCTCCAGAAACCCGCCGCTTTCCCCACGAGCCCCGCCGCTAGGGTTAGCCGCCGCTACATTCCTTGCGCCGATGCCGCCCCAGAAATGCCGAATCCGCCATCCCAAGACCCCGCGCCACGCCACCGGCCATGATTGGGTGCCTTCCACGCCGACGGGCGATCCGATGCAATGGTTACCATGGGAGTGATGCCTGCGGCCTCGATCACTTGCCTGACCATGGTGAGTTCTATCCCACCCTCGCCGCGAAGAAATCGCCGCTTGAGTCCTTCTTCCAGTAGCGATTTGGGCTTCCGTGGCGCTTTTTCCGCGATCTCCTCTCCTATTATGGCGCCGAGTTAGTTCACTCAACCCCAATTCCGCCCTTCACATCGCCGTTTTCATCCACCTCGCGGCGCTTGGGATTCGCCAAGATTTCAACCTTTTTCCACCACCTTTTCCTTCTCAAACCCTTTCCGAGCAAGAGCTCGCCCAAGGCAGTTGGGGGCGCCGGCTTTCAGCTGAGGGACGGGGTAAGGAAGATTTATTTTGCCATCCCCTTCAGGACCTCCAACAAGGGATGGCACCGCGAGTGGTTCTACTGCGCCAACCTCGAGCCTTGTCTTCCGTCCTTCTCCAGAGAGCCCCCGAGAGTATCCCCTTCTTGGACCGCGGTACCCCTCGAGCATGAGATGGGGCAGAACGAACTTCGCCTCGATCTCCGACTTGAAGGAGGCGGTCTGACGGGCATAGGGATCCTTTCGGCCATTGTCACGGTGCAAACCCATCAAGGAGCGGGTATTCTTGGGGTATGAGTACCGAGAGGATGACCCTATGCGGAGGTTGCCGAGGCAATCGACGGACTTGCTCGTGATCCAATGAGCGACCTTCGCCCCGGACGCCGCCATCCTTCCGTCTCATACTTCAAGCGCCGCTGGCGAATCCGCCATGTGAGTGCTACGCCCTCAGTGGTTTACGCCTTTTAGCCGCTGATTGCTAACCGGTTTACCCTTGGCTCAGCAGACCAGGCGGCCTTTTCTCGACCCCCCTCTCGCCGCCTCCTCGCCAGGCATGCATGCCAGCGTGCGCCGCGCGGTCGGGGAGCCGAGTGGGGGAGCCGAGTGCCAAGAGGAAGGAACCTGCCACCGAGGGAATCGACGAGCGGAGCTGCCGCCGCTCCGCCTCAGGGTCTGGCCCACCCGAAGCCCCTGCAAGTACATAAAGAAGTCGACGTCTCGCCGCCTAATCCTAGCGGCCCCGACTGCCCCCCCAGTGGTTCACCACTCTTAAAAAGCCAAAAGCGAAAATAAGGAGGTCGAATAGGTTAGCCTCTCCTTTCTCCTTTGCCCTTGTTCGCCTCAAGGCAGCTCTCTCTGCAAACCTCTTCGTGGTGTAGCAGCCCTGGTCGCGTGCCTCCCAGGGGTGGAAAGGACATATAGCGCCCATTACTGTCAGAGCCGCCACCTCGCGGACCTCGCGGACGAGCGCGCTCGGCCGCCGCGACCAGCTCTCCCGGCCCACGCTTCCGGTCCCTCGGCTTGGAGGACTCGGCGTGGTCCTTCTTGTCCTTCTGCCGCGGACGGTCTTCTTGGCGCTCCGCCAGGGCGTCCGAGGCAGTGGCGTAGCGATCAGCCAAAGCGAACATCTCCCTGACGGTAGTCGGCGGCCTTCGAGACATCTTCTTGATTAAGTCGGGGTCGCTGACTCCCTTCTGGAAGGCGGCTATGACGACCGCCTCGGAAACATCGCGAACCGTATTCTTCTTCTGCATGAAACGCCGGATGAACTCTCGCAGAGACTCGTTCTTCTTCCGTGAAGCCGGTATAGGTCCCACGCCATCCCGTGTCTCGAAGTACCGAAGTTTGAGATAAACCGCTCACAAAGATCAACCCAGAATCTATGGAACCCATCGGGAGTCCCGTGAGCTGCTTTGTGCCGATGGGGCGAAGCGTGATCGCGTAGTTAGCCATCACGCTCGTCGCCCACGCTTTGACAATGAGGGCGATACTTGCAGCCACGCCGATCCTCTCGCCATCGAACTTTACAATGCCCTTGATTGAAACTGTCGGCCACGCCACTCGGCGGCCGGGCGTGAAAGCACGAACTCCGCCAATAGGCCCACAACCTGCCGCCGAGGCGGCAAGACGAGGGTGTCCTATCCCGCGGTTCCCATTGTCGCTCTCGCCCGGCGATCGTGGCTTTCGCGATCGGCGTGATCCTCACGCCGCCACCGCGATCGCATGACCGTCGTAGCTAATGCCGGCGCCAGATTGCCCTCACGCCGGCCGCCGCTCCTCCTCTCGATCGCGGCGAAAGCAAGAAGATCGACGCAGAGGTCTCGCTGAGACTCCGGGCGCTTCGCCCGACGGAGCTCCACCGACCGCCTCGGTCGACTTTTGCGCGTCCGACCGCCGCCGGCTCGAGTGGCCGCGGAGACGGAGTGTGTCTTCCCACGGTGCTTCTTGGTTTTGCTGACCGCCGCCGCCACCATGGCTTTCACTTGAGCCACAATCGGGTCATATCGTCGGGCGAGAATCGCCCAAGGGTGTCGAGCGGCGTTTTGGAGGCAACGATGTTCTCGCGGTGTGTGGAAGATCAACCGATCTCCCTCTTCACCGCAGAACTCTTCATTGACGCACGCCCCGATGTTTGGAGGGACTTGGCGCGCTTTTCTCGTGTTGCGCGACGTTGGCGATCCGCCTCCGCGGTTCCGCCGCCTCCTGCCGGGTGCAGGTGTCGGTCCGGCGCCTTCAATCGCGAAAACTCCGCGAAGGCTCCTTGGGGACAAACCGCCATGGTGCCACTTGATCCGCCTGGCTCGGCGAGAGGGCCAGCTTGCCGAGGCCATCGGCGATGAAGTCGAGGCTCCCGAAGCGGAAAGTCTGGCTAGGAGCGAAAGAGATGGTGATTTCGTTGAGAGGTGCCATCGGACTCAAGAGGGTGATCTTCACGCGCGTCCCCCTACCTGGCGCGCCAATTGTCGATGGTTGCTACCGACAATTAAGAAGAGGGAGTGGGGGAAGGCGGAAGATCCCAGCCCGATGGTAGAACAGAACACCCAGAGGATTTTTTACCCAGGTTCGGGCTCCCCAATGGAGATAATACCCTAGTCCTGCTCTCTTTGTTGATGCGAGTATATTGAAGTTCTTGGTTACAAGGAGGCTCTCTTTCTCTCTGTACAGGGTTCTCTCTATATATCTCAGACGGGGCATCCCCTGGGCACGGCGAGGAGTTGCTTGGAAGGCCAGTCGATGTGGTGTGGAAGCTGTTGGAGATGGCAGGAGGACTGTCTCAGAGCGCCGACAAAGCACAAGGCATGCGTGAGCTGCGCCGTCCGGTACAGAGGAGCGGCTGCAGCCCACCTGCTCCTGGCACCCGCGGTTCCCGCTCCTGCTTTCTCTGCACCCATCCGGTTCCTCCTAGAACTCCCTCCCTTTTGTCCGGTGGGCTTGGTCCATCTACATGGGCTGGTCGGCTTGGCCCGCCAGCTGGACCCCACGACCCGTTACTTCCACAGTACCCATCTAACGGTATTCGTCTGTTCTAAACTTTGGCTCTGTGAGGGAAGTGTTAGAAAGGCACATCGAGAGGTTCATCGCTAAGTGTTAGCCTCTGAAAGACTTTGTTGCAATCAATCACCTGTGTGGTGAGTGACTGTATCCTGTGGGTAAAGTGTACACCTCCGCAGAGTGTGTGTGTAAACCTATTCGAGAGTAGCCATTCATGTATTGGACAATGCTCGGTGATTACAAATCAAGGGTTAGATTTTAAAAATAAAAGATGTGGATTGGGTGGTCAGGTGCCAAAAGTCGATGAATGAAACTAGGTCAGGTGCCAAACTCTTGGAAAAGAATTGAGAAATTAATCATTAATAATATTGATTTTACTGCTTTTAATCTAATAGGATTACCTGTTTAAAAGGAATGCTGCTTTAAGCAAAACAACCAATTAAGCCTTTCCTTTGGACTAAGCCATGCATGTAGTAATAGAACTGCATTGTGCATGACTTGTTGAGTATGTTGTATACTCACCCTTGCATCGGCGAAAACCCTAGAAGAAGAAGCTGTGCCCGCTTGGGAGGAAGAGTACATCGAAGGCCAGGAGAATCAGGGTTGAGCCGCACTCGGTTGCCTGTGGCTTTGAAGGGTTCATTGTTTTACTTTTGCTTCCGCTGATAAACTTGTGCTACTTTATTATTAATCGCCCTGCGCGGCGAATTGATGTAAGGCGACCATAAGGTCACGTAACTCGTTATTATTTATGCTTGAAGTACTTTATTATTAATTCCACCAGGTATGATTGTGGTACTTCAACCTCGCTTATCTGTGTGTACTAGCGTGATCCTGGACTAGTACAGAATACACAGAGTGTCCGAATTCGTAAATTCGGGGCACGACACTAATATACCCTTTGAATTACACCCTACCTTGCTATTTGTATGCCATAATCCACTTGTCACCTTAGGTTGGTTCACTATAGTTGGTTAATACTGAAATCAACTTGGATGGTTAGACCGGAATAGAATTGATTAGCCATGCCACGTCATCACATGTACATGAAATGTGGATTATTAATTTTGACTAATGGAATATGGAACCATAATGATAATTTGTGTGTCATGTGTGGTCACACAAAGAGATTGAGTTGTCGTGGCGGGGAGGTCACACAACGATGTTGATTTGTGAGTAGCACGTGGTGCTTGGTAACCAACCGGGTTTAATCATTTTAAGATTGAAGCAAGTGGAAGGGCAAGTGTGCGTGGTGGGCTCAAGGAGCCGAGGGTATGTATAAGTCTTGCTTTAATAAATCCTAAGGACTTAACCTTGCAAGCCTTTGACCGAGTCAATCATGCAACCACATGTTCATATGGGGCAGCCTAGTGACTAATTTGCAAATGCTTAACTTGAGTGCTATCATGGTGGTGTGAGTCCTGTACGGAGAAACTCACATGGCGCAAGAGGGGGCGTTGTGGTGGTGTAACCCTTCAAGATTGAAACCTTAGCGTAGCATCGGGTTAAGAGGATGCATTGTAAAGGCTTTGTTATAATCATTCGCTGTGTGGTGCATGGTTGTATCATGTGGGTAAAGTGCATAACCTCTGAGAGTGTACAAACTATTAGGATAGCCGTGCTCACGGTATTGAGCAAAGCTCGGGAATTACAGTCAAGGTGTAGTTAATTAAAATGAACAACTGTTTGGGATGACAGGATGCCATGTGGATAATGGAACTTGATTTAGGATGGAAAACTTGGTTTATTTGAGAATCACTGAATCTATTTACTTGTTATTATTTGTTTTACTGTCTTTTCAATCTATGAAATATATGTGTTCTTGAAATGCTGCTTTACTGCAAATGAACCACTTAGCCTTCCTTTGGAATAAGGCTGCATATAGCTACGATAGAATTGCATTATGTGCACAACTTATTGAGTACGTGTTGGTGTACTCACCCTTGCTTAACAACCAACATCAGTGGAGGGATCATCGCCCGTGCTGGAGGAGGACTTTCAGGTGGACGCGAGTCACTAGGCCAAGCCTTGTCAGTCGCCTGTGGTGTACTGATGAGTCACTACGTCTTCTACTGTCTTTCCGCTGCATTTGTTCAAGTTAATTTCAGTCTAGCCCATGTGGCTGAATAATTGTAAGTGATCATAAGATCATACACTAGTTATATTCAATAAATAAAGCCTTATTATTCTTATCGTTGTGTATGATATGATGCTTACCGATGTTAAGCTGTGTGCACTAGCGATTGATCCTGGGACTAGTGCAAGAAACACAAATGGATTCAATTGGTGAATTCGGGTCCTTACAGAGGTGGTATCAGAGCATACTGACTGTAGGTCTTGGCCCTAGATAGTTGGCCATCCCTTTAGGTCCTTCAAAATTATTTTCTAAAGTAAAAGTCCTAACCTAGAAGAATAATGCATTCTTGACTTATCTCATTCTTCTATTTCTGTCCTTACCAAAAATTCTTTCTTTTCCCCTGCTGAAATTTCTTTCCCTTACCTCTGCTGAAGTAAGTTAAAATCTTACCTGAGTTATCTTAAGTAGAAAACGATATACCACACTTTAGGAGATGGCATTGAGTGGCTGCTGCTACCATAAAGATCACGAAGGAAAGAATCATCAAGCTCACGGAAGAGCGAATCAATGAAGTGTATCAGGAGCTAGAAGACTCAGTGCTTCAAGTAGCCAGTTGAGACTCATGTGTGGGAGTCGCGTTCCCTAAGTTAAGGGTGTCGCCCATGTAGACGGTAGTTTTGCGTGTTTAGGTTGAATTGGTTCTTCTTGATTGCTGGGTGTGCAGTATGTGTTGCAAAGCTTTTAGGCTTATATAAGCAACCATACCAAGTTACTAATATTCATTGCTTAAGTTATTGGGTTAAACCTAATTCTCCCGCTTTAGGAATTCTTGCATCTTATCTATGCTATTTCTACCTTACCTAACCAAAAGAACTCAGCAGATGGTGAACACTCGTGGTAACAATGGAGCATCAGGAAGTGGCATTCGCCGGAATGACAGTTTCAATGAGGAAGCTTCTCCATAGCTAGCACCACCGGTAGACATACAGAACTTAGGAGCTTTCTTAGCCGTGCAAACCCAGCTTATGCAAACCACGATACAACAAATGCAGAACATGACCAATCAAGCTGTAGGCAACACTAACATGCAACAAGGCAACAATGGGCAGCGCTCTCATTCTAAGCTATCGGACTTCATGAGAACCTGTCCTCCAACATTCTCAGGCAATGCTAATCCTTTGGAGGCCGATGATTGGTTGAGAACCATTGAGAGAAAGTTGCATATCACGCAGTGTGAGGGCAACGAGAAGGTGTTGTATGCTTCGCACCAGCTAGAAGGGACTGCCGCGGAATGGTGGGAGAACTATTGCGCAGCACATGAAGTGCCACAGGAGACTACTTGGGAAGAGTTTTCAGCTGCCTTTCGTCAGTATCATGTACCTGAAGGAATGATGGACCTTAAGAAGGAAGAATTCAGGGCTCTGAAACAAGGAGGCCAGTCAATGGCAGAATACCTAAATAAGTTTACCCAGTTAGCACATTATGCACCAGAAGATGTAGCTACGGATAAGGCTAGACAGTCCCGTTTCTTGAAAGGTCTAAATTCTGGACTGCAGGTGGGATTAATCGCCCACAACTTCCCTGATTTTCAGGAGTTGGTCAATAAAGCTTTAATCCTTGAGGATAAGCGTAAGGAATTGGGTGAAGATCGTAAGCGCAGGATGGCTAGTTAGGCAGGACGACCTAATCAGTTTAGGTTAAGGATGACATCGCAACAGTTTGCCAGAATTCAACCCCAGTGGACCAACAAGGCATCAACTCCATCATCTCGCCCTATTAATCAGAATTTTCAAACACCAGCACCAGGAGGTAATACACCAGTAGGAAGTCAGCAGGCCACTGTCAAGAAATGTTTCTCTTGTAACGAGCCAGGACATTTCGCCAACAAGTGTCCGAAGAAAGGAAATGTTACTCCAGTTCACTTTAAGTTAGGAACTACCCCAGCCAAAGCCTCGGATGTGAAGTAACCGAGTACCAAGCAGATCCAGAGCGCCGCCTCGGGCGACAACGCGTGGAAGGATCAATCACATCACGATAGATGAGGTCCAGGACGCCGTGGAAGTTGTGCTGGAAATACCCGATGTCGACACCGCCGCTGATCAGCAAGAGGACGACTCTCTCTTCGCTAACCAAAATCAGGAGAACGAAGATAGCTATCCAAGAGCCTGCAATCCTCCATTCGATATCTGCGGTGAAGGTGGTGAAGAGGAGGAATAGCCAGACGCCCAGGATCACGTGTTTTCTCGGTTTTTGCTTAGTCTAAAGTTTAGTTACCAGTTTAATGTCCCCGTCGCTATATGACCTACGGGTCCGACTTTTGTAATAAGAGGATATGTCGAGCAGTGCTCTGACGTTGAATTTTTAAGTTATTGCTTAGTTATGATCTAGACTGCTACGATCTGTGCGCACCAGCTATTGACCTAGTTGAAACATGAACATGATGAATAAGGTATTCATGGAGTATTTGGATAAATTTGTGGTTGTCTTTATAGACGATATCCTTGTGTACTCTAAGTCAGAAGAAGAGCATGCAGAACATTTGAGATTGGTTTTGGAGAAGTTGCGAGAACAACAGTTGTATGCTAAATTCAGTAAATGTGATTTCTGGAAGGAGAAAGTGGAATTCCTTGGACATGTGATAACCGCTAAAGGAGTTGCCGTGGACCCAAGTAAAGTGGAAGTCAGATTGCATTGGGAACCACCAAGACAGCTTACCCAAACCGTAGTTTTCTAGGAATGGCGGATATTACTGCTGGTTCATAGAAGGATTCTCGACGATTAGAGACCCTTACATAATTGTTAAAGAAAGAAAAGAAGTTTGCATGGACGCCAGAGTGCGAAAAGAGTTTTGAGGAGTTAAAGAAGCGATTAACATCTCGCACCGTGTTAGTATTGCCGATGTGCGGTGGGCTTTGACATTTATTGTGATGCGCAAAGGCGAGGACTTGGTTGCGCTTTTAATGTAGAATGGCAAGGTTGTAGCCTCACGATCAAGGCGCTTGAGACCGCATGAAGGAAATTATCCGACGCATGACCTGGAGTTAGCAGCTGTAGTGCATGCTTTAAAGATATGGCGTCATTATCTCATCGAAAATAGATGTGAGATATATACGGATCATAAGAGCTTAAAGTACATATTCACCCAGTCAGATCTTAACATGAGACAAAGAAGATGGTTAGAATTAATTAAGGATTATAATGTCGGAATCCATTATCATCCTGGAAAGGCTAATGTGGTAGCCGATGCCCTAAGCCGTAAAAGCCATAGTATAAATGCAGTAGTAGCCAGCGATCAGCCGGAGTTGTGCGATGAATTCCAAAAGTTGAGATTAGAAGTTGTGCCGCAAGGATTTGTAGCTGCTTTAGAAGTAAAACCAACCCTTGAGGATCAAATCAGAGAAAGGCAAAGTAAAGATGAGAAGATTAGCAGAATTAAGTCTAAGAAAGAAGAAAGTTTAGTAGAAGATATCACCATGGATAAACAGGGAACTCTGTGGTTTAAAGGTCGGATTTGTGTGCCAAATGAGAAGGAGATTAAGCAATTGATTCTTAAGGAAGCACATGATTCCAAGTATTCTATTCACCCCGGAAGTGCCAAGATGTATCAGGACCTTAAGAAAAGATTCTGGTGGCCAAGTATGAAGCGTGAAGTGGCGGAGCATGTTGCATTATGTGATGTGTGCCAGAGGGTAAAGGCAATGCATCAAAAGCCTGCAGGACTTTTGCAGCCATTAAAGATTCCAGAATGGAAATGGGAGGAGATTGGTATGGATTTTATTACTGGGTTGCCTAAGACTCAAAGGGGTTATGATTCCATATGGGTCATCATTGATTGATTGACCCAAGTTGCTCACTTCGTTCCAGTAAAGGACGATCTATTTAGGAGACCGATTAGCAAAGACTGTACATATCAAGGATTATGTGTTTGCATGGTATGCCCAAGAAGATTGGGACAGATCGAGACAGATAGTCAAACAGAAATAGTTAATCAGATTCCGAAAGATATCTTGAGAACTTGTGCGTTAGCTTACGCCATGTTTTGGGATAAACGCTTGTCATATGCAGAGCTTAGTTATAACCATAACCACTAGGTTAGTTGCAGATGTCATCATTTAAAGCCTTATAGGGTCGTGCCTATCATACCCCGTTGAATTGGAGCGAAACGGGGGAGCGTTCGGTATTTGGGCCTGAGTTACTTAGAGAGGCTGAAGAGCAAGTTGCCATGATCAGGGAAAGATTGAGAACGACACAGTCAAAGCAGAAGAGCTATGCTGACAATCGCCGTCGTGATTTGAGTTTTGAACCCAATGACTTCGTGTATCTTAGGGTTACTCCCCTAAAGGGTGTAAAAAGGTTCCATGTCAAAGGGAAGCTCGCACCTAGGTATGTTGGACCATTTAAGATCCTGAGTCGTCGAGAAGAGGTTGCATATCAGTTGGAGTTGCCACAATCATTAGCAGGAGTCCATGATGTGTTTCATGTGTCGCAGCTTAAGAAATGTCTTAGAGTGCCAGCAGAGCAGACGCTGTTAGAAGCAATCGAATTACAAGAAGACCTGACTTATAAAGAGCAGCCAATCAAAATTCTGGACGTAATGGAGCGCAGGACTAGGAACAAGTCTACTCGCTTTTGCAGAGTTCAATGGAGTAACCATTCGGAAAGTGAGGCCACCTGGGAGGGTGAAGAAGATTTGAAGAAGGAATTCCCAAACCTATTCTCTAGTCAGCCCTAAATCTCGGGGTCGAGATTCTGTTAAGGGGGGAGGTTTGTAACATCCCAATTTTTGACATTTTAATTATTTAATATTATTTTATTGCAATTTATGATTTTTGTGAATTTTCTGGATTTTATTGGATTTTCTGAAATTTATTTGAATTATTTTGAATTAAAATATAATACCTTGTGTTAAGAAATAATTATAAAAAGAAAAGTTTAAAATAAAGTTTTGCCAAAAATATTTTATTTAAGTCCAGAATGTCTCAAAGTATTTTTGAGATTTTTCTTGGAATTTTAGAAGTACTTTTACTGCCTTAAATAAATCAAATGAATTTCTCAGATTATTTTTAATCGAAAAATCGGAGGAAAATCGCATGAACAGTGTTGGGCCGGCCCAGTCTCTCGGCCAGCCGAAGGAGATCCATCGCGCACCGTCGGATCGAAATCCAACGGCCATTATCGCGCCACGTCATTTATGAAACCCTAAGTGATCGTAGCCGTTAGATTCTCATCGCACGGTCCTCATTAGCCGATACCGATTTGGAAACTTACGTTCTATCGTGGCCGTCGGATCAAGATCATGCGGTCATGGGTCATCGTGTTCGCGCTGAACTCTCGTGCCGCCGTCTCTGAGTCGAACCTGCCACCGCCGCCGTGTTCGAGGGGAACTTTCCTTGTTTTCCACGCTTGGCCGGGTATTTAAGGAGCCCCAGACCTTTCCCGAGACTCACCTCGAGCCGCCGCACAAATTCCCTGCCGCATCGTCGCCGGAGGAGCGCCGTGAAGACCGCGCGAGCTCGTCGAAGTAGCCGAGGGTTTCGCCGCGTCATTGCCACCGTTAGGGAGTCTCTTCCACCGCATTGAAGCCGGATTCGAGCTTGTCGCATCTCGCCACGTCGGAGCTGCTGCTTCTTCGTCGCCGGAGAACGCCAAATCGCCGTGCCGTGGTCATCTTCTCCAAGTCCGGCCAGCTGCACCGCCGTCGCTCCATCAATGCTCGCGAGGAACGTCGACCGCCGGATCTTCATCGAAGCGCCGGGAACAAGCCACGTCGCCTGGTGAATAGTGGACCGCTCGGGTAAGTAATAGCCGTTAGATTAGAATCCCATGGTTGACGATAAGCCACGTCGCGGATTAAAGGGTAATCGTCCGATCAGTTTTAGATGGCTTAGATTGTGCCACGTGTTGTCCGTACAACCAGGGCGGGAAATTCATATTTTTCTTTATAAAAATAATTCGGGAAAATCAGAATTTCTAATTTCAGAATTAATTAAACTTCTAAATGCTATAACTTTTGCATATGAACTCCGATTGAGGTGATTCAAATTCCTAAAAATTTGTAAAATTGAGATATATCCAATGGTGATTTTTATTTGAATTTTTGAGTTCAATTGTTCTTTGGTTTTGGTGTTTATTTGCTATTTCTTCTCGATTCGCGTAGACGTTGAATTGTGCGAGGCTTCGGAGGAGGAATTTGCAACTCAAGAACAATGTTTAGACCAAGACCAGGAGCTTAAGCAAGGCAAGTTGTGCTTTGATCATGTTGCACCCATGTTTGCAAAATTGCTATTTTGATTTACTCTATTGCATGATATTTTATGTGTACAAATGATTTTTACTTAACTTTGGGATTAGCTAATGTACCCTTTGAATTACACCCTACCTTGCTATTTGTATGCCATAATCCACTTGTCACCTTAGGTTGGTTCACTATAGTTGGTTAATACTGAAATCAACATGGATGGTTAGACCGGAATAGAATTGCTTAGCCATGCCACGTCATCACATGTACATGAAATGTGGATTATTAATTTTGACTAATGGAATATGGAACCATAATGATAATTTGTGTGTCATGTGTGGTCACACAAAGGATTGAGTTGTCGTGGCGGGGAGGTCACACAACGATGTTGATTTGTGAGTAGCACGTGGTGCTTGGTAACCAACCGGGGTTTAATCATTTTAAGATTGAAGCAAGTGGAAGGGGCAAGAGTGCCAGGGTGGGCTCAGTGGAGCTGAGGGTATGTGTAAGTCTTGCTTTAATCAATCTTAAGGACTTAACCTTGCGAGCCTTTGACCTGAGTCAATCATGCAACCACTTGTCTGTTATGGGGCAGCCTAGCTGACTAATTTGCAAATGCTTAACTTGAGTGCTATCATGGTGGTGTGAGTCCTGTACGGAGAAACTCACATGGCGCAAGAGGGGGCCTGTTGTGGTGGTTTAACCCTTGATGTTGAAACCTTAGCGGTAGCACCGGGTTAAGAGGATGCATTGTAAAGGCTTTGTTATAATCATTCGCCTGTGGTGCATGGTTGTATCATGTGGGTAAAGTGCATAACCTCTGCAGAGTGTACAAACTATTCTGGATAGCCATGCTCACGGTATTGAGCAAAGCTCGAATTACAAATCAAGGGGTAGTTAATTAAAATGAACAATCGCTTGGGATGGCAGGATGCCATGTGGATAATGGAACTTGATTTAGGATGGAAAACTTGGTTTATTTGAGAATCATCAATCTATTTACTTGTTATTATTTGTTTTACTGTCTTTTCAATCTATGAAATATATGTGTTCTTGAAATGTCGCTTATCGCAAATGAACCACTTAGCCTTCCTTTGGAATAAGGCTGCATATAGCTACGATAGAATTGCATTCTGTGCACAACTTGTTGAGTACATGTTGGTGTACTCACCCTTGCTTAACAACCAACATCAGTGGAGGGATCATCGCCCGTTGTAGGGTCGAGGATACGCCTAGAGGGGGGGTGAATAGGCATTTTACGAAATTCGATCGCTCACTAAACAATCGCTCTAATCAACCCCTATGTCAAAACCTAATCAATTATAATGCGGAAGCGATAAACTCGGTTTTGACAATTAAGGCCTAAATCAACTAGGCTCACTACGTGCACTAACTAAATTATGTCACTATACAAGAATTACTAAATTGATCAATCAATTAATACTAAGCAATTCTAATACAATCAAGCAATTGATAAATATACAATAAACGAAATATTTGAAAGTAAAAGAGACAACCGATATTTTTCCGTGGTGTTCGGAGACTTGCTTGCCTCCCTAGTCCACGCTGAGGCAAGCCCACACTTGGACCGGCTCTCGCCGAGCACCCGCCTCTTTTCCACTAGTCGTGGTTTTTCACGCTATGCGTAGAGGCTCAACCCGAACCTTCACAAACTTCGCCGGGCTTTCACACCTTGAGAGCTCCTCACAAGACGACGCCACGCTGCCTAGGAGTCGGCAACCTCCAAGAGTAATAAGCCCTCCTCCGCTTGAACTTCACCGAGCACAACGAATGCGCTCCCGGTGATCACCTCATGCAACACATGCACCAAGGCCTCCCTCAAGTGCAACACATGCACAAGGGGCTCTCAAACCACTCCTAATTGCAACACATGCAATTAGTGCTCACACTTAAGCTCAAGAAGCAAATGGAGAAGAGCAACACATGCAAACAACTCCCACACACAGCCAACCCCCTGCCCAAGCCCCCCAAGGGGTGTATTTATAGCCCCACAAAGAAAACTAGCCGTTTGGGGGCAAAATGGGAGAAATCAGCAAAAACCCGGTCCAACCGGGCCTCGGCCGGTCCGACCGGCCCTCACAGGGCAACGGTCGGATTTTCGACCGTTACATGGCCGGTTGGACCACACTCCGCCGTCCGACCACTCGTCCGGTCCAACCGAGGTCCCCTGGCCGCACCGCCTCAAATGAGCAAGAAAACACATGTTCGAATTTTCACATCGCCTAAGGTCCGGTCACACCGGATCGGGGCGGTCGGACCAACCTTAGGGCGGTCGACCGCGCCACAAAGACTAAAACGGCCATAACTTTTTACTCCGAACTCCGATTTAGGTGATCTTTGATTCTATGCGAAGCTTATCACGAGGGTGACAATATACACCCATTTTCATGATTTAAGCACCCATAGATAATTTTTAAATATCACCAAAACCAAACTCTAATGGAGTCATTCAAGTCTAAATTTGATTTTCCGAAATCCTCGCATAGACTTGATGAAAGGCATGACTACAAGCTAGAAATAGTCACTAACATCAAATATTGAGCCATAATGATCAACTCATGATCAAATAACTTTTGCAAAACACATTTGCAAATAACCCGAAAAATATAAGATCAATCCTCTAGCCATGTAAGGATCAACACATGATCCCTACACTTTGCAAAACATATTTGCAAATGCCAACACATGCTCTAGGATTGAAACCCATAACCTCTAGCTTATTTACAAACTACATTTGCAAATAAAAAAATCAACAAGTATGAGCTCTCTACTTGCAACACATGCAAGCCTCTAGCTCCATACAAACACACAAACACTAAATCGTGCTTGAGCTCTTTCCTTTGCAACACATGCAAAACTTAGCTCCAAGCAACCACAGATTTAGAAAGATTGTTTTGAACGAAACCAAAACATAAAGCTTCAACATTTGCAACACATGCAAAAGTGAACTTCACATAAAAGCCAACGATTAGCTTATCCTATTTGCAACACATGCAAATCAAGGCATAATGCGAAACCAAATGCATATACTCTTTCATCTTTACAACACATGCAAATCAGAGCATAATGCAAAACAACCAAGCATAGGCTTAACACATTTGCAACACATGCAAAATGGTTAACCCATATGCAAAAACCAAATCAAATTAAGATTTGAGCTTTGAGTGAACGCGGATTGAGATCACCAACACATGATGAAGCTCAACCTAGGGAACGACCCCTCTTAATAGTACGGCGATAAAAACTAGACTCAAAGACTACAAAGTCCTTAGCCTATCTAGTTATACCTTTGTCGTCAAGACGCAAGCAATCCCTTTGGGGTCTTTATGATCATCGCTTTGATACTCCCCGGATCATCATTCGACTCCTCTTTCAACTTCGATCTTCTCTTGACGCCCATCACCTCATGATGCCGCCCTTGTCCCGTTCTCAATTTTCTCTTGGACTTAACCTAACTCAAATCACAACTCATGAAAATCGTTAGTCTGAAGATGCACTGTTGTCTCAATTATCTCTTGCACTCCATTAACACATAATGGATGCCTTTAGATCAATTGAGCACAACCTAAATTAATTTGAATGATTTATATGTGTCTTAAGTACGATAATGCAACTCATGCTTTATTATACTTAAGAGCTATTCATTTGTCCTTAATTAATCAAGGAACACCATCAACACATGATGAAATATTCTTTAATGATTAACAAGACAAATGAACTCAATTTAAATTTTCATTTAAATTGATGTGAGTATATATTAACTACACAAGTTTTCATATACTCATGTTGATGAAAAATAATGATCCATTATGTGTAAGCTATATGGAAATGATCATTACTCTAAGTCATCAACTATAGAATAAACCCCACATGTATATGTGCATAAATATAATTGACTTGGACATAATATGCACATATTCAATTTGATCGTATTGGAGTATATCCTATATTACCATGAGTATACTTATAACTAGGCAATTCAAATATATACTCAAGGATTTAGTTTCTTTGTCTTGACCTTTATATGTGTCAATAAAGAATAGATCAATACAAAGAGATTTTCAAGTTAAACTACAAACTCCCCCTAAATATGTGCATCCATGTAATATGTGGATTGGGAAACATGATGCACGTTTGTGGTTAATATAATGGGGACACTCATACTTTAACTTGAATCCAAAGTATGCAATTTATACTAGAATGAATACGCATACATACCTTGGGTTTTCCATTTTTCAATGCGATGAGACTAAACAAGGATATTCTAAATAAACAAGTTAGTCTCGATATAAGATTTGTCATTAATAACAAAATCACATTACTGAATAATCTCAATATTAGATTTGTCATTAACACCAAAACCATAACTAATGAAGGTTGAACTTACACCCGTGCTGGAGGGGGACTTTCGGGTGGACGCGAGTCACTAGGCCAAGCCTTGTCAGTCGCCTGTGGTGTACTGTTGAGTCACTACGTCTTCTACTATCTTTCCGCTGCATTTGTTCAAGTTACTTTCAGTCTAGCCCATGTGGCTGAATAATTGTAAGTGATCATAAGATCATACACTAGTTATATTCAATAAATAAAGCCTTATTATTCTTATCGTTGTGTATGATATGATGGTTACCGATGTTAAGCTGTGTGCACTAGTGATTGATCCTAGGACTAGTGCGGTAAAACACAGTGGATTCGAATTGGTGAATTCGGGCCCTTACAGCAGCCAAGTTCCGCTCACCATATGCTCCCACTACTACAGAATGACACATCACTATCACTGTATCTGTATCGGTTCTTAAGTTTTTCGAAAAAAACGATTGTGATAAGTAACTTCGAGAGGTGTTAGTAATAATCAAGACGGTTACGAGATTATAAGTGATTGTGATGTAGCACGAACATCCGAATCGGTTCTCTACTAAAAGTGATAGTGATGTGCACGATCATCACTATCGGTTCTTTTCATAGAAGTGATAGTGATGTGCACGTGATCATCACTATCACTTCTATGAAAAGAACCGATTCGATGACCGCACATCAAGATCACTTTTAGTAGAAAACCGATTACGATGTGCACATGGTTATCACTATCATTCTTTTATAGAAGCGATAGTGATAATAAAGGCACATCACTATCACTTGTTGAAAAGAACCGATTCGGATGTGCTCGTGCTTATGTCTAAAGTGATGGCCGTGCACATCAAGACGCTTTTGAAAAGAACCGATTCGATGTGCCTCGCTAGGTTATATATACCACTCAGACCGAACTCTTCTCTGCTTTTGCTCCAGAGGAGATTTCTCCGCCGCCACCGGAAAATAGCTCATATTGTGTGGTTGGAAGCAATAGTTGGGTGAGAAAACTTGAAGTCCTCATGGGTGGGTATTAAGAGGGCAAAATTGAAACCCTATCTTGAGGAGATTCCCTCTTTTGCTCTCTATTGCGGTTTTCTTCAAAATGTGAGCAGCAATTCTTTCAACCCCTTCAATTTTGCTCGTAATTTCAATATGTCGTCAATAAAGTTTAGGTTGCACCGAATTGTGTACGTGCTTTCAGATTTCACACTCTTTATTTGACAAGCGCATATCTATTTAATTTTTGTAGTGCGATCTCTGCTTATATATATGGAATTATTATTGCTATCATGTGGTAATCTTATTAGAGTTTAGGCGGCGTAACCTCGCCTCCCGCTCGAGGGTGCTTATTTATAAATATGCCGAACGAAAGGGCATATTTATAAGCAAGCGATCTCGAATTGTGCACGTTTGGACAATTCGAGGATATATAGTTCGAGCAAGTTCTGAAGTCGTGTTGTACAACTCGAGTAGATTTCGTAGCGTCTCTCTGGTGTTCTCCTGATACACACCCTCTTGACCTGTTGTCGAGACGTATCCGGAGAACAGCGAGATGTCAGCCAAATTTTCTCTCGAGTTGTACAACGGCTTAGAACTTGCCCGAACCATATATCCTCGAATGGGATTAGGACCTAACCTATGTAGAGATTAGGAGTCATCGTTGGTACCCTTGATTTGTTTCATTGTAGTAGAAAGATTTGCAAGCTACTGCACTAGCTATATAATTAGATTATTTGATATCGTTGTTGATGTTAAAATTTATGTCTCTTATGAAGGAATTGGCGGAAGCTTTAAACCAGGGAAGAAGCTAGGTATCGATCGTGAGTACATTTATATATCTTGGAACCTCGCCCACTATTTTGCAAAGGTAATATTAATTGAAATGATGTCTCAATATTTAAAATAGCTATAGCTAGTTGTCGCTCGCTTTTTCCTTAATTTATTGTGCGAAATTTAATTGTAGATGGACCGTGAGGAATGGATGTATCGTAAAAGCCGTGTGAGTGCTGAATTTCAGAGGGTGTTAAGGAGTTCAAAAAATTGCGTAAGACTACATGGTGAGGAGGGTGTAAACTTCATATATTGTCCTTGCATTGATTGCACCAACTGAGGAGATTTAACAACTCATCTCAAATTGAGGACCACCGATTCGACGTGGCTTCGTGAGGAATTACACATGTTGGATCCATCACGGGAGGCGGTAGTACCACTCCGATATGCAACGTAAGATACGGTGGAACCGATGACAAGTTGCGATCGATATGTTTGAGGAGGATAATTTGGAGCAAATGTTGCGGGATGTGGAGGGTAATTACACGGAAAGAGAGTTTGAAAAGTTTAAAAGCTTGATAGAAGATTTATGCCAAACCGCTGTTCACAAAGTTGCAAAGCGGAATACACCAAAGTTGGGTTCGGTCCTTGCATTGTTCGAATCAAGGCAAAACACCGCTGGACGATACAAGTTTCAATGCACTACTAGTTCTTCTATCGGATCTGCTTCCGAGGGAAACGAGTTGCCAACAAGCATTTATGAAGCGAAGAAGCTACTATGTCCCATGGGAATGGAAATAGAAAGGATACATGCATGTCCGAATGATTGCATCTTGTACCGTAACGCACATCAGAGCTGCATGTTTGTCCGGCTTTGCGGTGTGCCCCAAGACAAACAAAAGGAGAAGCGTAACGACAAGAAGCGAAGAGCCGGGCAACGACGGTGAAGAGGTCATCACTAAAGGTGCACCGCCAAGGTATTGTGGTACTTGCCCATCATTCCCGTCTCGAGCGGTTGTTTGCAAATCCGAGAGAGGCAAAATTGTTATGCTGGCATTACGAGTCTCGAAGGAAGATGGCAAGTCGAGACACCTCGCCGATTCGCTCAATGGAGAAACATCGATTGGAAACATGAGGAGTTTGGTGCGAAATGAGGAACATAAGATTTGGGTTGAGTACCGACGGAATGAATCCGCTTGGTAACATGAGCGATCGTCACAAAGACTGCCGCTCATAGGTATCTACAACCTCCCTCCTTGGTCAGGCATGAAGCGGAAGTATATCATGATGTCATTACTAATCTCGGGACCCAAACAAATGAAATGATATTGATGTGTACCTTGCACCATTGATCGAGGATTTGGTAAAATTGTGGAATAAGGGGTCGTCATGTGGGATGCGTAAAAAGAGCATTTCACCCTACGGCTATGGTATTTTGCACCATAAATGATTTCCGGCCCTTGGTAATTTGGCGAGTTACAAGATTTAAAGGAGCCAAAGCGTGTCCTATTTGTGAAGAGGAGACCGAGAGTCTATGGTCAGCCAATTCCAAGAAAATTGTGTATATGGGTCACCGAGGTTTCTACCTCGAAGTCATCGATCTAGTAAGATGGATGACAAATTTGATGGGAAGAGGGAAGTCCGCTCGCACCGCAACCTATGAGTGGAAGCCAAGTGTATTCACGTGTAGAGGATATCGATGTTCAAGACGGAAAGAGCCAGAATCTGTTAGCCCTAGGACCATTTGGAAGAAGAGGTCAATATTCGGGACTTACCGCATAGAAGGAGTTAGATGTCCCGCATTGTATTGATGTCATGCATGTTGAGAAGAATGTCTGCGATAACTTGGTTGGCATCCTCGCTGAACATACCGGAAGACCAAAGATGGTGTCAATGCTCGCCGCGACATGGCCTACATGGGAATCGGGCCCAGACTTGCAAAGATAGAGGAGGATGGAAAAGGCCCGACATCCTCGCTGCATGCTACACCTGTCCAAGAAGGAGAAAGAAGATCTCTGCAAATGTCTCCAAAGTATTAAAGTTCCATCTGGCTACTCCGCCAACATTAAGAAGCTTGTGTCTATGGATGATTTGAAGTTGTTGGGCATGAAGTCCCATGACCGCCATGTCTTGATGACCCAAATGCTCCTGGTTGTAATCCAAATATTCTCCCAAAGGATGTCAGTTGGCAATCACAAAGTTGTGTTATTTCTTCAATGCGATCTCTGCAGTTATTGACCCCGATGTACTAGACAACTTACAGAGTGAGGTGGTGCGACTCAGGTCACCTTGAGATGCATTTCCCACCGCCGTTCTTTGACGAATGGTCCACCTTGTTGTTCACCTTGTCGAGAGATTAAGATATGTGGACCCGCTTTCCTACGCTACATGTATCCGCTCGAGAGGTACATGGGTATATTAAAGTCGTGCGTGAGGAATCGGTCAAAGCCCGAGGGTAGTATTGTTGAAGGTTATGGGACCAAGAGGTTATTGAGTTTTGCGTGGACTACCCGGGTAAAAGACAAGCAATCGGTGTTCTCAGATCTCGCCATGAGGGCAGACTTTGCCGTAAAGGAACCGCGGTCCAAACTAATGAGTCCGAGGTTTGATATGTATTGCAAGGCGATTTCATAGCCTTGCGTAATAGCGCAGGTTCGCCCATACATCGAAAGCAAAGATAAGTTGATATTACGGAAGAGAATCCACAAATGGATGAGTTTCCATCGCACAAGAACACAATGATCGATTCTCACATGGTTCAAAGAAAAGCGAGGTCTCCTTCTTCGAGAATGTAAAATGGTTGGTCGACGGACCAAGATTTAATGTACGTATATGGCAGGGTACGATATTAATGGTTACACCTTTTACACCGAGAGTCAAGATGCCAAGAGTATTGTCCCAAAACAAGGTGTGAGTATAAATGCTTTCTCGATGATCATCACTTTCAGCAGATCCCCAACCGCAATGAACTCCTACTATGGGATGATCAAGAAATTTGGGAGCTCGACACGGAATATACCAAGTTCCATTGTTCCGATGTAAGTGGGTACGACTTCCACATGGAGTGAAGGTCGACAAGAGAGGCTTTACTATTGTGGATCTCGAGAGACTCGCCTACAAAGATGATCCGCTTGTCCTGCGGCAAGCAACTCAAGTCTTTTACGTCGCGATCCGCCAATCCAAGGTTGCACGCCGTTCTTCATGGCAAGAGACGGATCGTAGGAGTTGAAGATGTTGTAGATGAAGAAGAGTATAACCAATTCGATGAGATACCTTCATTTGCAGATGGGGCTTGTCTTAGCGGGGATGACGACACACATGGAGCCAATTACATGCGAGTAGATCATCATGAAGGGCAATATTGTAAATAAATGGACTATTATAATGTATGTAAAATAGTATTGTAAATCCAAGGTGATTAATTGCTGTTTGGAGGCTTCGATGGAAATGCATGCCATTTCTCTTTATGCCTGCACTTTGTGCCATAATTTGTGAAAGAAAATTCCATTTGACGAAACTATTGTTGGGAAAGCTTGTAAATAGTCGAAAGTTAATTTCTGGAAATTTTCGTACAATTCCAGATTAATTTGAAAAAGTTTTGACTTTTCTACGCTTTACGCACAAATCATGTCTACGAAATGAATTTTGGCATATTTCTTGAATGAGGTCGCTTTTTCCAAAAATTATTTTATGAAAAGTTTTGCAGTATCCTGAAATATGTTTCTTCAAAATTTCTAATAATTTCAACAATGTATGACAAAGTTATGGCATTTTCTCTCTTTGATGAAATGCTGAAAATTCAGAACTTGCAGATGTCTGAAAAGGAATAGTGCAATAAACTACATCAGTGTCGGTTTTATTAAAAAAAGTGATACTGACGACTAACATCAGTGTTCTATTAGAAAAGTGATGATCAAGCATCAGTATCGGTTTTATTAAAAGAGTGATACTAATGATGAAGCATCAGTATCGGTTTTCTTAAAAGAGTGATACTAATGATGAAGAATCAGTATCGGTTTTCTTAAAAGAGTGATACTAATGATAAAGCATCAGTATCGGTTTTATTAAAAAAGTGATACTAATGACTAACATCAGGGTTCTATTAGAAAAGTGATGATAAAGCATCGATGTCGGTTTTATTAAAAAGTGATACTAATGGTTAAGCATCGATGTCGGTTTTCGAAAAGAGTGATACTAATGATTAAGCATCGAGATCGGTTTTCTTAAAAGAGTGATACTAATGATAAAGCATCGAGATCGGTTTTATTAAAAAGTGATACTAATGACTAACATCGGGGTTCTATTAGAAAAGTGATGATAAAGCATCGATGTCGGTTTTTTAAAAAGTGATACTAATGGTTAAGCATCGATGTCGGTTTTCAAAAGAGTGATACTAATAATTAAGCATCGATGTCGGTTTTCTTAAAAGAGTGATACTAATGATAAAGCATCAAGATCGGTTTTATTAAAAAGTGATACTAATGACTAACATCGTGGTTCTATTAGAAAAGTGATGATAAAGCATCGATGTCGGTTTTATTAAAAAGTGATACTAATGGTTAAGCATCGATGTCGGTTTTCTTAAAAGAGTGATACTAATGATAAAACATCGATGTCGGTTTTATTAAAAAGTGATACTAATGACTAACATCCGGTTCTATTAGAAAAGTGATGATAAAGCATCGATGTCGGTTTTACGAAAAGAGTGATACTAATGATTAAGCATCGAGACGGTTTTCTTAAAAGAGTGATACTAATGATAAAACATCGAGATCGGTTTTATTAAAAAGTGATACTAATGACTACATCGGGTTCTATTATAAAAGTGATGATAAAGCATCGAGATCGGTTTTCTTAAAAGAGTGATACTAATGATTAGCATCGATGTCGGTTTTCTTAAAAGAGTGATACTAATGACTAACGCAATTCTTAAAACCCCTACCATAACCATTCGCAGCCTTCTCCACGCGCCCTAGCCGCCCGCCTTCCGCCTTCTCGCCTCCCGCCCGTCGCCGACGCTTAACCCTAGCCGCCGAGTGCGGCCGCCGCCCGCGCCCGCCTTCGCCTCCCGCCGACGCCGAGGACGCCTCCCCCCGTCGCCATCGCCGAGGACGCCCCACGCCACCCCCACACCGCCCGACGCCGACGCCGCCCCCACTCCCCGGTGCCCTTCGACGCCGACGCCGCCCGCCCGCTTCGCTCGGTGGTGCCCTTCGACGCCGACGCCGACCCGCCCGCCGCCCCAATCCTAGCCGCTTGCATTTCGTTTCACATCGTCCCGTAAGTATTTCATACTACGTTTTATTCTTTTAAGTGAATGCAAAGGAGCCATCTATGTGTTTGACTTGGGGACCTTACATGAGGGCTTAAGTGTTACGTGAGGATATCTGGGATCGAATAGATGATTTGTGACAACAAACTTGATACCGGTATATATATATAATTGTGATATACTTGGTTAGTGTAATTGTCATTCACAAAGTGAAATGCTTACCGTAATATTCATCGCTATATTGCTTATCGGTAATATTCATTTGCTAAGTGTTGCGTTTGGAATGGGTCAAGTTAGGCGGCCTCTGATTTCTTAACCGATCTAAGATTTTGGTTGGGGAGAGCAGATAGATATACAAATGTATGTTCATGTGATAGGTCTAAAAATAAGCCCGTGGGTCTCGAGTTTTGGTGTTTGCTTTCTGTGATGATATTGGGCCGATTGATGATTATGATGATTAATCTTGTGAGTTAGGCCTTGAACTGTTAGTCTTGCATGCTATAAGATTACTGGTGTATATATTCTGTTTACTGTAATCTGACACCATTTGATAATTGCAAATTGTTGTCTGTGTATGGTTATTCTACTGCTTAGTCTAAGATCAGTCGATTAGATTAGTACATTTTCTAGCTGCCACTTAGTATTTACTGCTGGTTCGGTCAATCTGATACTGGTCTGAACATCATATGCATATTCTGTTAGTCTAACACCGATCTGAACAATATATGCTGGTTCGTTAGTCCACCGAGGAGTTACTAATCTGAATATGCTCTCTGGTTCGCTAGTTTTAATTCATCTACCGATCTGAACATTGATGCTTGAATCGATTGTTTGGCGCTAATAGGCTGATCTAAATATCTGATCTTAGAGCTATTAATCAAGAAACCTTGTTCTATAAATACATCATTCTCGCATGCTTAGGAAGGTAAGGGTTTGAGGCCTAACTTACTAATTAATTATCTTGCCGTTTTGTGATTGGATTGAAGATCTAATCTTCAATTTCACCCAAAATCTGAGAGCACAAAAATAATCACCACTTTGGTTTTGTAGACATGATTCTTAGAGCAATTGACATCACTATATGAATTGCTTCATTACTATGATTATGTCAATTATGCTTCCATTGAATTATGTAATCTCCTTCATATTGTTAATTGAATAATTAGTAAAATCTTGCTCTTAATATCGCATGTAAATCAAGATATTGACTTGGGGACCTTGCATGAGGGCTTAAGTGTTACGCCACTATCCAAGAAAGTAGTTGAAGTGATTCTAAGCGTATGTTTGATCGACATTTGATTAACTTAAAACCCGTCAAGTATTGAATTGAAATTGTGGAAAGGTTGTCACAAATCTATCTGCTTTCGCCTATTGTGGCGAGGAGGGCCTCTTAAGGCAACCCGACATCCGAGAACACTCTAATAATCAACTTGAGCTCTATGTTAGTTGATTTATACTATGAATTGCATACTATGTTCTTTAGCTCTTTGTTCTGCTTTCATCACACCGCCAACTTGAGCACTCTAATAATCACTTTTCTCTTTGTTCTGCATTTCTCACACCGCTATTTTCTTTAGTTCTTGCTTCTCGTAATATTCACTTTTAGCATATTACTTTTGTTTAGACATGTGTTTACTTTCAACATATTACTTTTGTTTTTATCTCAAAGATATGTTAGAGTTTAGGTTATGTAACCACGCCTCCCGCTCGAGAGTGCTTATTTATTTATGCCGCTAGCATATTTATGTTTAAGCGTCCTCAATTGTCCACGCTTTTGATAGTTCGAGATATGGTTCGGGCAAGTTCTGAGCTATGTTGTACAACTCAGAGTTGATTTGGTAGCGTTTCCTGGTGTTCTCCTGATACACACCCTCTTGACTTGTTGTTGAGACGTGTATCCGGAGAACAAAGCAGGAGATGTCACCAAATTTTCTCTGAAGTTGTACAACGGCTTAGGAACTTGCCCGAACCACATATCCTCGAATGGGATTAGGACCAAACCTATTTAGAGATTAGGGGTTATCGTTGGTACGTATTTAGTTGGTCAACAGATATTGCATGTTATGTCGCTTACTAACTTGACCTTCTTGTGTTGCTATTCTTGCATTAGTACTTTAATGCTCATATTCTCTGCTGATGTTGTGAAATCAAACTTGTTGGTGTAAGTAAACATCTGCTAGTGCTAAATTCACTTGTCATATGGAATGGGCTTTTGTTTTTTATCCGAGTTGGTCAATAGATAGACTTTTGTTCTAACAATTGCATACTATGAATTATCTGCTGATCCTTTACAAGATTTATTGTCAAGTGCATATAGTAGCTTCAAATTGCTTTCTCTCATGTCACACATATGACCTTATCGATAAGAAAACTCAAAATGTCGCAACTAGAGAGCATCGCTCGTCGCAGACAGAGTAGAAGGTGTCTTCTTGGGGCCGAGCATGGTTCCAACTACTCAAGGGCCGAGTAAGGTGAGGAAGAGCCGAGGACCAAACAAAGGGGCTACAGGAGAACGCCGCAGTTCTCCGCTTCAATGCCGGGGGTCTGGGCCCTCCTAAGTACAAGGGACGATACTGGCCATTTATTGGCCAATTGGTGAGGGAGAGAGTGCCCATAACAATTAAGGATTGGAGAAAGGATGTCGTGAGCGTAAGAATCGGTTGTGGGACGAGGTTAAGAGTAAATGGATTATAGAGCAGACGATGAACCCACAAATGAGACAGACGCCTTGAATAGGATGGGTGTGGCCTTGAGGCACTTCAAGACCCTTATGCACAGCGAGTACGTATTTGAGGCCGTACACCATTCGAGAAGTATCCATTTGTGACCCCGATGTTTGGGCGGAGTTCACGAGGATGAAGGGTACGCCGAGGCAACAAGCAATGAGAGAGAGGAACACCGCTGTCCGAGAGGCTTAACACGCACCCGCACCACCTCGGTACATGCGGCTATGAGGGAAGAAGGCAGAGTGGGCGCGACAAGCCGAGGAGTGCGCTTAACTCCGGACGGTGATGCCTTACTCCCACATATCGAGGAGCGGCACGCAATCGGGTATTAGCGAGGACAAAGAAAACTCCCGACGGGCAGCTTGTAGTTGCAAACCTCGCTACCGCCAAGTCGCCTCTACCATCGTAAGACATCTAACTTAGTACAATACAATTGACCCAACTTGTTGTATTTCAAATCTAATTCAGACTCGCTTATTACAGAAGAGGTAAGCCAAATAAAAGAACAGGGACCTTCCCGAGCTAAGGGTCGCAGGACATCCTGTCTGCCTCAGGATCGGAAGTCCGACCATAAGGGGCGGTGCTTGCCGAGGGGCGGGACACACGAAGAAGTCCTACTTTCAAGATGACTCATGAAAGTGCCAATTCAAGGTCATGGCAGCACGTGTGAGCGCCTCAACGCACTAAGGAGCAAATGAGGAGGAGATTAAGGAGGAGATGAGGGGAGATGCTAGCACGTGAGGAAGAGATAAGAGGGAGATGAGGGGAGATGGCGGCACGTGAGGATCGCTGAGGGCCGAGATGATGGCGATGATTTCCCGTGAGTCGAGCGATGCCCTCGACTCTTGTAGAGAAGTTCGTGCCCGACCTATCACCGCGGTTCCAAAATGATACGACCGGTCCCCACCAAGGTAATAATTAATTTTTCTTGAGTTCAAGCTACAAGTGTAACTCCCGCAATGTTTTTCCTCGTTGTACACTTCTTGCAGTGCTGCGAAGTGCCACCACCATCTTGACGGAGGATGGATTTCCGCCGAGGTCAGCACGCTGGGTTGCATTTCCATGCAACGAGACCGACATGTGCATGGTCACTGTGGGGAAGGGCTACATGAGGGTGCAGTGGACTACGCCCACGAAGACTTCTTATCACATGTGCTCGATTTCCAACGAAGATATCACCACTCTCGCAAGCACGCATGTCGCTCATCAAGTGGCCCACGACGGGTGTCGATCGGTCAAGGTAAAAAGTCCCTCCACGCCTTCTCTACCATTCCAAGATTACTGCGAGAAGTTAAATATATGCGTTTCAGAGGTTCCTCCCCGCTTTGCTCCCGCCCTCTCCTCCCGCCTCCTCGCGCCGATCCCGCCTCCCTCCTGCTCCTCCGCTTTGATCCTCGCTCCCGCTTCCTCCTGCTCCCGTGACTTGCGCCTCCTCCTCTCCTGCCTCCCAGAGAACCACAGAGGCCTCCGAGACTCCGTACAACCACAAGAGGCCTCCGAGACTCCTTCCGCCAAGAGGGCAAAGCCGACAGAGGCCACAGCGCCTTTAAGGTACCAAAAGCCCATCGCCTCGACCTTGGACACTCCTTCGCCCAGAAGAAGAGTCAAGACAGCCACGTGCACCTCAGATGATTATAAGGCCTACGAGCATGGAAAGCCCCGATTGCATCGCATGAACTGAATGAGCTAGGCAAGTGGACTCGCCTCCATGGATGGTACCTTGATAAGGTGAAGGGGAAGAGCGCCGAGTCGACTTCAACGTGAAGTATAAAATGGTACATTTTCACCGCGAGGAGAATGGAACATTCCCGCCGCTTTTGAGGATCTATTCCGTGTGTACCAAATGAAAGCCGCCAATATTTCTACTTTACGATCATGGACGCTGTGAGTATCACACCACATAGCTTGCGCCATGACTTTTATAGGATTTTGCATTATGTTTTCTCACATTCAACACGAAGTTGCGGGATAATGAGACAACGAGCCGTGATTTAATCTACACGGTTGGGTTTGTCGACCCGAGCTTGTGTTCTGCGATCATGGCTAGGCTTCAACCGGGTTCGTTGTTAGCTACATCAAGGGGTATTGCAAGTCGAGTCGAAGAAGGACTTCATTGTATTGCCGCACCACGAGGAGTAAGTAGTACTTTTCGATTCAATTACTTGTACGCACTTAAAACCGCTCAGAACTTATTTCCTTGCACTACATTTTATTTAATAAGCAACCATTGGGTTCTACTCGTCCTCGCTCCGAGTGAAAACACAGTCTACACATTTAACTCGACGAGAAGAGACCGATGGCATACGCGATCAAGCCTCCTTTGCGTAAGTAAGCGCATTATTGAAACCTAACACATCCGAGGAATTTAACTACGCTTATTTTTTTGACTCAATGGTGCTCTCCAATGTATGTAGGGGTTTCTCGACTATGTCGATGAAGGAGGGCCGCACGACGACAAAAAGGGCAAGACACCGCAAAGATAAGCGATTTAAGGTACAAGTGCCTAGCATATATATGATTAATTTTTTGACATCTAATCTTCGTGGGCTGAATTTCTTTTTCTTTCTTCGAAGCCATCAACAGGCAGCGGTGACCATTCTGCTTCTATGTCATGCAAGACATGCTCATCGTGGTCGGCAACTCACACCATTTCCTAAGGTATAATTTTCTAATACTGAATCAAGTATTAGATTTATGAAGTAATACAAAATAATTCTATTGGAACACCTGCCATTATCTAAAAGCACTAGTATTAGTTAGCTCTACATGAAACACTAGTGTGGTCCAATCCAAAACGTGAAGCTTCTAAAAGACGGTGCTACATGACATAATATTGTTCCATTTGAATTTTAGTAGAAAATTACATCACTATATTTTTGCTTGGCCTTAGGAGTATCTGTTTTAAAATATTTGTTATTTGAGAATCAAAAGATAGAATCAATAAAAAAGCGAGAGAGAATTTCACCTCTTACATTATGTGTCTATTGTTCTTGATCCCGCTGATTGCGCCTATAATTTGTGATTGATCGTATGCTCGACAACGCTTTTACAACGCTATAGACAAATATAATGGCATGAAGGAGTAGCTTTTACATTTGTCCTTTCAAATAGATTGAGGCATTACTCAATGTCTTTACTAGAATATTAGCTTCTCACATTTGGAATTTTTTCTGCTTTTGAATTAATCTTTTATAATCCAAATATTTTCTAAACCCGCAGTAGTTCCCGCTATTTTGTGATTGCCCCTAATACTTATCTATGTTTCCCTAATTTTATGTAATGCATAATAATATACTTATCCTTTTACATAGAAATTTTGAAACTGAAATTAATATGACTATTTCGCTTTTGCGTAAGATCAATATCCCCGTAAGAGTTTAGACAACAAAGCACTCAACAATTTACGAGACCACTTATGCCAATGGTAACGTTAGAAGTTATATCGAGGATGGCAGTTTAGAGATCCCGACGATCGCATTAGTCCATATGTAAACAATATAATATATGTCAATGTGATATGTATCGAGGAAGTCCATGTAATCGATTGTCATGTTTGTGTTGTCTATTGTGAACGACTATGATATATATGTGTTGTAATTAAAGCGCTTCGCTCGTGAATGTGATATATGCATCCTGCCTTCGTGTGTTGTGAATGTGATGATATATATATTGTGCATATTGTTTTAATCAGGCTTTTTTTGGATATGCATCCTGTCTTCTGTGTTGTGAATGTGATGATATATATATTGTGCATATTGTTTTAATCTGTGCTTTTTTTGGAGAAATTGCAAAATGGCACACCCCAATGGGTCATCGTAATCGGTTCTTTAAGGGAAGTGATTGTGATGATACCATCATCGAAATCGGTTCTTTAAGGAAGTGATTACGATGACCATCATCGAATCGGTTCTTTAAGAAAAGTGATTCTGATGACACACTCATCAGAATCGGTTCTTTAAGGGAAGTGATTCTGATGACCACATCATTAGAATCGGTTCTTTAAGAAAAGTGATTCTGATGACACACTCATCAGAATCGGTTCTTTTGTGGAACCGATTCTGATGAGTATGTCATCAGAATCACTTTTCTTAAAAGAACCGATTCTGATGATGGGGTCATCATAATCACTTCCCTTAAAGAACCGATTCTGATGATGGTATCATCACAATCACTTCCCTTAAAGAACCGATTCTGATGACGTTTTATCACGATCGGGTCAAAACCGATTCTGATAGCTCCACCTCATCACTATCTAAGGACATCGTATCGCGACTAGAACCGATTCTAATGATAAAAAAGAACCGATTCTGATGTGCCGTTCTGCAGTAGTGTCCGCCTCTATGCGACTTGCTCCCTTGCCCCACAGTTCTTTGGCTTGGTCTCATAAAGATGGCAAGGGCATAAGTCCTGGATGGCAATGGGAGATGACAACCCGACGAGCGATCTCCAACGTGCTGCAAGCCTTTCGTGTTTCACCCACCGTGGTGCTTCGCGGCCGAGTCCCGCTCACCATTTTCTCCGCCTCTATGCGACCTGCTCCCTAGCCTCACAGTTCCCTGGTCTAGTCCCGGTAAAGTACAAGGGATTAAGCTCTGAATGATGATAGGAAAATGACAACCTAGTATGCATTTCCTGCCCACTCGATGGCCAGGACTTTGGCTTTGTGTGCCTGTTTGCCTGTTTATTTTCAAATAAGCGTGGTTTAACCTTGGCTCGTATTTGGAGCGGTTCTGTGTGATTGCAAAAAAGACACCAGAATGTCGATCCACCTGATCTCCCAAAGGGTCCATGCAAAATGCTCGGGGGCTGGTCGCTCGGCACTGGATCAAACCAATCACGAGCAAGCACATGCAAGACAACAGTAAAAACCCAAGGATTTAGGGTCGGGAACTCCTTGACCGGCGGCGGCGGTCAACGGATCCCTAAGCTCGGAAGGCCCCGATCACAGGTGGCAAGATCAGGCGCCGACCTCGAGCGCGGTGTGCCCGAAGCTCGACTCAAGACGACTCGAAGCTCGAAAGGGGTAGTCGAGCTCGGGCGAGGTCTCGTCTGAAGCCCTGATCCGCCCTAGGATTTCGGATCGCATTTGGTCGACAGCCTCAAAGAGCGGTCGGGGATGACTAAGAGTGCACTAGAAGTTCGGGCGCTTGTCGCCACTCAAGGTGCACGAAGGCCCCTTCCCAAGGATCGCTCCCACCGCTAAGGCAGAGGGAGATAAAGACCAAGGACGATGAGCTCCTGTGGGGACGAAGACAACACAAAGACACACAAGAGCTCGAGCTAGGAATCACCGCATCGCCTTGAGTTGTAAACACCGCTCTGACATCCATATAACAAGAATCACCGCCAAGAAGGCGACTTGAGTAGAGCTATTACCTTCACAGGGGCTCGAACCAAGATAAACTCTCGTCTCGTGCTCGTTGTCGCCTTGTTCACCATCACCGCGATCGATTTTCTTCCTTCGTTCGAGCAAAACGCAGCTCGGGTCCCATAAACTCTCTGATCCCTACCTCTTTTCTTGCGGTTGACGATCCCGATCGTCGACACCTGGCGCCCATCGTGGGGCCGATTGTTTTGTTTTTCGCAGAACGACACCAAGACTCCGTGAGCATGGCGCCTTCATCGACGGATTTTCCTGAACGGACTCGACTCCGTGTCCTCGCTCACGCCACCGCCGCCGCCGAGCAAAGACGCTCGTGGCGACGGTCAAGGCGCCGAGGAGATGCGGATGACCGTGATCCGCAGACCGAAGACGCCACGGATGGTGCAAGTTGCCATCAAACAAGCCATAACAGCTCTCGGCGGAGGCCCAGAGAAGGCGATTCATCTTCGGGCCACCAGTTCTCCCCCACGGGAGCGCCTCCGCTATCGCCGGGTCATGGCCAACCCCGATAGGGCGAGGTCGGAGCTTTTGGCCGAGCCCTCGCCGAAGAACTCGACGGGCTGCGACCGAGGTGGCACCTCCGCAAAGATCGGTCAACACTCGGGACCCGCCCCGAGAAGTAATGATAACACGTCGCGCCATCACCGCGTCGGACACCTCTGCGCAGAGTTAGCCCCGGCGAGCGACAGTGCTCGACGAGGTTTAACGCAGACGCCGGCGCCCCACGGCACCGCGCCAACTCGACCAGTTCGAGCCGAGCCGCCCGAAGTCGATCGGCAAGAGTCTCGCGGACCTCTCGGACGTTCGCCCAGCGCCGCAGGTTCAGACCGCTGCATTACCACCAGTGATTCCGTGCTCGGCACCATGGTCGCCCCGCCGGAGGTCGGGTCACGGGCAGCCTCGACCCGAAGTCCGGCAAAGCAGAGGGATCTTGTCGGCGATGACCACGACCGGCGTGCACCTGTCCCGGCCTACGGCTGCATGGCGTACTCCGACGGCCTTCGTCGCGTGCGGTGGCCGGCCCGGTTCAAGCCCGCGCTGATCGAGCGCTTCGACGGGACCAAGAACCCTGACGAGTTCCTGTCCATCTATTCGACCGCTATCCTAGCGGCCGGAGGGGACGAGCTCGTAATGGCAAACTACCTCTCGACTGTTCTGGACGGGGCCGCTAGGACCTGGCTTTTTAATCAGAAGCCTGGCTCCTTCAGGTCGTGGCGCCAGATCCAGAACGCCCTTCGCTCCAACTTCCAGAGTTGTTACGAGCGGCCGGGCAGGGAGAAAGACCTGGATCGTGTCATCCAGGGGAAGAACGAGCCACTGCACGACTTTGTGCGGCGATTCATCCGCACAAGGAACCTGATCCCGAGCATTTCCGACGAGGCCGTCATCAAGGCCTTCGTTCGGGTCCGTGATCGACGTCTCACCGAAGACCTGGAGATCACCTCGAGGCTCAGCGTCAACAAACTTTTTCGCATGGCGGAGCGGTACGCGGACGCGGACGATGCCGTCCGCTGGAAACGCGACTACGACCAAGGTAAGCTCGGTCTAAACCAAACAGAGGCCGGTCCGTCCAACCCCAGGAGCGCCGACCACGGCACCGCCTCTAAGAAGCGGAAGCGCGATCGTAGGGGCGGTGGGGGTCTACCGCGGGTGATTGTCTCGGCAGATGGCCAGCTGTAACAGCCCAATTTTCATTAATCCGGTAAGTGAGGCTTGTCGCGCTAACATCTTCCATAATCTCGCTGCATCCTCCTTAATTATAATCATACGAGTGTTAGGACATTCATCTTGCATAAAAGAGGGAGTTGCAAAACCCTGAACATCATTTTTCAAACTGCACACATGTTATTTTGCCTTAGTCATTGACATGTGGGCCATATGAACAAGAGAGAGGAGTGAAGGCTGCACATACCTACCCTACTAGTTGCTACATCACTCACCCCTACCTATGTACATGACAAGTCAATGACACATGGGACCTACCATTGCATAAAAAAAATTGTGGACTGCACATCCCTTCCATGACTTTTCTCACTCTAACCACCCATACCCACCCTTTTACCTACTCTATGACATGTGGGACCTAGCCCCACATGTAAGGCATGAGTGGGCAGCCTATATAAGGTCTCCACCTTGGTTTCTCCTCCATTTCCTGCTCTTTTGCTCAGCTCAAACACAGAAAAACAGCAAGCACTTTTCTTCAACCTCTTGCCATTCTTCCCCCACAAATCCCCTCCAAACTTGAGTTTTGAGTTGTGCATGCTATACCATCTTGTAGCCAAGGTCAAGAGCTTCACATCCATCCAAATGGATTCTTGAGGAACCAAGTTTTGGGTAAGTGGCAATCGCTTTTCTTGCTACCCATGTTCTGAAATTCTGCTCCTTGCAACTCATTTCTTCCTTCTCCATGGAATCCATCATCGCACTTGAATCGGGTCACAGATGTCGCAAAGAAGCTTGAGGAGGAGGGCTAGTTGTGGGTGCAAGCGAGCAAGGGAAGGCATTGTCGCTTACGCGAGCAAGGAGGTGACGAACCGTGAGAACCGGCACTTCGACACTTTTCGCCATTCCCTCGCCGAAACCAACACCCACCAAGTGCAAAGGCAACCCTATAGTGGTAAGAATCTACCTTAGTCCACCCTTTTGAAGTCCTAGTACAATGCTATGAAACATAGGAGCCAAACACGAATTGTCGTTTTTAAAACAGAGAAGCCTAGCTCGGATAGTCCGAGATTTCACTCGGACATTCCGAACATTTTCGGATATTCCGAATAAAGTTCCGGATAGTCCGAATAGGAATTAGTTTGAAGGCCGCACGTTAACCGAGAGGGTCTACTCGACATTCCGAGGTGGCCACTCGGATAGTCCGAACCATCCGGATACTCAATGTAATTTTGGATAGTCCGAACTTAGTTTCAACTTCAGACCGAGAGGGTCCACTCGACATTCCGGCGACACTCGGATACTCGAACATAATTCAATAAAAGCCCTAAGACTTGAACCTTTGACTCGAAAACTCAATTAGTACCTTCATATTATGATTAATATTACACATCATGAGCATTTCATGCATTCTTTACTCATGTGCATCATTGGAGTTCTCGAATTGGCGTTTATTGAATTGAATTTTCTCGATTAGGTGTTGACGCTTCGGAAGGCACTCCCGAGTACGACTACATCTTTGAAACCAAGATCGAGCAGCAAGGCACTATCTTACTCCTTGACCATGATTGCTCCTACTATTTGCAACTTACATCTTTGGAATTATTTTATCAATTGCATGCTTACTTTCAATTACAATTATGATTGGGTAGAATTCTTAGCTATTACCATGTTGTGTGTTATACCCTTAGCATGTTCACTCCATGTTCCATTGTCGCCCTAAGTGGTTGGTTTATTATTATATATGGGTTCGTTCGAATTGCTTAGCCATGCTTAGATCACCGTTAGAAACCGCGATAGATGGATTTAGTCCATCGGTCGCAATGATCAAGATTTATTATTACAATGATGATGTTTTTAATTGATGTTTAATGAGTAGAGGTATTGGTTAAGGACCCTAAGGATTAAATCCTGGTGACGTCTTTTTGAGTAACTATCGTGCGAACCACACGCCGTTTATGGGACCGGCGTAACCAAGTACTTGTGTATGACTAGGGTATGTAAACCATATGCACTCGGAATTCCTTGAGCTTAGTAGAGCGTCAAGGAATGTCCGCCGGAATTCCTTGGGCTTAGTGGAGCACCAAGGAAGGTCCTCGGAGTCCCTCGACTTTGTTGAGTTGGGGATATCCAAGAACGGGTGTACTCCTTGATCCACACACACCGAGCACTGGGCACGCGGATCGAGGGTCACAAATATCCGGATGGTTTAGATACACTACCATGCATACCGAAAATGGTTTGTCACGTTAGCCTCGGCGACACATCTAAGGAAATGTGTTAATAGCTTGGCTCACGAGTGTGACGTGTCGTGTGGGTAAAGTCGTACCTCTGCAGAGTTTAAACTATTCGAATAGCCGCGTCCATGGTTAAGGACGATCTCTCGATTTGTCAGTCACTGGGCGAGTATTAAGGACTTGGTAAGAATGGGATGGGAGTGGGAAAATGGACACAAGTATTGAAGTACTTGTGTGTGTGTGTAATTGAACATGAGCGATGGAACTCATGGTTCGGAGAATGCTTGAAGGCATGATATGAATTAATTGAACATGAGCGATGGAACTCATGGTTCGGAGAATGCTTGAAGGCATGATATGAATTAATTGAACATGAGCGATGGAACTCATGGTTCGGAGAATGCTTGAAGGCATGATATGAATGTGATTATGATGATGTTATATTATGTACTAGACTTTGCAAATGTTTACTAAATGCAAATCTTTCAATCTATACTTGCTTATGATTTATCTCAAATATTGCTTTATGCTGAAATTGCCATTATGCCTTCCTTTGATGTAGCAACCACATGTAGTTAGAAATCAACATGCAATGTATATTATTGTGCGAGTACACTCTTTGTACTCAATCGGATTGTCCACTTGCTGCAGTGAGGATGAGGCATCGCCGGGACTTTACCGCGATTTTACAATGCTAACGCTTAGTCGCCGTTTTGCCCCAGCTTGGTTGCCCGAGGGTTTGGGGCATGCCATGCTGGCCCTTTTGTTGTTTATCTTATGTTTTCCGCCGCTACTTGATGTAATAACTCTAAATATGTCGTTATGGACAGCAATCCTCCTTTTGGTATGTAATAACGCTTATGCTTCCGCTAATTATGTATGTGTTGTGATGTCAACTGTTGATGAGAATGCTCGTGTTGGCGAACTATCTCGACCAACACGGGTATAATCACGGGACGCCCGAGGTTCCCTTGATTCACCTGAGATATGCCACGCGTTGGGTGAATCAGTGGAGTCCCGGGGACGGTTCCCCACACCAGCGCGAAGTCCTTGAGGTCCGAGGTCAACCTCGGGAGGACTCAAAGCCTCGTCAAGGTCAACCTCGACCTCACCAGGCGAAGAGCCAGCCCCAGCAGGAGGGCCAACGATCCAGACCCTGGTGGACCGATGCTCGGCCGCAGGGGGCTGAGGGACGCGCGGGATATGACGAAGCAAAGTTTTGCATATTCCACAGAGGGCCGCCACGACCTGCGGACCGCGGGCGTGGCGGCGTAATTGGGCGGACGCTTATGATGGGCGGGAGAGATGCCCGTGTTCTCCGAAGGATGACGACCACCGACCGGTGAATGCGGCCAGCGAACCGCACGACCTCGACCGAGTTCCAAAGAAGGCGAAGCGCCGGATTGATGTCATCTTCGGTGGCTCATCGGCCTACTAGTCCAGGCGCGAGGTCAAGGCCGCCGACGCATTCATCTACTGTGTCGCCACCGAAGCCCACCGAACAGCCCTGCAAGTGGGCCGGGGCCACCATCACCTTCTCTCCGGAGGATGCTCTCCCAGGTATGGCTCGAGACCTAAAGACCGCTTTGGTCGTGACCCCGACCATCAGCAACACCACGGTTGGTCGCGTCATGGTCGATGGCGGCAGCTCTCTTAACTTGCTGCAGGCAGGAGCGCTCGATCGATGCGATTCCCGGTCGAAGGTCAAGAGCATCACCATACCATTCTTCGGGATAGTCCCCGGGAGTTCGACCACCCCCTTGGGGCAGGTTGTCTTGCCCGTCACCTTCGGTGGCTTTGACAACTTTCACACCGAGTTGATCACCTTCGAGGTTGTCGAGGGTGACCTCCCGTACAACGCCATCCTCGGGCGACCTGCCTTGGTCAAATTCATGGCTGCCAACCATTATGGCCATCGGTGCATGAAGGCCCCAACGGTGTCATCATCGTGCGGGGCGACCTACAAGCGGCGCATGGCTGTGAGACCAAGGCCTTGGCCCTTGCAGCGTCTTTGCCCAGCCACGGCGGGAGGAGACGACGAAGAACGCCGCCGGAAAGGCGGCGATACAACCTAAGCGGGCAACAAAGGCGTGCCGCCGACGAGAGCAACCCGACCAAAAGGCCCATCGTCTCCGGCGAGCCGAGTCCCAAATAGGAACTCGAGCTCGCCACCTTCCTTCGCGCCAACAAGGGTATATTCGCTGGGAGCCCGCGGATATGCCCGGCCCCGAGGGAGGTGATTGAGCACAAGCCGCAGTGGGATCCGCCCCGACCAGGCGCCAAAAACTGCGCCGCTTCTCCCGAGAAAGTCGCATGCGCCATCAAGGAGAACCTTGACAAGCTCTTGAAGGCCGGCTTCATTCGTGAGATTAACTACTCGAGTGGTGACCAACCCGGTCATCGTGCGTAAGAAGGGAGGAAAGTGGAGAATGTCGCCGACCATACAGGTTGAACTCGGCTTGCAAGGACAATTTCCGCTTAGCGTGACGACCGGATCGTGGACTCCACCGCGAATGCCAAGATGCTGAGCTTCTTGGATGCTTACTCGGGATACCACCAGATCAAGCTGGCGGTCGACGACGAGAGCAAGACTTCCTTCATCACGCCGTTTGGCACCTATTGCTATACGACCATGTCATTTGGTCTGCGCAATGCGGGGGCCACTTTTCAACGTCTGATGACCAAGACTTTCGAGCCCTAGATCAGGCGGAACCTTGAGGTCTACGTGGACGACATCATCGTCAAAAGCCCCGCCGAGGGCGACCACGTTCATGACCTTGAGGAGACCTTCGCCAACCCGAACAGCACAAGATCAAGCTCAACCCCGAGAAGTGCGTATTCGGCGCGGCGTCCGATAAGGTGCTCGGCTACATGATCGGGGGCTCGGGGGTTGGTCCAAACCCAGAGAAGATCGAGGCGATCGAAAAGATGGAACCCCCAACCTCGATCAAGCAGGTGCAAAGCCTCACTGGCCGCATGGCCGCCTCAAGAGTTCATCTCGAGATTCGGCGAAGCGCGGCTCCCATTCTTCCAAACCTTGCGCAAGCATCGGGCTTCGAGGGACTCCAGAGGCCCAACGATCCTTCGACGACCAAGACGTACTGCCATCCCCACCTCCTTACAACGCCACAACCCGTGAGAAGTTATCGCTATATCTCGCGCCACCCCCATGCCGTTAGTGCCGCCCTGGTGGCGGAACAGGGCCTCAAAGAAGACCCCATTTATTATGTCGTGAGGTCTTGCACGGCCCGGAAGCGCTACCGCAGTACGAAGGTTATATGCTCTCCTCATGGCTTCGCGCAAGCTCGGCACTATTTCGAGCGCCTCCATGGTCGCCCCGAGCAACTTCCCGCCGGGGACATCCCGAGAACCCGGAGGGCGGCGGCGACCGCCAAGTGGGCCATGGAATGGCGGCGTTCGACGCCCGTGTCGTGGCACACGACCATAAAGTCGCAAGTGCTCGCCGACTTCGTGGTCGAGCAGATGTCGCAGCCCGCCCCGAGCTTCAGTCAAGAGGAAAAGCCCCAGGTCATGTTCTTCGACGGCCGAGGACCTTCAAGCGCTCGGGCCGGGATCCTTATCCTCACCCAAGCATAAGTCGAGGTACGTAATTCGTTTTGGCTTCTCAGCGACCAACAATGTGGCAGAGTACGAAGCCCTCTTGGCCGGCTTACGAGCTTGCAAGGCCTTGGGCGTACGCCGTCTGGTCGTGAAAGGCGACTCCCAGCTCGTCATCAACCAGTTCAACAAGGACTACCAGTGCTCGGGAGACTAGATGGCAAAGTACCTCGCCGAGGCACGCAAGATGGAGAAGTGGTTCCAGAACTTGGAGCTCAAGCACATCACCAGGAAGGACAACTCCAGCGCAGATTGCCTCTCCAAGCTCGGCTCCTCCAACGACGACGTCCCACCCGACGTCATCCTGGAGACGCTGGCGGACCCGTCAATCTCCGACCAAGAGGTCGCGCTCGCCATGGTCGAAGGTGCCCCCTCCTGGGCCGAGGCCATCCACGATTTCCTTGCTCGGGGCAACCTGCCACCCGGCCCTACCGAGAGGAGCCGGATCAAGCGCCGGGCGAGTCTGTACACGCTTGTCGAGGGAGAGCTTTACAGACGCAATGTTTCCGGCATCCTGACGCGGTGCATCTCCACGGAGGAGGGTAAGTACCTACTGCACGACATTCACTCAGGCCTCTGTGGGGCGCACTCTTCATACAGGACAATGGTCGGGAAGGCCTTCCGCATGGGGTACTATTGGCCCTCGGCACTTCAGGATGCTCGTGATATCGTCCGCACCTACCGAGCACGCCAATTCCACGCCGGAAGTCGATCAACCCGCCCTCTACGCTTCCGTAACATCCCGCCGCGGGCCCTTCTCGACTGGGAAATTTGGACATCCTCGGTCCTTTTCCTCAAGCAACCGGGGAAGAAGTTTCGTTCGTCATTGTCGACACCTTCACCAAGTGGATAGAGGTCAACCGTCTCGACCATAATCGCCGCGGCGGCGCTTCATTTCTTCCGCTTGTTCGTGGTCACCAGTGCACGGGTTCCATGCAAAATTATCACCGCAACGGTACTCGGTTTACGGAGTTGTTCCAGAGTTTTGCGAGGAACTCGCATCAAAATCTGCTTCACTTGTGGCTCACCCCGAGCAACGGAGGCAATGAACGCATAGCCAACGGCAAATCTTCTAGGGCGTCAAGAAACGAGTCGCAGATGAGCTCGATCGATCTGGCAAGGCACGGTGGACGAACTTCCCACCGCCCTATGGTCTATTCAGACCACAACAAGCCGAGCCACGTGGTCCACACCCTTCCAAACGTGTTGTTCAGATCGGGCCGCCCCGCCTCCCGAGGTCACGTTGGCTCTGCCAGGTCAGCTTTGGTTGACCAAGTCGACTTCGAGCATGAACGGTCCTCGACCTCACCCTCGCAGAAGAAGTAAGATGCCGTGCCTCGCCACGATCAACGCACTACCGCAAGCTCTTCGCAGACATGCGTCTCGGTCGGACGACCTAGGAAGCTCCTTGTTGGGGACCCTAGCCTCGAGGCGGATTCAGAGCTCGTCCCAAACCAACAAGTTATCCTCATGTGGAGGGCCCTATAGAGTTGTTTCAACAGATCGCATGGGGGCTTACTGCTAGCGATGCCGATGGCGAGAGCTCTCTAGCTCGTGGAATATAGATCGACTCCTAAGTTTTATGTGTAAACTCTATGCCTCACATTTCAATAAAGTTTGGTCTTTCATTTTTGCCCTTTTTTATGTCCGCTTCCACTTATGTTGTCGCTATTTCTTTTCGACGGTTCCTCGTTTGTTTTTTTTTCGAACCACGACCTTCATGCATAGCGCATTTGCTCCTAGTCTAAGTGACGCAGTTTGACGCTCACCCCAAAGACGAGCTAAACGTAGTTTAACCTCTTCGCAATCTAGCTCTTCCCTGTGCACGGGCTCGAGCTGAGAACCTCGCCGCTTTAGTTGTTGAGCGATATGCATGGTCGCGAGAGCCGTTCGAGCACTAACCTACTTAACGATGTCCGCTTCGTGCCCTTCTACCTTCTGCGAATTGTTCCTCCACTTTGCGTGTCATGGCCTCTCGTCCATATTTAAGTCTTGTGCCCGAGGCACGCTGCGCTCGACCTCGACCCAACGGGTCGGGTAAGGCTGCCTCTATCGGCGCACGACCTAGAAAGCATGGGAACGGCTAACAAGCAAAGCAAGAAAGACTTCAAGCATCCCCAAGCTACGGATTTACAACAGGGACGAGGTTTCTTTATACACCAAAAATAAACCACTTCTGTTAGTACATTCCTTGCTTTTTGATGTTTCCTTACAGGTCGGCCATCTCGCAGGCAAGCTTTTCCTGCTCGAGCTGGGCCACTTTTGCCTTCAGGGTTGCGATCTCACCCTAGAGCTGGAGGGCTTGCTGGGAAGCATCCACGGTTCGACGTCGTTCGTCTTCAAGCTGGGCCAGGGCACTCTTCGCTGCCTTACCGACGCGCTCAAGCTTCTCTTCGAGCCCGGGGACCTTAGTCCCGGGCCCAAGAGGCGACTTCACGGGAGCCTTCTCCAGCGCCCCGACTTTAGCGCGTTCGACCTCGAGCGCCTTGGCGGCACGATCGAGCTTCCCCTCAAGCTCGAGGATTTTGGCCTCGAGCTCGGGGGGCGCCCTCGTCGTGGAGTGTGCTCGCTCGCAGCGACCCTCTCGTGTCCTTGACCTTGGCTCGCCGGTTTCAAGCGCCTTGTTGACGCCTCCCAAGTTCCTCCTCGAGCTGGAGTATCTTGGCCTTGAGCTCGAGTCGACGCCTCGCAGCCTTCTCGAACTTCGATCTTGGCCCTCGGCCTCGGCCAGTGGTCGAACGTCTGCGCGCTCTGCTCCACGGCCTTAAAATGAAGTCACGTTCGGAGGCCCCGGTGCGCCGAGCTCTTCCGTGGGCTATCTCCTGCGCCCTCATCGTCCGGCGTGGATCGCCGAGCTCTTGGGTCTTCGCCGAGCTCCCCGCCGACCTCAATGGTGCAGGCGAGCTGTCGCGCCAACCTCCCGCGCCTCTCAGGTCGAGGAGACCTCAAGACGACAAAGATGCTCTCGGAGGCCTTGTAGCCCTTGAGAGGCATGGTCGATCACCTTCATGACGAAAAGGGTGGCCCAAAAATGAGAGGGGACAAGGAGGTCAAACTACAAGCCACGAAGTTGGCGGGAAGACCCTTACCTCGTGGAGACGCCCCTCCAGGCGTGCGCGGGTGAAGTCCCCACGGTCGTCAATACGATCGCGAGGGATCTCCTCCTCCTCGTCAACCGCCATGCCGGTGCCGGGATCGACCACGGCCACCGATGGCGCACTTGGGCCGGGACTCTGAGTCCTCACCCCAGGGGTGGCTTGGTTATTCGCTGCCTCCTCCGGTGGGTTAAGGCCGCCGACGGGGGAGGACATAGCGGCAGTGCTAGCCCCGATCTCCACGGCCGGGGTCCGTTAAATCTCCGGCGCCAAGGGATGGCAGCCGGATCCGCCTCGGCATTCACGACCTCCGTGGCACAGGGTGCCGCGACCTCGGCCTTCGGCACGATCGCAATGGGAGGTTCATGCGGAGCGTCCGCGACCGATCACCCGTGACCGGCGGGTCGCGCCCCAACGCCCGGGCGATCGTGGTGGTGGGGTCTTGGAGGCCACTTCAATCGTGGCCTCAAGGCCTGAGTATCCTCCCTCACGGGCCGGGAAGCCCGCTCAAAGATCTCGTGTCGTGGGCCTCGCCCGTGTCGTAGTCCGCGCTGATCGCGGGCTCGTTTTCTTCGGACGAGTCGTCAAGCCCTTGGTAGAACTCACCGACCAAGGGCTGGCCCGAAGAAATGCGTGTCCCACGATGATCGCGGCGTGGGACCAGCTCGAAGGCATTCTCCTCCTCGGACTCGGACTCGCCCTGGACAACAGCCATCGTCAAAACGGGCAAGTTTCGAGCTCGGGTGCTCGAGGTCTGCGATCAAAAGCATACTCTAAGCCAGAAAGATACGAAGGGGGCGGCGCAGACCAGGATGCCGGGGGCCTACCTGGGTCACCAGTCTCCTCCTCATCGAGGGTCGTCGAAGGTCTTGTTGTCCCGATGTTGATGGGGCGCTGCGCTTGCGTGTCCTCGCGGCCTGAGACCTCGGGGTCCGAGTCGACTCCGCATCGCCCGCCACGGCGGGGTTCGAACTCACGACCACGGGCCGGGGTGCCCAAGACTGGCGGTGGCAGCCAAGGCATGGCTGCTGCGTAAGGGAAGACTCGTCAGACGGCAAGGCATGAAAAACACAAGCTCGGGGTCTCGGCTAGAAGGGCCCTTACCGTGGCACGGTGTAACAGCCTAATTTTCATTAATCCGGTAAGTGAGGCTTGTCACGCTAACATCTTCCATAATCTCGCTGCATCCTCCTTAATTATAATCATACGAGTGTTAGGACATTCATCTTACATAAAAGAGGGAGTTGCAAAACCCTGAACATCATTTTTCAAACTGCACACATGTTATTTTGCCTTAGTCATTGACATGTGGGCCATATGAACAAGAGAGAGGAGTGAAGGCTGCACATACCTACCCTACTAGTTGCTACATTACTCACCCCTACCTATGTACATGACAAGTCAATGACACATGGGACCTACCATTGCATAGAAAATTGTGGACTGCACATCCCTTCCATGACTTTTCTCACTCAAACCACCCATACCCACCCTTTTACCTACTCTATGACATGTGGGACCTAGCCCCACATGTAAGGCATGAGTGGGCAGCCTATATAAGGCCTAAACCTTGGTTTCTCCTCCCTTTTTCTGCTCATTTGCACAGCCCCAACCCAGAAAACAGCAAGAGTGTTCTTCCTCACCTCTTGCCATTTCTCCCCCACAAATCCCCTCCAAACTTGAGTTTTGGTTTGTGCATGCTATACCATCTTGTAGCCAAGGTCAAGAGCTTCACATCCATCCAAATGGATTCTTGAAGCACTAAGTTTTGGGTGAGTGGCAATCGATTTTTCATTCCTCCGTGTTCTGAAATTTCTGCTCTTGTAACTCATTGCTATTTTCCCCATGGAATCCATCTTCACCCCTTGATTCGGGTCGGGTTTGTCGCAAAGAAGTTCGAGGAGGAGGGCTAGTGGTCGTTGCAAGCACGAGCAAAGGAAGGCATTGCCGTCTACGTGAGCTAGGAGGAGGTGAACCGTGAATAACCGGCATTGCGACGTTTTCATCATCCACTACCAAACCAACATCCACCTTGTGCAAAGGCAACCTTGTAGTGGTAAGTTTCTACCTTAGTCCATTCCATTAGAGCCCTAGTCCATCCCCGTGAAACCCTAGCTCATTGCTTGGAAGTGTAGAGGATAATAGACAAACCAGTTGTTCTGAAACAGAAACGCTCAGCTCGGACAGTCCGAGATTTTACTCGGACATTCCGAACACCTTCGGATACTCCGAATGAAGTTCCGGATAGTCCGACTAGGAGTTAGCTTGATGGCTGCATTGGCTAACCGAGAAGGTCTGCTCGGACATTCCGAGGTACCACTCGGATACTCCGAACCTACCTTCGGATACTCCGAATCATATTTCGGACAGTCCGAAAGGAATTTCAACTTCATACCGAGAGGTCGGTTCGACATTCGAATGACACTCGGATAGTCGAACCATTCGGACATTCCGAATGAAACTTCGGATAGTCCAACATAATTTCAATTCAGACCGAGAGGTCCGCTCCGATAGTCCGGTGAAACTCGGATACTCGAACATAATTCAATAAAAGCTTTAAGACTTGAACTTTTAACGAAAAAACTCAATTAGTACTTTCATATTATGACTAGTACTACACATCATGAGCATTTCATGCATCTTTTAATCATGTGCATCATTTGAATTCTTGATTTGGTGTTTATGGATTTGGATTTTCTCGTTAGGTGTTGACGTTTCGGAAGGCACCCCGAAAATACGACTCGCCTTCAAATCAAGAACGAGCAGCAAGGCACTACTTTATTCCTTGACCACGATTGCTCCTACTATTTTGACAATTACATCTTGAATTATTTTACCGAATGCATGCTTACTTTCAATTACAATTATGTTTGGGTAGAAATTCGTAGCTATTACCACCTTGTGATGCCATCCCTTATCATATTCTTTCCATGTTCCATTGTCGCCCTAGATGGTTGGTTTATTATTATTATATGGGTTCGTATGCGAATTGCTTAGCCATGCTTAGAACATCGTTAGAAACCGCGATAGATGGACTTAATCCATCGGTCACAATGATTGAGAATTATTATGATGATGTTGATTTCAATTGTTGATTAATGAGTAGAGATATTGGTTAAGGACCCTAAGGATTAAATCTGGTGACGCTCTTTTGAGTAACTATCGTGCGAACCACACGCCGTTTATGGGACCGGCGTAACCAAGTACTTGTGTATGACTAGGGTATGTAAACCATATGCACTCGGAATTCCTTGAGCTTAGTAGAGCGTCAAGTAATGTCCGCCGGAATTCCCTGGGCTTAGTGGAGTGCCAGGGAATGTCCTCGGAGTCCCTCGAACTTTGTTGAGTTGGGGATGTCCAACAACGGGTGTACTCCTTGATCCACACACACCGAGCACTGGGCACGCGGGATCGAGGGTCACAGTCATCCGGATGGTTTAGATACACTACCATGCATACTGGAAAATGGTTTGTCACGTTCACCTCGGCCGGCACATCAAAGGAAATGTGTTAATAGCTTGGCTTCTGGCGTGGCGTGTCGTGTGGGTAAAGTCGTACCTCTGCGAGTTTAAACTATTGAATAGCCGCGCCATGGTTAAGGCGATCTCTTGAATTGTCGATCCTTTGGCGAGTATTAAGGTCTTGGTAAGAATGGGATGGGAATGGGAAAAAGACATGAGTATTGGAGTACTCGTGTGTGTAGTCGAGACACAAGTATTGGAGTACTTGTGTGCGTGTAGTCGAACATGAGCGATGGAACTCATGGTTCGGAGAATGCTTGAAGGCATGAGATAAATGTGATTATGATGATGTGATATGATGTATTAGAATTTACAAATGTTTGCTAAATGCAATTCCTTTCAATCTATATTTGTTTACAATTGACTCCAAATATTGCTTTATGCTGAAATTGCCATTTTGCCTTCCTTTGATGTAGCAACCACATGTAGTTAGAAACCAACATACAAATTATATTATTGTGCGAGTACACTCTTTGTACTCAATCGGATTGTCCACTTGCTGCAGGTGAGGATGAGGCACTGCCCGGGGACTTTTACCGGCGATTTCGACAATGCTAACGCTTAGTCGCCGTTCTTGCCCCAGCTTGGTTGCCTCGAGGGTTTGGGGCATGCCATGCTGGCCCTTTTGTCGCTTATCTTATGTTTTCCGCTGCTACTTGATGTAATAACTCTAAATATGTCGTTATGGACAGCAGTCCTACTTTTGGTATGTATTAACGCTTATGCTTCCGCTAATTATGTATGTGTTGTGATGTCAATGTTGATGAGAATGCTCGTGTTGGCGAACTATCCCAGGACCAACACGGGTATAATCACGGGACGCCCGAGGTTCCCTTGATTCACTTGAGATATGCCATGCATTTGGGTGAATCAGTGGAGTCCCGGGGACGGTTCCCCACACACGGTCCCCCCACTCGACGTGGCGTTTCTTCGCCTCCGTCTGGCTTGGTCCGGCCGGTGGAGGTCGCTTCTTCCCTTTCTTGCTCTGCTTCGCCAGTAGCGGAGCATCCTCTGGCCGTGTCCAAGAACTCTCTTGGGCCTCTGAGCAAGCAAAGCTCAGAAGGGGCTCGCAGCAAAAGACTCGAGCGCTTGGTCGGGAGACTTACTCGTCCTTTCGACGGAGTACATTCTTCGACGGGTTGCCGATGACGTACTCGTGCGCCACCTTCCCAAACATCTCGACCATCCTGGCGGCGACCCAGGATTCTTTCGGCACTGCAAGGCAAGCGGCTGTCAGAAGAAGGTCGGAGGGTGTACACGAGCCAGACCTTGGGACAAGAAGACTTACTAGACGTGCCCTCGCGGGTAGCATCATCGGACCCCGGATCTCAAGAACGGGTGCTCCCTCCGCCTTAGAGGGGACACACGGTTCCGCAGGAAATCATTGGCGATCGCCTGCCCGTTGAGACCGCGCGTGGCGCAGATATGGATGAGGGCGATGGCCTCCTCGTCGACCTCGAGGTCGTCTGACCCCGGAGTCTCCTTCTTGCGGTTGGCGATGGGGTCCTTCAGACACCGGCGTCCGCCTCGCCCCTCTTGAGTAGAACCGCTTGCTCCACGAGCCGAGGGAATCCGGGGACAGAACTTAGGAAGGCCCACTTGAGCTCGACCCACGCCAAGTAGAGGCATCCGACCACGGGTCCTTCCCTGAGCGAAAGAGACCAAGCATCGGGAAGAAGAGCGAGGGAGTCGGGAGGATCCCTAGGAATCCCTCGCATAGATGGGAAAAGATGGTGAGGAGAAGAACGGAGTTCGGCACCAGGTTGATGAGCTTGATGTCGCAGCTGGAGAGGACCTTCGCGACGAACTCACTCTCCGGGGTCCGCAAGCCAAAGAGAGCATAGTGCTCGGTGCAGACGATCTTGTCGTCCTTAGGGTGCGGCTCGATCTCGTTGCCCGGCAGCCGCCATGTAAACGGGTCTAGAAGCCCCAGGGACTCGAGCTCCTTCATCCTCGAGTGCGACAGAGTGCTCCTTCCTAGCTTGGCCATGGCGGTTGAGTCTGGTTTGGTCTGAGGGGGAAAGGAGGACCTTGCTCGGGCGAGAAGGCTTGGAAGGCGAAGGGCGCAAGAGCAAGAGCTCTTCGACGAACGTTGTAGCGCTGGGTTTATAAACCGCAAAGTCCGGTCCACGGCGCCTCAAAAGACGTGCCAACCGCGATTTGACGGGCGCGATTAAGGCTTGGGCTACGGAGTCGAGACGCCGCCAGGTGCCCACCAACCGTTCACATCCGTACCAACATCGAGAAGTCCGAAGGTCGCCAGGTGTCAAGGCCAAGGGACTTGCCTTGTGGTCTCCGCCCGACCTCGACCAAGGAGTCAAGACCTACGAAGGTTTTTTCCATCCCAAGAATAAGGCTCGAGGTTGTCCTGAGGGTTCCCTCCGACCTAGAGCCTCGGGGGCTGGCTGATGAGGGCTGGGAACTCCTTGACCGACCGGTGTGCTGTCAACGGATCCCCAAGCTCGGAAGGCCCCGATCATGACTGGTGCGCGACTGGGCGCCGACCTCGAGCGGTGTGCCAGCTCGACTCGACCAAGACGACCTCGAAGCTCGAGCGGGTCTGTCTGAAGCCCTGATCCGCCCTAGGATTTCGGATCAGGCATTTGACTGACAGTTTCCAGAGAGCTGGTCGTGGGGATGACTAAGAGTGCACGGCAAGTTCGGGGGCAGTTGCTGCCAACCCTCAAGGTGCACGAAGGCCCCTTCCCAAGGATCGCTCCCGGCCGTTGCGGGTAGAGGGAGTATAAAGACCAAGGACGCATGAGCTCCAGGGGGGATGAAGACAACACAGCACACGCAGTAGCTCGAGCTAGGAATCACCGTTACTGTCTTGAGTTGTAAACACCGCTCTGTACACCCATATAACAAGAATCACCGCCGCAAGGCGACTGGAGTAGAGCTATTACCTTCACAGGGGCTCGAACCAGTATAAACTCTCGTCTCGTGCTCGTTGTCGCCTTGCTCCGACCATCACCGCGATCGATTTTCTTCCTTCGTTCGAGCAAAACGCAGCTCGGGTCCCATAAACTCTCTGACCCCTACCTCTTTTCTTGCGGTTGACGATCCCGATCGTCGACACCCAGCAACAGGTAAAAGCAAAGTATTTTCATTCATAATGGCCGAAAGGCCTATGTACATGCTACACAGAAGAAAAAAAGAAGGAAGACGACGAAGGCAGTCGCCCGGACTAATCGTCGGTGACCTCAATATTGCCGATGTCCTCCCCAGCTTCTTCCTCTGCTTCGGCGGCGGGTAGAGGCACCATCTCCATCAGCCCGGCTACGTGCTCCGCCGCCTCGCGCACCCGCATCGACGCCTAGGCGGGGTCGCACTCCACCCCAGTGACGGTCACCAAGGGGTGGAAGGAGTCGTCACGGCGGGCGCAGCACAACAAGACGAAGGCCGCCGTGGCGATCGCGACTTCCCGCCCCTCCCGGGCGGAGCGGTCCGCCAAGGCTGCAGGGAGGCCGGCAAGGGCTTCAGCAACAAGGGTGATGCTGTGAGCGTAGTGCACCGCTGACTCCTCCAGCGGGCCATTCACCATCACTCCCAGTGGCTGTAAGCTGCTGACCATGCGCCTAAACGCGGGACGGAGCATGGTGACAAGGTTGCACAGATTGCGGCCCGTCTTTTTGCGCAGCGTGTCACATTTCTCCTCGACGCCCTTCGCCCATGCCTCGGCGGCTTCAGCTCAGGCCACCAGCAGCGTCTTCTTCGCCTTCGCCGACGCCAGCTCCTCCCGCAATGACACTATCTGCTTATCGTGAAGGGAGGTCGCCGCGGCTAACTCGGCAGCCAGGCCGGTGAGCCAGGTGGAGAGCATGGAGGGAGCAGACGAAGTGGCCGAGCAGGAGGCGACCGCCCTGGTGTGAGCAGCTTCGGTCTGGCCCAATGACTGGGTAGACGGCAGCTGCAGGGCGGTGACCCCAGTGGTGGCGGATGGCGTGGTCGTCCGACCACGTGCACCACCTTGGGAGTCCTCTCTGAAGACACCATGAAGGAGAGTTAGCTCCAGCAAGCGAAAAAATACGCCAAGAAAAGAAGAGAAGAAACTTACATGGCAGAAGTGCCCCCAAAGCAGACGGAAGAAGTTCGAAGCGCTAGCCCACTCTTGGGCCCAGCGCCTTGCACCGTCGGTACCGGCACCACCGCTGGCACTGGTGTTGGTGCCGGAGGCAGAGGCGGTGGCGGCGCAACGTCCTTCCTAGCGGAAGGCGCGACGACACCAGCAGAAGACCCAGCCCCTGCCGTGCTCGACGACACGGAAGGGTTGGGAGCAGAAGAGATGCCCGCAGCACAGGGTCTCTTCGGGTCCGTGTAACATCCCAAATTTTGCTTCTTCAGATTTATTGTGCTTTTCTTGATTTTATCTGATTTTCTGGGAATTTATTTTTTTATTATTTATTTAATTGAGCCTTTGCTATTCTTTAATTGTTCTAGGCAATTAGTTGGTGATCTTTTATTGGAAGTATTTTATTTGGGTTTTATTTGTCTCAAGGTATTTTCTGGAATTTTTCTAGATTTTTCCGAATTTTATTGCTATTTCTTGTAGCTTTATTGAATTTCCTATTTTTTTAATTCAAAAAGGTATTAAAAATCCCTCAATAGTGTTTGGGCCGAATCCTTGCTCGCCCGCTTCTCCAAGACGACCCAAATTTCGCCGAACCCTAGCCGGTCCGCGTCTCCACCGTTCGATCGCGATCGTGCAATCATCGTCTGCCCGCGTCGCCACGTGCTCTGAGCCATCGGATTGTGCCGCGTGTGCGCCTGCGATAGAGCCATGTCGCCCGTCCGAGTCCACCGCGCCACTGGAATCCCGCAATCAATGGGATTCGTTTCCGCCCGTCGCACGGATGCCCAGGCCCCTTATTTACTGTGCCGCCACTACCCTCGTGATGTCCACCTCGTGCCGCACCCGTAGCCCTAGCTCTTGCCGTCTGTACCGCTGTCGTTCGCCCGCACGAGCTCGCCAGAGTCCCGAAGCCTTCTGCCACTCCTCGCGCCACCGTCAGTCACCTTCCGCCGCCGCCGAGGTCACTGTCGGGTCGCCCGTGCCGAGCCATCTCTTGTCGCTGGAGAAGCCCCGCAGCGCCGCATCGCACATTGTCTTCCTCCGCTTTGGTGTGCCCACGCCGCCGTGCCATCGTCGCCGAGCCAAGCTTCGCCCGCCGTCAGATCTTCGTCCCACGCTCCGGATCTTGCCACGTCGCCCTACAACAGTAAACCCCATCTTCACTCCTCGTCCATTGGATCTAATCAATGGTCTAGATTGCATCGCATAGATCTGTATTAGTTAATCTCTGCTGTTAGATTTAGATCATAGGGTGTTCGTTCTGCCGCGTTGGTGAGTAGCCTTCGCCGTTGGATGTGCGCTGGTCGTCTCCGATCGTGCCGCGTGTCGCATCGCTGCTCACTTGCTGCCGAGCCGTTCGATCTGGATCCGATAGTAGCCGTGCCGCCGCGTGACCGCAATAGATCTCAACCACTTCGTGCTGATCAATATCAGCCGTTCATTTTGGATTGAGCGGACGAGATCGCAGCGCGCCGGGCCAGTCTCGTGTCGCCGCGTGTCGCGCGGAAACCAAGGAGTCAGCGCCGCCGCCTCTATCGACGTCGCCGTTAAATCCTAGCAGTCCGATCTGGATCCAATGGTCGTGGTGAAGCCACGTGTTGGTTCTGGGTAGACCAGAGTCGTGCCGTCATGATCAATCTTGACCGTTCATTTTGGATTGAACGGACGAGATTGATTTGAGTGTCGGTTAATAGTGTAGTGTCGTGTGTCGTGCTATGATTTGTCCAGCCGTACCGATGATGCCAGCGCTTGTGTCAACCGGTCCACAGCACAGTGCCATCGATCCACCGTGTCAACATGTGATTGGGCCACATGTCATGCTGACGTCAACGATGACATCATAATTAATTTTTCATATAAAAATAATTCGGCCAAAAATTCATTTCGGTGCTGACGTCATCAGAGGCCATGCTGACATCATAAATAGGAATTTCCCGTATAAAAATAATTCAGATAAATAGGATTTTATGATTTTTAGGGTTTTCTAATTAATTAAAATTTCAAAAGGCCATATCTTTCGCGTCTAAACTCCGATTGAGGTGATTCTAATTCCTAAAAATTTGTAAAATTGTGTTCTATTTATTGGTGAATTTTATTTAATTTTTATAGTTGATTTTGCTCTCTATTTTGGTTATTTATTATTTTTCCCTTCGTTGCGCGTAGACGTCGAGTTGCCGGGAGAGTTTGTGATTGAGGAGCCAGCACTTGATTAGGCTGCAGAGCAGGATCCAGACCCATTCAAAGGCAAGTCGTGCTTTGACCATGTTGTACCCATGTTTAAATATTATGTTGTTTTAACGTATTGCATATATTTCAATTATTAAATGTTCGCTATATGTTGGGAGTAGTTAACCGTCCATTTGAGATACTTTCACCCTTGCTATGTCGTATGCCGTAATTTATTTGTCACCCTAGAATGGTTTAATAGTAATTGGTAGCTATAAATGCCAATATTGGTAGATAGAACGCAAGTAGAATGCTTAGCCATGCAACGAGTCATCCTTTCATGCACAAATGTTTAATCTTGCTTAATGACTATGGAACATGATTATTAATTGTGTGTCGGTGTTGTCACACAATGTTGGAATTGTTGATGGCACATGGTGCATGGTAAATCAACCGGGGTGTTAAAATGATTTAGACCAAGGCAAGTGGCATGGTTTTGTGGTGGGCCAAGGTTGGTATGTGGGCGGTCGCATTTGCTTTTTATGATGTTAATGACATTATGATTTTTGATTAGTCTTGCCTTGGTCAATTAAGGATTTAACCATGCAAGAATTTGAACTGAGTCATTCATATAGCCACAAGTCTGGAATCGGACAGACCTAGCTGATTAACTTGTTGAGTCTAAACTTTAGTACTATTGTGGTGGTGTGAGGCCCGGGTAGTGGTAACCAGTCCTCACACGGGTTGGATCACATGGCGCAAGAGGGGGGCCCTGGATGTGATAACCAGTCCCACCAGTGTTGAAACCTTAGCGGATAGCACTGGGTTTAGATAGGCATTGGAAAGGCTTTATTATGGTCACTCGCCTTTGTGGTGTTTGATTATATCTTGTGGGTAAAGTGTATAACCTCTGCAAAGTGTAAAACCTATTCGAATAGCCGTGCTCACGGTATTGGGCATTGCTCGGTGATTACAGTCAAGGGTTAGATTTTTATTAAATAAATGTGGGGAATGGAATGTTGAGTATGGAAATAAGGACATGGGTTGGACATTGAAAACAAATGCAAAGTTATCACTGTTATTATTGTTTTACTATCTTTCAATCTATTTATGCTATTCTTTCGTAAGTGCTGTTTATGCAAAGTAACCTTGTAGCCTTCCTTTGTACTAAGCCATGCATATAGTAAGTAGAATTGCATTCTGTGCACGGCTTGTTCAGTGCTTTATGTACTCACCACTTGCCACCAACATCATCAGTTGAGGAAGAAGCAACGCCTGCATTCGAGGAGGAGTTCTAGGAGGAGGCTGTAACATCCCAATTTTTGAGTCTTAATTAATTAATATTATTTTAATGCAATTTATGATTTTCATGAATTTTTGGATTTATTTGGATTTTTTGGGATTTATTTGAATTATCATGAATTAGATTACCTCTTGTTAAGGAATAATTATAAAGGGGAAAGTTAAAATAAAGACTGCCCAAAAATATTTTATTGAGGATAGAAGGTCTCGAAGTATTTTTGGAAATATCTTCTTCTCTTCGGGATTAAATCGGAATAGGAATCTGATTGATTGAACCGGATTAGGAGAGTTTTGAGTTAAGCGCTTCGCTGGTGCTTCTCAGCCGGAGACCAGATGCGTGAAGCAATGGAATTCGGTAGTAGTCAAGCGAGGGAATTCCTCCGTAGCGTGGTCGAGTCAGAATCAGTAGCGTGGCGCCAAAAACGATCGAGCTCGGGTTCCATCGCGCGGGAAAAAGGGCGTCTCCGCTGCATGGCGGTTTGGAAACTTCGAGCTGGAGCTGTGTTGTCACGGATCCGAAGATCAGGAGCGAAGGAATTCTCCGTAGCATAGCCGATTCGAATTCTTGAGTTGGCACCGAGATTGGCAAGGTTCGGAGCCTTCCGTCTGCGCGGGAAAAGGACTGCGCGTGGCTGAGATCGCGCGGTCTGGAGTACCATCGGGCGGGCGGTGCATGGCTTGGACGATGCAAGCATGCGTGTCCGAGTCGAACTCTTGCTGGCGCCAAAATCAGCGAAGGATTCCTTCCGTTCTCCAGGCGCGTGGCCGACTCGAATTGACGGTGTTGGCGCCAATTTTGGAAGGGTCTCGGAAGACATACCAAGCGAGTGCACCGTGGTACCGCCAAAGGAAAATTCAATCGTGACCGATTCAAACTCGCTGGCATCGGCGCTAAACTCGGCAAGGATGCAGAGCCTTTCCGAACGGGAGGTGCGGGCGTGCTATTTAAACCGTGCCCAAGCATCGTTGGAGGAACCGAGCGACCAAAAAGAAATTGCGAGCGCTGAAGTCGGCCGAGTTTCCGCGTAGGCGTCGCTAGGAACCAAGCGCAGGCGATCGAGCAGCCGGAGGAAATCGCGAGCGAGTCGTGTCGGCGATCGGGGGATATCATCAAGGAGCGTATGGAGTCACCGAAGAATAAATCGACAGGAAAAGCGGGTCGCGCTGTCGTCCGACGATTCGCGAGGAAACAAATGCGTCGCCGAAGATTTCGCGTCTTATTGCCGAAGTTATCGCCGGTCGCCGTCTTCGCCTCGGTGAATTCAAGCCGCCGTCGCTTCATTGTCGATCGAACTTCACCACCGTCGGATCGTAATCAAGCGGAATTCATCCACGTCTCTGCGGAATCGGTAAGCGTCTTAGATCCAATATCAACCGTTGGATTTAGGTCGGACAGTTAATATTGAGTCACGTAGTATATCTACCCGTAACCGTTAAATTGAGTTCATTAGTCTAGATTTCGCAAACGTTTTGTCCGTGTAGCCGGGGCGAGAAAATCCGTATTTTCCTTTACAGAAATAATTCTGGAAAATAAGAATTTCTAATTTCAGAATTAACTAAACTTCCGAATGTTATAACTTTTGCATAGGAACTCCGATTAAAATGATTCAAATTCCTAGAAATTTATAAAATTAAGATCTATCTAATGGGGGTTTTTACCTGGATTTTTGAGTTCATTTGTTATTTGTTCTTGGTCTTGGTGTTTATTTGCTATTTCTTCTCGATTCGCGTAGACGTTGAGTTGAGCGAGGTTTCGGAGGAGGAATTAATCACTCAAGAGCAATCTTCGGAACAATACCAGGAGCTTAAGCAAGGCAAGTTGTGCTTTGATCATGTTGCACCCATAAATTAGATTGCATGCTATTTTGGTTTACCTTATCACTTGTTATTTCATGAGTACAAATGATTTTGACCTAGATTGGGATTTAGATATTATACCCTTTTGAATTACACCCTACCTTGTTAAATTGTATGCCATGATCCACTTGTCACCCTAGGTTGGTTAATTATAGTTGGTTAATAGAAAATCAACATGGATGGTTAGAACGGAATAGAATTGCTTAGCCATGCCACGTCATCACATGCTCATGAAATATTGCTTAATAATCTTGACTAATGGAATATGGAACAATGATGATAACTTGTGGGCCATGTGTGGTCGCACAAAGAGATTGAGTTGTTGTGACAGCGGAGTCACGCAACAATGTTGATTTGTGAAGAGCACGTGGTGCTTGGTAACCAATTGGGAGGGTAATCACTCTAGATTGAAGCAAGTGGAAGGGGCAGGTGTGCCAGGGTGGGCTCAGTGGAGCTGAGGGTATGTGTATGTCTTGCTTTAATCAATCCTAAGGACTTAACCTTGCGAGCCTTTGACCTGAGTCAAACTTGCAGCCACACGTCTGTTATGGGGCAGCCTAGCTGACTAATTTGCAAATGCTTAACTTAAGTGCTATCATGGTGGTGTGAGTCCGGGTGCACGGGGGAAACTCACATGGCGCAAGAGGGGGGCCATGTTGTGGTGGTGTAGCCCTTCAGTGTTGAAACCTTAGCGGGTAGCACTGGGTTAAGAGGATGCATTGTAAAGGCTTTGTCATGATTCTCTGCCGGCATACCAAAGGAAGTGTGCTAATAGCTTGGCATCAAAGAGATTATCATGTCGTGTGGGTAAAGTGCATAACCTCTGTAGAGTGTACAAACTATTCGGATAGCCGTGCTCACGGTATTGAGCAATGCTCGGGAATTACAGTCAAGGGGTAGTTAATTAAAACTGGACAACTGGATGGGATGGCAGGATGCCATGTGGATAATGGAACTTGATTTAGGATGGAAACTTGGGTTTATTTGAGAAGCACTGAAATCTATTACTTGCTATTATTTGTTTTACTGCTTTTCAATCTATGAAATGTATATGTTTTCAAATGCTGCTTATTGCTTATGAACCATGAGCCTTCCTTTGGAATAAGCCTGCATGTAGATATAATAGAAATGCATTCTGTGCACAACTTGTTGAGTATGTGTTGGTGTACTCACCCTTGCTTAACAAACCAACCACAGTGGAGGAATCATCGAAGGAGGATCTTCAGGTGGACGCGAGTCACTAGGCCAATCCTTGTCAGTCGCCTGTGGTGTGCTGATGGGACATCTACGTTTTCTACTACTTTCCGCTGCAATTGTCTCATTTGATCTTACTATTGCCTTGCGAGGCTGAATAATGTAAGTGGTCATAAGATCATACACTAGTTATATTAAATAAATGATGTCATATTGTTCTTATCGTTGGGTATGGTTTGATGCTTACTGATGTTAAGCTGTGTGCACTAGCGTTGATCCTGGGACGAGTGCGGTAAAACACAGTGGATTCGAATTGTTGAATTCGTGTCCTTACAGAGGTGGTATCAGACCATACTGACTGTAGGTCTTGGCCTTAGATAGTTGGTCGTCCCTATAGGTCCTTCAAAATTATTTTCTAAAATAAAAGTCCCAACCTAGAAGAATAATGTGTTCTTGACTTATCTCATTCTTCTATCTCTGCCCTTACCAAAAATTCTTCCTTGTCCCTTGCTGAAATTTCTTTTTCTTATCTCTGCCGAATTGAGTTAAAATCTTACCTGAGTTATCTTGAGAAGAAAATGATATACCACACTTTGGGAGATGTCATCAAGTGCCTGCTGCTACCATACCGACCATGAAGGAAGAAATCATCAAGCTCATGGAAGAGTGGATCAACAAAGTGTATCAAGAGTTAGAAGACTCAGTACTTCAAGTAGCCAGTCGAGACTCATGTGTGGGAGTCGCGTTCCCTAAGATAGGAATGTCGCCATGTAGACGGTAGTTTTGTGTGTATAGGTTGAATTGGTTCTTCTTGATTGCTGAGTGTGCAGTATGTGTTGCAAAGCTTTTAGGCTTATATAAGCAGCCATACCAAGTTATTAATATTGATTGTTCAAGTTAATGGGTTAAAATCTATCTCCCCTGTATTAGGATTCTTGCTCCTTATCTATGCTAATTTCGTTTCCCTAACCCTTGAGGTAATCAAGCAGATGGTTCGGAATAGTGATAGCAATGGAGCTAGTGAAAGTGGGAATCAACCCAGTGGAAACTCTAAGGATGGATTAGTTCCTCAACCGTCAATACCGATAGATATGCAAAGCTTCAAAGAGTTTTTGGCCGCTCAGACTCAGTTAATGCAAGCAATGACGAAACAAATACAAAATATCACTGAGAATGATATGGCCGCAATAAATTCAAGGAAGAATACCACCAAAGTACCTCATTCGAGATCTGGACAACTAGACAAGTTAAAGGATCGTGCGTGCATTCGCTGTGGAGAGATAGGACATACCGCAGACGAGCATGCGATCAATTGCTCCAGTTGTGAAGGAAGCCATTCTTCTGGAGGATGTCCTATGGCCAACATCACATGTTACCTTTGTGAAAGTCGAGATCACTGTCCACCTCAATGTCCCCTAGACCCGATCGTTACCGCCGTGATACAACATCAACAAAAGAATCTACGGACCCTAGTTGCTCGAGAATTATCAATAAGAGGGGGAAAGTTAGCCGCCCAGGAGACGTCGCTTGGGGAATTAAAAACACAACCTCCTAAACCTGTCAACCTTAATCAGGAAAGCAGTGAGTGGCAATCACCAACGGCATGTTTCTTGTGTGATAAAGAAGGTCATTGGTCTAGAGAGTGCCCTCTGAAGCAACCAACCCTGGATTATAAGAGTGAGGATGAGTACACAGTTGCACCCATCAAGGCAAAACGATGAAAACGGTTGTGCTACTACTGTCAGGAAGAAGGCCATTTTGTTAAGCAATGCCCACGGAGAGAACAAGTACTTCCTACAGCCATGGGAATACCAGAAGTTACTACCGTCCGGTATATAACGCTAAGAGTGAGCGGTGAAATTGCGGAAGAAATTTGTCTAGAGAACCAATTGAAGAAAAGGCGTCTAGGTAAAGATACTATCAATGAATGCTCAAGAAAGGGAGTTCACCCTAGACTCTGCTATAATTGCCGCAAACCTGAGCATTTTGCCAATAAGTGCCCTTAAAGGAAAGTGATCACGTCGATTCGAGTCAATCCTAACTCCGCCCCTGTCGAAGCCCCAGCGCCAATGCTAAATCACGGAAGTCAGGAGACATGAGTTTACTTTGTACGATATCTTAACCCTACTTGTAAAGTGAGAGATTAGTAATGGCTTCCATGTAAAGGTTCCTTGTTGAAAGAAATGAAGCGGAGAAGATTGATACATTGGAATACCGAATATTGGAATGAAAAAGCAATAATGGAAATGATGAGTTAGATGTTTCTCTAAGAATATTCTTGAGTTTATGGTTCACCTGAAAATGATGCATGAGAAATAGTGGCTAGTTTAGTGACCCAGTGAGAACTTGTTAATTAGAGGATTTGTCATTAAGTGCTCAGTTGTGCTAGGATCCGCCAGAACGTTAAGGGTTTAGTGCTTAGTAAATGAGTTAAGTTCCAAGCAAATCATATTATGTAGATAATTAGGTTATTCTTGAAATTAGTTAGATACTCAGACATAAGGAAATTTTGGTAAAGGATATATCGATTTAAAACCTTGAAAAAAACCATGTCAATTATATACTAAGGAAGTAGTGAAAAAAAAGAGAAAAGAAATAGAAGATCGAGAGAATGCACCGAATCATGTTTTTTTTTAAAAAAAAGATCAAAAACAAGTATCCAATATTGGGATCGATGACGTGTTGGGACAATCGAGAAGAAAGTTGGAATTTCTCTAGGATAAAGCCTCGCTTAGGTTATCACCAACAGAGAAGTCGTGTGAAAGATGTTTCTAGGATTGCATTCTCTACGCTACATGGACAATATAAGTTTTGGCTAAATCTCCGGAATTGACCGATGCCCCGCATATCTAATGAACATGATAAGTAAGATATTTATGGAGTAATTGATAAATTCATGGTTGATGACAATCTAGTATACCCTAAGACAAGAGAAGATCATGCAGAACATGTTAGATTGATTTAGAAAGATTGCAAGAGTAGTAGTCATATGCTAAGTTCAACTAGTGTGAATTCCGGAAGTAAAATGGTCGAAATCCTTAGTCATATAAAGACTGCTAAAGGAGTTATTGTTGAATCAAGCAAGGTAGAAGTTGTGTTACATAGGAAGCAACCAAAGTACGTTGCCTAGATTTAAAGTTCTAGAAATAGTAAGATAATACCATTGGTTCATAGGAAGGTTTTTCGACAATAGCTAGACCTTTTGTACGATTGTTAAGGAGAAAGAGATTCATGGACACCGGAGTAACGAAAGGGGTTTTCGGAAGTTGAAAGAGCGGTTACCATTAACGCATGTGTTAGTATTACTAGCTGTGCGGAGTAGTTTCAAATTATAAGGATGATGCTCCTAGACATAGTCTGAGAAGTGAACCAGCGTTGTTGCATAAACAATGGGGCAGTTGAAATTACTCTACGTATGACTTGAAGTTAGTCGTTGTAGTGCGCGCAGAAAAATGGTGTCACTATCTCATCGAAAATAAATATGAGCCTTAAGAATCTAAATATATTTACTCGGTCCAACCTTAATATAGGACGAAGATAATAGTTGGAAAGGATCAAAGAGTCTAGTGTCAGAATCCATAGGCATTTCAGTAAGGCTAAGGTGGTAGTCGACGTTTGAGTTATGAGGTAATATGTCGATAATAAGCAGTTAACCAGGGTATGCAAAGAATCTAAGAAGTTGAAATTAAAAGGTCGCCCCACAAGGTTTCATAGCTGCTTTGGAAATAAAACCAACATTAGAAGATCAGAACATAAGAAGATCGAAGGTAGATGAAGTATAAAATCAAGTTAAGGAAAGAAGAAGGCGTAGCCAAAAAGGTAGGAATTTGAGTGATTAGGATACCATAAGGAATTAATGCTGAACCGGTGTGCCGGATAGGAAGACCCTAAGAAATTGATACTTGAGAAAACTCATAATTCCAAGTATTCGATATACCCAGGAAGTGCCAAAGAGAATCAATATCTTAAGGAAAGGTTTTGGTGACCTAAGGTGAAGGGCGAAACTATTGGTTATGATACTCAATGTGATGTGAATCAAAATAATAATAATAATAATAATAATAATAATAATAAAGGCAATGCATTAGAGATCTAAATGTTCGTTGCTAATCATTATAGATTCCTATAGGAGGCAAATCATTAAAATGATCCCTAGTGTAAATGGACCCTAAAAGGTATGAATTCAGAGGAATCATTATTGATTAAATTAACCAAAATTGCTCATTTCATATCACTGAAGGCTACATATTTAAAAGATCATTTGGCAAATCCGTTAGGGATTTAATAACTGCGTAGGTGCCTAAGAAGATTGTGTCCGATAGAGGTAACCAATTTATCTCGAGGGCTTAGAATAAGTTACATGAAGCAATGATAACTCGTTTGAATTTCAGTACAGTTATCGCCCGCATACCGATAGTCAAACAGAAAGAGTTAATCAGATTATAGAGGGTATGTTTAGAGGTTGTGTGTTAGCTTACGCCACGTTTTGGGATAAAAAGTTTGCCATATGCCGAGTTCAGTTATAACAGTAGTTATCAGGCTAGTTTACAAATGTCACCATTTGAAGCCTTGTATGGTCGGGCTTGTCGTACCTCGTTAAATTGGAATGAAATGGGGGAGCGTCCGATATTTGGGCCTAAGATGTCAGAGAGGCTGAGGAACAAAGTCGCCATGATCAGAGAAAGACTAAGGACATCACAGTCTAGGCAGAAGAATTATGCGGATAATCGCCACTATGATTAGAGTTTTGAACCCAAGGATTTTGTGTATCTTAGGGTTACTCCTCTTAAAGGTGTGAAAAGGTTTCAAGTCAAGGGAAAACTTGCACCTAGGTATGTTGGCCATTTAATATCTTAAATCGTCAAGGAGACGTTGCATATCAGTTGGAATTGCCCCAGTCATTAGCAGGAGTTCATGGTGTGTTCCATGTGTCTCAAATTAAGAAATGTCTTAGAGTGTCAGCAGAACAAACGCCGTTAGAAGCTATCGAGTTACAGGAGGATCTAACCTAGATAGAGCAGCCAATTAAGATTTTGGACGTAATGGAGCGTAGAACCAGAAATAAGTCCGCTCGCTTTTGCAGAGTTCAGTGGAGTAATCATTCAGAAAATGAAGCAACTTGGGAGCGTGAAGAAGATCTGAAGAAAGAATTCGCAAACCTATTCTCTAGTCAGCCCTGAATCTCGGGGTCGAGATTCTGTTAAGGGGGGGAGGTTTGTAACAACCCAATTTTTGAGTCTTAATTAATTAATATTATTTTAATGCAATTTATGATTTTCATGAATTTCTGGATTTATTTGGATTTTTTGGGATTTATTTGAATTATCATGAATTAGATTACCTCTTGTTAAGGAATAATTATAAAGGGGAAAGTTAAAATAAAGACTGCCCAAAAATATTTTATTGAGGATAGAAGGTCTCGAAGTATTTTTGGAAATATCTTCTTCTCTTCGGGATTAAATCGGAATAGGAATCTGATTCATTGAACCGGATTAGGAGAGTTTTGAGTTAAGCGCTTCGCTGCTACTTCTCAGTCGGAGACCAAACGCGTGAAGCAATGGAATTGATAGCGATCAAGCGAGGAATTCCTCAAATAACGTGGTCGAGTCGGACTTCGATGGCGTGGCGCCAAAAACGATCGAGCTCGGGTTCCATCGCGCGGGAAAAAGGGCGTCTCCGCTGCGTGGCGGTTTGGAAACTTCGAGCTGGCGCTGTGTTGTCACGGATCCGAAGATCAGGAGCGAAGGAATTCTCCGTAGCATAGCCGATTCGAATTCTTGAGTTGGCACCGAGATTGGCAAGGTTCGGAGCCTTCCGTCCGCATGGCAAAAGGACTGCACGTGGCTGAGATCGCACGGTCTGGAGTACCATCGGGCGGGCGGTGCATGGCTTGGCCGATGCAAGCAAGCGTGTCCGAGTCGAACTCTTACTGGCGCCAAAATCAGCGAAGGATTCCTTCCGTTCTCCAGGCGCGTGGCCGACTCGAATTGACGGTGTTGGCGCCGATTTTGGAAGGGTCTCGGAAGACTTACCAAGCGAGTGCACCGTGGTACCGCCAAAGGAAAATTCAATCGTGACCGATTCAAACTCGCTGGCGTCGGCGCTAAATTCGGCAAGGATGCAGAGCCTTTCCGAACGGGAGGTGCGGGCGTGCTATTTAAACCGTGCCCAGGCATCGTTGGAGGAACCGAGCGACCAAAAAGAAATTGCGAGCGGCTGAAGTCGGCCGAGTTTCCGCGTAGGCGTCGCTAGGAACCAAGCGCAGGCGATCGAGCAGCCGGAGGAAATAGCGAGCGAGTCGTGTCGGCGATCAGGGGATATCGTCAAGGAGCGTATGGAGTCACCGAAGAATGAATCGACAGGAAAAGCGGGTCGCGCTGTCGTCCGAGGATTCGCGAGGAACAGCCGGCGTCGCCAGAAGATTTCTGCGTGCGCTGCTAAGTTGTCGCCGGGGTCGTCGTCTTCGCCTCCGGTGAATTCAAGCCGCCGTCGCTTCATTGTCGATCGGGAACTTCACTAGCCGTCGGATCGTAATCAAGCACGGAATTCGTCCACGTCACTGCGGAATCGGTAAGCGTCTTAGATCCAATATCAACCGTTGGATTTAGGTCGGACAGTTAATATTGAGTCACGTAGTAGATCTACCCGTAACCGTTAAATTGAGTTCATTAGTCTAGATTTCGCAAACATTTTGTCCGTGTAGCCGGGGCGAGAAAATCCGTATTTTCCTTTACAGAAATAATTCTGGAAAATAAGAATTTCTAATTTCAGAATTAACTAAACTTCCGAATATTATAACTTTTGCATAGGAACTCCGATTGAAATGATTCAAATTCCTAGAAATTTATAAAATTAAGATCTATCTAATGGGGGTTTTTACCTGGATTTTTGAGTTCATTTGTTATTTGTTCTTGGTCTTAGTGTTTATTTGCTATTTCTTCTCGATTCGCGTAGACGTTGAGTTGAGCGAGGTTTCGAAGGAGGAATTAATCACTCAAGAGCAATTTTCGGAACAATACCAGGAGCTTAAGCAAGGCAAGTTGTGCTTTGATCATGTTGCACCCATAAATTAGATTGCATGCTATTTTGGTTTACCTTATCACTTGTTATTTCATGTGTACAAATGATTTTGATCTAGATTGGGATTTAGATATTATACCCTTTTGAATTACACCCTACCTTGTTAAATTGTATGCCATGATCCACTTGTCACCCTAGGTTGGTTAATAGAAAATCAACATGGATGGTTAGAACGGAATAGAATTGCTTAGCCATGCCACGTCATCACATGCTCATGAAATATTGCTTAATAATCTTGACTAATGGAATATGGAACAATGATGATAACTTGTGGGCCATGTGTGGTCGCACAAAGAGATTGAGTTGTTGTGACAGCGGAGTCACGCAACAATGTTGATTTGTGAAGAGCACGTGATGCTTGGTAACCAACCGGGAGGGTAATCACCCTAGATTGAAGCAAGTGGAAGGGGCAGGTGTGCCAGGGTGGGCTCAGTGGAGCTGAGGGTATGTGTATGTCTTGCTTTAATCAATCCTAAGGACTTAACCTTGCGAGCCTTTGACCTGAGTCAAACTTGCAGCCACACGTCTGTTATGGGGCAGCCTAGCTGACTAATTTGCAAATGCTTAACTTAAGTGCTATCTTGGTGGTGTGAGTTCGGGTGCACGGGGGAAACTCACATGGCGCAAGAGGGGGGCCCTGTTGTGGTGGTGTAGCCCTTCAGTGTTGAAACCTTAGCGGGTAGCACTGGGTTAAGAGGATGCATTGTAAAGGCTTTGTCATGATTCTCTGCCGGCATACCAAAGGAAGTGTGCTAATAGCTTGGCATCAAAGAGATTATCATGTCGTGTGGGTAAAGTGCATAACCTCTGCAGAGTGTACAAACTATTCGGATAGCCGTGCTCACGGTATTGAGCAATGCTCGGGAATTACAGTCAAGGGGTAGTTAATTAAAACTGGACAACTGGATGGGATGGCAGGATGCCATGTGGATAGTGGAACTTGATTTAGGATGGAAACTTGGGTTTATTTGAGAAACACTGAAGTCTATTACTTGCTATTTTTTGTTTTACTGCTTTTCAATCTATGAAATGTATATGTTTTCAAATGCTGCTTATTGCTTATGAACCATGAGCCTTCCTTTGGAATAAGCCTGCATGTAGATATAATAGAAATGCATTCTGTGCACAACTTGTTGAGTACGTGTTGGTGTACTCACCCTTACTTAACAAACCAACCACAGTGGAGGAATCATCGAAGGAGGATCTTCAGGTGGACGCGAGTCACTAGGCCAATCCTTGTCAGTCACCTGTGGTGTGCTGATGGGACATCTACTTTTTCTACTACTTTCCGCTGCAATTGTCTCATTTGATCTTACTATTGCCTTGCGAGGCTGAATAATGTAAGTGGTCATAAGATCATACACTAGTTATATTAAATAAATGATGTCATATTGTTCTTATCGTTGGGTATGGTTTGATGCTTACTGATGTTAAGCTGTATGCACTAGCGTTGATCCTGGGACTAGTGCGGTAAAACACAGTGGATTCGAATTGGTGAATTCGGGTCCTTACAGAGGCGAACAATTAGGGTGCGACCCTTGTCAGTTGCCTGTGGCAGTTGAAGGCTTTCTACGCATTTTCGTTATTTCCGCTGCAGTTTATTTGTTAATTTCAGTTAGCCCTACATGGCGTAATCATGTAAGGTGGACAATAAGGTCATTCCACAATTATATTAAACTTGATAAAGTCTTATTTATGTCATCGTTGAGTATGATTGTGATATTCATTTATGTTTAGTCTGTGTGCACTAGCGTGATCATGGACTAGTGCAGAATACATAGAGGGTCCGGATTTGCACATTCGGGTCCCGACAGAGGTGGTATCAGAGCCATACTGATTGTAGGTCAAACCCTAGTTGGTTGTCCCTTTAGTAGTGTCCAAAACTATTTTCTAAAGTCAAAAATTAACTTAAGAAGTTAAAAGGATCTTGACTCGTCCCTTCTTCTTGCTCTTTACCTATGCTGAATTTTTCTCTCTTTTCTTTATTTTGAGTTATGGTTTTGAGAGAGCCGCTTTTTTGCAGGTTGAAATGGACTGCGTTTATGGTGAGCGTAAGGGAGGATTTGCCGCTGAACTCTGGAGGTTGTTGCAGACGCTATGAGGCTTTGATCGCCCAATCTACCGCAGCACCAATTGGGTGGTGAATGTGAAGAGGAGAGGCACAATCTGCAGGCTCACAGTGTACGCTCAGAAAGGTACTATTGGGAGTCGTCCAGTCTACATCACCGCGAGGAGGGCATGCTTCGAAGCTGGTATTCAGGAGACTGCTCGCCTTGCACTTCGTCGCTTTGCTCGTGACTATGCCGTACAACTGGAGGACACTACATTCAAGTACCATCCAGATGGAGTCACCGTTATGGAGGAGAAGGTCAAGGAGGAGGACAATCCCACTACTGTCCACATGGCGTGTCTCATTTCAGCTCAAGAGATACACACAAAGACCACCCATCAGGAGCTTTCCGAAGCATATGAGGCCTTGGCTAAAGCTGAGAAGGATCTTCAGGAGACTAGGAGGATGGCTGCTGAAAGGATCAGTGAATTGGAGGATGCTCTTTATTTCAAAAAGGAAGCAGCTGATCTGGAGGAGTTTGATGAAGACCTGGAGGAGCTTGAGCCGGAGCATGAGAGCCAGGGGTCAGTGCCATCTGATGAGAATCCAGGTCATCGGAACCAGTTCACCCCGAAGCCGAGTCGCCCGCCGCCGTGTCAACCTGGTTGTGTGCATCCAGGATACCTTAGTGAGTAGGCGTAGTTGAGTCTAGTGGTAGTTGTGACTCGAGTGTGAGTCGCACGAGTCCAAGTTAGAGTCTTGCCAGTAGTCGGTAGAGTTTCTTGTAGGTTGCTTGCAATTTCTGAGTCGTTGTGTTCCTTTGAGTGTGCAGTATGCGCTGCGTTGCCCTTAGGCACTTTTTGAGCAGCCATACCAAGTATTAAATAAATATAATAAAGTTGGAGTTTGGGATAAGAACCTTTTTACCCCCTCCTAAGTTCTTATATTACTTGTCTATGTTGTTTTCCCTCTTTTCTCTAAACCTAGGAGTGATCTGTAGATGGTGAACACTCGTGGAAACAATGGAGGTCAGGGAAGTGGAAGCCGTCAGGAGGATAATAGGAATCCATCGCCAATTCCTCAGGCCGCACCCCAAGTGGATATGAGCAACTTTGGAGCTTTTCTTGCTGTACAAACCCAACTTATGCAGACTATGATGCAGCAGATGCAACATTTTGCTAATCAAGTAGCGGTCAACAATGCTAATAAAGCAGCTGGCAATGGGAACCATCCATACTTGAAGCTGTGAGACTTTATGAGGACTCGCCCAACCACATTTTCTGGGAACGCCAACCCAATTGAAGCTGATGACTGGTTGAGGACCATTGAGAGGAAATTGCACATCACTCAGTGTGAAGGGAATTAGAAGGTGCTTTATGTTTCTCATCAGCTGGAGGGCACAACTGTTGAATGGTGGGAGAATTACTGCGCATCACAGAACCCACAGGAGATTACTTGGGAGGAATTCTCTGCTGCTTTCTATGAGTACCATATTCCAAAAGGTGTCATGGATTTGAAGGAGGAATTCAAGGTCATTGTAACATCCCAAAATTTGCTTGTAATATATTTATGGCATTCTTGAATTATTAGAAATTTTCGGGAATGTATTTGGAATTTTTGGAGTTAATTCAAACTTAAGCCTTATTGAATTAATCATATAAAATAAAGATCATGTGTGTCACGTGAGCATAAAATCTCAAAATTTAGTTTAAAATAATGACATTTGAAAAACAAGAATGTTCCTTTCGAATATTTTCAAAAACTTGATCTACAAATTAAGTTGTTGATTTTATAAAAATCTGTACAAGTGTCCAATTCACTAAAAGAAATTTTGCAGAAAATCTATATGTTGAAAAATCATGAAACCAACTTCGTTAGGTTCCAAATATTCCATAGTATTTTAGCGAATTTTTTCAAGATTTTGAAAGCCTTTCTACTATTTTATCCCTCGCGCTTTCCTCTCTTTGACACTATTCAAATTCGAATAAAAAGGGAATTTGAATAGTATCATCTTCAACCTCCAGAAAATCGATGTCTCTCTCTCCCGTGGACATCTCTATTTCTTTGAATCACCATAACTTCGCGATTACTCAACCAAATCGAGTGAAACTGGTGGCATTACGTCAGCAATGAAGCAAGGATTAAGTACCTAGCCGTTACTCATCGTTAAACCCCCAGAAATGGCCGCAATAACCCCAAATCCAAAAATCGTGTTTCAAGCCATAACTCGGCCATTTCTAATCTCCTCTGATTGTGCGAGCGCTTGAAGTGTGCATATTGACTCCCTCTATCCCGTGCTCACATGCTCCTGGTGATTGCTCATCTCCTTCCTCACCAAATCAACCAAAAACCAGAGTTCATCACCGTTCGTGGACATCACCGTGTCATCTCTCAAACCTGTGAGTTTTTTTGAAATCCAACTGCATCATCTTGTTCGCCTTGTTGATAGGAGCATAAGCCTCAAGAAATTTCAGGTTTCGTCAAGAATTGAGCCCGAATTTCGTGTTTGTTCTTCGTCGTTGGAGTTCGGTTCGTCGTTGATTTCTCCCAATCCGGTAATCCTCTCCACAATTCCTTTGAGCTATAGACATATCTCGATGTCGCCTAGCTAGTGCTCCCGTCGATTTCGCGAAAATCCATGAATTGGTCAATTTCCCAAAATTTGTGCCATGGCCGCGAGCCGTTCTTGTGCCCGTGCGTGTGCACCGCCGTCGCGCCTGCCGTTCCCCGCCGTTGCCATCGCCAACGCTGCCGCCGCCAACGCCGACCTCCGGCCGACCTACATTAGTCGTCCTGGCCGTCACTGGTTGTTTCCTTCTCTATCTCTTTCCCGTAGCCAAAGCAAGCCAAGCAGCAGGCAACAGAAGAATACGCATATACGCCATGAATTGTGTCATGCATGTTCAAAACTAGTTGTACGTAAACATTTTCAGGAAAATACGAAATTTGTTATTTTCATTACAAATTCGTTATAAGTCCAAACTGTATGCGACAAATTTTGTAAATGAGTAAAAATCAATACCTAGCTACGTTAATTTTGCTGAAATTTTATAAATAAATTTATACTGTTAAAATATTCACGGAAAGTCCAAACTTATGAATTTTGTAGCTCTTAAACTATATGTCCAAAAATATCAAAATAAATTTTATAAATCTTAAAAAATGCTAAATTAATTATCTGGAAGTTTTCATAAAGTTATGAATTAGTTTGATTTACAGTAGTTTCTGAATGTGTATTTATACGTTGTTTTGCATGTTTATTTGGTTCTTTATCTATTACGCGTAGACGTCGAGCTGTGTGAGGACGCGGATTTTGAGGATCAAGCTTTAGACCAAGACCTAGACCAAGACTCGCTGCTTTACGATGGCAAGTTATGCTTTGACCATCTTGCTCCTTTGTTTTTAAATATTATGTTGATTTAAATTATGCATGCTAATTAAATTATAAAAGCTTTAAAGTAATTTGGGTTTAGTTAAATCACCACTTGTTATCGATTCCTTGTTCCTAGTATTTGTATGCCATAAATCCATTGTCACCCTAAGTTGGAAACTATTAAATTGGTCAATATTAGTCACCAACGGGAAATGGTTAGAACGAAGTAGGTATGCTTAGCCAAGCAGTACGCTTCATTGACACTGTTTCATGAGAAAGATGAAATATTGACTAATGAACTATGAAAGGCATTTTGAGAATGTGACACGTGTGCTGATGTTATTGATGGCACGCGGTGCATGGTAACCAACCGGGGTGATAAAATAATTTAGACTATGGCAAGTGGCAAGTGATTAATGGGGGGCCAGATGTGGCACATGGGAGTGATGTTGTTGAATTTGGTTTTGTGAACTTTGGGTAGTCTTGCCACGGTCAACCTAAGGACTTAACATTGCCAGCCTTTGAACTGGGCCTAATTTACAACCACATGTCTGGTATGGGATAGACCTAGTTGAGTATGATTCCGAAGTCTTAGCATGTGAGACGTCAGGTGGTTTTTGTAGCTGTGGATGTGGAAAGAAGGGTGTAGTGTTTCCCGGATCAGTCTTACATCTCTTCAACGGTATATGTTGGCCTCATATTGCCAAAGAAAAGGGAAGGGACGGTAGGGGACTATCTTGGGAGAATGCGCATGCGAGGATAGAAGTTTCGGAAAGACTTTATTAAGGTTACTCGCTTGTGTGGTGTTTAACTATATCGTGTGGGTAAAGTGTATAACCTCTGCAGAGTGTACAAACTATTCGAATAGCCGCGTCCACGGTTTTGGATATTGCTCGGGGATTACAATCAAGGGTTATACTTTATTAAAAATGTGGTTGGGTTAAAAGATGAAGTTGATGGAAGTATGGATTAGGATGTGGAAATGCTTTTACTTAACTTCTGGAAAAGTTATTGTTAATTCTACTTGTTTTTACTGCTTTCGAATCTACTTATGTTACTTGTTAAATGTTGTTTATTGCAAATTAACCTTTAAGCCATTCCATTGGAATAAGCCTGGCATGTAGCATATTAGGTTGCATTCTGTGCATAGCTTGTTGAGTACCAATGTACTCACCCCTCCATAATCACAACATTAGTAGATGAAGAACCGCATGCGTTTGAGGAGGAGAAGAATGACGACCCGGCTAACTAGGGGAAAGGCCCAGTCAATTGCCTATGGCAAACTGAGGCGCCACGAATAATTTTATAATTCCGCTGCTGTTATTTGTTTACTCTGAACTCAGCCCTGCGTGGCTTAATATTGTAAGGCTAACCTTAAGGTATTATTTCCGTTGTGTATGTGTGATGGTATTCATCTCTGTTGTATCTGTGAGCACCAGCGTGATCCTGGACTGGTGTATCACACAGAGTGTTCGGAATTCAGATTCCAGGCACGATAGCCATCAAGCAAGGGAGCCAGTCAGTGGAAGAGTATTTGAACTGGTTCACCCAACTTGCTCGCTACGCACTTGAGGATGTAGCAACTGATAAAGCAAGGCAGTCTCGCTTCATGAAAGGACTGAATTCTGGGTTGTAGGTGGGGCTAATCACTCACACTTTTCTTGATTTTCAAGAGCTGGTGAATAAGGCCCTTATTCTGGAGGATAAGCGTAAGGAGTTGGATGACAACCGCAAGTGCAGAATAGCACAGCAAGGAGCTCGCCAAGGGCAGCAAAAGATGAGGGTTGCACCGCAGTAGTTTGTCAGGTTTCAGCCAAAGGTAGTCCTTAAAATGCCTTCGCCGGTGCCCCGTTCTAGCGGGCAGAACTTTCAGACGCCTGTTCAGACCAATAATACCATAGGAGGAGGTCAGCAGTCAGCAGTGAGGTGATGTTTCAGCTGCAATGAACCTGGACATTTTGCCAATCATTGTCCTAAGAGAGGTGGTGTCACACCTGTACGTTTCAACCTTGGATCAACGCCAGCCAAGACGCCTGCACCAGGAGGAAACCGTGGAGCTGTTCAGTCTGGAGCCACCACTCAGGCCACGGTGGGAGGTCGTGTCAATCATATCACGATTGATGAGGCCCAGGGAGCATCAGATGCTGTACTGGGTAAGTTTCTGGTTAATTCAGTACCTGCTACAGTTTTGTTTGATTCTGGAGCTTCGCATTCTTTTGTTTCTTGAGATTTTGCTGTTGGGCATGGGTTAGAAGTTAAGAATCTTAAGTGCATGCTTTTGGTCCAATCCCCTGGATCAGAGTTGCGTTCTAACCTTGGATGCATGGGAGTAAGGATGCTCATGAATGGAATAGAGTTCCTAGCTGTTGGGACCCGAATGTGCAAATCCAGACCCTCTGTGTATTCAGCACTAATCCAGGATCACGCTAGTGCACACAGTCTCAACATTGGTACATATCACAGTCATATCCAACGAAATAGTAAGTACTTTAATTAAATAGTCAAACTGGTTGCTCGACCTTATGGTCAAGTTACAAAAGTACGCCTCGCAGGGCGAAAGCTTATTAAAATAACCAAGTGCAGCAGAAATAAAATAAACTCGTGGCGCCAACCAATTTGCCACAGGCAACTGACTGGGCTCGCTACCTAGTTCGTCGGCTCCTCCTGAAACTCCTCCTCCAGTGCAGGGGTCGCTTCCTCTTCAACTGAGGTTGTGTTGTTGCAAGGGTGAGTACTTTGAGCATTCAACAAGTCATGCACAGAATGCAATTCTAATATTCTACCTGCATGGCTTAGCACAAAGGATAGGCTACGGCTCATTTGCACTATAGCATTTAAGATAATACAGTAATAGATTGCAAAGTAGTAAAACAATAATAAAGATAATAACTTTCACAATTCTTTCACAGGTAAATCATTTCACAACTTAAGTCAAGTTCATCAATACCATCGCAAGCATTTTCCATAAACAAGTTATTTTCATGAAAGTCTAACCCTTGACTGTAATCACCGAGCGATGTTCAATACCGTGAGCATGGCTATTCGAATAGGTTGTATACTCTGCAGAGGTTATACACTTTACCCACAAGATACAGTCAAACGCCACCAAGGCGAGTAACCGTAACAAAACCTTTCCAAAGATCCGTCTAAACCCAGTACTGCCCGCTAAGGTTTCAACACTGGAGGGACTAGTTACCACACCCAGGGCCCCCCTCTTACGCCATGTGAATTTTCACCCGCTCCTCCGGGACTCACACCACCACGACAGTACCAAAGAATAGATTTCACAGTTTACTCAGCTAGGTCCGTCCCATTCCGAACTTGTGGTTGTATGGAAGACTCAGCTCAAAGGCTTGCAAGGTTAAGTCCTTAGTTGACCGAGACAAGACTAACCAAATGTGATCTCAAATATCCAAAACCAACAAAAACCAAATACGACCGCCCAGTTGCCACTCTTGGCCCACCAAGAAACAATCTTGCCACTTGCCCCAGTCTAAATCATTTTCCCACCCCAGTTCTTTACCATTGCACCATGTGCCATCATCAACTCAATAACACATGTCTCATTCACAAAACACGTTCCATATCTCATTAAATCAATATTAACTTTAATATTCCAAAATCATGAAATATCTACATGGCGGGGCTAAGCATACTACTTACGGTCTACTCAACCCATGTTGGCAAGTTATTAATGTCCAATTATTAATCCACAACCTAGGGTGACAAATGATTCATGGCCTACAATTATATACGTCAAGGTGGCATATAACAACTAGGCATTTAACTAATCCCAGAATTTATTTTAAACCAATTCTATTAAATTAGCATGCAATAATTTGCATCAAAATAATTTGCTATGATAGGTTCAACATGATCAAACACAACTTGCCTTCAAAAAGCACTAGTTCTGGTTTTTGAGCTTGCTCTTGGGTCAAAACTTCTCCCTCGAAACCTTCGGCCACCTCGACGTCTACGCGTAACGTAAATAAATAACAATAAATAAATAAAACAGAGAGCAACTCAAGTCTAAAATTCAAATAAAATTCATAAACAGAAAGAGCTTGATTTTACAAATTTTTAGAAATTAAAATTACTCAAATCGGAGTTAAAATGCAAAAGTTATAGCCAATTGAAGTTTGAAAACAAATTAAAAAGAATAAACCGAATTTTCCATATTTATTTCTATACGGAAAATTGGAAATATGACGTCAGCATGACGTTAGCACGGCTCGGTCAATCCTACTGATAGATGGGTCCCACCATGATGTCAGCATGACATCACTTATGACGTCATGCGCACAGTGCGGCACTAGTGCTTTAAGATTCGTGCGCTACGATTCAATCGGACCCGTCCGTACAAATGAACGGCCGAGATTACCTGCCCGATCAGATTCCCCACGACACACGGCGCGACGCTATTCACCGAAGCACGACGCGATCACCACCGCTCGATTCAAAATGAACGGCTCGTATTAACCCTCCCGAATTGACTCAGATTTGAAGCGGACGCGACGCGTGGCGCTACGGCTACCCTCGGATCTAGATCTGACGGCACGGTGGTGCAGTGATGATGCGACACGTGGCACGATTGGAGACCAACCAGTGTGTATCGGACGGCGATGGCATTAAAGCGACGCGACAACGCTAGAGCCCTAGGATTAATATCTAACGGTCCTAATCTATTCCGGTTGAGAATGACAGATCCAATCCTAACCACACAAATCCAATCCAACGGCTGAGAACAGATCTAATCCCGCACTACGCGCTTCAACCCAGACCACTCGATCTAGATCCTACAGTCTGAAATAGATCTAGCAAGGATCCAATCTAAGCCTTTAAATCTTGATCTAATGGCGGAGGGTTAGAGATGAGGTTTACTATTATGGGATGACGCGGCGAAATCCGGAGCGTTGATGCACGATCGGACGGCGGAAGATGCTCGGCTTGGCAACGTTAGCGCGGTGGCGAGATTTCACCGGAGCAGAGGAAGAAGACATGGCCGTCGGCGTTGCGGGACTTCACCGGTGACGAGGGTTAACGCATCCGATGCGCCCTGACGCGCTGAGCACTCCGGTGACCTCGAACGCGACGGATGACGACCGGCGGTGGCGGAACGGGGCAAGGAACACGACGAATGGCTTTAGGACTTCGGCGAGCTCCTGCGGCGAAGCGGCGGCGGCTCGGGCAGCGTGAGGTGTACGGCTGGGTGCGGAGCAAACCGAGGAACATAGGAGAGGTGGCGACGCATTAAATAGGGGCTCTAGGCATCCATGCCGTTGCGGAAAACCTGGCGGAGTCCGAGGCAGCGGTGGAGTTCGGCGGAGATACGACTAGGTGACGTGGCTTCATCCAGTGCGTTCACGTGGATGCGATCCAACGGTGCGACGCACGAGGCGACGCGGCAAGATGCGAGCCCTTGGATCCGAATCGCACGATGGCGGCGCTAGGGTTTTTCGAAGCAGACGCCGAATGTTCGCCCAACACTGTTCACCGGGTTTTAATTTTTTTCAATAAAAACAATTCCAGGAAATCAAATAAACCGAAATAAATAGCATAAAAATTCACAAAAATCCAGGGAAATTCCAGAAAATAACCTGAGGCAAATAGAACCCAAATAAAATATTTTCAACAAAAGATTATTAATACTTTGCTCAGCATAATTAAAAGAACAGCGAGGCTCAATTAGAATAAATGCAAAAAGGATTTAATAAATTCCAGAAATTCAATTAAATAAGGAAAAAGCATATTAACTCCAGAAAAAGCAAAATTTGGGATGTTACACTAGCGAACCTTATTATCTTGGATACTCAAACCTTAGATGTTATCCTTGGAATGGATTGGCTATCTAAGCACAAGGCCATGCTAGACTGTGGTAGAAGAGTAGTGTCCATTGAGAGCCCAAAAGGCGAAAAGGTGGAAGTTCAAGCAACTGCAGTTCTTAATGGTCAAATGATGGTTAATAGTGTAAAGGCAATCAGCATTGAGGAAGTACCGGTGGTGAATGAATATCTGGATGTTTTTCCTGAGGAGTTACCTGGAATGCCACCTAACCAAGATGTTGAATTTGTGATTGAATTAGTGCCGGGTACAGCCCCAATAGCTAAGAGGCCGTATCGGATGCCGACGGATGAGTTGGTAGAAATGAAGAAGTAGCTTGAGGAGTTGCTAAAAAAGGGGTTCATGAGGCCAAGTTCGTCGCCATGGGGAGTGCCTGTTTTGTTTGTTCGAAAGAAGGATGGAAGCATGAGGATGTGCATTGACTATCGAGCTTTAAACGAGGTAACCATAAAGAATAAGTATCTATTGCCCAGGATTGATGACCAGTTTGATCAGTTAAGAGGAGCTAGAATCTTCTCCAAAATAGATCTTCGATCAGGATATCATCAGCTGAAGATTCGAGTAGAAGACATACCAAAGATAGCATTTTCCACCAGATATGGTCATTATGAGTTCACAGTGATGTCATTTGGATTGACCAATGCCCCTGCATATTTCATGAACCTGATGAATAAAGTTTTCATGGAATACCTGGATAAGTTTGTTGTCGTTTTCATAGATGACATTCTTATCTACTCCAAGTCAGAAGAAGATCATGTAGAACACTTGAGGCTAGTTCTAGAGAAGCTTCGAGCACAACAATTGTATGCCAAGTTTAGTAAATGTGACTTCTGGAAGAAGAAAGTGGAGTTCCTTGGTCATGTGATGACTGCTAAGGGTATTGCAATCGATCCTAGTAAGGTCGAAGCAGTGTTGCATTGGGAGTAGCCAAAGTCGGTAACCCAGATTCGGAGTTTTCTTGGAATGGCAGGATATTATCGTCATTCATAGAAAGATTTTCATCAATCGCCAAGCCCCTTACACAATTATTGAAGAAAGAAAAGAAATTTGCATGGACGCTAGATTGTGAGAGGAGTTTTCAAGAATTGAAGAAAAGGTTAACATTTGCGCCAATGTTAGTGTTGCCGGATATCCGGAGCAGTTTTGATATTTATTGTGATGCTTCGCGACAAGGTCTTGGATGTGTGCTAATGCAGAATGGCAGAGTGGTTGCATATGCGTCAAGGTAGTTGAGGCTACATGAGGAGAATTATCCGACGCATGACTTGGAATTAGCAGCAGTAGTGCATGCCTTAAAGTTATGGCGCCACTACCTTATTGGAAACCGTTGAGAAATATACACAGATCATAAAAGTTTAAAGTATATTTTCACTCAGTCATATCTGAATATGAGGCAAAGAAGGTGGTTGGAATTAATTAAAGATTATAATCTGGGGATTCTTTATCACCTTGGAAAGGCTAATGTGGTAGCCGATGCGCTGAGCCGGAAGAGTCACAGTGTTAATATGATGATTCAAGGAAGTCAGTCTAAGTTATGTAAAGAATTTCAGAAGCTAAGATTGGAGGTAATACCAATGGGATTTCTAGCTACCTTGGAGGTAAAGCCTACGTTGGAGGATCAAATCCGAGAAGGGCAGAAGGATGATGCCAAAGTGAAGAGGATTAAGTCTAAAATGAAAGAAGGTAAGGCTAAGAATTTCACCGTGGATGCACAAGGAACTTTATGGATGGGAAGTCAAATCTGCGTGCCGCATAAAAAGGAATTGAAGCAGTTGATTCTAGAAGAAGCGCATGATTCAAAGTACTCTATTCATCCAAGAAGTGCAAAGGTGTATCAGGATTTGAAATTGAGATTTTGGTGGCTGAATACGAAGCATGAAGTTGCTGAGCATGTCGCCTTGTGTGATATATGTCAGAGAGTGAAGGCAATGCATCAAAAGCTAGCAGGTTTGTTGCAACCTTTAAAAGTTCCTGAATGGAAATGGGAGGAGATTGGTATGGACTTTATCACAGGATTACCTAGGACTCAGAGTGGGTATGATTCCATATGGGTTATAACTGATCGTCTAACTAAAGTTGCACATTTTATACCAGTGAAGACTACTTACTCAGGAGACTGTTTGGTGGAGTTGTACATGTCAAGAATTGTATTTTTACATGGTGTGCCCATGAAAATAGTATCAGACAGAGGTACCCAATTTACCTCGAGATTTTGGAATAAGTTGCATGAAGCGATAGGAACTCATCTAAATTTTAGTACCGCTTATCATCCTCAAATAGATGGTCAGACCGAGAGAGTCAATCAGATTTTGGAGGATATGTTGAGGGCTTGTGCCTTAGCCTATGCCACTACATGGGATAAATGCTTACATATGCTGAATTCAGCTACAACAACAGCTATCAAGTCAGTTTGCAAATGTCGCCATTTGAAGTCTTATTTGGTCGTTCTTGTCGTACCCCGCTGAATTGGAATGAGATAGGAGAGAGGCTGATTTTTGGACCAGATGTTTTAAAAGAAGCTGAAGAGCAAATTGCCATGATCAGAGAAAGGTTGAAGACCGCTCAGTCGAGGCAAAAGAGCTATGCTGATAACCGTCGTCGAGAACTAAGCTTCGAGTCTGAAGATTTTGTGTATCTTAGGATAACCCCGCTCAAAGGAGTAAAGAGATTCCATGCTAAAGGAAAGCTTGCACTAAGATATGTTGGTCCATTCAAGATCTTGAGTCACAGAGGAGAGGTTGCCTACCAGTTGGAGTTACTGCAGTCATTGGCAGGAATCCATGATGTGTTTCATGTCTCTCAGTTGAAGAAGTGTCTTCGAGTGCCCGCGGAACAGACGCCATTAGAGTCAATTGATGTGCAGGAGGATCTAACCTACAAGGAGCAACCAATCAAGATTCTGGATGTGGCTGAACGAAGAACCCGGAATAAGTCAGTGCGTTTCTGCAGAGTGCAATGGAGCAATCATTCAGAGAGCGAGGTTACATGGGAGGGAGAAGATGATCTGAAGTCGGAGTTTCCAAACCTATTCCTTAGTCAGCCCTGAATCTCGGGGTCGAGATTCCGTCAAGGGGGGAGGTTTGTAACATCCCAAATTTTGCTTGTTTAGATTTATTGTGCTTCTCTTGATTTTATATGATTTTCTGGGAATTTATTTCTTTCTTTTATTATTTATTTAATTGAGCCTTTCCTGTTCTTTAATTGTTTTGGGCAATTAGTTGGTGATCTTTTATTGGAAGTATTTTATTTGGGTTCTATTTGTCTTAAGGTATTTTCTGGAATTTTTCTGGATTTTTTTGGATTTTATTGCTATTTCTTTTGGCTTTACTGAATTTCCTGATTTGTTTTAATTCAAAAAGGTATTAAAAATCCCTCAACAGTGTTTGGGCCGAATCCTTCGGTCCGGCCCGTTTCCCTCCGCACGCAGCCCAGCCCGTCGTCCGAACCCTAGCCGGTCCGCGTCTTCGCCGTTCGATCGCGATCGTACGATCATCGTTCACCAGCGTCGCCACGCGATCCGAGCCATCGGATTGTGCCGCATGTGCGCCTGCGATAGAGCCACGTCGCCCATTCGAGTCGACCGTGCCGTCGGAATCCCGCAATCAACGGGATTCGTTTCCGCCCGTCGCATGGACGCCCAGGCCCCTTATTTATTGTGCCACCGCCACCCTCGTGATCTCCACCTCACGCCACACTCGTAGCCCTAGCTCTTGCCGTCCGTACCGCTGTCGTTCGCCAGCATGAGCTTGCCAGAGTCCCAAAGCCTTCCGCCGCTCCTCGTGCCGCCGTCAGTCACCTTCCGCCGCCGCCGAGGTCACCGTCGGGTCGCCCGTGTTGAGACGCATCAGCCGAGCCATCTCTTGTCACCAGAGAAGCTCCGCAGCACCACATCTCACGTTGTCTTCCTCTGCTCCGGTGTGCCCGCGCCGCCGTGCCATCAGATCGCCATCAGATCTTCATCCAACGCTCCGGATCTTGCCACGTCGCCCTACAACAGTAAACCCCATATTCACTCCTCGTCCGTTGGATCTAATCAACAGTCCAGATTGCATCACATAGATCTATATTAGTTAATCTTAGCCGTTAGATTTAGATCATAGGGTGTTCGTTCTGCTACGCTGGTGAGTAGCCTTCGGCATTGGATGCGCGCCGGTCGTCTCCGATCGTGCCGCATGTCACATCGCTACTTGCTTGCTGCCAAGCCATTCGATCTAGATCCGACAGTAGCCGTGCCGCCGCGTGACATGCCTGCAATAGATCTCAACCATTTTGTGATGATCAATATCGGCCGTTCATTTTGGATTGAGCGAATGAGATCGCACCGCGCGCCGGGCCAGTCCTGTGTCGACGCGTGTCGTGCGGAAACCAAGGAGTCAGCACCGCTGTCTCTATCAATGTCGCCGTTAAATCCTAGCCGTCCGATCAGGATCCAATGGTCGTGGTGAAGCCACGTGTTGGTTCCGGGTAGACCCAAGTCGTGCCGCCGTGATCAATCTTGACCGTTCATTTTGGATTGAACGGACGAGATTGATTTGAGTTTCGGTTAATAGTGTAGTGCCGCGTGTCATGCTGTGATTGATCCAGCCGTACCGATGATGCCAGCGCTTGTGTCAGCTGGTGCACAGCATAGTGCCATGGACTGGGTCCATACGCCGAGACGCGTGGCAGCCTCTGGTTGCGATGCGTGTCAGCATGTGATTGGGCCACGTGTTATGCTAACGTCAGCGATGGTATCATAATTAATTTTTCATATGAAAATAATTTTGCGAAAAATTCATTTCGGTGCTGGCGTCATCAGAGGCCATGCTGACGTCATAAATAGGAATTTCTCGTATAAAAATAATTCAAATAAATGGGAATTTCTGATTTTTAGGGTTTTCTAATTAATTAAAACTTTGAAAGGCCATATCTTTCACGTCCAAACTCCGATTGAGGTGATTCCAATTCCTAAAAATTTGTAAAATAGTGATCTATTTATTGGTGAATTTTATTTAATTTTTTAAGTTGATTTTGCTCTCTATTTTGGTTATTTATTGCTTTTCCCTTCGTTGCATGTAGACGTCGAGTTGCTGGGAGAGTCTGTGATTGAGGAGCCCGCACTTGATCAAGTTGCAGAGTAGGATCCAGACACATTTGAAGGCAAGTCGTGCTTTGACCATGTTGCACCCATGTTTAAATATTATGTTGTTTTAATGTATTGCATATATTTCAATTATCAAATGTTTGCTATATATTGGGAGTAGTTAACCGTCCATTTGAGATACTTTCACCCTTGCTATGTCGTATGCCGTAATTCATTTGTCACCCTAGAATGGTTTAATAGTAATTGGTAGCTATAAATGCCAATATGGGTAAATAGAACGCAAGTAGAATGCTTAGCCATGCAACGAGTCATCCTTTCATGCACAAATGTTTAATCTTGCTTAATGACTATGGAACATGATTATTAATTGTGTGTCGGTGTTGTCACACAATGTTGGAATTGTTGATGGCACATGGTGCATGGTAAATCAACCGGGGTGGTAAAATGATTTAGACCGAGGCAAGTGGCATGGTTTTATGGTGGGCCAAGGTTGGCATGTGGGCGGTTGTATTTTCTTTTTATGATGTTAATGACATGATGATTTTTGGTTAGTCTTGTCTTGGTCAATTAAGGACTTAATCTTGAAAGAATTTGAACTGATTCATTCATACAGCCACAAGTCTGGAATGGGACTGACCTAGCTGATTAACTTGTTGAGTCTAAACTTTAGTACTATTGTGGTGGTGTGAGGCCCGGGTAGTGGTAACCAGTCCTCGCACAGGTTGGCTCATATGGCGCAAGAGGGGGGCCCTGGATGTGGTAACCAGTCCCACCAGTATTGAAACCTTAGCGAATAGTACTGGGTTTAGATAGGCATTGGAAAGGCTTTGTTATGGTCACTCGCCTTTGTGGTGTTTGATTATATCTTGTGGGTAAAGTGTATAACCTCTGCAGAGTGTAAAACCTGTTCGAATAGCCGTGCTCCCGGTATTGGGCATTGCTCGGTGATTACAGTCAAGGGTTAGATTTTTATTAAATAAATGTGGGGAATGGAATGTTGAGTATGGAAATAAGGACCTGGGTTGGACATTGAAAACAAATGCAAAGTTATCATTGTTATTATTGTTTTACAGTCTTTCAATCTATTTATGCTATTCTTTCGTAAGTGTTGTTTATGCAAAGTAACCTTGTAGCCTTCCTTTGTACTAAGCCATGCATATAGTAAGTAGAATTGCATTCTGTGCACGGCTTGTTGAGTGCTTTATGTACTCCCCCCTTGCCACCAACATCATCAGTTGAGGAAGAAGTGATGCGCACGGGGGTGCCCGATCTTCCGAAAGGTAGTGGTAAGTCAATTGGTGGAGAACTCAACGTTGACGATCCAGCTTCTAATAAGAACTGATTCGAACCCTGCAATCGCTACACCATGGCTCCGTAGGTTATCAACCACGCACAAACACGGCTGACCTCGCCAAGAAGGCTTATCCCTGCATGCAAATCGAGAACACAAGCAAAAACATAGAAGAAGCAATCTGAAATTATGAATTAATTCAAGCACAAGAGTTGGGGTTCCACAAACCGATGAACGGCGAAAAACTGACAATGTGTCTAGTTGTAATCTAAGCAAAACCCAAGGAAGAAGAAGGGGACTGGCGGCCATAAATAACATAAGTATGGCGGCCAGGGGGTGGGGGCTGGCCATAGGGGGAGCCATCCCCACGAAACCCTAGGAGTACACGGGCCTTGGGCCCAAAACTGGGGTGGCGCAATTCCCGATAGATTCTGTCCGCAGGCTTATTTTGGAGATTCCTAATGATTCACCAAGAATTTAACAATGGGACTAGATCCATTGGAAAGCTTATCTCCTAGGATTTCGGTGGAGTGGTGGAACGTCCAAATCGGAGTTCGTATGTGACCTGGGTGTCCATTTGAAGCTGGACTGGTCCTGGATGGTCGAACTGGACTTGTGCACGACTTAGGCTTGAACTTAGGCCAGTCTTGGGGCATCGTGACTTGATGTAGCTGGTGTTTAACTCTCTGGGCCTCCGGTATGTATACTTTGAATGGCTTGGCATGTGGATTAAGTCCCTTGCAAGGCGGAGTGGGAAGAGACGAAGGAGCGGCATTCATATCTGTGTTGGTGATGTCCTCATCATTCTCCCCGTCTTGAATTGGAGTCATCCTCGACTCCATCACATCCTCTTGCAAAAGGTTAGTAGCAACAGGAGGCAAAGAACTAGGCATATCATCAAGGGAAGATAAAACTTCTTTGCAAATCGAAGCATCACACATGGCATCACACTCATTAAGTTTAGTAGGATCAGATTTCGTAGCAAGCATAACACCACATTTCAATTTAATTCCCTCAGACAGAGAACTAGATGCTTTCTTCTTCTTTTTAGGTGGAAAGACTCCTCTAGTTACTTGCTGATTTTCAGATTCTAGCACACTATCTTTCTTCTCATTTTCAGCTCTCTCTTTATCACATTGCATAATTTCAGTAGGTGTCATAGGAAGCAAAGTGATTTTCTTTCTTTTGTGCATAAGAGTGTATTTATTACTCCTACCATGATGAGTGGCATCAGTGTCAAATTGCCATGGATGGCCTAATAAAAGCGAACATGCTTGCATAGGCACTACAGCAAAGTCAGCCAAATCATGGTATGTTCCAATGGAAAGGGATACTCTCGCAGTTTGTGTTACCTTCACCTTATCGTTGGTGTTGAACCATTGAATATGGTATGGATGAGGATGTGCACGTGTGGTCAAGTTAAGCTTTTTGACCAAATCTGAACTCACTAAGTTGTTGCAGCTCCCGCCATCAATTATGACACGGACTTGGTGATCCTTCACAATGAGGTACATCTGAAATAGATTATGGCGTTGTATCTGCTCCACTTGCTTCATTTGAGTGCTCAACACTCGCTGCACAATTAAAGTCTTGTAGCTTTTCATGGCGGCAGTGCCTAAGATCTCCTCACCTTCACTATCCATCTCATTATCACCTGCATGGTTAGCTGCAAGAACCAACTCATCCTCAACATCACTAGCACTAATATACCCACCATCTTCTGTGGCACAACTGATCTTGGCGATGTTTGCATTGATGCCATTCAACATGTTGTGGAGCTCATCTCTTGTAAAACACTCCTCTCCATCCCGATCTCCAGTTTGCAAACCTGTCATTGTTAGTAGAAAACAAAAGATAACACAAGAGTATTATCCCTATCAACTACTAGGTAGTGGAAGGTGGAATCACTCTCAAGCGTCTTACCATGCTCTTACAAGGTCCTTACTCAAATAGCAGGTGGCATAACTGGTGGCTGGTTCGTGATAACATGATGAGCATGAGTGTAGCGATTGCCGGATTGAACCTGAACTGATCAGAAGAAGGTGGAGCTCGGAAGGCAAAGTATGGTAGCAAGGATTAAACAATCAATTAATCTCAGAATTGCACAGAATTGAAATTTTGTTCATATCTAGCACTTAGCCTAAGTTGCTGATCAATGAAGGATGGGAAAAAAGGCTTAGGTTGGTATAATTGAAAGATAAATGGAAACACACGCGCAAAGATGTTGGAATTTGATGAATCAAAGGAATGAGCTAAACAAAAAAATATAAGTGAGGCACCAAAAAGCTCATATTGCACAAGTTATAGAGAGACGCTAGCTAATTGCTCAACAAAGAACACATGCACTAGATTGCTCAAAATCACAAACTAGCACAATCTAAAGATGCACAATAGTTAGGATGTGCTCTCAATCACAAAATCAAGTCCCGCACTTTTTTTTTGCACTCTTTGCTTTTGCCCGCACTTTTCTTCTCTTTTTTTCTGTTGATGTGCGGCTGTTTCTTTCCTTTTCTCTTTCTTTTTTTTACTTTTGTGTGGCCAAACAAATATGAGAGTAGCACAATATATTTGACTAGGTGCAATACAAGTGCAATCAAAATTATGCAATAGAATGTAACTTGAGCAGCCCTAGAGCAATATCAAATAGCTAGTCTCGATTAGGTTCAAAGTGTTCGCAAAAGGTTCATTGTCTCACAAAGGAATAAGGTCAAAAATTTTTTGGTATTTTGAGTTTATGAACTCACAAAGGTACTGGATGAAACAAGAAATGAGACAACACAACAAAAGAACAAGCGGAAACACCGAACTAGAGATCAACACACTGTTCTGAAATTGACAGATTTAGAACTGACAGATTGCACGACTAAAAACAGTATTTTAACAACCAAAATATGGCTTGTACCCAACTATGTTTATGAGGATAATTCTGTAAGCTTTAAATAAAGTACAAGAACACCTAATTTGGAGCTCGGACGTAGAAGTTATGGCAAAAATACCGAAAGGTGCACAATCTGTCCCAAAAACTAGGGTTTCGGCCGAAATTGAATCTGAAACAAATTAGGATTTTTAAATTCCGAATCACGTCGTACGGCCAAAATTATATTTATAGAGGACTCTTCAAGGATTCCAAAAAGGTAAAGAACACAAAAATCCGAGTTTGTATGCAAAAGTTATGACATTTTTGGTAGCGGCTGCAGAAAAGAGAAAATTCTGGCCGAGAATGGAAATTTTATTTTCTGGTTTTATGGATGGATTTCGATATGGGAAGATGAACAAGGAGGATGAACAACAACTTAGACAAATCTAGAATGGACTCAACCTCAATTTAGCAAACCAAAACTAATCAATTCAAAGGCACAAACGGGTTTGGACAGCGGAAACAAATCTTTTTGTGGGATAAATTTTCTGGACTATAGGACGATGGCAAAATTAATCTAACCAAAAAGGGGGATACAGTGTTACCTATCGGGCAACCTAGGCTCTGATACCACTTGATGTGCATGGGGGTGCCCGATCTTCCGACAGGTAGTGGTAAGTCGATTGGTGGAGAACTCGACGTTGACGATCCGGCTTCTAATCAGAACTGATCCGAACCCTGCAATCGCTACACCACGGCTCCGTAGGTTATCAACCATGCACAAACATGGCTGACCTCACCAAGAAGGCTTATCCCTGCATGCGAATCGAGAACACAAGCAAGAATGTAGAAGAAGCAATCTGAAATTATGAATTAATTCAAGCACAAGAGTTGGGGTTCCACAAACCGATGAATGGCGAAAAACTGACAATGTGTCTAGTTGTAATCTAAGCAAAACCCAAGGAAGAAGAAGGGGACTGGCGGCCATAAATAACATAAGTATGGCGGCCAGGGGGTGGGGGCTGGCCATAGGGGGAGCCATCCCCACGAAACCCTAGGGGTACACGGCCCTTGGGCCCAAAACTGGGGTGGCGCAGCAACTGATAGATTCTGTCTGCTGGCTTGTTTTAGATATTCTTGATGATTCACAAGAAATTTGGCAATGGGACTAGATCTATTGGAAAGCTTATCTCCTAGGCTTTGGGTGGAGTGGTGGAACGTCCAAATCGGAGTTCGTATGTGGCCTGGGCGTCCATTTGAAGCTAGACTGGTCCTGGATGGCCGAACTGGACTTGTGCACGACTTAGGCTTGAACTTAGGCCGGTCTTGGGGCATCGTGACTTGATGTAGCTGGTGTTTAACTCTCTGGGCCTCCGGTATGTATACTTTGAATGGCTCGGCATGTGGATTAAGTCCCTTGCAAGACAGAGTAGGAAGAGACGAAGGAGCGGCGTTCGTATCTGTGTTGGTGATGTCCTCATCAAGAAGCAACGCCTGCATTCGAGGAGGAGTTCCAGGAGGAGGCGAACAATTAGGGTGGGAGCCTTGTCAGTTGCCTGTGGCAGTTGAAGGGTTTCTACGCGTTTTTGTTATTTCTGCTGCAGTTTATTTGTTTACTTTCAGTTAGCCCTACGTGGCGTACTCATGTAAGGTGGACCATAAGGTCATTCCACAGTTATATTAAACTTGATAAAGTCTTATTTACGTCATCGTTGAGTATGACTGTAATATTCATCTATGTTGAGCCTGTGTGCACTAGCGTGATCCTGGACTAGTACAGAATACACAGAGGGTCCGGATTTGCACATTCGGGTCCCGACAGTTCGGACTGGAAGAATCGGTGGTGGTCGCCCGTTTCCCTGCGCCCTGGTCATCAGCATGAACCGGACTCCCCCTGATCGTCAGGAGGCCCTGGGGTGGTATTGCAGCCCTCCCGGTGAAGTCCATCGAAGGGAAGCTTGTGATGATCGCAAGCCGCTCCGCCGACGACAGTTAGCAAAGCGGCTGGGCTTCGGTTGGGCAGATCAGGCTGCTCGGCATCTGTAGGAGCAACCCGGTCATCTAGGCCTCAACCCCGGTGTCGCTCAAGTTCCTAGCGCCTGGCATAGAGCACAAGACATCAATCAGTGTTGTTGGCGACTACAAAGGCGAGGCAAGCAAAAAATTGACGAAGACTTACGGCCGGGGTACATGCGGGTCACGTCGTCATCGCCGGTATACTGCCAGGCCGGCCTGACACGTCACTGCAGGGGGCTGATCCACCGAGTCACGAAGTCCCCGATGACCAGCACCCCGGTCAGTTTGGAGGTCCGCAACTGGTCGATGCGGGCCACCATGGACCGGAGTTCCGCCGTCTCCTTGACGGGGGAACCCCAGTTGTCGATGGCGGCTACTGGCATGGACGGCAGCTCTAGGACGTCGAGCCCACTGTCGTCAGCGATGTATAGCCACTCGTTCCACCACATCTTCCAGGTGCTCCTTATCTGGAGGGGGATGTAGCGGGAGGCCGAGCCATCACGGAGGCAAAAATGGCAACTCCCCACAACCCCACCGTCGGTGAGGCCGTGAAGAGTATAGAAGTACCGAAGAGGGGAAGGTTTGGCATCACCCCCACGAACATTTCGAAGAGGAGTGCGAAGTTGGAAAGGGCGAGGATGGAGTTGGGGGTGAGATGAAGATGGTGGATCTCGTAGAAGTGGAGGATAGTGAGAAAGAACTTGGAGTAGGGCGGCATCAGGCCCGCCGCTAGCGCCCAGACAAAGGTGATCACCTCCCCTAGGTTGCATTTTGGCGCGACGGTGCCCGCCCTAAGGCGGAGGGCCCCTTTAGGGGCCAGGCGAAGAACATTCCTCAGCTTCGACTCATTCATAACCGAGGGGGGAAGTGATGGAGCCATGCAGTTAGAATACTGTTTTGGTGCCATGACTGCGAAGAAGACAAAGGAAGCAAAGAAGACGAAAGCGACATGAGTGCGGATCGTGGTGGGGTGAACATGCCTATTTATAAGCCGTGCACGGCTTCAGGATGTGAGGAGTCGCACCCCCATGAACCGATGGTTCGCAAAAAGATCATAATGGCACGGGGCGACAAGACCTGAAGAGTTGCGACAGTTGTAGAAAATCATGCAGCTTGCATGTGCGAGAATAGGACCCGCGAGACCACACCTGGTCAAAGAATATCTCCAAATCTCGATGCGCTCGGTGGATTCGGGGGCTAATGTCGGTGTATTCTACACCGGGGTACTCTCTCCACCGCTGCCAGGTGGGACCGCGCATGCAAGATGCAAAAAGAAGAAGGTCCTGTGCAGAGGACTCAACATAAGAAAGACTTGGCGGCCGACCAGGTCCCAGCCCCGGGCGACCAGGACACGTGGCCGCTCGGCGGACTGCTGGCCGACCAGGTCCCAGGCCCAGGCGACCAGACCACAACCACTGAAGACCAGGTCACGTGGCTGCCCGACGAGCAGTCGGGTGACCAGGCTACGTGGCTGCCCGACGAGCAGCCAGCCCATTACCAGCCGACCATGCAGACAGAGCTGAGAGGCTTCCGCCCGAAGCAATCGCCAAGATCACAACGTATCATAGCCATTAAATGTGCATGGGAGCCATTAAATGTGCATGGGAGCTATTCAATGCACGGGGAGCCGTTGCAGTGTGCCTAAAGGCCATTAAATGGGTGTGGCTCCCTGATGCCATGATGATATGTCCCCCCGACTGAGCTAGCTTCACCAACTCCCATTCCATCTACACCGCCCCAGGCCAGATGGGGTGACGCATGTACCAGGTGTTCGTCACGCAGCATCCAAACCCCTCCTCTCGGGCGATCCGAAGACAGGCGGCGTTAAGATACGGCGTAGACGAAGAGGCTCCAAGGGACAGTAGCGACAGGGCTAGACATAGTCAACGTAATTAATGTACAACTACTCCCTCTGCTTGCCCTAGCTAGTCCCGGGAGTATATAAGGGCGCTAGTGTGCATGAGGCAAGGAGGTCGGTCGAAACTCGAGAGGTCGGTCGGAACTCAAGAGATTGTATCACTGAGGTCGCTCAGTCGATCAGCTCACAGCGAAGAGCAAGCAGAATACTAGAGCAACACGAGCTTAGGCAAGACGTAAGGCTATTACCCGCATTGGGGGCCCGAACCTGGGTAAATCCTGTGTGTTCCTTGTGTGCTCCCGTGTGTTCTTGAGTCTCCTGTCCTGCTCATCACGCGAAGAGAAGAGAGCAGAGAGCAGAGAGCAGCGCAGCTGCGAAAACCCTCCTACCGAAACTCAGTTATACACTCGAACCAATACTGTCCAGCATAAACACGCTGACATATATTTTTTGCCTATATGTAGTACTAATTCACAAGGTATATATATACACACACACACATTTTCATTAATTAAGGAGGGAGTATATGTTCAATTTAAAATGGGGTATACTTACCATTATAAGTCACAGGCTTTACAAATCATTCTTCTATGCCAAATAGCACTGTGAAAAAAAGCTCGAAGCTCGCAAGCTGCTTGAGCTCAGCTCACTCTAGGCTCAATTCAAGCTCTGTTCAAGCTCCAAACGAGTCGAATTCAGGCTTGATCCTGAGCTCATGAGCTTCACCGAGCTGAACTCGAATAGCTCGCGAGCCTGGTAGATTTACAAAATACTTGTTAAATATTACTATATGTTAACTCTTATCGAGCTTACCTGAGCCGTAACAAAATACTTGTTAAATATTACTATATATTAACCCTTATCGAGCTTATTTGAGGCAAGCTTGTGCTCGAATATTTTTTATTATTGAAAAATAGTGTATATTGAATTATTTACCATTACCAAGCTTAGTGCGAGCTTGGGTCCAGACTCGAACTCCAAATCGAGCACGGCTCAAGCTTTTTATTAAGTTTGATCCTAGTAGACCAGGCTCGCTCGAGCTCAACTCGTTTACAGGCCTAGTGCCAAAGAATCCAAGAGAACAGAATCATTTTTGTATGTCTACTTTGAATATTGTAATAAGAAGTAATATTAATCATATAGAGCCAAGTATGCATCCATTCTTCATATGTACTCTTTCCATCCAAGTTTATATCTCCTTGATCTATGTGCTAAGTCAAAATACTTCCTATAAACTTGGACGAAGGGAGTAAGATACATAAAATTGAAGTAGCTTCTACGTAAGTTCATAAAATTAATAGTTGCACAAAAAAGGTATGTACTTTTTTTAAAAAAAAAGAGGCATATACACTCTTGATATTGTTGTAAAACGTAGTTGTTCACCTACGTTCGATCAATTAACACAGCGATACAAGCACAACGACAATGGAAGGAGCACACATAATGTAGGGGTGGAACTCTCTCACTTTATTAGATTCATTCAATACAATAGGGGGAAAGCCCAATATATATAGGAAGAGAGAGAGAGAGGAGTTCGGATTCGCCCACATAAATAAGCGATAGAGTTTTAACCAAATATGTTTAACTTTCCTTATCTCATAACACTCCCCCTTGGGCGAATACCGCGTAATGCACATGTCTTGTTAAAAACTCCACTCAAAAACCCAGTCGAAAAAAGGAGATGGAGAAAAGAGTACATTGCACTCGCACTTTATGTTGCACTAGTTGCCTCATTAAAAACCTTCATATGAGAAAACTTTAAGTAAACTCATAAAGAGAAAAGAGTACAACTTATAATCTCCAGGATTTATATTAGGATCTTCAGAATCACAATAAAGGTTATGGTTCAAGGGTTTTCTCCCCCTAAACTCTGCATCTCTCTAAGTCTTCTCATTCCAATGCCTTTAACACATCTTTGAAATGTGGATTTAGACAAGGACTTAGTGAATAAATCTGCAAGATTTTCACATGACTTAGTTTGAATAATTTTTACCTCACTATTCTTCTGGAGTTTGTGAGGATAGAAAAGCTTAAGAGCAATATGCTTCATGATATCGTTCTTTACATAACCCATTTGCATTTGTGCAACACAACCAGTATTATCTTCATGATAATTGTGAGGGTATCGACGGTGTTAAGGCCACATGACTTTTGGATGTGGTTAATCACACGTCGCAGCCAAACACATTCCCATGAGGCTTCATACAAAGCTATGATCTCTGAGTGGTTGGTAGAAGTTACTACCAGGGTCTGCTTACAAGACCGCCAAGGAACGGCTGTACCACCGCAGAGAGACACAAAACCAGTTTGTGATTTGACACTGTGGGGATTAGACAGATAGCCAGCATCCGTATATCTCACCATGGTCAAGTCTTAGTTCTTCTGGGAAAATAATCCAAGATCTTGAGTACCTTGGAGGTATCTGAGTAAAGTCTTGACACTAGCCCAATGTTTTCTGGTTGGGGCTGCACTGTCTTGCTAGCAAATTCACTGTGAATGCAATATCAGACTTTGTGCAATTCGCAAAATACATGAGTGTTCTAATAGCATTTAAATTTGGGACTTTCGGTCCTAAGACTTCCTCATTTTCCATCCTTGGTCTGAAAGGGTCTTTATCCACTTCAAGAGATCTTACGACCATGGGAGTTTTGAGAGGATGCGATTTATCCATATTAAACCTCTCCAATACCTTCCGGGTATAGGAAGACTGGTGAACAAGAATTCCTTTTGGGAAATGCTCTAGCTGCAGGCCTAAGCAAAATTTGGTTTTACCCAAATCTTTCATCTCAAAACTCTGTCGTGAGGTAAGCACTTGCTTTCTTTATCTCCTCTGTGGTTTCGATGATATTCAGATCATCAACATATACTGAGATGATACAAAATCCATTCTGGGATTTCTTTATGAACACATAGGGACAATCATCATTATTGAAGTATCCCTTATTTAGGAGAAACTCACTAAGCCGGTTATACCACATTCTTCCCAATTGTTTTAATCCGTATAGTGGTCTCTTCAGTTTGACGCTATACATGTTGCGATTGTTAGGATCCGAGACCTTGACTCCTTTAGGGACTCTCATCTAAATATCCGAATCTAGTGACCCATATAAATATGTGGTCACCACATCCATCAACTGTATTTCTAAATTTAAGCTAGCTGCCATTGATATTAAATATAAGAACATTATTCCACTCACAATGAGAGAATAGGTTTCATCGTAATCGATGCCGAGTCTCTGCGTGAACCCTTGTGCCACAAGCCTAGCTTTTATATCTCACCACCTGAGTATTTTCATTTCTCTTCTGGATGAAAGACCCATTTGAACCTCTAGGGAACACTTTAGGAGATGTTCGGTCAACAGGATCAGAAACTTTCCTCTTATTAAGCGAGCGTCACCTCAATTGCTTCTTTTGTTTGACCCTATTTGAGCGCTTCTGGCACTCTGCCATAAACTTTGGTTCTGGATCCAGCTTTTTAGCAATTTTAGAGGCAAATATATATCGACAATTGTAGCCTTTCTTTTATTCATTTCTCCTACATCACTTCGGGGATATATCTATATTAATTTCTTTCAGCTCCTCGTGATTTCCCACAACGATGTAGTCTGGGTGTTCCAACTTCCCAGTGTGGAATTGTGCGTGCAAATATACGCTGGGGTTATCATCTTCAGGATGGATCACTTCAGGGATATTACCATCTCCAGGATGGCTCTCTTTAAGGATTTTCTCAACATTAGGTTGAGCTTCTTCTACTATCACAGGTAGTGTTCTCATTTGTTCGGTTCTCTACTTCTGCGGACATCTCCGTGGAATTGAGTCCCGTGCACTTGGAGGCCTCCCTCCCCCTCTTCTTATCATGAGGGTCAAGAGTGGGTTCAATATCCTTCTAGGGTATTTTCACTCTTTCAGGTGCATATACTATAGGTATATGAGATCTTTCACTCCCTTATGACCAATGAAGGCATTTGGCAGATTATTAGCTTATTTATTGCAGATTTATTATCCTTCGAACTTCAAATTCGGTCTCTCTAGTGCGTGGATCTAAGGACTCGACATTCTCTAATGTGGTATTTATCTCCCCTAATGCCAAAAACATCCTTAGTACAATCAGCGTACCGAGCCGTGTATAGATCCCTTGTCATAGGCTCTAAGTATTTTAATACACGACGGAGATTCATAACCTACATAGATCCTCAACTTCTGGTGAGGTCCTCTGGTTGTACGCTGTGGTGGAGAGATTGGCATGTCTACAGCACAACCAGATTTTTGCAAATAGGAAATACTTAATTCTTTTCCACGCACTATCTGTAACGGAGAAATTTCGTAATGTACAGTTGGTCTGAGTTGAATTACTACCAAAGAATGTCGCACTGCATGGCCCCAACAACAGGTGGGAAGCCAACTATTCTACAAGAGCGACCAAACAATATAATAAGTTTTGTTCTCTTAATATAATGACTCTACAAGACCATTTTAAGTGTGGATATTAGGTACGAGATGCTCTACATTAATTCTCGGAGCCATATAATAATCATTAAATGTTTTGAGATAAACTTGTCAGTATTGCCCATTCAAATAGACTTGATCCCTTTTTTGGAAAGTAGGCTCTTAACTTAATAATTTGGGCAATTAATTTTGGTAGAAGCATCTATCAGTACCATAAAATTTCTTAGAAGGGGCCCGATAGGGGCTGAACAGGTCCACAGATATCACTTTAAATTTTCTCTAGGAAATTCAGTGATTCTCCCCTAAATTTTTTAGGTAAGAAGATATAAGTATGAGTTTTCCTTTAGCGCAACCAGGGCATAAGAAAACTTCAGGTCTAGAAAAGTCTTTATGCTATGGCCAGCAGAATTATAAATATTATTTTCATAATATTCAACTCAAGATAACTCAGTCGATCTGCAAGATCTTAAATATTTCTAGGTTTTCATCGCAACACAAACTTCAGATTTTATATGTGCATAGTATAACCCGGAGGAGAATGAATGAAGCCTTTTAACCACACGTTAATTACA